>LR738712.1:441650988-441804853 GCA_902687465.1 Secale cereale | reverse complement strand
TATATATGATCGGTTCTATGAGAAATTCTATTTATATATATGCATGTGTGTACAATATGTAGTATAGTAAAATACCAGCAAATGAAAAAGAATTAAATGGAAAACACTAAATTAAAGGAAAAAGAAATCATAAACCCAAAACCCCCTAAATCTTTTAGTACCGGTTGGTGTTACCAACTGGTAATAAAGGTCTCCCCGCCCCCGGCGCTGGCTCGTACCACCTGGTGGCCCTTTGGTGGCGGTTCGTGCTGAACCAGTACTAAAGGGGGGGGGCCTTTAGTCCCCACCCTTTAGTGCGGTTGCAGAACCAGCACTAAAGGGCCTTACGAACCGGTGTTATAGCCTGGTTCTGCACTAGTGACTCTACGTATAACCATATTTGATTGCTCGCCGGTCGCACACAACCTCATTTTGCCGAGCGTGTGTGCTAGGAGGGCATATCCCCAATGGTTTCTGGGTCGTGTGGGAAGGACCCCCCTATCACAGTCACTCACTAGGCGACGATTCCAAATGTAATGGCAAAAAGGGGTTAAAATTCGTTTGTATAGCACCTCGATGTACTAGTCTAACTACGGACCCGTATGTCTATGGTAAACTACTCACGCATCATCATAGGAGCACCAATGAGGATGATGAACCCCTCCGTGATCGTATTCCCCTCCAGCGGAGTGCCGAAAAATGCCGCTAGATGGGATCTCATGGTTCTCAAACTTGCGGTAGCTGAAACAATTTTTTGTCAACTCCCCTAGGGTTTCTAGAATATTATAGAGCCGGAGGTCGGTGGAGAAGGGCACCATCGACCCTACAAGGCACCAGGGCGTGCCTGGCCCTCCTAGCGCACCCTAGTGTCTTGGGGCCCCCATGGGCCTCCTCTGGTACACCTCTTGGGTGCTCTGGATCTTTTCTGGGCAGAAAAAATTCTCCAAAAAGTTTCGTTGCATTTGGATTCCATTTGGTATTGATATTCTGCGAAGTAAAAATAAGAAAAAACAGCAACTGGCACTAGGCACTATGTCAATAGGTTAGTGCTAGAAACTAATACGAAGCTACTAGAAAATATATGTAAAACATCCAAGATTGATAATATAACAACTTGGAACAATCAAAAATTATAGATACGTTGGAAATGTATTAGTTCCCCTCTGGCGGAGTGCTAGAAAAGGCCAATAGATTGGATCTCATGGTTCTGGAACTTGCAGCGACTGAAAAAATATTTCGCCGACTCCTCTAGGGTTTCTAGAATATTGTGGTATTTATAGAGCTGGAGGTCGGTGGAAAAGCTTCTTGTGGGCCCAACAATCCACCAGGGCGTGCCTGGGGCTTCTAGCGCCCTGGTGTCTTGTGGGCCCTGTCGGTGTCAAAACCAGCAGATCTCGGGTAGGGGGTCCCAAACTATGCGTCTGAGGATTGATGTTAATAGGAGGCAGGGGACACGATGTTTAACCAGGTTCAGGCCCTCTCGATCGAGGTAAAACCCTACTTCCTGCTATATTAGTAAGGATGAATATGTGTACAAGAGTTGATCTACCTCGAGATCGTAAAGACTAAAACCCTAAGTTTCAGCCTATGAGGATTGTATGATTCTCTAGCCTCTACGGACTAAACCCTCCAGTTTATATACACACCGGAGGGGCCTAGGGTTTGTACATACCATCTTGCAAAGGAAGGAAAATCTTCAACCCAGCCTAAACTATCCATTACAAGAATCCAGGAGTTCCATCCGGATACAAGAGATGATTTTCTAAAGTAATCTTCATGGCCGACCAGTCCGGCCCACCAGGAGTTTATCCGGCCACCTGTGGACCCCCCAATCCAGGACTCCCTCAGTAGCCCCTGAACCTGTCTTCGATGACGACGAGTTTGGCTTCCGTATTGTCTTCGGCATTGCAACGTAGGTTCCTTCTCCGAAAACATCTTATGCAAATTGATGGATTGTGTTCGGCTCTGCAAGATTAGTACAACCTTTAGCCTCGAAGGCAAGGATTTTAAAGAAAATGAATAATGTGTCTTTACTGACAACTTTTAGGTGAAGCATCACGTCCAACCCACTAACACATTGAACCGTTTTATTTGGTCCTAGTTTCGTGTTTTGAGGCATATCCTCATTGACACGTCCCGTCAGAATAGAGATCGTGCCCGCTTATTGTGGGATTCTCATCATTGTGAGGTGAGCACCCAGCAGCCCATTATGCATGACCGCTTTGGGAACGAGAGAGTTTTATGGCTAAGGTGGGGGGAATGCTCTGTATTCGCAGCGTTTATAAAAGGACTCCAATCCCTTTCACCAACCCCACGCCTTCCTCAAGCTCGAGCTATCCAATCTCCCTTGCCCCCGTACTCTTATCTCCTGCGCCCAAAACTCCTCATTCCTCAACCACTACTCCCCTTCCCAGCAATGGCTGGATCTGGTGCCAGAGGCTAGTTTGAGGCTTCTACGGTCACCGAAAAGATCGAAGGATCTACGGAGTGCGGGGTATCTCGCCGACGAAATCGCATACCGAGTCCCCCTTAAGGGCCTGGTGACTCCTGTCCCTAAGGCGGGCGAGAGGGTAGTCTTCACCTCTCATTTTTTTAGGCGGCTAGGGTTTCCACTCCACCCGTTGTTCGGGGTATTTTGTTCTTCTACGGGCTAGATTTCCATGATCTAGCCCCGAACTCATTCTTTCACATATCCGCATTTATAGTGATGTGTGAGGCCTTTCTCCGCATCCCCCCACACTTCGGCCTATGGCTTAAGACCTTCAACGTGAAGCCGAAGGTGGTGAATGGGGAACACACAGAGTGTGGGGGCACTATGATTAGTAAGCTCCCGGACGCAACTTGGCCCAAGGGCTCGTTCATGGAGACGAACAAGGTCTGGCAGCAGGAGTGGTTCTATATCACCAAACCCCGCGACACCAACTGGACGGCGGAGCCTGCCTTCAGATCCGGACCCCCAGAGAGGCTAACCTCGTGGACCCAAAAGGGTCTATACTGGGGGTCGCACACCGAGGTGACGAGTCTTGTGAGCCGTGTATCCGTCGTGATCTCCAAGGGGCACCTGCTCTCCTCCGTGGTCCAGGTGATGCTGACCCGACTTGTGCTCCCTTGCCAAAGCCGGGATTCCTCTGTATGGGAGTTCGATCTGGCAGGAGACAAGCCGCTGAAGCATCTCTTCGGCTCTATGCACAAAGTGATCTGGAAGCACCTCTTCAAGAGCCAGGAGGAATGGCCTGAAGAGAACGTGGATGCGGGCTTCAGCACTGAAGTTTCCGCCACACAGGTAATAATGATCTTTGCCGAACACATACCCTTTCCCTTATTTAATGATAATAGGAGTTGGAATTTTTGCGTGATATACAGGCTTGGACGAAGAAGGCAACCCGGATCAAGTGTCCGGTACCTCTGACTGAAGACCGAGCGTTGCCTCTATTGACGACAATGTTGGTTCTGGCGCCGTGCAAGGCGCAGACCTAGAAGCCCAAGAAGACAAAGGGAAAGGGGGCCGGAGACAGCCCCCGTCCAGTGGGCAAGCAGCCCGAGGACCTCCACATTCTCTCCTCCGACGAGGCGGAGGAAGATGATGAGGAGGAAGAGGAGGAAGAAGAAATGCCTCCTGCGCAAGGCAGGGGGAGGAAGAGGGGGGCGTCGCTGACGCGGGTACGGCCGTGCCCCGGAGGAAGAGGAAGCTGAAGCTTGGAGATAGTTTGGATTCATCCGAACATAGCTTCGTGGTGAAGCCCAGGGAGAAACCCCTGCCCGAATCGTAAGTTTATCCGGATTGGCTATTTCACCTTTGTGTATTCAGTATTTATGATACCTACTTAACATTCTTCTCCTGCTAACCTACAGCCCTCCCGGTGTAAACCTCGATGTTACATCATCGGAGGGAAACTCTCTGGCGCTTGGGGAGACAGAGAGTGACCCGCCAGTCCGGGCTCCATCGCCCATAATCGGCAAGTACACCGAAGTGTCGTCCCAACCGGTTCTCTCTACCCAAGGAGATAAGGGCGGGGCAGGAGACAGGGCGGCCGAGGGTAATATATTGGCGGCCGCTGACCATGGGGAGCCCCCATGGAGACCGAAGATGTGGGGCCCGAACAGTCCGGGGTCCCACCGAACACAGCTCCGGAGCCTAGCGCGGCTCCAAGGTTTGAAGATCTCGCTCCTCAAGAGGAGGAGGTTATAGCAACGCCCGGAGTTAATCCGGAGGTGCCGGATTCTATGGAGGGAGCACTACAAAGTGCTCTCGTCATTGAAGAACACCTCACCGTGATGGGTGCGGTGATGAAGAAGATTGAGTCCGTCAAGGGCGGACTGAATGAAGCCTTCAACAACCTTCTATTAGGCTTCGAGGTAAGCCATATAATGCTTTTAAGAAATTTTATTTGTTTTAAATGCACATATATAACCAGTAGCCCCTGATGCTTTGTGTGATGCTGAAAAGAATCGGACGAAGTATCCATAGAGTAGCATATTTACAGAGCTGAACTGTCGTGCATGCTTCTTTAGTTACGGCGACTGCGCGAGACGCAAAGGTCGCCAAACTAAATCGGAAGCTCGAGGTGGCCAATGAGGACCTCGACCGCGTCAACCGGCGTTTTGATGAAATGCAAGGTATGCAGATTTTTATTTAAATGTCAATAAGACTTAATTGATCGAGTATGAGTACAAACTCTAACATTGTATTCTCTATTACACAGTTGGAGCCGCTGAGCTCAAGGCCCTCAAGGGCGAGGTTGCCAGGGCGAAGGAGGAGGCCAAGACAAACAAGGTGGCCGCTGATAAAGCGCCTGCTGATTTAGAGGCCGAAAAGGTGGAGTGCGAGAAGTATAAGTCTCGGGTGTCCGAAGTCGAGGTTGAGCTTCAAGATGCCATCCGTAAGTGTGAGGCATCAGAGAAGACGGCTTCGGAACAGGCGACCGAGCTGTCTGCGGCAGTAAAGTCTGCCCAGGACGCGCGAGCGAGCCACGTAGTGCTCGTCAAGAGATCGAGCAGGCATGACATATGGCATCTGGTAAGATATTTCTCTTACAGAGCATCTTCGGAGGGTGGAAGTATATTGGGCTGACACGATTGTGGAGTTCTTGAGGCGTGTTTGCTGATCTTCCAAGGAGTCGCGCAGACGCCGCCCAGTATTTCCGTGCCCTGGAGGGGAACAACGCTGTTTTGGTCATAGTTCAAGGCGCCAAAACATCTGATGCCCCTCAGCCACCAAATGAAGCAGTTGGTCGAGCTGCACAACATAGCGAGTTCGGCCATGAAGGACTTAATAGTCTGGCAATGGCCCGCTGAACCAATCCCAAGTAGTTACTTTGGATTAGTGAAGCGGCTCGTCGACGCGAGTCCGCGGGTCGACGCAGTAATGCGGTCGGCTTGCATAGAAGGGGCTCGGATGGCCTTCGTGCACGTCAAAGTGCACTGGGCGAAGATGAACGCAGTGCATATATCAACTGCATGCCCGTCCGCAGGCAAGGAGCACCGCAAGCCAGAGAAGTACTTGGAGGACGTCATCGAGGGCGCCTGCCTTGTAGAAGGCCAGTGTTCAAAAGATGTTGCTTTCAATTAATTGTATCCGGATGTAAAGACTACGCTTATGAATCCAGTGTATATATCTTTTGCGCTATTTATCATATCAGCGGCTTTTTTTCCTCCTGTGTGACTATTTATCTTAAATCTGCAAGTTTCCAGTCGTCGGCTTCAGCCCCCAGGTACATAGTACTGGGGTATTCGGTCATATGCAAATACACTCTTTATCCAACGTCTTGGTCCATATAGGAGGTGTATGCGGAGCGAACCTGGCAATCGGACTATGCGGCATTATTTATTTCACTTAGTCGTAGGAGTTTGACGAGTGGGGCTAGGTACTAGCCCCTGGTGCAGATGAATTATCCAATTCCACTTGGCTGGGCAAAAAAACAACCCTTCGTATAACACGGGGTAGATCTCTATCGATCGTAGTATAAAACTAAGTCACCGGATGGCAAACCAGGTTCTCGCTTATCATGACAGTCAGTTTTCGGTTTTCTCTACTGAGGTACTTGACCGGACTAGCCAGAAGTACTATCGCAGTAGTTCTCCCTTTACACCCTAGCCGAACAATCGGGAACATAGGGGTAAGCACAGGATCCGGGCAACCCAACTATTGACCGAAGACATGATTCGGAACTGATGCATATAATGCAAACATCTAGGACACCGAACACTCCTTATAGGTGTTCGGTCTTTTCAACATATACCAGGGCTGAATATAACCCTTGGTAATAAACCTTTATTGACAAGGCACATATGGCAATCTGATGCGAGAAGACAACATTTCATGGTGAGTGAATAAAACTCTGGATATGATATGAATAAAATTGTTCTATTAATATCCCTCTATAGTACGGCGAGCCGCAAACTTTACAGATAATGCCGACGACCTTTTTTGGCCATTTTATATGCCAAAAAGGTATATAACAAGAAAGAGAAAAAAGGTTTACACAGGGTCTTAATCTAAAAACAAACCTTAGTACGGGGCCCCGCTACACGTTTGCGCCGTTTTCTCCTCTGTAATGTGTCCTTGAAGGTATGAGTATGATGGCCATCTGTAGAAAAAAGAAATAAAATCTGGGAACGAAGAAGTCAATCCCGTGTGGCCAAAGTAAGTCTGGTTAGTTTTACTGAACCAGAAGAAGATAAATTAAAGTCCGAATAGGGTCTAGACGAACTACAGACTATATGCAGGTGCCCCGGGTTGCTACCCATGGAATTTTTAGGGCATAATTATGTACTCGAGGCACATATGCTATCACCTTATGGGGCGGTCGACGGGGGCATAGCTGTCTATCTTGCTCAGGTTCATCTGAGCTGCCGCACTGAGGCGTTTGCCGGACAAGTTTAGCTGTGTCGCTATTAATACATTATCTGGCTTGAATAGGCCGCATTGTAGTTCAGCTGCTAAGGCCGTGGTATCTTCCACCGTACAGAGAGAGCGCTCCATATTTCCATTGACCGTGATGACACCACATGGTCCAGGCATCTTGAGCTTTAAATTGGCATAATGCCGGACTGCATTAAAGTGGGCGAAGGCCGTTCATCCGAGTAGGGCGTGATAGCCACTTCGGAATGGAGCTATGTCGAAGACTAGTTCTTCGCTTCGAAAATTGTCGGGAGAACCGAATACAACCTCCAATGTTACAGAGCCTGTGCAACGAGCTTCAACGCCCGATATCACTCCTTTAAAGGTTGTGCTGCTTGGCTTGATTCTTGATGGCTCGATCCCCATCTTGCGGACAATGTCCTGATATATCAGATTGAGACTACTGCAGCCGTCCATAAGGACTCCAGTTAGATGGTATCCATCTATTATTGGGTCGAGCACTAAGGCAGCCGAGCCCCCATGCCGAATACTCGTCGGATGATCCCTGCGATCGAAAATGATCGGACAGGCTGACCATGGGTTGAATTTTGGGGCGACAGGCTCAACGGCATAGACATCTCGGAGTGCATGCTTGCGCTCCCTCTTTGGGATATGAGTGGCATATATCATGTTCACTGTTTTGACCTCCGGTGGAAATTTCTTCTATCCCCCTATATTCGGCTGGCGAGGTTCATCCTCGTCTTTTCTCTGAGGCTCCTTCCCCTTGAGTTCGGCGTTTAGCTTGCCGGCCTGCTTGAAAACCCAACAGTTACGTTTGGTGTAATTGGCAGGTTTTTCTGGGGTGCCATGGATTTGGCAGGGCCTGTCTAATATCATGTCCAAACTTGATGGACCGTCTCTGTTGCCTTTAAATGGCTTCTTCCGTTGACCGGGTCTGGAGCCGCTGAATCTGGCGTTTACCGCTGTATCATCTGGGCTTCCAGAATTGTACTGACGCTTGTTTTTATTGCGTCGTGGCTTTCCATTGCCATCCCTAACTTCAGATGTTCCAGGGTCACTGGTGCTGCTACGAGCTAACCAGCTATCCTCACCCGTGCAAAAGCTAGTCATGAATGTAGTTAGGGCTGCCATTGTCCTCGGCTTTTCCTATCCAAGGTGTCTGGCTAGCCATTCGTCCCGTATACTATGCTTGAATGCCACTAAGGCTTCGACGTCCGGACAGTCGACGATCTGGTTCGTCTTAGTGAGAAACCGGTTCCAAAGCTTGCGGGCTGACTCCCCGGGTTGTTGTGTGATGTGACTTAAATCGTCAGCGTCCGGGGGCCGGACATAAGTCCCTTGAAAATTTGCCAGAAAAGTGTCCTCAAGTTCTTCCCAACTCCCAATGGAGTTTTCTAGGAGACTGTTTAGCCAGTGCCGAGCTGGTCCTTTTAGCTTGAGGGGTAAATATTTGATGGCGTGAGATCATCTCCTCGATCCATGTGGATGTGAACAATGAAATCCTCTATCCAGACGGCAGGATCCATCGTTCCATCATACGCTTCGATGTTCACGGGTTTAAACCCTTCTGGGAAATCATGACCCAGTACCTCATCGGTAAAGCATAGAGGGTGTGAAGCTCCTCTGTATCTTGCTATTAGGGATGGCAATGGGTAGGGTATGGGCGGGTACAACACCTTTCTACCCAAACCCATACCCAAATCTTTTCTCCATACCCACCCACTTCACTACCCATGGGCGCAAATTGGTACCCATGCCCATACCCATCGGGTATCCTATACCCAACGGGTATCCGGTGGGTACAATATATATCATTGACATGACAAAGGTAAGATGAGAAGAAGGTTTAAATTCAGGTACCCGTCCGGTGGGTACAATATATAGCCTTAGTTGCGGATGAATCGACGAGGATTCAGTAACCCGGCTCTTGATTGCTTCATCTTCAAAGGTCAAGGAAAAGCAGAGAAGATAACTATTGTAGGTATACGAGGGGTATGGGGCGATGGACAGCTATGGGCCTGTGGTCCGTGGGCTAGTTAAGAACTCAATATAATTATTTATTCACATATTATAGGGTTTTATTTATTTATTTATTTTCTGGGTATCCATTGGGTTACCCATGGGTATAATTTCATACCCATACCCTACCCATGTATTTTGCGGGTATGGATACCCATACCCATGGGTATGAAGTGGTAGAAAGTCTCACCCATGCCCACTATTTTCGGGTAGGGTACCCGCGGGTACCCATACCCATGGGCAAAACTGCCATCCCTACTTGCTATATCGTGGCGTATGTCCGATGGTTGTGGTGTTCGGTATTGACCCCGAACTGGTATGTCACCGGCACGATTGGCTTGATAGCCGCGTCCCATGTGGGAGCTCAATCTCTGGGTCCAAATATAGACCTGGTCTTGGTAGCCTTTTTGTTTAGGTCCTCCCGCAGAACATGCTTTCGGACTTGGGCTGCACCCTCCTTTCCTTTATGGGGTGGGGGCTTGTTTATGCCATTGCTAGCGACTCTATCCCGTCCGCAAGGTGGTCGGTCCGGGGTTGTTGGGGGTGTTGTTATTCGGTGGGACGGGCGCAACGGCCTCGTCGTCGAATTCGGGCAGCAGCTTGCGCTTGGGATAGCCTTTGGTTTGGCCACTAAACCATGTTTCTGTTCGGCGTCTAGCACCTCATTCCATCTAATGTTGAGCGTGTCTTGTGCAACTCGAAGCTGTCTCTGCTACTTTTTAAGCTCCGTTCGGTGGCTATAAGCCGCCGATGGAAGCGTTTTTGTTCGGAGGGTTCTTCTGGGATGGTATATTCGTCGTCATCCAGGCTAACCTCTTTTTCGAAGATCGATTCATAGTCATCGTCTTTGGCATCGCTGTCATCGGACTGCGGCTTCGGACTCTGTTCGCCGTCCTCTCGCTCCTCCTGCTCTAACGTTGGGTCTGTGGGGTCTTCGGACCGTCATTACTCACAGTGTTGCTGTCCTTTCCTTTACGGGATTTTGTTTGGCGTTTCGGACGCTTATGCTTGGGAGATTCTTCGGCGGGTTTATCCTCTACGAGATTGTTTTCACCGTTGCCTTCAGCCTCTTTCGGTGTATCCACCATATACACGTCGTATGAAGACGTAGCTTTCCACCGCCCTGTTATGGGCCTGCTTTGATCTGTGTCTGCTTCAGCTTCGAGGTCCATCCCGTCGAAGTGTTCTGAAGCGTAGTCGAGTAGATCGGTTAGATCTTCAACCGTGGCTACCAAGTGGGTGGTGGGTGGGGAGCGAAATTCTTCATCCCCTAGGTATAGCGCAGCTATTCATCAGCCTCCAGTTCAAACCGGATATAGTGCGGCTGTGTGTTCTCATCCAATGAGAGAGATCTCAACGACCTTAACATGTTGCCAAGTGGTGAATGCTGCAAAATATCAGCCGCACAGAATTCGGCGATAGGCGCCTGATTAGATTTGAGGGGCATAGTTACGCGCAGTTCGGAATCAGATACCGGAGCTAAGTCCAGGGTTCCGGTAACACATACCTCGCTAGTTGGGTCCATGTGCGCCTCCATCGCCGTAGAGTGTGCGGCTCCCATGGTGGGGTTGAGCTTCCCATCTTCGGGTGGCGCGATGCATTCTGGATCTAGGGCCAGAACCATTGCAGGTGCTATTTCCTGATCCGATGACAGAGTTAAGTCATGATCATCGTGGTGACAGAGAGGGGTTGCCGCTGGCTCCAACCCGATGAAGATCAAGTCTCTAGGTTATCAGCAACGTAGTTCAAGTTACCTAATCTGACACGATGACCAGGGGCGTAGCTCTCGATCTGCTCAAGGTGGCCTCTAGTGTTGGCACGAAGCGCGAAGCCGCCGAACACGAAGAGTTGGCCGGGAGGGAAAATCCCCTCGACGTCGCCGCTCCATTTCATGACGTGATCCATCAGTCCTTCCGTCGACGACATAGTGAAACTCTCAATGAAAGCACCAATGTCGGTGTCAAAATCGACAAATCTCGGGTAGGGGGTCCCGAACTATGCATCTGAGGATTGATGTTAACAGGAGGCAGGGGACATGATGTTTACCCAGGTTCAGGCCCTCTCGATTGAGGTAAAACCCTACTTCCTGCTATATTAGTATGGATGAATATGTGTACAAGAGTTGATCTACCTCGAGATCGTAAAGGCTAAAACCCTAAGTTTCAGCCTATGAGGATTGTATGATTCTCTAGCCTCTACGGACTAAATCCTCCGGTTTATATACACACCGAAGGGGCCTAGGGTTTGTACATACCATCTTGCAAAGGAAGGAAAATCTTCACCCGATCCTAAACTAGCCATTACAACAATCCAGGAGTCCCATGTGGATACGAGAGATGATCTTCTAAAGTAATCTTCATGGCCCACCATTCCAGCCCACCAGGAGTTTATCTGGCCACCTGTGGACCCCCCGATCGAGGACTCCCTCGGTCCCCATGGGCCTCCTCTGGCACACCTCTTGGGCTCGCTGGGTCTCTTCTGGGCAAAAAAAAATCTCCAAAAAGTTTTGTGGCATTTGGACTCTGCTAGGTATTGATATTCTGCCAGTTGGCACTACGTCAATAGGTTAGTCTCAAAAACATGATATAAAATTGCTAGAAAAATGTGTGTAAAACATCCAAGATTGATAATGTAACAACATGGAATAATACAAAATTATAGATACGTTGGAGACGTATCAGGATCCCCAAGCTTAATTCATGCTCGTCCTTGAGTAGTTAAATGATAAAAACAGAAATTTTGATGAGGAATGTTGCCTAACATATTCATCATATTATTTTCTTTGTAGCATGGACACTTGGAATTTTAGATGATTCAAAGCAATAGTCTATAACTTGACATGAAGACTTTAATACTCAAACATATCAACAAGCAACCATGTCTTTCAAAATATCAACGCTAAAGAAAGCTATCCCTAGCCCATCATGCTCAATCGTTGATCCATTCATGAAACACATCCAAATATTAGCTACATCCAATGCTCAAGTATTATAATAGTGCTTCCTAGTTGGTGCTTTATAAGAGAAGATGGAGACTCAAGAAAAATAAAAATTGCACAAAAGTAAATAGATAGGCCCTTCGTAGAGGGAAGCAGCGATTTGTAGAGGTACCAAAGCTCTTAGCTTAAATTGAGAGATAAAATTGTTTTGAGAGGCATTCTTTTCCTGTCAAAGAAAACGATCGAGAATTCCCAATATCATCCATGCTAGATAAATCATAGGAAGTTCTCAAATAAAAAATAAAATTTATTTCCTTTCCTCCATTCTTTCACAATCCATGGCTAGACGTATCCATGGGTGCCTTCCATACCATCACATACCAAGGAATTTATTATAGTATTTTTTTTGCATTTCTAGACTGGGCATCCCTATTACTGCCACACTCTCAAGCAATGACAAGTGAATAAACACTTATCTTGAGAATAACATACCTACCATGGAAAATATCGGCCACCCCCTGCCACTTCATGTGTGGTACGGGCACACAAAACCGAATTTTATTTTGAAAATTAGAGTTGGCACATACAAATTTACTTGGAACGACAGGTAAATACTGCATATAGGTAGGTATGGTGGACTCATTTGGCAGAACTTGGGTTTTAGGAGTTGGATGCACAAGCAGTATTCCCGCTTAGTACAAATGGAGGCTAGAAAATAGATTGAGAAGCGACCAACCATGAAACAAAGACCATCATATATGAACAATAAACATAAGTAACCCTGAATAATGCACCACAAGTAGGATATAATTTCATTGCATAACTATTGACTTAGTGTGCATGCATAGGGAATCACAAACATTAACACCAATATTCTTACTAAAGCACAATTACTCACCAACATGACTCACATATCACTATCTCCATATCGCAAAACTATTGCAAGGAATAATGTTTAATATCCAATTATCTACATGACAGTTTTATTATATTCCTCTTGAATATCTATCCCTTTTTGACCAAATTCTTTTAAAGCATATTTCCATTTCTAATAACAAGTTCTCAAATAAATTTAAGTGAAGTGCGAGTGCACAAATTTCTTGAAAATTTAAACTCTCAAAATAATATAAGTGAAGCATGAGAGGTTTTCTTCAAAAATTCTAAGAACTCTCAAAAAATTATAAGTGAAACATGAGATCATATTTTTTAAATAACAGCACCACCGTGCTCAAAAAGATATAAGTGAAGTACTAGAACGATTCCATCGCTCAAAAAATTTAAGTCAAGCGCATAGTGTAATTCTGAAAAATCATAGCATAATTATGGCTCTCTCAAATAGGTGTGTCGAGCAAAGATGATTGTGAAAAACTAAAAAGCAAAATAATCAAAGACTCATATAATACAAGACGCTCCAAGCAAAGCTCATGATATGTGACGAATATATATATAGCTCCAAGTAAAATTACCGTTGGGTGTTAGAAGAAAGAGGGGATGCCTTCCGGGGGCCCCAAGCTTAGTTGCTTGCTTCTCCTTGAATATTTCCTTGAGGTGCCATGGGGCATCCCCAAGCTTAGGTACTTTTCACTTCTTATTCCTTCATCCATTGTGATCTCACCCAAAACTTGAAAACTTCAATCACACAAAACATAACAAAACCTCGTGAGCTCCATTATACAATAAAACTAATCTTTACTTTAAGTATTGTTGCAAACCCATTCATATTTTGTTATTACATTATATCTACTGTATATAACTTTACCATGTCTTATACCGCCCAATAAAATCAATAGATTCATCAAAATAAGCACATAATGCAACAAAAACAGAATCTGTAAAAAACAAAACAGTCTGTAAGACATAATGTTCAGCCATACTTTCGTAACTCTAAAAATCCTGAAAATTTAGGAAAACATGGGAAATTTGTATATCAATCATTTTTTTAAAAATCAGAAATTGTTCACACTGCAGAAAATGCAAACAGTTCTGCTACTAGATGCAAAAGTTTCTGTTTCCAACAGGATAAAGTCAACTATGACCCAAATCAACCCAAAGGCTTTGCTTGGCACAAACACTAATTAAAAGACAAAAAACATAGTCACAATAGTAGTATAGTTGTGTATTTTTATTTAAAACAGAAAATAAAAATATTGGGTTGTCTACCAACAAGCGCTTTTCTTTAAAGCCTTTTAGCTAGGCATTGCTAATTTTAATGATGCTCACATGAAAGACAAGAATTGAAGCGCAAAGACAGCATCACAAAACACATGACAAACACATCTAAGTCTAAACTACTTCCTATGTAGGCATTTTATAAGCAAACAAACTATCAAGGTAAGGAAAAACTAGCATATGCAAGAAGAAGAATAAAACTTTGACAATCCACACATAACGAGAGGTAATTTAGTAACATGAAAATTTTCTACAACCATATTTCCCTCTCTCATAATAGTTACATGTGCGATCATATTAAAATTCAACAATATAGTGATCACATAACATATTCTCTACATGATCCACATGCGTACAAATTTGACACTCTTCCAAAATAGTGGGATTATCTTGAAATAAAGCCATGACCTCTCCAAGCCCATTTTTATCAAAAATTTCAGAAGATTGATTGTTCTCCAAAGTAGTGGGATCATTATTACCTAATGTTGATACTCTTCCAAACCCACTTTCAATATTATTGCAAATACTATCATCAAAATCATATTCATCGTGATGCTTAAGTAAAATTTCAAGATCATAAGAAGAATCACCCCAATCATGATCATTGCAATAAGTAGTGGACATAGCAAAATTAGCATCCCCAAGCTTGGGGTTTTGCATATTATTAGCACAATTGACATTAATATAATTTATTATAACATCATTGCAATCATGCCTTTCATTCAAGGAGCTACCGTGAATCACTTCATAAATTTCTTATTTTAGCACTTCATCATAGTATTCAGATTCACGAATCTCAAGCAAAACTTCATAAATATAATCTAGTGCGCTCAACTCACTACAATTGGTTCATCATAATTGGATCTTTTAAATATATTAGCAGTGGGTGAGGAGCCATAAACCTTTTTTGTCTGATTTCCACTAACACACAATTATGCCAAACAAACAAGCAAAGCAACCAAGTATAACATAAGGGAAAACAAAAAAGGCAAGCAAGAAGAAGGCAAATAAAAAGGCAAATATTTTTGTGTTTTTGTAAAAACATTTGAGAAGTGGGGGAGATGAAAATGAGAGGCAAATGGCAAGTTTATGTGTAGGAACCCGATAGATGTTGATGATGCCTCCCCAACAACCACACCAGAAGTTGGTGAGTTGTTAGGAGACTATCTTGACTTGATCCTCCTCGGCAACAGTGCCAGAAATTCTTCCTGCTACTTATGATCCATGTTGTTAAATTCATCGAAGAGGACGGGATGATCCAACAACAGCAGCGGTAAGTCTTTGCCTCAGTTATGAAACCAAGGTTATCAATCCAGTAGGAGAACCAAGAAACACTATGTAAACAATACCTGCACACAAACAACAAATCCTCGCAACCCAACGCGTAAAGGAGTTGTCAATCCCTCCAAGGTATTAAAATAAGATAAATAGATAGATTGATAGATGCAACTAAGATAAAAGCAAACAATATGCAGCAAAGTATTTTGGGGTTTTTGGTAAAACATATCAGAAAATAAAAGAGTGAATATTGACCCGGGGGACGTAGATTTCACTAGTCGCTTCTCTCGAGAAAATAGTATACAATGGGTTAAAAATTTACTATTGGGCAATTGAAAAGCAAGTAATTAGGACGATATCCAAGACAGTGATCATGTATATATGCATCACGTCCAAGATTAGTAGAACCAAAAGATACTGCATCTACTACTATTACTCCACACATCGACTGTTATCCAACTTGCATCTAGTGTATTAAGTTCATGGAGAAATGAAGTAATGCAATAAGAATGATGACATGATGTAGGCAAGATCTATTCATGTAGGAATAGACCCCATCTTGTTGTCCTTAATAGAAATGATACATGTGTGCATGTCTCTTTTTGTCACCGAGATTGATCACCGGAAGATCGAACCCATTAAAAAGCACCCTTCCCATGGCAAGATAAATCAATCAAGTTAGCCAAACAAAACGAAAATATCAAGAAGAAATACGAGGCTATAATAATCATGTATGGATAGATTTGATCATAAACTCACAATTCATCGGATACCAACAAACACATCGAAAAAAGAGTTACTTCAAATAGATCTCCAAGAACATCGAGGAGAACATTATATTGACGATCAAAAAGAGAGAAAGTAGCTATCTACCTACTAACTACGGAACATGCGGTGGCAGGAAAAGTAATTTGCCGACTCCTCTAGGGTTTGTGGAATATTTTGGTATTTATAGGGCAGGAGGTCGGTGGAAAAGCTTCCAATGGGCCCCACAAGCCACCAAGGTGCACTTGTTGTCTCTGGCACGCCCTGGTGTCTTGTGGGCCCCATGGGCCTCCTCGGGTACACCGCTTGGGCTCACCGAGTCTCTTCTGGGTAGAAAAAATCACTAAAAAGTTTTACTGGATTTGGATTCCGTTTGGTAATGATATTATGCAAAGTAAAAACAAGCAAAAAACATCAACTAGCACTTGGCACTATTTCAATAGGTTAGTCCCAAAAAATGATATAAAGTTGCTAGAAAATGTATGTAAAACATCCGAGATTGATAATATAACAGCATGGAACAATCAAAAATTATAGATACGTTGGAGACATATCACCCGATCGTGACCAAGGTTGGGAATCGGGTCATGCCTTGGAGAGGCAAATGCAACACTAATGCGGGCAAGGTATGCTCATTAACTCTTGCCTTTCCTCCCTACGTTTGTTTACTATGGGATTCTATCTCTTCTCTAAAGGGACACATGAAGCTTTCGACAAGAACATGGGTGCTTTCTACTGGAACGCCGCGGATAACAAACGCAAATATAGGGTGGTGAAATATAAACTTATATGCATGCCTATAAACCTCTGGGGTTGGGCATTTTTAACACAATGGTGATGAACAAATACCTCATTATTAAGTAGTGGTAGAATATTATAACCATCGGGGATGAATGCCTTTGGTTCTCTCTTCTTAAAACTAAATAGTTCCCTATTAGTAGTCGCATGTTTGCTTCGGCCGCGGGTGGTTCCAAGTTTTGGAAAGATCTGGTGAAAGTTCGGGATGTGTTGAAGGAACATGTTAAGTTTGTGGTGGGTAATGGCCCTTCCATCAGGTTGGTGTGACTGCGAGTGCGGTGAATGTCCTTCAGCAGGCTCCTTCCATGTGCTCTTTTCTTACTGCTCTGTTTCGGAGATCTCCATCTCAAAGTTGTTTTCTAATGATTGGGACCTTGCGTTTCAGCGTTCTCTGTCTCCTAAAAATTTGAACGACTGACAGTGTCTTGTTGCCTTTTTTCCTTTGCTCTCGGAGGTGGAGGAGTCAGTTGTAACGCCCGGATAGTTAAGTTACAGTAAAACTCTGCTAATGATGCCACATCATCCCGTTTACTGTTGATGTTCGAGTGTTAGTTCAAAATGTTCCGATTCAAATTTGACTTAATGCCAAACAGCCAAAGTTTTCAAAGTCAAAAACAAAATGTCCTGACAGTGCCAAAATTGGCATAGGTAATTATGGTGTAGAAGAAACAATTTTACAAAATCCTTAAATGCCCTAAAATAAATAAAATAGAAAAGGAAAAGTAAATAAGAGAAAAAGAAAATACAAAACACGAAGTAAAAACAAAATCAAACCCCACCCCCACCGGACCAGGCGGCCCAGCTCACAGGCCAGGCCGGCCCACCTGGCCCAGCTGGCCGACCAACCCCACTCCTTTATCCCCTCACACCCGCAAACCCTAACCCCCGTCGCCCCAATCCCCCCACGTTTGCCTCCTCCTCCCCGATCCATATTGGGATTGGGGGAAGAGAACGCACGGTCGCGCCCGACCCCGACGCGCCCCCGCCGCTCGACGCCGACGCTGGAGCCGCCCCTGGCCAGACCGCTCCGCCATCGCCAACGCCGCCTCGACCTTGTCTCCTCCCCAGCTTGTCTTGTCTCTGCCCTCCTCCTCGACCCCCACTGGACCAGACCCTATGCACTGCCGTGAGCCCCCCCTCTCTTCCTCACTCCCCGCGCAACCTCCCTGGCCACGGCTCCGCCATCCGCACCGCTCCGCCTCGCGCTCATCGCGGCTGCACCGCCCGCGCTCACCGCACCCGTGCACGCCCCGCATCACGCCGTCCCGCAGTCCCACACTGGTTGCGCCTCGCGCCCGCTCGCGCAGCCCTCCTCGGCCACGGCCGCCTTCGCCAGCCCGCCTACGCGCGTGCGCCACACCGCAGACGCCAGCGCGTGGCCACGTCATGCCCGCTGCCGCCCTGCCTCGCCCGCACCTGAGTCGCTCGTCGCCTCCCGTGCCCCGGCTCCCTCCGCCTACTGTTGTCGCGGACAGTCCCGCTCGCCTCCCTTGCCACACCCGCTTCTGCTCGCGCGCCGGCCGCCGCACCGTGTCGCGCGCCGTAGCCGCCCCTCACCTCCGCCGCTGCTCCCCTGACCCTCCACGCTGACCGCCGCGGCAACCGGCGCCGGCCTGCTACGGATGCCCCGCCGCGGCAACCGGCGTCGGCCTGCGACGCACAGCCTAGGCCTCGTCCCCTCGCCCGTGTGCCCGTGCCCGATGCCCCACGCCCGCTAACCGCCTGCCCAGTGCCCGTTAGGCCTTGGGCCAATGACAAGGGGGCCCCAGGCCCTAGGAACTTAAAAAAAGGTATAAAAAGAGATTAAATAATAATAATAAATTAATCGATTAATTCATTAACTTAATTAATTATGTTAATTAACTAATTGAACCTAGTAACTAATCTTATTAACAGATAGATAGTTAGTTAGTTCGGCAATGACAGTGGGACCGACATTTCAGTTTGACCAAGTCAAATGCACTGCTGATTGCTGACATCATGCTGATGTAGTAAACCTAATTTTTTATTAATTAATTAATAATAATTATAGAAAATGATTAAATCTTTATAAATTAATATAAATAATCTGTAACTCGGATGAAAATACTTTGTATATGAAAGTCGCTTAGAATTTTGAGACAAATCCGAATATGAGGTTCGTTTGTCAGCCACACGTCCCTAGAATAGCGAACATGCAACTTTCTCCCTCCGCTCCGTCTGTCCGAAAACATGAAACACCGGGAATACTTTCCCGATGTTTCCTCACTTCGCCAGTAGCACCCAGTACTGCGTTAGGGCACACCTAGCACCGTTGTATGTCATGTCATGCATCGCCATGCATCTGTTTGCGTTGTATTCATTGTTTCTTCCCCCTCTTCTCTTCGGTAGACTACGAGGCCGACGATGTTGCTGCCCCGATGGACTACGGAGTTGACGACCCCTCCTTCGCTGCCAAGTTTTCAGGCAAGTCCCCCCCCCCTTGATCAACCTGATATCGGCAAGTATTGTAGCATGTTACTGCTTTCGATTAATCATATTCTGCTGCATAGCCTGTTATTGTTGCTACAACTGTTGATACCTTTACCTGCAATCCTAATTTCTTAGTATAGGATGCTAGTATTCCATCACTGGCCCTACACCCTTGACCATTTGGCATGCTATTCTATCGGGCCGTGATCACGTTGGGTGTGATCACGGGTATATGCTATATACATATTATACATGATACATGTTGTGACTAAAGTCGGGTCGGCTCGAAGAGTACCCGCGAGTGATTCATGGATTGGGGGCTGAAAGGACCTTTGTCCCGATAACCCTCTGTGTAGATCTTTGTGACGGAGCAACAGGGCAGGTCACGACCACCTAGGAGACAGGCGGGCCTGGCCCTGGTCGTTGTCCACGGTTATTTCATAATAACACGCTTAACGAGTTTGGATATTCGATATGAGTCTGGCCTCTGGCCTATACGCATGATCCAGCTACGTGGTATTAGATATGGGCTCTTGACATCGTGGTATCAGCCGTAGCCTTCTTGACGTCAGCGACTTAGCGGCGCGCGCCGGGTTGGACCGCGTAACGTAACTTCCTTTGAAATGGAGGTTGCTAGGTCTACTCACCGGCTGCGTACGCAAGGTGGAGGTGTGCAATCGGCGATGGGCCCAGACACCTGCGCGCTTAGGGTTTAGACCGGCGTGCTGACCTCTCTATTGTGCTTAGGTAGGGCTGCGATGTGTTGATCTTCCGAGGCCGGGCATGACCCAGGAAAGTGTGTCCGGCCAAATGGGATCGAGCGTGCTGGGAAATGTGGTGCAGCCCTGCAGGGAACTTAATCTATTCGAATAGCCGCGTCCCTTGGTAAAAGGACGACTCGGAGTTGTACTCAGACCTCATGACAACTAGAACCGGATACTTGATAAAACACACCTTTACCAGTGCCAGATACAACCTGGCGATCGCTTTCCCACAGAGCGACGAGGGGAGGATCGCCGGGTAGGATTATGTTATACGATGTTACTTGGTGAACGTACCTTCTAATCTCTTCTACTGCTACAAGGTGGAGGCTGCCAGAAGCGTAGTCTTCGATAGGATTAGTTATCCCCCTCTTATCCTGGCATTTTGCAGTTCAGTCCATAGATACTACCCATATCATTGTTACCATTGCATATGTAGTATAGATTCTTGCTTTGGACTACTTTGGATGAGTACTCATAGTTGATTTGCTCCCCCTTTTCCCCCTTATGTTCCTTATTCTCGGATGATGCAACCAGATGGTGGAGCCTAGGAGCGAGACGCCACCTACGACGACTCCTACTACACCGGAGGCGTCTACTACTACGTGCAGTCCCCCGACGACGACCAAGATTAGTTTAGGAGGATCCCAGGTAGTAGGCCTGCTCCTCTTTTGATCTGTATCCCAGTTTGTGCTAGCCATCTTATGGCAACTGGTTTAACTTTATGTCTCCACTCAGATATTTGTTGCTTCCGCTGAGTCGTCTATGATCGAGCACTTGTATTTGAGCCCTCAAGGCCCCTGGCTTGTAATATGAAGCTTGTATGACTTATTTTACTTTTAGAGTTGTGTTGTGATATCTTCCAGTGACCCCCTGATCTTGGTCGTACACATTTGCGTGCATGATTAGTGTACGACCAAATCAGGGGCATCACATCGGTCTCCTTGCTCCACTCTCCTTCTGGCAAGTTTTTGGGAAAATCTCTCTATTCTAGACTAATCACGAGCACTCCTCACTAGTGGAAAAAGGCTTGCCACAACTATCGTTTGTGGCGCGCCATTTTCCGTCAACGCCAACACTATTTTTTTCCAAATAGTGATGTCGTAAGACAAATCAACATGCTAGTTCTATATCATTATTGTTGGCGTTGCTTTTCTTTGAAACGCCACAAATCTTTTGGCCCATATGCACTCAGCGTTTGGACCATTGGTGACGTCGATTATCTTTGTACGCCATAGTTATTTTCTTAGTGCTGGCATTCTTTTTCCTTGCACGCCAGAAACACTTTTTTTCTCATCATTATTTTTACAGTTTTATAGTATATTATAGTTTACTTTTATTAAATTTCTATTATTTTAAAATGGAAATAATGACATTTTTAAAAATATTGTTTTGACAATTTTTTCTTTTCAATTTAAGACTTGAAATATATAGTTTTTAGCCTTCAAATATGTGATTTGACACTTCCATTTTTTTATTTTTAGTTTATTATGTGGTGATCTTTATTATAGTATATTATAGTTTACTTTTATTAAATTTCTATTATTTTAAAATGGAAATAATGACATTTTTAAAAATATTTATTTGAGAGTTTTTTATTTATTTATTTTTAGTTTAAGACTTGAAATATATAGTTTTTAGCCTTAAAAATGTGGTTTGTCACTTCCCATTTTTTATTCTTAGTTTATTATGCGGTGAACTTTACTATAGTATAATTTTTTCTAGTTTTTAGCCTTCAAATATATAATTTAAATTTTCTTGCTATTTAATTTTTTATAGCATTGGGTCAAGCCAACGTATTAGGAGGCCGTGGGGGTCAGAACCAGGGCAACGACACCCTCACCCCACTCCCTCTCTCGTTCCCCTTCCTCTCCCTCTCTCTCTGCTCGTCGTTGCCGCTCTGTCTCTCTCGCCGCTCTCTCCCTCTCTCGCCGGTGGTTAGGTAATGTTTCGCTCTCTCCCACTCACTCCCTCTCTCGGCACTCGTTGCTCTCCAATTTGATTGGGGTTCATTTCGTTTTGAGCTAGGGTTTCCTTGACGGCGGCAGCGGAAGCGATGGCGGCGGCGGAAGCGACGACAGCGACGGAATCTTCATCCCTCGGTGCATTCATCGCCTCCATCTTCGCCTCCTAATGTAGTGTTTGTAATAATAACAATCTAAAATGTAGTGTTCCTAATACTAAATTGTAGTGTTAAATTATTGAATTGTAGTGTTCGTAATGTAGTGTACCATTGCATTTGCATTTTGGCATATGAAATAATTGTAGAGTTAAATTGATTGGCATACTTGCCATACTTGACATACTTTGATTGGCGTTATTATCAACTTAGGGCATCCACAATGTATGCCAAATTGATAGTGCCAAATGTTAAAATGGCTTTTGGCACCGGTGAGAACATTGTGGAGGGTGTTGCCAAATTAGTGTTTTTATCCTCTTATATTCCGTGGTGGTCCCCAGTATGCATAAATTAGGAACATTGGTGCCAAAACTCTGACAATGTTGCAAATTTGGCAGCATCACATTGTGGATGCCCTTAGGCTATGTTTGATAGCATAGTACTATATAAATCAAAGCATCAAAAACTATAGTAATTTTTCCTGTAGGTATGAGATACCATGATTTTACCAAAACGTAATATTTTGGAACATAACTAAAATGAAACAAAACTAAGGAACTAAAATGAAACAGAACGAAGGATAAATGAAGATAGCAGGTGGTATCATTATCGAGGCCTTTTAGTTGCATGGTATCATTATCAACTTACTTGTTGCTATCATTATGATTCGCATTATCAACTTACTTGTTATTATTGTTATGATTGTCACTATTGTCAACTTACTAGTCATTATTGTTATGATTGGCATTATTATCAACTTACATGTTATTATTGTTATGATATGATTGGCATTTTGAAATTCCAGCCATGACAAGCAAAACGAGCTACTTCACGGCTTATGATGAAGATAAAGGCAAAATGAGCACCAACAAGGTAAGATTGTATAAACATCCATGAGCATTGCAAACACACGCATATATACATATATCATCTAATCATTCTTTACTGATGATTTCAAATATTTGACTTGCCAGGCATATGTACAAGACCCATCTCCATAACCAGTCCAGCAGCAGCTACCGATACGTGACGTGGACATGCTCAGCCGTGAGCTTGTGGCGTCAAAGGAGAGTACAGTGAAGGCCCTTAACGAGTTGAATGACTCCATGAAGAAAAACAAGGACGATATGATCGATGAGATCTCCGATTTCGTCGATAAGAAATTGAATCTCATCGACCAGAAGCAGTTACTGGTCATCGAGATCGAGACTATGAAGAAGGAGATACGACTTCTGAAGGCCGAGAGGGAGGAGCTGAAGACCCATAAAGTCTACTTTAGGAAGTAGGGAGAGAGCAATAGTAACAAGTTGCGTGAGATGAGGATCATTCTTCATCATACGTAGGTAGTTAGTGCATGGATAACTTTTGCTTGTAGCTAGGCAGTAGCAAGCTAACTAGTTCCTTAAAACTGTAGTAATAGCTGGGTATATTTTGTGCATTTGAGACTTACCACTAGAAGTTTAAATGGCTGCACATACTAATCGCTCGGTAAATTTTTTATTGTTGAAAAATAAAAATTACAGGCGTTGCCTCACAATAAACACCATAGATAACACAATATAGTCCTAGCGTTAGCCAGGTGGCATGCCATCAACACTAAAATACTGCTGACGTGTCTGCCACGCCACCACTAAACTGTTTTCACTGGCGCCATATTGGTGGCGTTGGGTCTGTACGCTAGCAAGGTACTTTTTGCCACGCCATAGCTAGGCTTTTTTCCACTAGTTCCCATGTATAGATTCAAGCCTATTTGAGATGCCAGGATCCCTCCTAAAAAAACATGTGACAAGCCATTAGCTGTAGGTTGCCAGGTATAGATGAAATTCAAAAACTCAATGGACCTAGCTCGGACCGTTGTGCTTTGTGTTCTACCCTTGAACACTCGAATCATATTTTATTTGGGTGTCGGTTGGCTAAGGTGGCCTGGTGTTGCATCAGATCCTGGATGGGGGTGACCTGGGCTCCCTCCTCATTCTCTGAGTTGGGGGCACTCATGTCTCATCTTGTTGAGATTAACAAACGCTTGTTCTAGGTTGGGTTCTCTGTGTTATGTTGGTCTCTTTGGGAAACCAAGAACAAGTTCACCATTGAGCAAGTGTTCCCTAACCATCTTGCATATTTCCTATTTAAAATAAATTTATTTATGCATACATGGAGATTATTGATTAAAGTGGTGGATCGAGATGCTCTGGATATCATGATTGTGAAAGTTCAGGCTTCGACCGTCTCCATATCCCTGCATCATTCGGACTTCTTTTGGTAGTAGGTAGCTGGCCTGCGTGCCATTTGTCTTCCTGGCCTGCATGCCGAGTACCCTTAAACATTGCTGACATGGCTCTTGTTTGTTTGGCGGAGGCCTTGTTAAGCCTCTAGATGGTTGTTATGTTGGTTGTTGGACCATACTCCGTCGAGTGACTTTATTTATAAAGTCGGGTGTATGCCTTTTCGCTTAAAAAATATGCTAGTCCACACTCTCCAGCCATGCACCATTTTGAAGACTTCACCTGCTATCACTTCGAACTTTTTTACTCTCCGCCTTAGTATTTCTTGACTTTCCAGATTTGTTTGCAAATAATCCCAATCCTTAGTCCATCTAGTATTCATATTAATGATGGCAGTGGTCTCATTTTTATCAGGGACTATACTATTCCCCCATTGATACATCTCTATCATATCTAGTTTTCCAAACACCTTTTCTCTTGTTTTGGACTCTAATTTGCATGATTTGAATGAAACGAACCCTCACTAACGCTGTTATTAGCATAATTGCCATGGTGTTGTTTTTGTGCAGAAATCAAAGTTCTCGGATTGACCTAAAAATTTACGAAGGGTTTTTATGGAATATATAAAAAATATTGGCGGAAGAATATACCAGAGGTGGGCCACCCATGAGCCACAAGCTCACAGGGGGCGCCCACCCTCCCAGGGCGCACCTAGCGAGCTTTTGGCCCCCTGGACCTCAGGCAACCCTAAATCCAACTTAATAAATACCTATTCACCAAAAAAATAGAGAGAAGAATTCATCGCATTTTACGATACGGAGATGCCGCCACCTCCTATTGTTCATCGGGAGAGATGATTTGGAGTCTGTTCGGGGCTCCGATGAGTGGAATCCATCGCCATCGTCATCATCAACCTTCCTCCATCACCAATTTCATGATGCTCACTGCCGGGAGTGAGTAATTCCTTCATAGGCTTGCTAGACGGTGATGGGTTGGATGAGATTTATCATGTAATCGAGCTAGTTTGTTAGGGCTTGATGCCTAGTATCTACTATGTTCTGAGATTGATGTTGCTATGACTTTGCTATGCTTAATGTTTGTCACTAGGGTCCGAGTGCCATGATTTCAGAACTGAACCTATTATGTTTTCACAGATATGTGTGTGTTATTGATCCTATCTTCCAAGTTATATGCACCTATTACGTGTTATGCTCCGCATACCCCAAGGTGACAATAATTGGGATTCTTTCCGGTGATTACCGTAGTTTGAGGGGTTCATGTATTCACTAAGTGATAATGCTTTGTTTCTGTTGTCAATTAAAAGGAGTCTTTAATATCCCTTAGTTTCCATTAGGACCCCTTTGCCACGTGAGGGGAGGATAAAATATGTCATGCAAGTTCTTTTTTATAAGTATGTATGACTATACACGGAATACATGCCTACACTACATTGATGAATTGCAGCTAGTTCTACGTCGCTGTAGGTTATAACTGCTACATGATGAATATTATCTGACACAATTATCATCACCGATCTAATGCCTAAGAGCTTTTCACATATTGATATTCGCAAGTTACTTTCGTTGCTGCTACTATTACCAATGTTACCTATACTATCATACTACTTTGCTGCAAATATTAAATCTTTCAAGTGTGGTTGCATTGACAACTCAACTTCTAAACCTTGCAGATATTCTTTGGCTCCCCTTGTGTTGAATCAATAAATTTTGGTTGAATACTCTACCCTCAAAAACTATTGCGATCCCCTTTACTTATGGGTTATCAAGACCTTTTTACGGCGCCGTTGTTGGGGAGCATATCTATATTTGCTGAGTCACTTGGGATTTATATCTTTTGATCACTATGATGAATATTAAAGATGATAGAACCAAGATCATTCCCTCTAAGACTAGGTGTCGGGGATATACCCCGCGGCGTAACCCGGCCGGAAGTATAACCCGGCCGGACCTGGCAGTTTACTTGAGACACGGTTTACACTTGGCGAGTCACTGGCGACCCGCCCTGACCAGACGGTTTACAAGCAACCTGTCTGAACATTATGACTCACTGGTAACCCGGCGGGCGGCGGACGGATGACAAGTCCCAAGGCCCAGAAGGCCGGTTCATGATATGGTGGACCAGTTTATGAGGAAAGCACAAGGAATATTCTCCTACAAAGGAAGCAAGACTAGGACACCACTTGCAATAGAGTAATCCTAATCCTACTATGACTAGTCATGTAACCCGCCCCTTCAACATATATAAGGAGGGGCAGGGCTCCCCAAAGAGGGACAGGTTCTCACAAGTTAGAAGGGCCATATTCTTTAGGGCTAGACACAACTAAAGGAGGGCCGGCTTATGCGGCGACTCCATGAGGGTCATAATGAGATCTAGCCTCAAGCAGCATGTAGGGCTATTACCGGATGATGTTTCCTGGGGCCTGAAGCTGTATAAATCCGTGTCTTGTGTGTTGTGTCTCTCGATTCCGCTCAACCCCTCTCAAGATACCACATAGATGAGTTGGCCTCACGACTAAGTCCTCACACTAGGACATCTGCCATGACAATTCCACAACAGTTGGCGCCCATCGTGGGGCTTGCCCACGGTGGTGTTGAGTTCTTGGAGGGATCTCTCCTAGAAATTGAGAAGTTTGCAATTTTCGGATGAAGAGCACATTGGAAAGGATCGACATCGTCTTTGAGTTCGTGAGTCGAGATCGGCAAAAAAAATTGTGCCGTTCGTGGGACGTTTACACGTCGGAGTCGTGGCTCCATCGACTTCAACTTCTGGTTCATCCGTTTGGGAGTATGCAAATTCCGTCATCGGCAATGGTTGTGATTTTGACAGGAGACATGATGATATTTTATTGTTTAAAGCATCAGATCAATCAGGGCATATACGTACTGAGGATGGTCTTCAATGTATGATGAGTCGAGGCATCAATCTCTAGTGAAAGTCGAAAGAGGAATTTTTCTTTCGCATGATTAACCGATGCAAGATCGGATCGATCTCCGGTTTCCTAAACTACAAGGCAAAAGGCTACGGCGCCATGTTACACATGACCGTCGCAAGGTCTCTAGCAGTCCAAAAGAAAAAAAGGGAAAAGGGGCACGACCTGGAGGCAAATTATCCTCAGACCCGGGCTCCTCCATTGACCCGCCTCGTTGTTCACCTTGCTCGGGTCCAGTTGGTGGCTGGCCTCCGCCGCTGCTCACGGCTGGTTCCGGTGGGAGTGCGCGGGCGGCTTGCTGTCGCGGAACCACGGCGGCTTATATATAGACGGACTACAACGGCTGTGGCCGGCTCGAGGAGGTGAGGTGAAGGCGGGTTGGTGAGGCCGAGTAGCTGCAAGACGCGAGACACCGAGTAGCTTCTGCTTCGTTCAAGCCCCGGGGCTGACGTTGCTGCTTCGCATCACGTCAAATCAAGTCAGATCGGTTTCAACTACTAGTACTAGTGGCTGACTAGCACTCACGTGAAGGCTACAGTGCTAGTTTTTTCTTCGTCAACTGCTACGTCCACTGGCCATACTATCAGGTGCTATCTACCCTATTTATTTTAAGTACATATTAATTCATCTGGGCAAAACTACCTCGCCCTGCTGTATTTTACATGCAGGAGAATTATCCATTATAAAGCGGTATTATACCGCGGAGATGGAGGCACACCAACATCATTCGGCACAGGTAGTCGTCGCTACTCAACGGACTCCCACACCGGCTTACAACGCCGTGGCCGTCTCTCGCGACCGCACTGGTTTACAACACCGTGGCCTGTTAACGCTTTCGCGCCGGCTTACAATGCTGAGGACAACTTGCCCGTTCGCACCGGCTTACAATGCAAAGGCTGACTCATCTGTTGTCCGGGCGAATCAGGCGATATCCATCCAAGTTTGTTTTATTAGCACATGTTATTTTTGTCAAAGAGGACATTATCTTTGCCTTGGTCTGCAATATTGTTTATGTAGGACAATTGTTCACTGTAAGAGTGATGGTCGTGTCATGGATATATAGCTCGCGCCACCATTATAATGCGCCAGCATCTGACCGTGCCATGATGCTCGACAAATATATGTGCAAACCGCCGATTTACGGCCCAATTTACATCGATATGACGCGGTTGACTTGCCCGTCCGCGTGGCTTACCGCGCCAATGATTAATTCGTCCGTCCGCGCTGGCTTACAATGCCGCGGCCAGCTCATCTATCTGCTCCCACGGCCAATTTGGCCATGATTGATTTCAGCCTCACCATGGTGAATATCAACTCCGTGGTGAATAAATACTGGCCTAACATGTCAGGTGAAATCCATCTAGTATATTTTTATATTATATATCACTTTCTTTAAAAAGAGCAATTACTCCGGCTTGCAAAGTTATCTAATGCAGGACCCTAAACCGCCATATTGGTGCAAATTCAAAGGTCGACTCACCCGTTTGCCCCGGTTTACAACGCCACAGACAACTCACCCGTCCACCCCTGTGGCCGGTTCACCAGACTGCACCGACTTATAATACCGCGGTCGACTCATCTATCTATGTTGCCTCTGAAGCCGCGATCGTCTTTACCGTTCGTCTCTTGCGGCTTGGTCTACATCAACATACCGGGCCGCACCTGTCTATATGAGCTGTTTACTGAGTATAAAGCCAGTCACTGCTTGGGTAGCCCGGTTTTCTTCCAACAACTCTGGAGTAAATTATCATGCATTATCAGCCGCCGTCTGTAATGGATGGCCCAATGGGCAGGCACACAAGCCGCCGCCACTACAGTTTGGGTAACTTCAAAACAGCCAGTTGGAAGGAACCATTGGCCGAGTTGCTGAAACAGCTTATACGGGATCATTTATAGCCGCCGCAGTCACCTCAACCTTCTGTGGATTCACATCGTGCTATCAACACCGATGATATACACCTTATGCTATGGTTAAATACAGAGAGTCTCAAGCCAACTCCTAGAGTCGTCTTAAGACTCGGGGGCTACGATGACATGACTCAGCAAATCTTACCGGTTTTAGCAAATTTAAGAACCCCAGGACGATGGAGGGAAAGATAACCCGGTCCCGGAGGCAACTGCTATATTGATGAAAATTCAAAGGACATCAGTCTTACTGAAGCTCTCAAATATCCGGTTTACAATCCGGCTCAAAGGACATCAGTCTTACTGAAGCTCTCAAATCCGGTTCAAGAATTTCCGGTTCAAAAAGAATTAATCTCTCGCAAGTTCGAGTTTAAAGGCCGTCAGAAAAATTCCAGCTGAAAATAAAGATTTCGGTTTAAGATCCGGTTTAAGGGAAAGATGTCTCCCACAAAGCTTTGAAGTTCTCAATATCCAGTTTAAGAATTTCCGGTTCAAAAGAATAATCTCTCGCAAGTTCGAGTTCTCAGGAAAAATTAAAGGGACCAAAGAGAGTTTGTTGCACAGCACAACTCAAACATAGGCACCCGGCGAGCATAGCTCAAAAATATATCACATGGGGGCTTCTGTTTATAAAGCGGAGTTCTGATTACCCATTGATCCAGCTATCAAGCCAATATTATCATAAGAGCACAGCTCTGGTTACATCGGTAATTCGGCTATCAAGCCAACATTATCATAAGGGGCAAAAGAGAGTTTGATGCACAACACAACTCAAACATGGGCACCCGCTGAGCACAACTCAAAATGTTACTTGGGGACTCTTATTGCACAGCAACAAAGAGCTTTTAAGGCCCTTGTAATAGGCTATCAAGCCACGGCTTGGAAGCCTGGTGTACACACCTAAAACCCCGGGTTAACCTGCCTGCATCAAGTAAGTCACTCCATCCAGTTAAACCTGGTATGACCCGTCGAACGATTGACAAGTCAATCTTATAACAGACCCTGAACTTGTCAACGTTAAAACGACGATTGGTTAATGTGAGGTCCATCTTAATAGGCTTTGTAAAATGGTTTAACTCAGCGGCCTGGCAGCCCATGAAAATCCTCGAATTTAGGGCCTGGCAGCTCGTGAAAAGCCTCGACTACAAGTTTTCATATGCTTTTATTTGCCAAGTTTTTTCTCCTTTTGTCGGTGTACTAAAGTATGGGTACCTTAGTATCCCGACTTGTGCACGGGCAGTAGCAGCGTCCCGTGGTCTGGCTCACCACGCGCCCGCCAAAACCCACTCTAGACCCTTTTAAGCCATTCAAGAACAAAGTATTCAAGTTAAGAGACAAGACCCCGTCAAGAGGAGCTTGCCGGGAAGGCCGCACCAGGCTCAAAGTTATCATTCCAGCACAAGACCCTGGCAAGGGGAGCTTGCCAGGAAGGCCAAAAGAACAACACTTCAAGGAGGAACATTGCGGTGCATCATGCGCCCCGGCAGGGCCCGGAGAGCGACAAGCTTCCGGGCCCGGCAAGTTTGCGACCCCGGCAAGGTGCTTGCCGGGGAAACTTATGTTGTGTGCCTGCGCTCCAGCTCATCTGGCCACGCGTCGCCCTGGGGCCCTTCCAGGGGCACGTGGCGGATGGCTGTGCAGCCTGGGATACACGGTGGCAAGCTGCGGTGACGAGACCATCGCCGTGGCGAACGGAGACGCATGGACGGACGCTTTTTGGGGCGACGGCGACGGGCATTCAATGCCTTTGTCCCCCACCGTCAAAGTTAGGTGAAGACCAATATTTATACACTGTTCATGCACTGTTACAACTACCACCAGTTTTACATTTTTACCCTCCTCTACGTTGACACCTGTCGGTGACCCCTTTGAGCTATAAAAGGAGGCCCATGCACAACGTAGAGGAGGTTCGATCCCAGAAACTCGATCACCCCTACGCTCGGTGTCTCCAGTACTGTAGATCTTCAAGCTCCCGAGCTCCAGAAACTCAATACAACCAAGGCAGGAGTAGGGTTTTACGCGTACGCGCGGCCCGAACCTGGGTAAGCTGCCCGCGTGTGCTCCTCGATCTGCTCTCCGTGCTCCCTCCGCTCCCTTACCGCAACGTAGAAGGGGCTCCGGTCCCATAGGTGTTCGTGGGCGTCCAGTTTCCCCGACATCTTTGGCGCGCCAGGTAGGGGGCGTCGAGGTTGTGCGAACCTGATCCGGCGCTCACGCGGGCGCAACCTTCAGCAACCTTCACCAGCTTCATCAACCTCATCGGCTACGTCAACATGCCTCCGAAGAAGAAGGCTTCGGAGGTAGGAGGCCCGTCCGCGTCGATCCCACCACCACCAGAGCCGACGGTTGGTGGGGGAGACGCCGGCGGAAGGGTGGACGCCGGTGGGGAGACTCACGGCGCCACCAAGGACAAGACGGACGACCGGGCAAACTCCAAGGCCTCGGTGTCCGTGCACGCACCACGTCCCTCTCAGGAGGTGCCAGACCAGCAGCGACGCGGTACCCGAGGTACCATACGCTTGCTGGGACGTGGCCAGGCCGGCGGGTCATGGGACGCTCAAGGCCAACGTCCTGGCATGAGCAAGGCGCGGTCGCCGGGACGGGAACATGCTCCTTCTAACGCGGTTAGAAGTCCGAGCGTGTCCCGCTCCTCGCACCGTTCGCCACCGTTTCCCTCCTCTCCAGCAGAAGCCCTGGCCAGGGCTCAGCTGCTCCTCGACTTCCCTCCAGCGGCGGACAAGGCCGAAGACTGGAGGGCGACGATCCAGAGCCTCATCGCCTTCGCCAACAACGACGCGCCGCAGCAGCCGGCAACTTCACGGCCACGGCAAGTCGACCAAGCGAAGGCCGATGGAGACAAGACCGCCGGGGGTGCAACTACCGTGCACTCCCCGCCGCGGAAGCAGAAAACGCCGCCCCGCCGGATCAACGTCGACGACGACTCCATGGCGTCGTCGGATCCGAGGGCTCGCCGTGATCAGCGCCAGGTACTCGACGACAGGCGACAAGAGGACGCTCGAACCCGCATCGAGCGTCGACGAGAAGCCCGAAGACAGTCCGATCAGCGCGCTGGGACCGCTGTCGACATGCACGCGCCCGGTGAACTAGGCGACTTGCCGTACGCGGCAGGCTGCCCTGCGTTCACCCGAGAGCTGCGGCAAGTCCAGTGGCCCAGCATGAAGAATTTTAAGCCCGACGTACCCGAGAAGTACGACGGCAAGACACACCCCTCGGAGTTCCTCAGCATTTACACCATTGCGGTGCAGGCTGCCGGGGGACGCGACGAGAAGATCCTAGCCAATTACTTCCCGCTCGTGCTTAAGCCAAACGTCAGGTCTTGGCTTATGCACTTGCCGGAGAACTCCATTTCTTCATGGGCGGATTTGTGCCACCAGTTTGTTGGCGCCTTCACGGGCGGCCACAAACCCCACGGCCAGGAGAGCGATCTCCACATGCTTGCCCAGAAGGAGGGAGAGTCCCTGCGCAAATACATCCAAAGGTTCAGCCGTGTTCAACACAATATTCCCGATGTCCACCCTGCCGCGGTTATCAGCGCGTTCCACCAGAACGTGCGTAACAGCCGGATGAGGGAGGAGATGGCGATGACCAAGATCTGGGACGTCAGCGAGCTTTACGCTCTGGCTGACAAATGTGCACGTGCTGAAGAAGGGAGGAGACTCCCCGGAGAGGATACCGGTGCAGGAGGAAGTGACAGCGAGGATGCCGCCCCGATAAAGAAAAATCGGCGGCGGAACAAGAAGAAGAAGAACAAGGAGGTACTGGTTGTCGAGCAGTCCGGCAAGGAGGCTCCCGCCAAGAAGACACAAGCTGGTGGCTCCGGCAAGGAGGCCGCCCCTGTAGTGGCAGCCGACAAGCAGGACGGCTCCGACAAGCAGTACTGCAAGATCCATCGCACCAAGGGCCACGACCTCCAAAACTGCAAAAGGGTAGAGTACCTCGTAGAGCAGCAGAAGGCTGAATACGAGCGTCGCGACAAGGAGAAGGCCCAAGGAGGCGGAGGAGAGCCCAGCAAGAAGCGGCCGTTCAATGGTCGGGGAGGACGCCGCGGCAAGGCCAAGCAACGGCAAGGAGACAGACCTCCCCGGGGCCGCGACAAGGACGAAGACGAAGACGATGACGAGGACATGGACGAAGGAGACAACAGCGAGCAGGAGTTCTAGAAGGCCACAGAAGTTCTGTGCATCGATGGAGGTGCCTCTCTGCACACTTCCCACCGCCAACTCAAACAATGGGTGCGGGAAGTGAATGCAGCTGAGCCACCCGTCGAGTCACGCAGGCTGCTGAAATGGTCCGGCACGCCCATCATCTTCGACCTCGAGGACCACCCTGACCGCACAACCGCGGTCAGGTGCTTGTCGATGTTGGTTTCACCAACTATCCGCAACCTCAAGGTCACCAAGATGTTGGTTGACGGCGGGGCCGGCCTCAACTTGATTTCCTCCGCTGTGATCAAGAAACTGCGGATCCCCAACAGCGAGCTCGAGGAAACCGGGACGTTCCAAGGAATCAACCCGGGAAGGAGCAAGCCGAAGGGGAAGATTACGATGCCAGTGACCTTTGGTGGAGAGCTCAACTTCAGGACGGAGAGGATCACGTTCGATGTTGCCGATATCCCATTGCCATACAATGGGATACTTGGCCGTCCTGCGCTCGCCAAGTTCATGGCAGCTTCCCACTACGCATACAACATGCTCAAGATGCCAGGGCCGATAAGCGTCATCTCTGTCCCTGGCGACAAGAAGGATGCGCTTATCTGCACCGACAAGATCTACCGGGACGCTGCAGCCACGGCAGACAGCAAGACACTTGCCGCTGAAGCTCCCGGGGGGAAGATCAAGACCAAGTCCAGCAAGAGTTCTGGAGCCCACTCCGGCAAATGCACCTCTTCGGAGTGCTGCGCTGCCATCGAGGAAGCCCACTCCAGCAAACGCACCTCTTCGGAGTGCTGCGCTGCCGTCGAGGACGCACCATCGAGCTCCACCGGCAAGTGCAAGAAGGGAATGGCAGCTCCACCGGCAACCAAGAAGGTGTCCGCCAAGGAGGACGACACTGGTGGTACCTTCACCATCAGTGCTACACTCGACCCCAAATAGGAAAGCGCGCTCGTTGCCTTCCTGCGGGCGAATGTGGACGTCTTTGTGTGGCAACCGTCTGAAATCCCCGCGTTCCCAGGAAGGTAATTGAGCACAAGCTTGTTGTTTGTCCTCACGCGCGGCCCGTCAAGCAGAAGGTCAGAAAGCAAGCGGTGGAGTGCCAAGAGTTCATCGCCGAAGAAATCAAGAAGTTGGAAGCAGCAGGCCTCGTTAGAGGCGTACTCCATCCTACGTGGTTGGCCAATCCAGTTGTCGTACGGAAGGCTAATGGGAAATGGAGACTTTGTATAGACTTCACCGATGTGAATAAAGCATGTCCCAAGGATCCATTTCCCTTGCCGCGCATCGACCAAATTGTGGACTCCACGGCTGGATGTGAGTTGCTTTCATTTCTCGATGCATATTCAGGTTACAATCAAATATTCATGGCTGAGGAAGACGAAGAGAAGACTGCATTCATTACTCCATGTGGCACATATTGCTTCATACGCATGCCCTTTGGATTGAAGAATGCGGGCTCGACATTTGCAAGGGTGGTACACACTGATTTTGAGCCACAGATACACAGAAATGTAGAAGCCTACATGGATGATATAGTGGTCAAGAGCAAGTGCAAAGATACCCTGATTCAAGACTTAGAGGAAACCTTTGAGAATCTGCGCAAGATACAACTCAAGTTGAACCCCGAGAAGTGCGTCTTCGGAGTCCCCTCCGGCAAGCTTCTCGGGTTCTTCGTGTCCCAGAGTGGAATTGAAGCCAACCCCGACAAGATTAAAGCCATCGAGCAGATTGAAGCCCGGAAGCGCGTCAAGGACGTAAGAAGACTTGCTGGTTGTGTGGCTGCCCTCAGCAGATTCATTTCAAAGTCTGCAGAACGCGCCCTGCCTTTCTTCAAAATCTTGAAAAAGGCAGGTCCTATGAAATGGACTCCGGAAGCGGAGGCTGCGTTGCAAGACTTGAAAGGATACCTATCTTCCACTCCAATACTTGTCGCACCTAAACCGCAAGAGAAGTTGCTGCTGTACTTAGCGGCGACCAATCAAGTGGTTAGTGCTGCGTTAGTAGCGGAGAGGGAGGCAGATGAGGAACCCACGTCCCCGGCAAGCGCATCCAGCGACAAGCAGGGGGCATCCCCGACAAGCTCTGGCCCCGACAAGGACAAGTCTGCGCAGGAACAAGGAGAAGTGCGAAAAAAGATGGTGCAACGCCCAGTTTATTTTGTAAGTTCCCTCTTACAGGGGGCTAGATCAAGATACTCTGGAGTGCAGAAGTTACTTTTCGGCCTCCTCATGGCCTCAAGAAAGCTGCGCCATTACTTCCAAGCACATGAGATAACAGTGGTCACTCGCTTTCCGTTGAAGAGGATATTGCAAAATCCAGAAGCAACAGGCAGGATCGTCGAGTGGGCACTGGAGCTGTCAAGCTTTGGTCTCAAGTTTGAGAGTACTTCAACCATACAGAGCAGAGCTTTGGCAGAATTCATACCGGAATGGACCCCAACACCAGATGAAGAAGTTCCAGAGACAAGCATCCCCGTCCAAGAAGCAAGCAAGGAGTGGGTAATGTATTTCGATGGTGCCTTCTCGCTGCAAGGTGCCGGCGCTGGCGTGTTACTCATAGCGCCCACCGGAGAGCACCTCAAGTATGTTGTTCAAATGCATTTTCCCAAGGAGCAAGCGACAAACAATACTGCCGAGTATGAAGGTTTGCTTGCCGGTCTTAGAATTGCGGCTGAACTTGGGATCAAGAGACTGATTGTGCGGGGAGACTCACAGTTGGTGGTCCGACAAGTAAACAAGAGTTACCAGAGCCCTCTGATGGAAGCTTATGTCGATGAAGTGAGGAAGCTTGAAGAACACTTTGAAGGCCTACAGATGGAGCACGTTCCAAGAGCTCAGAATGACATCGCAGATGGCCTCTCAAAGTGTGCTGCAATGAAGTTACCTGTGGAACCAGGGGTCTTCGTACTCAAGCTAACTCAGCCATCCGTTACACCATCAGTTGGGCAGAGCAAGAAGAGGAAGTTGGTCTCCGACGACTACTTGCCGGCGGATCTTCCCGAAGCCGCTGCCAAGGTCCCCAAGATCAGCAACCAAAATGCTGAGGAACAGTCTACTCCTACGGACCCAGGGGTCTGTACAGTTGAAGCAGGGTTCCCGACAAGCCTTGCCCCGGCAGGCTTGCCGGGGAACCCTCAGCTCATGCAGAGCCGCAGGTTCTTGCCGTAGAAGCTGAGGTTCCCGCAGCAGCCCTGATGCCTTTAGTCCTTGTTGCTGAGCCTCAAGCTCCAGCATGGGCACAGCAAATCGTCCGTTTTCTTCAGACTGGAGAACTTCCCGAAGAACAAGAAGATATAGAGAGGATAACCAGACATTCAAGTATGTACCAGTTCGTTGGCAACGAACTGTACAGAAGAAGACTCAATGGTGTCAGATTGAAGTGCATTTCCCGGGAAGATGGACAGAAGCTGTTGGCACAGATACACGGAGGCATATGTGGTCACCACATTGGCGCAAGAGCACTTGCCGGAAAGGCGTTCCGGCAAGGTTTCTTTTGGCTAGACGCCCTCCAAGATGCAAGTGCACAAGTAACCAAGTGTGAAGCGTGCCATTTCCATGCCAAACAAATTCACCAGCCAGCTCAAGCTCTCCAGACAATCCCTTTGTCCTGGCCCTTCTCGGTCTGGGGGCTCGACATCCTCGGCCCCTTTCCCCGCGCTGTCGGGGGCTTTGAGTACTTGTACGTCGCAATCGACAAGTTCACAAAGTGGCCAGAAGTGGAACCAGTGAGAAAGGTGACAGCACAGTCAGCAGTCAGGTTCTTCAGATCAATAGTTTGCCGTTTCGGAATCCCTAACAGGATCATCACCGATAACGGCACACAGTTCACAAGTCGCGCCTTCATGCAATACGTCCAAGACCTTGGCGCCAAGGTCTGCTTCGCTTCTGTTGCTCACCCAAGGAGCAATGGTCAAGCGGAGAGGGCAAACGCTGAAGTGCTGCCCGGACTCAAGACAAGAACCTTTGACAGGCTGCACAAGTGTGGAAGAAACTGGATAGAGGAGTTGCCGGCGGCTCTTTGGTCAATCAGGACGACACCAAATCGAGCCACCGGACAGACACCCTTTGCTCTCGTCTATGGAGCGGAGGCAGTTCTCCCCACTGAACTCGTATACGGGTCTCCTCGAGTGCTCGCTTATGATGAGCTCGAGCAAATGCAACTGCGACAAGATGATGCATTGCTCCTTGAGGAGGAACGTCTCCAGGCTGCTGTACGAGCTGCTCGGTACCAGCAAGCCTTGCGTCGCTATCATAGCCGCAAGGTCAAGGCCAGGAGTCTCAAGGAAGGTGACCTTGTTCTTCGGCGCGTTCAGTCCGCCAAGGGCTCCAACAAGTTGACGCCAAAGTGGGAATGCCCTTATCGGGTGAGACAAGTCACAAGGCCTGGCGCTGTCCGCCTTGAGACCGAAGAAGGCTTACCGGTGAGCAACTCCTGGAACATAGAGCATCTTCGCAAGTTTCACCCGTAAGGCGCGGTTGCCGTGATCCGCTCCGGCAACCACCTTTTGTACAAGTCTTGCCGCTGTTGCATGTAAACCTTTGTACAAAGCCGGGCGCAGACCCCGTGCGTCAGTAAAACTTTTGTGCTTCGCACCATTTGTCATTTCATGCCTTTCCTTTTACTTGCGTGTATCGTCTGACATTTTGTGCAGCACACACCCCCGGTAAGCAACAACAAACCACAAGGCTCCATACTTGTGTTTCCTCCCCTTTTCCTTTCTCTCTTAAACAGAAGGAGTGTTCCTCGCGCACAAGTTTGCCGGGGGGAGGAGATAGAAGTATGGACCAAGTGCTGTTCAAGAAAGAAAAGTCTTGCCGGGAAACAAACAGTCCATGAAAGCTAAGTTACCAAAGATTGAGCATTCAAATTTTTAAATTTTTTGTTATCTTCCTTGAACAACCACACTTTGTATGGAAAACCTGTGCGCGGAGGAACCTACCCGTGGCTAGCCGCACCCTTACTTTGTTTCGAGCACGCTCAACGGCTTAAGTGAGCTGCGACAAGTGTCACGACCTTACTTCGTTTTCGAGTTCGCTCAGCAAATCTAAGTGTGCCGCGACTAGCTGCGGCAAGGTTTCTTGCCGACAAGGGCTTTGCTAGCAGGCTGCTAAGAGTCCCGCACTCAGCGCTCGCGGCAAGGGCCCCTTGCCGGCAAGTTCTCCTAAAAGCGTAGGGTGGAAAACATACAAAGTGAAGGGACTAAAGCAAGGGAGATAACATTGCATTGATTATCCGAAATAAAAGTATATATTACAAAGATAACTTGCCGCTGTTCTAAACAACTACTGCCTATGACTTAATTGACAGCGGCGAGGGAAGCAAGGTTCCTAGTCTCTTCGGTCCCCGTCAATCCTCTGGATCTTGCCCACCTTGGCTACGATGTGGGCAACTTGGGCCTTCAACGCCTCCTGGTCGGCTTCGGGCGGCAGGGTCCGGAGGACGTTGACGAGGTTGATCCCGGGGTTGCGGTAGACGATCTTCGACAACAACCGCTCCATGGTACCCGTGCAAAGCCGGCGCGCCTCCTCAGCCACCTGCACGGGGATCTTCTCCCGTAACCGCGCGAGAGCCGGCGCCACTCCTCTAAGGAACAAGCTCAGCTTGGCGCTGTGGGGGAGATTCTCATCGGGGGAGTACGCGAGGTGCTCCGCCCTCAGCGCCACCATCTCCATATCGATGTTGGCGGCGGAGGTGACGAGCTCCTCGGTCCACTACTCCACCGTCCGCTGAAAGTGATTTTGCGAGACGGCGGCGCTCTCCAGCAAGGCCCTCTCGGTACGGAGATCGTCCTTCAGCTTTGTCTCACGGTCCCGGGCGGCGTCAAGCGAGTCGGTGAGGGTAGAGACCTTCGTCTCCAAGTCAGCGATGGAGTCCCTGGCGTCGGTGAGCTCTTTGCCCTTCTCAGAGAGGCGGATTTGCAACTCCGAGTTGGTGTGGGCATCCTTCTCCCGCGCCACGTTGAGCGCGGCGACCCTATCTTCACTCGCCTTCAAGTTCAGCTCCATCTGCGCCACCCTGGCCTACAGGCCCCTCTTGGCGGTCTCTGCGGCAGCGGCGGCATCCCTCGCCTCCTGTAGAGCCCTGCCAATAGCCTGCTCCCGAGCGGTGAGGTCGTCCTCATGGCTGTCGAGGTCGACCTTCCGCTGGTTGAGCTCTCCTTCCCGTCGAGACAGCTCCTCGGCGGCCAGACGCTGCTGCTCCTCCACCTCGGCCTTCTCGAGGATGAATGCTTGGTGTGCTCCGGCAAGCTCTTTGCGCTCCTCCGCCAAGTTTCGGAGGGCCGCCTGGTTGGCGGCACGGAGCTCCGTGGCGCGCTTCTCCAAATCAACACTACCCTTGGCAGCCAGAGCTTCCCGAGACTCCAGCTTCGCCTGCCTGGCCCGGTACAAGGCCAGGAGTCGACGCAGGAGTTGCTCTTCTTCGGGCTCGTCGCTGCTGCCGGGCGCATCGACAACCTTCAACCCGGCGGAGGCGAGAACTTCTCCGTCAAACGTCTCTCCCTCCGCGGGTGCTCTTGATGAGGACGCCCACGGGACTTGGATAAAAACCCCGTTGGCGGCCTCCAGATAGACGCCCGACCCAGCCGCGGAAGCGGAAGGATCGGCGGCCGGTGCAGCGTCCGGTGCTCCTGCGGCCTCCGGGCCAGCAGTGCGATCGCCGGTCTTCCCTAGCCGCGGCGTCAGCGGTCGGGGCGGTCTCCTCGGCGGCTGGCTCATCAACGCCAGCCGTTCCCTCTGCGGCAGTGGCATCGCCAGCGTCGCCACGCACCTCCTCCTCGGCGATGGTTTCCGTCTCCATCGACTCCGGGGCGGGCGGATCTAGCAGAAGAAAAAGAAAAGAAAGATTTGTCAAGCAAATATCCAAAAAGAAGAATCCAAGAAGAAGAGAGTACAAGGGTATACCTGCGCGGGCCTCTTCGATGACGGGGTCCCTCGCCGGGGAGTTCACCCTTGGCGGCGTAGAAGAAGCCCCCGCCGGCGAAGGGCCGCTGGCGCCTTCCCTTGGCGGGGAGTCCACCCTTGGCGGGGTGCTTGCCCTTGGCGGGGTGCTTGCCCTTGGCGGAGCACTGTCCCTCGCCGGGGAGCTCATCCTTGGCGGGGAGGGTGGAACAAGCGGCTCGTCGGGGGCGACCTCCTGGTGCTCCTGCAGCTGCGGCTCCACTTCTGCACAAGATAACAAGACATCAGTACGGACAATAACCTCAAGCGCGCCCGTCAAGCAGAAAAATGAATACCAGACTTACGCTGGGGGCTGCTCCCCGGAGCAGCAGGCTGGTCCGGCAAGTCTGTCGCTGGCGCATCACCTACCGCTGCGACGGGCTCGTCGTCCTTGATATCGACCACAGGGATCTTGGCCCTCTTTGCCATCCGCTGGGTCAAGGTCCTGGAAGCCAAAACAAGATCAGAACCAAGCAAGAGAAATCAAGACAGAAGCAACAAAAACAAAAGGAAAATTAAAATTGCAAGTACGTACTCTTCCTCCTCTTCATCGGAGCTGAGGGTGGAGAAGTCAAACCCCGCCTCGCGTGCTCCAGCATGAGGAGCTGGAGGAGAGGGCTCCCTCGGGCGCTTGGCGGGCTCCGGAGCTGCGGGCTGTGAAGACCCAGCACCGGTCGTCGCTGAGGACCGAGGAGCAGAAGGAACCCCAGAGTCACTCCGGGAAGATCCTCCTCCGCTTGTCGCTCGGGCACGGGGCGCCTCCTTGATGACCTTGCTCGTCGTGGTGGCGCGCGTCGCCCGGCGCTTCGGTTGTTGTCGGGACGCCTGCGGCTTCACCGTCTCGGCGGCCTTGCGGAGGCGCTTCTTCTGTTGCGGCGGAGGGCTTGGTGGTGGCGGAGAATTCTCCGAGGATGAGGAGGCGTCGTCATCAAGATTCAGAGACCCGCCAGAGTCTTCATCGGAATCACCGGACTCGGCGTCCTCCTCCTCCTCGGCGGGCCCGCTGGACTCAGCACCCTGCCCGGCAGCCTCGCCCATCCCGGCAGGCTCCTCGGTAGGCTCCCCGGCAAACTCCTCGGGCGCGATCTTCAGCAACTTGAGGATTTCCTGCTCCTCAGCCTGACTCACCGCTTCCGCCGCCTCCGCTTCATCCACAGTGTATCCAAATTCACCTGCCGCTGCAGCCGCAGCGGCCTCCTCCATCCTGGAGGCAATGTACGCCACATCCCGCTCGGTGGTCTCCCGGGTGAGCCCCTTCTTCTCCTCGGCTTTGCGTGGTTTTTCAACCAAATTGTCGAAGAAGGCTTGCACGGTCTCCGCTGAAGGCTCCAGCCAGGTGGGGACGACCCCGTGGGAGTCGCACTCAGGCATTGCCGCGTGGATGGCGCTAAGGGCAGTATTGTTGCACAAGGGAACTACTCCGACCGACGGTTTGAACCACTCCGGGTGCTTGGGGTCGTGCTTGAACAGCTCCCGGACCATCCCCTTCAGTTCCAAGACGGTGAAGTTATAGTTCAGCCCGGGGCGCAGCCTCATGCGGTCTGCCGCGTTGCCGAACTCCCAAGCGGGTCTCTTCCTTTCCTGTAGAGGGGCAATGCGGCGGCGGAGGAAATCGGCCCCGACTTCACCTACAGTCAGATTGGCTGCCCGGAGACGAAGGATCCTAGTGAGAGCAATCTGCAGCTTGTCGTCCTCCGGGGCCAAATCGCTCCAATCCTTGCCGCACACTATTGCAGTCTGGCGCGGCAAGGTAAACTGCTCAGGCTCGTCTTCCAGAACCGAGCACCAGTCAGCCCTCCACTCTTCCCACTTGCCGCGAAGCTCTCCTTTCAAGTACGCCTCCTTCTTGTTTAGCCTGAAGATCCAGGAGATGCCGCCGGAGAGTGGGGATCCGGACTCTACTCTAGGCGTGAAGAAATGGCGGAAAAGGGCTACGTTTGGGTGGACCCCAACATAGTTTTCGCACAGATGTGCGAAAACGGCCAAGGTGAGAACGGCATTTGGGGTGAAATCTAAGAGGTGGAGGCCGTACGTGTTCATCACATCACAGAAGAACTCCGAATACGGAGGGTAGAGACCGCAATAGAAGAACGCAGCAAAGAAGTAGTAACCTCCCAGGAACATGTCGACAGCCACAGCGGGGAGGACTCTGGTGCGCGGGTGATCCTTCGTCTCCCTCGCCCAGAACAAGTAGTACTTGTCCCACAGCTCCCTCGGGCCGAGCCTCGGCGGGAAAACCACCCTCCTTCTCCGCATGGCTGCCAGCTTCGCCGCCTGCTCAGACTTCTCCTTCTTCGCCTTGTCGCTCTTGGCCTGGTCGCTCTTCGGGGCCATGGCGGGGACGGCGAGGGAGGGCGGCGACGCTGCGGGTGGGGAAGACGGCGGAGGAAGGGCGGAGGCAGGGAGCAGCGGGGGTTTCTGGATATTCAAGGCATAGTGAAGGCAATGGGGGGAAACTGCCCCTGCTTCCTCTGCTTTTAAGGAGGAAGTGGGGGACGTTCCGCATTTCCCCATTAAAGAAACAGGCCACGATCTCTCCCACGACGCCGCAATCGACGCGTGCCGTTAGGGAGAGATGCGGCGAATCTGGAGTGGGAAACGGCGTGGCGTGGGCCGCGTGTGCCCGTGCACTGTTCTGGGCCTGGCCCAACAGCGCTCGGCATCGTGTGTGGCCCAGGCCCGGGGGCTCCTGTCGGTGTACTAAATTAGGGGTACCTTAGTATCCCGACTTGTGCACGGGCAGTAGCAGCGTCCCGTGGTCTGGCTCACCACGCGCCCGCCAAAACCCACTCTAGACCCTTTTAAGCCATTCAAGAACAAAGTATTCAAGTTAAGAGACAAGACCCCGGCAAGAGGAGCTTGCCGGGAAGGCCGCACCAGGCTCAAAGTTATCATTCCAGCACAAGACCCTGGCAAGGGGAGCTTGCCAGGAAGGCCAAAAGAACGGCACTTCAAGGAGGAACATCGCGGTGCATCATGCGCCCCGGCAGGGCCCGGAGAGCGACAAGCTTCCGGGCCCGGCAAGTTTGCGACCCCGGCAAGGTGCTTGCCGGGGAAACTTATGCTGTGTGCCTGCGCTCCAGCTCATCTGGCCACGCGTCGCCCTGGGGCCCTTCCAGGGGCACGTGGCGGATGGCTGTGTAGCCTGGGATACACGGTGGCAAGCTGCGGTGACGAGACCATCGCCGTGGCGAACGGAGATGCATGGACGGACGCTTTTTGGGGCGACGGCGACGGGCATTCAATGCCTTTGTCCCCCACCGTCAAAGTTAGGTGAAGACCACTATTTATACACTGTTCATGCACTATTACAACTACCACCAGTTTTACATTTTTACCCTCCTCTACGTTGACACCTGTCGGTGACCCCTTTGAGCTATAAAAGGAGGCCCATGCACAACGTAGAGGAGGTTCGATCCCAGAAACCCGATCACCCCTACGCTCGGTGTAGCAAGTACTGTAGATCTTCAAGCTCCCGAGCTCCAGAAACTCAATACAACCAAGGCAGGAGTAGGGTTTTACGCGTACGCGCGGCCCGAACCTGGGTAAACTGCCCGCGTGTGCTCCTCGATCTGCTCTCCGTGCTCCCTCCGCTCCCTTACCGCAACGTAGAAGGGGCTCCGGTCCATAGGTGTTCGTGGGCGTCCAGTTTCCCCGACACCTTTGATGAGATTTATAATGTTTTGATAAACCGGTGTTCATTAACCTGGCTCGGATTTCAACTACAAGTTGTCAGTACATGATCAATTATTATCCGATGTTATTAACCCGGTCTGGCTTTGGACATTAAGTCGCCAGTATGAGATAAGACAATGACCGGTGTTTATTAACCCGGCCTTGCTTTTGACTATAAGTCGCCAGTATGAGATAAGATAATGACCGGTGTTGATTAATCCGGCCTGGCTCTCGACTATAAGTCGCCAGTATGAGATAAAATATTGACCGGTGTTTATTAACCCGGCCTGGTTTTGTTTATAAACCGGCAATCTATGATAATTACCAGTGTTCTAATTTTGGGTTATCACCCTTACTACACTGGCTTGGTAAAACGAACAGTGTGATCAAATCTCACTGGAATCGTTTTTCAAACCGGGTTATATTATTCAAATCTTTAAATAGCCAACATGGCTGGATTTTTATTATGGTTACCAATAACCAATATTATGATTGAGGTTTTCAAAGTCGCTTCGGCACAATGGATATTATTTTATCAGGGGTATGATTTATTCTACAAAGGAATAGTCCCGAGTTGCTGCAGGCTTACGACCCGACACTTGGGGGCTACATTATTCAAATTGAGATTACATCAAATATGCAAGTCCCATGTCACTGCCAGCATGCAACATGGCACTTGGGGGCTAATGCAAAGTCATTTTTTGTTCACCTTATTAAAGACCCGACTCATCACATTGTAGTGAGCCGGCCCTTCGTGTCAGGCCCAAGATGCAGTTCTATCCCGATCACATGACACTTACGTGATTGGGGCACAACCGCATTTCGGGCGCTTAGCAAGATGGATATCATTACATCGTACCATTACATACATACATGGGGGATACAACAATACATACAAGTCACATGAATACAACAACATCAATACAAGGCATCCGACTACGGATGCAAACATGAAAATCACAACGACATCCATCTGCTATCCCAGGCTGCCGACCCGAAACCTAACCCAAGATTGAAGAAGAAGAAGAAGAAAGAACTCCAACACAAAGACATCGCTCTCACGTCAAGTCATCGGAAACCTGCACCTGCAACTGTTGTTGTAGTATCTGTGAGCCACGAGGACTCAGCAATCCCATAACCATGGGTATCAATACTAGCAAAGCTTAATGGGTAGGAAGAGGTAAAGTGGTGAGGTTGCAGCAACCACTAAGGAATATATGGTGGCTAACTTACGAGTACAAGAATAAGATGAGCATCTACGCAAGCGGTCGCAAACTAGTAATGATCGCTAAAGATCCTGAACTACCTACGAGGCAAACATAACCCCACCGTGTTCTCTTCTCAAAGTGAAAAGAGACAGTCATGGTTACTCACACAGTTGTGTGTTTTACTTCGGATCCCCTGTCAAGTTTTCTACAACCGGACATTAACAAATTCCAATCTGCCAAATAACCGCGGGCACGGCTTTCGAAAGATCATAACCCTGCAGGGGTGTCCCAACTTAGCCCATCACAAGCTCTCACGATCAGCAGAAGTAATAATAATATTACCCCTTATCTTAGGAAAGGCCCGATCAGACTCGGAATTCCCGATGCACAAGACATTTCGACAATGGTAAAACAAGTCCAGCAAGACCTCCCGGCGTGCCGACACCCTGATAGTAGCCACGCGTATCTCGTCTCAGGCCACGACTGGATGGGCGATTCTATAGGTTATACCAGATACCTCGAGTTTCCCCGTGGCAGCCCTACAGAACCCCCATTTGGGACCAACACCGTCAGCACTGGCCCCCCTGCTATGTAGAAAGAATCCCCGGGGATACGACCCCCTATGCAATTTAATTAATTAATTAAGTTGTTATTATGAGGCAAATTAAAACCAATGTTGGGCCTTGCTGGAGGAGATTTATTCAAAGATGAACTGTCAAGGGGTCCCCATATACCCAACCGTGTAAGGAACGCAAAATCAAGGAACATAATGCCGGTTTATCGGCGCCTAAGGTGGCATGAGTGGAACAAAACACCGAGCAAAAGGCCAAGCCTTACACCCATGCCCACTATATAGGTGTGTTAAATAATAATAATAGATATTGTGATAAACCCAAAGCATCAAGTTCCAACATGGAATAATCTTCATCTTCACCTGCAAGTAACAACGCTATAAGAGGGGCTGAGCAAGCGGGTAACATAGCCAAACAATGGTTTGCTAGGAAGGTCTCAAAGGTTAGAGGTTTCATGGCAACAAGGAGAGGGGCTGACAATAAAGATGGGTAGCGCGACATATAACGATAGCATCGAGACAACTAAGCACGGCAATGGTAGTAAAGGTATCCAAGGGTATGGTCATCTTGCCTGAGATCCCGCAAGGAAGAAGAACGAATCCATGAAGAAGATGAAGCCACGATGACGAACAAGCGTAGGCGAACGAATCCTCACATCGCATCGTTACCTAAACTAAGAAGCAACACCGGAAAGAAACAAACAACATGGTAAACACACATATCATAACCATGGCATGATGCATAAAAAAATATGATGCATGTCTGGTTTAAATATCCACACATGGTAAAGTGCACAAACAACACTACAAGTTAAGTGGGGCTCAATATGCAATATGCAACAAGTTGCATATTGACGAAGCACCACATTCAATTATTTAGTTCTCTCTCGTTTGTTAACCCAACAAGTTTAAATGTTCTTAACATGTCAAGAGGTGCAACACAATTAAACTACACTATCTAAGCAATTTAAATGGGGCTGGAAACAACAAACAACAATTCCGGAAAATCCCCATGTGCAATTATTGGATTTGGTACTGTTCTGCCTAGAAACAAATTGTATTATTGTTCAACAGGAAAATAAAGTGCACCATTTTATTCTATTCATTTTTCTACCCCATTTACATATAAAGTTTATTAAATTTGGAGCTACGGTTATTTAGTTATGAATAAAACCATTTTAACATGTTGTTTATACAAATTAATACAAACAACAAAAGTAAACAATTTTAACATGGATGAAAGTTGTAGATTATGAAACTAGACGAAAATCTAAGCAATTTACATATAGAGCATGTTTTATTTGGATGCATGGATATTTAGTTATTCACAATTTAAAACAATGGCAATTCTGTAAATATGCATGCACTGGAAAATGCTAAATTGCAGGGGACAGAAAGAAAAAAAAACATATGCGGGCCGAATGTGACGCGCTATGCAAGCCCACCAGCAAGCAGATTTGGCTCTGCTAAAAAAACATGACACATGGGAAAAGAAATGAGGATATCTGGGATTTGATCCCTGGACCTCTCAGTTGAAAACACAACGCGCTGGCATGCTCACCTAGAAGGTGATTCTGAAGAATACTGAACTTGACTTTATATGAACATGGACAGCTTGATCTGGTCAAGGAAAAAAAAGGATGAAAAAGATATTGCGTCCGTGGTGATTTGATCCCGGGTGGCCTGGGTGCCATCGAGCTGGACTAACCAGTAGGATCTGCACTGACTTCATGCAGAAAAGGAAGAGAAGTACTAACTGAACCAACAGCTCAAGCGAACCTGACTGAAATCGACAGAAACAAAGGTCGGCCTTGTTGTGCTCGTGACGGAGCTCAACAGAGGCAAGCACGGGCTCGCCGGACATAGTGCAGCGCGTGCAGGAGGAGTCCGCGTGCGCGCGGCCACCCGGTTGTAGGTTCAGTGGGGTGGGAAGACGAGCGAGGGTGCGCGTGTGCGTGCAGAGCAGTAGCAAGGCGCTGCATGTGCGCAGGGTTGCTCGAGCACGAGTACCTCAGCCATGGCAGCTGGCCACGGATTTGATCAGAACGACGACTAAACGCATGGAATCGAACATGGAGAGAGAGAGAGAGAGAGGTCTCGACGTAGCTCACCTAGGGAAGGTCGGAGATGAGTTTGGAGCAGGTCGGGGAGGCAAGACGACGTCGGGATGTCCATGGATGCTCCTGTCGAAGAAAAGGGAGAGGGTTCAGAGAAAGCAGAGAGAGATAGGGGAGAGATAGAGAGTGAGAGAGGAGGAGCGACGAGGCTCACCGGAGATGGTGGTGAGGGCATATGGGATGGAGGTGCCGGCGGCGAGGTTCGATGAAGGCGGCGGAGGCAAGGTGCAGGGGCTCCTCGGCTTGGCTCGACCGGCCATGGCGACGACGACGGCAGGGAGGTGCTTTGGGGAGGCACCCGCCCAACTAACTCCGAGAATCGGTCGAGGAGGGTGTCGGGGTGCAGTACGACATGCCGGAGAGGGTCCTGGCATAGGCCGGACGCGAGGACAACGACGGACGCCGGCGGTTTCTTCTCTCGGGTGCTCTTTTCTTCAGGAAGAAAAACAACTAGAGAAGGAGAGGGGTTGTGGTGGCATCGAAGGGAGGAGGAGAAGGTAGGGTAGGGCACAGACGTCGAGGGAGGTATATAGGGCGCTAGGGAGCTGTACGGCAGCCCATCGAGCGGTGCCATGGCGATCTGATGGCTACTGTTTGGTCATACAGAGGTGACGTAGGTAGAAGAAGGAGCATAGGTGGGCTTGGGCTAGATGGCTGGCTATTGCTGCTGCATGGGTTGGGCTGTAGGTAAGAGAGAGGCCCAAGTACAGCGCCCAGGTAAGGCCTTTCCTATTTTAATTCTTTCTGCAAATAATTAATCCACAGATTAGAAAAGGGAAAAGGCCAGGGTTGTATGAGATGAATAAGAAGGAAACAAAAGCACCCTTGAGCTCCTGGATTTATGCATCATTTGATAAAATTGCTTCGGGCATTTTTAGAGGTAGAAAAATAATACAAGTTTGAATACATTTTTGAACCCAACCAAAACAACTCCAAAATGGATGAAATTTGGCAGAGAGGGTGTAGACATGGTGCAAGATTTGTGGGGAAAGAATGAACATTAATGGGGGCAGGGAAGAACTCACTTGTATAAATAAGTAAAAGAAGAGGAAGAAGAAGGTGATGGTGCATGCCTAGGTTGGGAGAGGAAACAAGGGCTTGAAACAAACGACATGAATAGAGCAAGCCAACATCAAGAATGCAATGCACATGGCGATTATGATGAAATGCAAAATGAGGCACAATGCAATGGAAACCATGATGATCATAAAGCAAGAAGCAAAATATGACAAGCCACTCAACATGGTTATGGCATCAACGTATAGGAATGGAATATGCAAAATAACTATGACACTGCAACCAACAAAATAAACACACGACGACAACGAAAATAAATGGAGGCAACTGGAGCATCGGTCTTGGGCGTCACACTTCGGGGCTACCAATTGCTCGTGTCAACAATTCAAGGTTGTCGGTGTACTAAGGTAGGGGTACCTTAGTACCCCAACTTGTGCATGGGCAGTAGCAGCTTCCCGTGGCAGGGCTTACCACGCGCTCGCCAAGGTCCGCTCTGGTCCCTATGAAGCCATTCAAGAACAAAGTATTCAAGTTAAGAGACAAGACCCCGGCAAGAGGAGCTTGCCGGGAAGGCCGCACCAGGCTCAAAGTTATCATTCCAGCGCAAGACCCTGGCAAGAGGAGCTTGCTAGGAAGGCCAAAAGAACGGCACTTCAAGGAAGAACATCGTGGCGCATCGCGCGCCCCGGCAGGACCCGGAGCGCGACAAGCTTCCGGGCCCGGCAAGGTTGCGACCCCGGCAAGGTGCTTGCCGGGGAAGCCTGCGCTGTGTCCCTCCGCTCCAGCTCATCTGGCCACGCGTCGCCCTGGGGCCCTTCCAGGGGCACGTGGCAGATGGCCGTGCAGCCTGGGGTACACGGTGGCAAACCGCGGTGACGAGGATATCGCCGTAGCGAACGGAGATGCATGGGCGGACACTTTTTGGGGCGACGGCGACTGGCATTCAATGCCTTTGTCCCCCACCGTCAAGATTAGGTGAAGACCACTGTTCATCCACTATTTATACACTGTTCATGCACTGTTGCAACTACCACCGATTTTACATTTTTACCCTCCTCTACGTTGACACCTGTCTGTGACCCCTTTGAGCTATAAAAGGAGGCCCATGCACAACGTAGAGGGGGTTCGATCCCAGAATCTCGCTCACTCCCACGCTCGGTGTAGCTAGTACTGTAGATCTTCAAGCTCCCGAGCCCAAGAACTCAATACAACCAAAGCAGGAGTAGGGTTTTACGCGTCATCGCGGCCCGAACCTGGGTAAACTGCCCGCGTGTGCTCCTCGATCTGCTCTCTGTGCTCCCTCCGCTCCCTTACCGCAACGTAGAAGGGGCTCCGGTCCCATAGGTGTTCGTGGGCGTCCAGTTTCCCCGACATCTTTGGCGCGCTAGGGAGGGGACGTCGAGGTTGTGCGAACCTGATTCGGCACTCGCGCGGGCGCAGTCCTCATCAACCTTCAGCAACTTCACCAGCTCCATCAACCTTATCGTCTACATCAACATGCCTCCGAAGAAGAAGGCCTCGGAGGTCGGAGGCCCGTCCGCGTCGATCCCACCACCACCAGAGCCGACGGTTGGTGGGGGAGACGCCGGCGGAAGGGTGGACGCCGGTGGGGAGACTCACGGCGCCACCAAGTCCAAAGACAACACGGACGACCGGGCGAACTCCAAGGCCTCGGTGTCCATGCACGCGCCATGTCCCTCTCAGGAGGTGCCAGACCAGCAGCGACGTGGTACCGGAGGTACCATACGCTTGCTGGGACGCGGCCAGACTGGCGGGTCGCGGGACGCTCAAGGCCAACGCCCTGGCACGAGCAAGGCGCGGTCGCCGGGACGGGAATATGCTCCTTGTAACGTGGTTAGAAGTCCGAGCGTGTCCCGCTCCTCGCACCGTTCGCCACCATTTCCCTCCTCTCCAGCAGAAGCCCTGGCCAGGGCTCAGCTGCTCCTCGACTTCCCTCCAGCGACGGACAAGGCCGAAGACTGGAGGGCGACGATCCAGAGCCTCATCGCCTTCGCCAACAACGACGCGCCGCAGCAGCCGGCAACTTCACGGTCGCGGCAAGTTGACCAAGCGAAGGCCGATGGAGACAAGACCGCCGGGGGTGCAACTACCGTGCACTCCCCGCCGCGGAAGCAGAAAACGCCGCCCCGCCGGATCAACGTCGACGACGACTCCACGGCGTCGTCGGATCCGCGGGCTCGCCGCAATTAGCGCCAAGTCCTCGACGACAGGCGACAAGAGGACGCTCGAACCCGCATCGAGCGTCGAAGAGAAGCTCGAAGACAGTCCGATCAGCGCGCTGGGACCGCTGTCGACATGCACGCGCCCGGTGAACCAGGCGACTTGCCGTACGCGGCAGGTTGCCCTGCGTTCACCCGAGAGCTGCGGCAAGTCCAGTGGCCCAGCATGAAGAATTTTAAGCCCGACGTACCCGAGAAGTACGACGGCAAGACACACCCCTCGGAGTTCCTCAGCATCTACACCATTGCGGTGCAGACTGCCGGGGGACGCGACGAGAAGATCCTAGCCAACTACTTCCCGCTCGTGCTTAAGCCAAACGTCATGTCTTGGCTTATGCACTTGCCGGAGAACTCCATCTCTTCATGGGCGGATTTGTGCCACCAGTTTGTTGGCGCCTTCACGGGCGGCCACAAACCCCACGGCCAGGAGAGCGATCTCCACATCCTTGCCCAGAAGGAAGGAGAGTCCCTGCGCAAATACATCCAAAGGTTCAGCCGTGTACAACACAATATCCCCGATGTCCACCCTGCCGCGGTTATCAGCGCGTTCCACCATAACGTGCGTAACCGTCGGATGAGGGAGGAGATGGCAATGACCAAGATCCGGGACGTCAGCGAGCTTTACGCTCTGGCTGACAAATGTGCACGTGCTGAAGAGGGAAGAAGACTCCCCGGAGAGGATACCGGCGCAGGAGGAAGTGACAGTGAGGATGCCGCCCCGGCAAGGAAAGGCCGGCGGCGGAACAACAGGAAAAAGAAGAACAAGGAGGTACTGGTTGTCGAGCAGTCCGGCAAGGAAGCTCCCGCCAAGAAGACACAGGCTGGTGGCTCCGGCAAGGAGCCCGCCCCTGTAGCGGCAACCGACAAGCAGGACGGCTCCGACAAGCACTACTGCAAGATCCACACCACCAAGGGCCACGATCTCCAGAACTGCAAGAGGGTAGAGTACCTCGTAGAACAGTAGAAGGCTGAATACGAGCGTCATGACAAGGAGAAGGCCCAAGGAGGCGGAGGAGAGCCCAGCAAGAAGCGGCCGTTCAATGGCCGGGGAGGACGCCGCGGCAAGGCCAAGCAGCGGCAAGGAGACAGACCGCCCCAACGCCGCGACAAGGACGAAGACGAAGACGATGACGAGGACATGGATGAAGGAGACAACAGCGAGCAGGAATTCCAGAAAGCCACAGAAGTTCTGTGCATCGATGGAGGTGCCTCTCTGCACACTTCCCACCGCCAACTCAAACAATGGGTGCGGGAAGTGAATGCAGCTGAGCCACCCGTCGAGTCGCGCAGGCTGCTGAAATGGTCCGGCACGCCCATCATCTTCGACCTTGAGGACCACCCTGACCGCACAACAGCGGTCGGCTGCTTGCCGATGTTGGTTTCACCAACTATCCGCAACCTCAAGGTCACCAAGATGTTGGTTGACGGCGGGGCCGGCCTCAACTTGATTTCCTCCGCTGTGATCAAGAAACTGCAGATCCCCGACAGCGAGCTCGAGGAGACCGGGACGTTCCAAGGAATCAACCCGGGGAGGAGCAAGCCGAAGGGGAAGGTTACACTGCCAGTGACCTTTGGTGGGGAGCTCAACTTCAGGACGGAGAGGATCACGTTCGACGTTGCCGATATCCCGTTGCCGTACAATGGGATACTTGGCCGTCCTGTGCTCGCCAAGTTCATGGCAGCTTCCCACTACGCATACAACATGCTCAAGATGCCGGGGCCGATGAGCGTCATCTCTGTCCCCGGCAACAAGAAGGATGCGCTTATTTGCGCCGACAAGATCTACCGGGATGCAGCAGCCGCGGCAGACAGCAAAATACTTGCCGCTGAAGCTCCCGGGGAGAAGACCAAGACCAAGTCCGACAAGAGCTCTGGAGCCCACTCCGGCAAACGCACCTCTTCGGAGTGCTGCACTGCCGTCGAGGACGCACCATCGAGCTCCACCGGCAAGTGCAAGAAAGGAATGGCAGCTCCACCGGCAACCAAGAAGGTGTCCGCCAAGGAGGACGACACTGGTGGTACCTTCACCATCAGTGCTACACTCGACCCCAAATAGGAAAGCGCGCTCGTTGCCTTCCTACGGGCGAATGTGGACGTGTTTGCGTGGCAACCGTCTGACATCCCTGGCGTTCCCAGGAAGGTAATTGAGCACAAGCTTGCTGTTTGTCCTCATGCGTGGCCCGTCAAGCAGAAGGTCAGGAAGCAAGCCATGGAGCGCCAAGAGTTCATAACTGAAGAGATAAAGAAGTTGGAAGCAGCAGGCCTGGTTAGAGGTGTACTACATCCCACGTGGTTGGCCAATCCCGTTGTCGTGCGCAAAGCTAATGGGAAGTGGAGACTTTGTATAAACTTCACCGATGTGAATAAAGCTTGTCCTAAGGATCCATTTCCCTTGCCGCGCATCGACCAGATTGTTGACTCCACGGCTGGATGTGAGTTGCTTTCATTTCTCGATGCATACTCAGGTTACCACCAGATATTCATTACTCCATGCGGCACATATTGCTTCATACGCATGCCCTTTGGATTGAAGAATGCAGGCTCAACATTTGCAAGGGTGGTACACACTGCTTTTGAGCCACAGATACACAAGAATGTAGAAGCCTACATGGATGATATAGTGGTCAAGAGCAAGAGCAAGGACACCCTGATTCAAGACTTGGAAGAAACCTTTGAGAATCTGCGCAAGATACAACTCAAGTTGAACCCCGAGAAGTGCGTCTTCGGAGTCCCCTCCGGCAAGCTTCTCGGGTTCTTCGTGTCCCAGAGGGGGATTGAAGCCAATCCCGACAAGATTAAAGCCATCGAGCAGATTGAAGCCCCGAAGCGCGTCAAGGACGTAAGAAGACTTGCTGGTTGTATGGCTGCCCTCAGCAGATTCATTTCAAAGTCTGCAGAACGCGCCCTGCCTTTCTTCAAAATCTTGAAAAAGGCAGGTCCTATGAAATGGACTCCGGAAGCGAAGGCTGCGCTGCAAGACTTGAAAGGATACCTATCCTCCACACCAATACTTGTCGCACCTAAACCACAAGAGAAGTTGCTGCTGTACTTAGCGGCGACCAATCAAGTGGTTAGTGCTGCGTTGGTAGCGGAGAGGGAGGCGGATGAGGAACCCACATCCCCGGCAAGTGCATCCAGCGGCAAGCATGGGGCTTCCCCGACAAGCTCTGGCCCCGACAAGGACAAGTCCGCGCAAGAGCAAGGAGAAGTGCGAAAGAAAATGGTGCAGCGCCCAATTTATTTTGTAAGTTCCCTCTTGCAGGGGGCTAGATCAAGATACTCTGGAGTGCAGAAGTTGCTTTTCGGCCTCCTCATGGCCTCAAGAAAGCTGCGCCATTACTTCCAGGCACATGAGATAACAGTGGTCACTCGCTTTCCGTTGAAGAGGATATTGCAAAATCCAGAAGCAACAGGCAGGATCGTCGAGTGGGCACTAGAGCTGTCAAGTTTTGGTCTCAAGTTTGAGAGTACGTCAACCATACAGAGCAGAGCTTTGGCAGAGTTCATAGCGGAATGGACCCCAACACCAGATGAAGAAGTTCCAGAGACAAGCATCCCCGTCCAAGAAGCAAGCAAGGAGTGGATAATGTACTTCGATGGTGCCTTCTCGCTGCAAGGCGCCGGCGCTGGCGTGTTACTTATAGCGCCCACCGGAGAGCACCTCAAGTATGTTGTTCAAATGCACTTTCCCAAGGAGCAAGCAACAAACAATACTGCCGAGTATGAAGGTTTGCTTGCCGGTCTCAGAATTGCGGCCGAACTTGGGATCAAGAAACTGATTGTGCGGGGAGACTCACAGTTGGTGGTCCGACAAGTAAACAAGAGTTACCAGAGCCCTCTGATGGAAGCTTATGTCGATGAAGTGAGGAAGCTTGAAGAACACTTTGAAGGCCTACAGATGGAGCACGTTCCAAGAGCTCAGAATGACATCGCAGATGGCCTTTCAAAGTGTGCCGCAACGAAGTTACCTGTGGAACCAGGGATCTTCGTGCTCAAGCTAACTCAGCCATCCGTTACACCATCAGTTGGGCAGAGGAAGAAGAGGAAGTTGGTCTCCGGCGATTACTTGCCGGCGAATCTACCCGAAGCCGCCGCCAAGGTCCCCAAGATCAACAACCAAAATGCTAAGGAACAGTCTGCTCCTGCGGATTCAAGGGTTTGTACAGTTGAAGCAGGCGTTCCCGACAAGCCTTGCCCCGGCAGGCTTGCCGGGGAACCCTCGGCTCCGGCAGAGCCGCAGGTTCTTGCCGTAGAAGCTGAGGTTCCCCCAGCAGCCCTGATGCCTTTAGTCCTTGTTGTTGAGCCTCAAGCTCCAGCATGGGCACAGCAAATCGTCCGTTTTCTTCAGACTGGAGAACTTCCCGAAGAACCAGAAGAGATAGAGAGGATAACCAGACAGTCAAGTATGTACCACTTCGTTGGCAACGAACTATACAGAAGAAGACTAAATGGTGTCAGATTGAAGTGCATTTCCCGGGAAGATGGACAGAAGCTGTTGGTAGAGATACACGGAGGCATATGTGGTCACCACATTGGCGCAAGAGCACTTGCCGGGAAGGCGTTCCGGCAAGGTTTCTTTTGGCCAGAAGCCCTCCAAGATGCAACTGCACAAGTAACCAAGTGTGAAGCGTGCCAGTTCCATGCCAAGCAAATTCACCAACCAGGCTGGCGAAGGAGATAGAAGTATGGACCAAGTGCTGTTCAAGAAAGAAAATTCTTGCCGGGAAACAAACAATCCATGAAAGCTAAGTTACCAAAGTTTGAGCATTCAAATTTTTAAATTTTCTGTTATCTTCCTTGAACAACCACACTTTGTATGGAAAACCTGTGCGCAGAGGAACCTACCCGTGGCTAGCCGCGCCCTTACTTTGTTTCGAGCACGCTCAACGGCTTAAGTGAGCTGCGACAAGTGTCGCGCCCTTACTTCGTTTTCGAGTTCGCTCAGCAATCTAAGTGTGCCGCGACTAGCTGCGGCAAGGTTTCTTGCCGACAAGGTCTTTGCTAGCAGGCTGCTAAGAGTCCCGCACTCAGCGCTCGCGGCAAGGGCCCCTTGCCGGCAAGTTCCCCTAAAAGCGTAGGGTGAAAAGCATACAAAGTGAAGGACCAAAAGCAAGGGAGATAACACTGCATTGATTACCCAAAATGAAAGTATATATTACAGAGATAACTCGCCGCTGTTCTAAACAACTACTGCCTATGACTTAATTGACAGCGGCAAGGGAAGCAAGGTGCCTAGTCTCTTCGGTCCCCGTCAATCCTCTGGATCTTGCCCACCTTGGCTACGATGTGGGCCACTTGGGCTTTCAACGCCTCCTGGTCAGCTTCGGGCGGCAGGGTCCGGAGGACGTTGACGAGGTTGATCCCGGGGTTGCGGTAGACAATCTTCGACAGCACCCGCTCCATGGTGCCCATGCAGAGCCGGCGCGCCTCGTCGGCCAGCTGCACGGGGATCTTCTCCCGCAGCCGCGCAAGCACCGGCGCCACTCCCCTGAAGAACAGACTCAGTTTGGCGCTGTGAGGGAGGTTCTCGTCGGGGGAGTACACGAGATGCTCCGCCCTCAACGCCATCATCTCCATGTCGATGTTGGAGGCGGAGGTGACGAGCTCCTCAGTCCATCGCTCCACCGTCTGCTGGAAGTGGTTTTGTGAGACAGCGGTGCTTTCCAGCAGGGCCCTCTCAGTGCGGAGATCGTCCTTCAGCTTCGTCTCGCGGTCCCGGGCAGCGTCAAGCGAGTCAGTAAGGGTGGAGACCTTCAGCTCTAAATCAGCAATGGAGTCCCTAGCATAGGTAAGCTCTTTGCCCCTCTCGGTGAGGCGGATTTGCAGCTCCGAGTTGGTGTGAGCGTCTTTCTCCCGCGCCACGTTGAGCGCGATGACCCTGTCTTCACTCGCCTTCAAGAACAGCTCCATCTGCGCCACCCTAGCCTCCAGATCCTTCTTGGCAGTCTCCGCGGCAGCAGCGGCGTCCCTCGCCTTCTCCAGAGCCCCGCCGATGGCTTGCTCCCGGGCGGTGAGGTCGTCCTCGTGGTTGTCGAGGTCGACCTTCCGCTGGTTGAGTTCTCCTTCCCGCCGAGACAGCTCCTCGGCGGCCAGTCGCTGCTGCTCCTCGACCTCGGCCTTTTCGAGGACGAATGCTTGCTGCGCCCCGGCAAGCTCTTCGCGCTCCTCCGCCAAGTTCCGGAGGGCCGCCTGGTTGGCGGCACGGAGCTCCGCGGCGCGCTTCTCCAGGTCAGCACCAGCCTTGGCAGCCAGAGCCTCCCGAGACTCCAACTTCGCATGCCTGGCCCGGTACAAGGACAGGAGCCGGCGAAGGAGTCGCTCCTCTTCGGGCTCGTCGCTGCTGTCGGGCACATCGACAACCTTCAACCCGGCGGAGGCGAGGACTTCTCCGTCAAACGTCTCTTCCTCCGCGGGTGCCCTTGATGAGGACGCCCACGGGACTTGGATAAAGACCCCGTTGGCGGCCTCCAAGTAAACGCCCGACCCAGCCGCGGAAGCGGAAGGATCGGCGGCCGGTGCAGCGTCCGGCGCTCCTGTGGCCTCCGGGTCAGCAGTACGGTCGCCGGTCCCTTCCCCAGCTGTGGCGTCAGCGGTCGGGGCTGTCTCCTCAGCGGCTGGCTCGTCGGCATCAACCGTTCCCTCTACGGCGGTGGCATCGCCAGCGTCGCCACGCACCTCCTCCTCGGCGATGGTCTCAGTCTCCATCGACTCCGGGGCGGGCGGATCTAGCAGAAGAAAAAGAAAAGAAAGATTTGTCAAGCAAATATCCAAAAAGAAGAATCCAAGAAGAAGAAAGTACAAGGGTTTACCTGCGCGGGCCTCTTCGATGACGGGGTCCCTCGCCGGGGAGCTCTCCCTTGGCGGCGTAGAAGTGGCCCCTGCTGGCGGAGGGCCGCTTGCGCCCTCCCTTGGCGCGGTGCTCACCCTTATCGGGCTACTTGCCCTTGGCGGGGTGCTCGCCCTTGGCGGAGTACCCGTCCTTGGCGGAGTGCCATCCCTTGCCGGGGAGCTCGTCCTTGGCGGGGAGGGTGGAGCAAGCGGCTCTTCGGGGGCGGCCTCCTGACGCTCCTGCGGCTGCGGCTCCACTTCTGCACAAGACAACAAGACATCAGTAAGAATAACAAGCTCAAGCGCGCCCATCAAGCGGAAAAGAGAACACAAGGACTTACGTTGGGGGCTGCGCTGGGGGCTGCCCCCCGGAGCAACAGGTTGGTCCGGCAAGTTCACCGCTGGCGCATCCTCCGTCACTGCGGCGGGCTCGTCGTCCTCGATATTGACCACAAGGATCTTGGCCCTCTTCGCCATCCACTGGGTCAAGGTCCTGGAAGCCAAAACAAGATCAGGACCAAGCAAGAGAAATCAAGGCAAAATCAAAGGAAATGAAAATTGCAAGTACTTACTCTTCCTCCTCTTCGTCGGAGCTGGGAGCGGAGAAGTCAAATCCCGCCTCGTGTGCTCCGGCGCGAGGAGCTGGAGGAGAGGGCTCCCTCGGGCGCTTAGCGGGCTCCGGAGCTGCGGGCTGTGAAGACCCAGCACCGGTCGTCGCTGAGGACCGAGGAACAGAAGGAACCCCAGAGTCACTCCAGGAAGACCCCCCTCCGCTTGTCGCTCGGGCACGAGGCGCCTCCTTGACGACCTTGCTCGTCGTGGTGGCGCGCGTCGCCCGGCGCTTCGGTCGTTGTTGGGGCGCCTGCGGCCTCACCGTCTCGACGGCCTTGCGGAGGCGCTTCTTCGGTTGCGGCGGAGGGCTTGGGCTTGGTGGTGTTGGAGAGTTCTCCGAGGATGATGAGGCGTCGTCGTCAAGATTCAGAGACCCGCCAGAGTCTTCGTCAGAATCTCCGGACTCGGCGTCCTCCTCCTCCTCGGCGGGCCCGCTGGACTCGGTACCCTGCCCGGCGGCCTCGCTCGCCCCGGCAACCTCGCTCGCCCCGGCAAGCTTCCCGGAGGGCTCCCCGGCGAACTCCTCGGGCGCAATCTTCAGCAGCTTGAGGATTTCCGCCTCCTCGGCTTGGCTCACCGCGTCCGCTGCCTCTGCTTCGTCCACAGTATATCCAAATTCGCCCACAGCCGCAGCTGCGGCGGCCTCCTCCATTCTGGAGGCAATGTATGCTACATCCCGCTCGGTGGTCTCCCGGGTGAGGCCCTTCTTCTCTTCGATGTTGCGGGGCTTTTCGACCAAGTTTTCGAAGAAGGCTTGCACGGTCTCCGCTGAAGGCACCAGCCAAGTGGGGACGACCCCGTGGGAGTCGCACTCGGGCATCACCGCGCGTATGGCACTGAGGGCGGTGTTATTGCACAACGGCACCACTCCGGGTGGTTGGGGTCATGCTTAAACAGCTCTCGGACCATCCCCTTCGGCTCCAAGACAGTGAAATTATAGTTCAGCCCAGGGCGCAGCCTCATACGATCTGCCGCATTGCCGAACTCCCAGGCAGGCCTCTTCCTTTCCTGCAGGGGAGCAATGCGGCGGCGGAGAAAATCGGCCCCAACTTCACCTACAGTCAGGTTGGCGGCCCGGAGGCGAAGAATCCTAGTCAAGGCAATCTCAAGCTTGTCGTCCTCCGGGGCCAACTCGCTCCAATCCTTGCCGCGCACTATTGCAGTCTGGCGCGGCGACGTAAACTGCTGGGGCTCCTCTTCCAAGACCCAGCACCAGTCAGCTCTCCACTCCTCCCACTTGCCGCGAAGCTCCCCTTTCAAGTACGCCTTCTTCTTGTTCAGCCTGAAGATCCAGGAGATGCCGCCGGAGAGTGGGGATCCGGACTCTACTCTAGGCGTGAAGAAGTGGCGGAAAAGAGCTACATTTGGGTGGACCCCGACAAAGTTTTCGCACAGATGTGCGAAACAGCCATCGTAAGGACGGCGTTGGGGGTGAAATCTAGGAGGTGGAGGCCGTACGTGTTCATCACATCATAGAAGAACTCCGAGTACGGAGGGCAGAGACCGCAGTGAAAAAATGCAGCAAAGTAGTAGTAACCTCCGGGGAACATATCGACGGCGACGGCGGGGAAGACTCTGGTCGCGGGGATGAGCTTTCGTCTCCCTCGCCCAGAACAAGTAATACTTGTCCCGCAGCTCCCTCGCGCCGAGCCTCGGCGAGAAGACCACCCTCCTTCTTCGCATGGCTGCCAGCTTCGCCGCCTGCTCGGACTTCTCCTTCTTCGCCTTGTCGCTTTTCGGAGCCATGGCGGGGGCGGCGAGGGAAGAGGCGAGGAGGTCGACGACGCCGCGAATGCTGGGGACGGCGGAGGAAGGAGGGGCTCGACTCTCTGTCGACCTGAGGGGAGGCAGAGAGCGGCGGGGGTTTCTGGAGATTCAAGACATAATGAAGGCGATGGGGGGAAACTGCCCCTGCTTCCTCTGCTTTTTAGGGGGGAGTGGGGGACGTTCCGCATTTCCCATTAAAGAACAGGCCACGATATCTCCCACGACGCCGCAATCGACGCGTGCCGTTAGGGAGGGATGCGGCGGATCCGGAGAGGGATACGGCTTGCCGTGGGTCGCGTGTGCCCGTGCACTGTCTTGGGCCTGGCCCAACAGGGCTCGGCACCGTGTGTGGCCCAGGCCCAGGGGCTCCTGTCGGTGTACTAAGGTAGGGGTACCTTAGTACCCCAACTTGTGCACGGGCAGTAGCAGCTTCCCGTGGCAGGGCTTACCACGCGCTCGCCAAGGTCCGCTCTGGTCCCTATGAAGCCATTCAAGAACAAAGTATTCAAGTTAAGAGACAAGACCCCGGCAAGAGGAGCTTGCCGGGAAGGCCGCACCAGGCTCAAAGTTATCATTCCAGCGCAAGACCCTGGCAAGAGGAGCTTGCCAGGAAGGCCAAAAGAACGGCACTTCAAGGAAGAACATCGTGGCGCATCGCGCGCCCCGGCAGGACCCGGAGCGCGACAAGCTTCCGGGCCCGGCAAGGTTGCGACCCCGGCAAGGTGCTTGCCGGGGAAGCCTACGCTGTGTCCCTCCGCTCCAGCTCATCTGGCCACGCGTCGCCCTGGGGCCCTTCCAGGGGCACGTGGCAGATGGCTGTGCAGCCTGGGGTACACGGTGGCAAACCGCGGTGACGAGGATATCGCCGTGGCGAACAGAGACACATGGGCGGACACTTTTTGGGGCGACGGCGACGGGCATTCAATGCCTTTGTCCCCCACCGTCAAGATTAGGTGAAGACCACTGTTCATCCACTATTTATACACTGTTCATGCACTGTTGCAACTACCACCGATTTTACATTTTTACCCTCCTCTACGTTGACACCTGTCGGTGACCCCTTTGAGATATAAAAGGAGGCCCATGCACAACGTAGAGGGGGTTCGATCCCAGAAACTCGCTCACTCCCACGCTCGGTGTAGCTAGTACTGTAGATCTTCAAGCTCCCGAGCCCAAGAACTCAATACAACCAAAGCAGGAGTAGGGTTTTACGCGTCATCGCGGCCCGAACCTGGGTAAACTGCCCGCGTGTGCTCCTCGATCTGCTCTCCGTGCTCCCTCCGCTCCCTTACCGCAACATAGAAGGGGCTCCGGTCCCATAGGTGTTCGTGGGCGTCCAGTTTCCCGACAAAGGTACACAAGTTTTAATCCATTATATTGAAGGGTCCACTGCTCAGTTGGTAAAGCACAAAGCTCTTAACCTTGTGGACGTGGGTTCAAGCCCCATGGTGGGGGTTACATCATATGATCTTGTTTTTATGAAGCCCCGACTCAGTATTATCTTACTGAGCCGGCCCTTGGGGGCTACATGTTGCTGTTCAAGTCTACATGATCATATTTATAAAGTCCCTGCTCATTATTGCATAATGACCCAGCCCTTAGGGGCTACACTGGTTGAAGTTTTTATCAGCATAAGGCAATTACAAGTCCCAGGTTGCTGCAAGCATGACAACCTGGCACTTGGGGGCTACATAATATGGAGTATTCAGTTTTTACTAATGACTGGGATGAACAATCTGGACTTTCTTCAAGGTTGCAACATTTATATTGAAACGAGTGTTAAGCTATCACTATGTTCTCCTCTTATGACTTGGGGCTACAGGTAATATGCATATAAAGGAGGAACATCTTCAAATTCTCAGTTTCGGGAAAATTAGGAAGATTAGTTGTGTGACCCGGTGTTGGCAACAATCATAACCTGGCGTCAATAAACAATCATGACCCAGGATCATCAGTTTTAATAACCCGACAATTTTGGCAATCATAAACCGGCAATGTTCTACATTTTCAAACCGGCTGAATATCGGTTGAATATTTGAAGACCAATATTTTTGTCAAGTCAGAGCATTGAAGGCCGACTCAAATGGATTCTTGATTTACAATATTTCTTATGCAAGCAAGTTGATTATGAAGCTGGTCTATTGACCTGGATTTTCTAAAAGAAGGAAAGGACAAGGATTTAAGGACGGTCAGGTGCCGGTTTACAGGAAATTCTTAACCCGGAGCACAACCTGTCAGATTTGTTCTTGTGTTTATTTTGTAGCATAAGTTTACCATGGATAAATCCAAGCTAAACTGGGGGCTAATGTCGGGGATATACCCCGTGGCGTAACCCGTCCGGAAGTATAACCCGGCCGGACCTGGCAGTTTACTTGAGACCCGGTTTACACTTGGCGAATCACTGGCGACCCGCCCTGACCAGACGGTTTACAAGCAACCTGTCTGAACATTATGACTCACTGGTAACCCGGCGGGCGGCGGACGGATGACAAGGCCCAAGACCCAGAAGGCCAGTTCATGATATGGTGGGCCGGTTTATGAGGAAAGCACAAGGAATATTCTCCTACAAAGGAAGCAAGACTAGGACTCCACTTGTAATAGAGTAATCCTAATCCTACTAGGACTAGTCATGTAACCCACCCCTTCAACATATATAAGGAGGGGCAGGGCTCCCCAAAGAGGGACAAGTTCTCACAAGTTAGAAGGGCCATATTCTTTAGGGCTAGACACAACTAAAGGAGAGCCGGCTTATGCGGCGACTCCATGAGGGTCGTAATGAGATCTAGCCTCAAACAACATGTAGGGCTATTACCGGATGATGTTTCCCGGGGCCTGAAGCTGTATAAATCCGTGTCTTCTGTGTTGCGTCTCTCGATTCCGCTCAACCCCTCTCAAGCTACCACATAGATGTGTTGGCCTCATGACTAAGTCCTCACACTAGGACATCTGCCGTGACAATTCCACGACACAAGGGGAGGTAAGGAACTGCCATCTCACACTGCACTTGATTCACCTTTTGTTTTGAGTAAGCCTTGCGACACCACCACCTGCTATTAATCCTGATATGTCACAAGTAATTGATGATGCTACTTCTGCTATGAATAATACTTATGATGATGCTAGTACTTTTCTTAATGATGATGTGCCACTAGGTGAATTTCTTGATGAACAAATTTCTAGAGCTAGAATTATTGAGAATGCTGAAACTGATTAAATTACTGAAACTGATGAAGTCTTTCAAACTAAAAATTATGAAACACCTATTAGATCTAGCTCTCCTCGATATGAATTGCCTGATATACATGAGGGTTATGTAATGTATGGGGAGGTAGCTAGAGATTTTCTTGCTTCTAAGGATAGAGATGATCTTAAGAAATTATTATGGAAGTGGAAGCAAAAATCTTTGAATGCTATAATGAAATATGATCCTGAGTTTTCTACTTCACCTATCATTGTTACTGATGAAGATTATGAATTCTCTGTTGATCATGAGTTAATTACTTTGGTTTAATCTGATCCTTTCCATGGTTACGAAACTGAAACTGTCGTGGCACATCTTACTAAACTGAATGATATAGCGACCCTATTTGCTCGGGAGGAAAAAATCGCTATTACTACATCCTTAAGTTGTTTCCTTTCTCATTAAAGGGTGATGCTAAGATATGGTTTAATTCTCTTGTTCCTGGTTGTGTGCATAGTCCCCGGGATATGATTTAGTACTTCTCTAAAAAATATTTTCCTGCTCATAAGAAACAAACTGCATTACAAGAAATATTTAACTTTATGCAAATTGAAGAAGAGAGTCTCCCACAAGCTTGGGGGAGGCTTATCCAATTACTTAATGCTTTGCTTGATCACCCTCTCTAGAAAAATGAAATAATTGATATCTTTTACAGTGGACTAACTGATGCTTCTAGGGACCACCTAGACAGTTATGCTGGTTGTGTTTTCAGGTAATGAGCTATTGGACAAGCTAAAGAATTATTGAATAATATATTGAGGAATGATAATGAATGGAACCTTCCTGAACGATCACCCAAGCTAACTCAAAAGAAGAGGGGTATTCTATTTTTTAAGTCCTGAAGATATGCAAGAGGCAAAGAAACCTATGAATGAAAAAGGTAATAAAGCTGAAGATGTTAAGAATTTACCACCTATTGAAGAAATACATGGTCTTGATACCGAGACACAGATAGTAGATGTAAATTCTCTCTATAGATTTGATGAAGATGATATCCTTATACTAAGTCTGCTAGTCAATGCTTGGATGAGTTTGATAACTTTGTTGTTAGACAAGAAAACTTTAATTGATATGTTAGTAGACAATTGAAATGAATTGCTTATATGATTGCACGCTTGAGTGACCTTATGTCTAGAATAGTTAATGATGTCAAATATGTGAATAAATATGCATCTATGATAAAAACTCAGATAGTACAAGTTCTCAAAGCACCAAATAATTTGCTTAGTGAGATAACCAATAAGAATAATGATCATGCTGTTAGATTATGATTAGGGGTGGTAAAATGACTAAGGAACATTTGTATCCTGAAGGTCATCCTAAAAGAATCAAACAAGATTCTCAGAGAATTAATATTGATCCACCTAGTCCTTCTAGTAATAAAAAGAAAAATGATAGGACTTTGAATGCTTCTAGTGAACGTACTTTAGGCACCTGAGAATCCAAATGATATTTCAATTTCAGATGCTGAAACACAATCAGGTGATGAACAGGAACCTAGTAATAATGATAATGATGTTCACGTAGATGCTTAACGTAGTAGTGATAATCATGTGGAAATAGAACCCACTGTTTATCTTGATAACCCACCACCTAAGAATAAAAGATATGATAAAAGAAACTCCGTTGCTAGGAAACATGGTACGGAAAGGGAACCATGGGTTCAGAAGCCCATGCATTTTCCTCCTAAAGCTTCAAAGAATATGGATGGTGAAGAATTTGAGCTGTTTATGTATAATTTGAGCTGTTCACATAAAGTTGTTTTAACATAGTTTATTTTAACCTAGTTTATGCTCCATTAAAATAAACTATGTTAAAACAACTTTATGTGATTTATGAGCTGGTGTTAGTGTTATGCCTTTCTCTTTGTATCAAAGATTTGATTTGAATAAGTTGTCACTTACCGAATTCTCTTTGCAAATGGCTGATAAATGAACTGCTATATCCATCAGTATTTGTGAGGATGTGCCTGTCATAGTTGCTAATGTTACTATTTTAACAAACTTTGTTATTCCTTGTATACCCGAGGACGACAGTATGATCATCCTTGGTAGACCATTTTTGAATACTGCAGGGGCTGTTATTGATTGCAATAAAGGCAATGTCATTTTTCCTGTCAATCGTAAAGAACATACGGTACACTTTTCGAAGAAACGACCACAAGTGAATAGCATCAACTCTATTGAAAAAAATTCAACAATAATTATTGGAAGTTTTGAATTCCCTATTCCTACTGTAAAAAATAAATTCGAAATTCTTATTCTGGAGGGTATGCATATTCCCGTTGAGGTAACCTAGTGTTATATGAATATTCTCCGGTTTCATGTCATTCGGAAGAAGTTTGTTAATAAGACTTGATCAACCTTATTAATGGATTTAGTTTAACGGGCATGTGGTCGATGAATTTAGTTAACACAACCCTCTGTACTCACTTTTTATTTTATATTATTTTGATTTAATAAATTAGAAATGCCATCATTAAGTTGTTTTCTGAATTATCCGTGCAATAAAAATGACCACAAAGTAAAAGTTCTCCAAATGCCCTGAAAATTTAATATGATTTTTTCTGTAACATTTCGAACATATTGGCACTTAACACACCCCAGGGGGGTGCACCTATGACACCCATTCTCTTCTTCTTCCTCCAGAAAAAATCACTCCTTGCTCAAACCCGTGTTCTTGCTCATATTGCTGGCATTTTCGATCTCCTTGCTTGCTGCTCCATTTCCAAAATTATTTTGGGAGATTGTACATCGGTATGTGACTCATCCGATTGTCTAATTAGTTTTTCTTCTAGTGGTTTATTGTTTGCACATTATAGCTACTATTGGTGACCATGTTCCTGAGCTTGCATGTCAAATTTACAGGGTTTAAACTTGTTTTGGTGCATGATATAGCCTCTAGACACTTGTATGAGTAGTTGCTATCAATTTTATTGAGTTTTGTTCACTTTTATTTTGAGTTAATAAATTTCAGAGAAAAGGAAAACCATGAGGTGGTGTCTAAGGGGCTCTTCAAGCCGAAATGCCGAGGAAACTCCGAAGGAAAAGCCAAAGTACCATCTTCCGCGTGTAGTGGAAGTGTGCTAATTCTAGAGCTTGCGTTGATTTTTCCCTTGAAGGAAGAGGAAAGGATGATGTAGCAAAGTAGAGATAAGTATTATCCTCAGTTAAGAACCAAGGTATCAATCATGTAGGAGGCACAAGCAAGTCCCCAATATATGCACCTGCACAAACTAACACAAACTTGCACACAACGCGAAAAAGGCCTTGCCAATTCCTTCACGGTCACTAGCAAGAGTGAGATCTAATACAGATAGATTTAAAATGTAAATAAAAGGTAAAATAAAGTAAACACAAATAAATTGCAGCAAGGTACTTTTGGGTTTTTCGTTCAACAGATCTGAAAATATATGATAGAAATTAGACCAGAGGGCCATAGGTTTCACTAGAGGCTTCCTTCTCGAAGAAAGCATACAGTGGGTACACAAATTACTGTTGAGCAGTTGACAGAAAAGCGCAAAGTTATGACGATATCTAAGTCAATGATCATGAAAATAGGCATCACATCCGTGACAAGTAGATCAAAACGATTCTGCATCTACTACTATTCCTCCACACATCGAGCGACTCCTGCCTGCAGCTAGTGTATTAAGTTCATATATGACAAAGCAACTCTTTAAGGAAGATGACATGATGTAGAGGGAGAAACTCAAGCAATATGACATAAACCACATCTTATTATCTTAAATGGCAACTATACAATACATGCCTGGCTACCCTTTCTGTCACTGGGTGAGGACAATGACAGGTTCAACCCAGCACAAAGCACCGCTCCTATTGCAAGAAAAACAATCTAGTTGGCCAAACCAAATCAATAGATTGGAGATAAATACAAAGCTATCTTAATCATGCATCAAAGAGTTCAGAGAAGACTCAAATAATATTCATATATAATCTGATCATAAATCCACAATTCATCGTATGTCAACAAACACACCGCAAAAGAAGATTACATCGAATAGATCTCCAAGAACATCGAGGAGAACATTGTATTCAAGATCAAAGAGAAGGAAGAAGCCATCTAGCTCCTAGCTATGGACCCCTAGGACTATGGTAAACTACTCACACATAATCGATAGGGCAGGAAGGTTGATGTAGATGCCCTCCGTGATCGAATCCCCCTCCGACGGAGTACCGGAAAAGGCCCCAAGATGGTATCTCATGAGAACAGAAGCTTGCGGCAATGCAAAGGTATTTTTGGCATCCCCTCTGACTTAGGGGGGAAATTTCGGTATTTATAGAGCTGAGATTTGGTTTTGAAGAGCCACGAGGGCCCACAAGCCCTAGGGGCGCGCCCTGGCGTCTTATGGCCGCCTCGTGTGTCTTTTGGCCTCTTCCCGAAGCTTCATGGATGTCTTCTGGTCCAAGAAAAATTACAGTAAAGTTTTATTCCATTTGGACTCCATTTGATATTGATTTTCTGTAAAACTCAAATACAAGGAAAAACAGAAACTGGCACTGGGCACGTTAATAGGTTAGCCCCAAAATGATATAAAATAGCATATTAATGGATATAAAACATCCAAAGTATATAATATAATAGCATGGAACAATAAAAAATTATGGATAGGTTGGAGACGTATCAACATGCGTCTGTGCGAGTGGTCATCTGATACATTCTTGAGGGAAGCATCATCCCCTTCCTCAAAGATAAGTGTGACCAGTATCTCCTACTCACTAATAGCTTCATGCAAATTTTTTGCTTTTCTCCTAGGAAGGAACCACCCATGGTAGTATTTAACTTATATGATGTGCCTAAGGAAATGACATTATATGATTTTTGTAATGTTTGCAAATTACTGTACGAGGGCAGTCATAGTGATCCGCATCCTAGAGACATGGAAGATTTGATTGATGAAACTATTGTGGGGGAGACAAGAGTAGTGTGTGAAGCGAGGGTGGCTAGTTCGCATATTCCCGTTGTTCGTTACTATACATTATTTACTGGGAGATGTTTGACTGGTCAGTGAGAGAGTGGAATGCTCAGCTCGGCATATCTCGCTATTTTGCGCCATGCTTTATATGCTCATAGAACTTTTAGTTTGGGTGCTATAGTGGCTCGACGGTTACACACAAAACCTTCGAAGGGTGTTATTTACGGTGGCATTTATACTTCTCGCCTTGCCAAACATTTTGAGATTCTTATTAGACATGATGAGGCAGAGGTGATGCTTTTACCTAATAAATTTCTTGATTATTCTAGTATGGTTGGACACCATTTTATTAATAAGCATAAGCAGATACGACTGAGCTATAACATAGTATTCAATCAGGGCACCTATGAGATTATTACCTTGCCCGCACCTTCTTTGTTCAACATTCAGTTAGGAAGGTACATTATTATTCCCGAGGAAATTTACGCATACTAGGAACTGACGCAACCCCCAGTTGTTGAGCCAGCACCAGCACCTGAGCCCTATCAGGAGCATGTTCATCAGTGGGAGGCACAGGAGCTCTCTAACCAGTGGAACCCTCGGGATCCTCCGCAGTATCCAGGAGTGGGATATGTCGAGCCATGGCCATACACCAACTTAGGCCAAAATCCTAAGCTTGGCGGAGTATGCATCTCTCACCGCCATTACATTCATGTTCCCACATTCATTCCAGTTGTCGATGTTCATCCTTTTCCATTGTATAATCCATGTTAGTTTTTATTTATTTTGCTTTCTTGAAAAAACTTTGAAAATCCAAAAATATTTGTCACTTCTGTTTGCCTTTTCTTTCTTGATTGCTTGTTTACTAGTTTGTAGAATTAAAGAGAAAACCCAAAAATATTTATTGTTATTCTTTTACTTGTTCAGAGTTTTCCCGTGTAAATAGTTTTTCTCGTTTTTGTTTCCCTTTCATTTTACTTTCTTCAGAAAAACTAAAACTCCAAAAATATTTCAGTGTGTTTCTTTGAAATTCTTTTCTTTTCTTTGGGTTGTCGCAAGGAGAAGACCACGATGAAAATCTTGAGTGGCTCTCATATGCATTATTGTTGATCTAACAAAGAGCCCATATTACCTTGTCTCCTCCCTTGAATAAAATGTTTGCAGATTCTATCTTAGTCCAATGCATGTGCACTCTTATTATTATTCACATCATTTGTTCGTGCAAGTGCAAGCAATAATGATGAAATCTGATGAATTGATTGGGAAGGAGAAAAGCTGGTATGAACTCAACATGTTTTTTTGTAAATATGTTTAGCTCATCATTCTTGATTCAGCCTATTATGAATGAAACATGTTTGCAATGACAATTAGAGATCATAGTTATTCATGCCATGATTAATTAGCTAGGAGTGGATAATGGTTTACCTTCTGTACCAACATGCATTTAAAAGGGTTATGATGTAGTATGATAGGATGATATCCTCCTCTGAATGATTCAAGTGGCTTGACTTGGCACTTGTTCACGCATGTAGTTGAATCAAAATAAACTTAGCCTCCACCATATTTTTGTTCATGGTGTATTATATCCTACTCATGCTTGTGTTCAATGTTGATTAACCTAAATGCATGTTTATGACTATTGTCGCTCTCTAGTTGGTCTCTCCTCAATCCTTTTGCTAGCCTTCACTTGTACTAAGCGGGAATACTGCTTGTGAATCCACTTCCTTAAACCTAAAGTTGTTCCATATGAGTCCACCATACCTACCTATATGAGGTATTTACCTGCATTCCAAGTAAATTTGCATGTGCCAAACTCTAAATCTTCAAATAAAAATATGTTTTGTATGCCCGAAACGCTCATGTAGTGACAGGGGGTAGTCAATATTTTGCATGCTAGGTTGTTTATTCTCACGATAAGTGTCCATCCGCTTGTCATTCACGAGAAAGTGGCTGGTAATTGGGATGCCCAGTCCTACAATCAAAACAAAATATATCATAATGAAACAATACTCCCCTGGTTTGTTGTTGGTATGGAGGGCACCCAAGGATTCGGCTAGCCATGGCCTGTGTTTGCTAGTGGAGGGGAAGTAAAACTTTACATTTCTATTTAGGAACCGCCTATAATGTGTTTAGCATGGAAGATATTGAAAAATCTCGGTCGTCGCATTGAAAATGAAAAGCTTTGAGTTGTGGCACCTCTACAAATTGATGCTTCCCTCTGAGAACAGCCCATCTATATATGTTGAGTCATCATCTTCTTATTAAAGCACCAGCTAGAGAACACTATTGTCCTTTTCGTGTTTTTTCATAAATTGATGTTGACTATGAGTGTGACTGGATCTCTTTCATCATGAATGACAATGTCTAGTCAGTGCTTGAACTTCAGAGGTGTTGCGCATTTATGTTTCACGGTCTCAGAATGGGCTAGCGAGATACCATTATGTCATATTATATCATGATTGTTTTGAAAAAGTGTTTTCATCCAAGATATTTAATTATTGCTCGCTAGTTGGTTATGTCATTGATATGAGTAAACATGAAACCTAAATGTTATCATGAATATAGTTAGTTTATAATCTTTGCTGAAAACCTGAACATGGTTAGTCATATTTACAACAAGAAGATCAAACCGAGTTTGTATAAGTTTTTCTCTATCACTTTCAGTTTGTCAACTGAATAGCTTGAGGACAAGCAATCAGTTAAGCTTGGGGGAGTTGATACGCCTCTGTCATATCTACTTTTCCAAACACTTTTGCTCTTGTTTTGGACTCTAATTTGCATGATTTGAATGAAACTAACCCGGACTGATGTTATTTTCAGCATAATTGCCATGGTGTTGTTTTTGTGTAGAAATCAAACTTCCCGGATTGACTTGAAAATTTACGAAGAATTTTTGTTGAATATATAAAAAAAATTGGCGGAATAATATACCAGAAGGGGGCACTCAGGAGCCACAAGCTCAAAGAGCGCCCTCCGGGCGCGCCTAGCGAGCTTGTGGGCCCCTTGGACCCCCGACAACCCCAACTCCATCAATACCTATTTGCCAAGAAAAAAATCAGAGAGAAGGATTCATTACGTTCTACGATATAGAGCCTATTGAAATTGGGGATCCGCGGTCCCCTGAAAGGTCCGAACACTGGGGTGTGCGCGAAGGACTTGCTTGCTCTCAACCAATCGCACATCGCACCAAGGCCATGGTTCATCGAGCTCGAGCTAGAGCGTCGGGGAAGGAAGGGACATGATTATTTACCCATGTTCGGGTCACCTTGCGGCGTAAAACCCTACTCCTGCTATGTGGTGGATTACCTCGCGGGGAGGATGAATATGAACTAGTACAAGGGTGAGCTTCCTCGTGAGGGCTCTAGAGCAGCTCTGGGCTTGAGGGATGGATGAACTATGTGGAACCGAATCCCCTCTCTCGGTGGAGTCTAACATATACTTATACTGGCCTGCTCCTCTTCCCCTATGGAAAAGGCGAGAAGGGATGCCACAATGGCCAAATTGAAAGGGGGACAACAGTACACCCTATCCTAACTAAAGGTGGTCTTCGCCTGCAAAGCTTCTGGTAGATGACGCACAGGTGGGCCCAGCGATGACCTCCATCTTGCCGAGCTGATGGTCTTGTTCTTTGTAATGCCCAGGATGGGACTATACCTCCTACGTGTCGAGGCACGACTTAAAGGTATAAGCCCATCCTAGAATGATCTCAAGTTTGGTATCTTTGCACGACTCATGTAAAAGAGGGATTAAATTGCAAAAGAAGATAGTTGGCTTACACTCGCCACTTCACACAATACATTACATAAGCAAAACATCATTCAAAACATCAACAGCCCATCTAAGAGTAAGATCCAAAGAAAGATACCAAAACAACATAAAGCCACAGGTCTAGATCGAATCCTAGTAGAAACCACTACTGATCGTCGAAAACGCCACAAGCATACGGCCGCTCTCTTCATCGGACTCCCGGTGAAGTACTTGAACCAGCTCCTGCATCGTTGTCGGCTGAACCTGCATCTGGTGTGGTGAAGTAACTGTGAGCCACAGAGGACTCAGCAATCCCGTTCCCGGGTAACACGACTATTTAAGCCTTGGGTGAGGACAAGGCTGAAGAGCGAACAAGAGGTGAAGGAACAACAAGAGTCTGCAGCAGCAACTAGCACTAACTTACGTAAAAGAGAGCGAGAAGAGAAGTGCAACGGTCGAGAGATGATCACGAAATGATCCTAACTAAAGCACGCCAAACATAACCCCACCGTGTTCATCTCCCGAATCCCTTTCGGAAAATGACAGTCACGGTACGCACGCTGGTAGTGTATTGGAACATGGTGTCAAGTTTTCTACAACCGGATATTAACAAGCTCCCATCTGCCACATAACCGCGGGCACGGCTTTCGAAAGTTCATAACCCTGCAGGGGTGTTCCAACTTGGCCCATGACAAGCCCACGATCCGCGGAGTCGCAACTCCAAAGGTGGGAAGACCCGAGTATCCTCGGAATCCCGTGCTCAAGATACTCCGAACTAAGGTAAGGCTAATCCAGCAAATCCTCCCGGCGTGTCGACACCCTGATAGGTAGCCGCGCATATCTAGTCTCAGGACACGACCGGATGGGCGAGGCTACGGGTTTTTACCAAACCTCGAGTTTCCTCGTGGTGGCCCCGCAGGCTCCCCGTTTCGGACCAACACTCATGAGGAGCACTGGGCCGGGGTTGTTGATTAAAAAAATAAAAGGGATAGCTAGTCCCTATGCAAGTTTTATTAGTTATTAGGCGAATAGTACCAATGTTGGGACTTGCTGGAAAAGACTTAACACTTAGCGGTTTATCGAGGGGGGCCCATAAACCCCAACCGTGTGAGGAACGCATAATCAAGGAACATAACACCGGTTTATATGGTTCCTAGCGGCATGAGTGGAACAAATCAACAAGCAAAAGGCTTAGCCTTCCACCCGTTGCCAATATATAGATGATTTCATTTAAGCATTTATATAGTGTGATATAACCCAACAAACTTCAACATGAAGCAAGCATCTTCAATCTTCACCTGCAACTAGCAATGCTATAAGAGGGGCTGAGAAAGCCTACGTATAGCCAATCAATGGTTTGCATGGGTAGGGTGGTTAGACAGGATCATGGTTACAATAGGAGCCTGACAGGAAAACATGGGCATCGAGGCAAAACTATAGATCGAGACATCTAGCAATAGGCAAAAATAGTAATGGTATCCGGGTTCGGTCATCTTGCCTGGGATTCCACATGGAAGAAGAACGGATCCATGAAGTAGACGAAGCAACACAGTCGAGCGAAACCTCACAACTCCGGAACGAAACCGAAGCTAACAAGAGGAGCAACCGGAAAGAAGCAAACAACACGGTAAACACACAAGCATAAACATGGCATACGATGCACATCCAAGTATGATGCATGTCCGGTTTAATTATGCATGGCACGGCAAAGTGCACAAACAAGTACTACAAGTTAAATGGAGCTCAATATGCAACGGGTTGCATATTGACGAAACACCACATATTAATTATTTAATTGACTCTCGTTTATTTACAAGACAAGATTAAATGTTTTTAACATGGCAAGAGGTGAAACAAAAGCAAACTACCTATTTAGACATTTTAAATGAGGCCGGAAATAACAACAACAATTCCGGTAAAATCCCCATGAGCATGTTTAGCAATTTTAAAGCAACAACAATTCACACATCTTAAACATATTAATGTTGTTATCATGATGCGGATGACATGATCAAGTTTATGCAATTTTATTAAAGGGTTGACATGAAGATGATAAGGAGCATTGTCACCGTGGTGAAAGGAAAGAGTGCCACGGCAACGATCCGAAAATGATGCAACACAACACCTCGGTTCCGGTAACTCGGTGAGAGACCGGTGCAAAAGAAAGGTGGCGGAGCGAGTCGAACAAGATGAAAGGTGGAATGATCCCGTCACCGGGTTCCCACGAGTCGGCGACAAGGCAACCGAGGAGCACAACATAAGATGAAACGGGCACGGAGCACACAAGTGGAGCAAACATTCATACAACACATGCAAGCATTCGTTCACGGGCACGTCTCGGGGTTATACCTTCGAAACAATCGTTTCGGGGCGGTTCGAGTCGTCGAGGGACGTAGTGGAAGTAGAGGAAGTAGTCGTTCACAGTCATCGGTAGGGGTACTCGTTCCGTAGTGGGAAGTAGTTGTTCTCGCGATTCGTAGAGGAAGTAGGCGTTCACATTCGGAGAGGAAGTAGTCGTTCACGAGGCCGCCCACGAGTAGTCGTTCCGTTCGTAGAGGTACTTGAGGGTCTCGGCGACGGTAGTCGTTCACGTTCGTAGCGGTCTTGCCGGTCTCGGGTCGTAGATGAACTCGGTCGTCGTGGTACTTGACAAAACAACATCGGATGTAGTCGTACACGCACGTTCCGTAGAGGTACTTGGTGCCTCGGTAGTCGTACACGGGGCGACGGTAGTGGTACTCGCGGTCGTCGAGCGTAGGGGTACTCGGGGTCTCGATCCGTAGATGTTCGGGTGCATACGTAGATGTACTTGCTGCTCCATGGGTACTTGAGAAAAACAACAACAGTAACAGAAACAACAAGAAAAAGGAAAAAGGGTTGCGAGAGGAGGCGCGGCCTTGGCGCGCGGACGGGGCTCCTGGCCGAGGCGAGGACGGGACCGGAGGGAGGCGCCGGCGTAGGCCTTGCTGGAGGAGGGAGCCGCAGGCGCTCGCCGGGGCTTGGGGCGGCCAGCTCGTCGCTAGAGATGGGGTCGGGCGACCATGGCGCGGACGGCGCGGCCCTGGCCGCTGGAGGAGGCGAAGGGGTGCGGGCGTCGGGGCCATGGGCCATGGCGACGTAGATTGGAGGCCGGAGGACGAGGGAAGATCGGGCACGGGGTCTCGGGAGAGGGAAACGGGGCAAGAGGGACGAGGGGGGTGCGAGATCGGGGATCGGGTCTAGCGAGCGAGCGCTCGATGAGGAAGGTGCGGCGCGAGGGACGAGCAATGGGGGGAGAGATGAGCGGCTGCTGCTGCTAGGGTTAGGAGCGCTGCGGGGAGGCCTGGGCCTCAACTGGCCAGATGGGCCGGAAGGGGAAATGGCCTTGGGCCAAAGGAGGGAGGCGGTTGGCTGAGCCTAAAAGGCTGAGGAGGCTGCTCTTCTTCTTTTAAAATATTTAATAGAAAAGAAGAAAGAGGGAAAAGAAAAGAGAGGCTTAGGGAAAAATACTTAACGGGGTTAATTTTCCCGAACTCATAAAAATGAGTTAGATCCAAGAAAATTATAAGTGGCATGATCAAAAGAATATAAATTCAAACCCGTTTGGATTTAATTCAAAAGGATTGAACTATGACATGGTTTATCGGAAGTGTCCAAAATGATGAGGATTTTGGAGGAACCTCGATAAACGAGAAAAGAAATATAGGGAAGGTTTTTGAAGGAGAAACTCGAAGTGTAATAGACATGGGGAAATAATATGCAAGTGTGTTGGGTTAATTCCAACGAATTGAATATTTATTATAGCTCCCTAATAATATTGAGAGGCTTTTATATGTTATAAAGAGAAGTCATACTTCCCTCGATTTAAATGGATCGAAGGTCCACACAATTTATTTAAGTTGAGATGCAAAGATTAATGACATGATGACATGATGACATGATGCAATGCAAAAATAAATAACACAAGCACAAATGAAACACACGGGAGAACCCGGAACATCTGTAATCTTCGGGAATCTTCTGGAATCTTCTGGGACGTCGGTCTTTGGGCGTCACATTCTTGTTGCACTGGAATGGAAGCCTTTGGGGGTTCCTTGGAAACCCGCGTATGTCCTTGCCTCCTTCCCACCGAAGAGGAAATTGTCCTCGCCTACGCCCACCGGCGCCCGCCTGGCCTTGGTCTTCATGGTTCACGTCACCGTAGGCCTCGTGAGGCTGGGTGTCTAATACGTCCATTTTCATCATGCTTTTATGTTGATATTTATTGCATTACGGACTGTTATTTCACAATATGGTACAATACTTACACCTTTTCTCTGTTATTTTGCAAGATTTACATGAAGAGGGAGAATGCCGGCAGCTGGAATTCTGGAAATGGAAGGAGCAAATTTGAGATACATATTCTACACAACTCCAGCTGTCCAGAAATTTTACAGAGAATTATTTTGGAATATATAAAAAATATTGGGTGAAGAAACAACATAAGGGGAGCCACCAGGTGGCAAAAATACTGGGGGCGCGCACCCAAGGATTGTGGGCTCCCTGGTCATAATCCAATACCCATCTTCACCTATATGGAGGGTTTTGACCTGGAAAATCTGAAGGGAGCTTTCGGGATGAAGCGCCACCGTCTCGAGGCGGAACCTGGGCAAAAGTAATACAGGGCTCTAGCGGAGTTGTTCTGTCGGTGAAACTTCCCTCCGGGAGGGGGAAATCAAAGCCATCGTCATCACCATCGATCCTCTCATGGAGGGAGGGTCAATCTTTATCAACATCTTCACTAGCAGCATCTCATCTCAAACCCTAGGCCATCTTTTCTACTCAATCTTTGCCTCAAAACCTCAGATTGGTACCTGTGGATTTCTAGTAGTGTTGATTACTCCTTGTAGTTGATGCTAGTTGGTTTATTTCGTGGAAGATAATATGTTCAGTTCCTTGATGCTATTAAATACCCTTATGATTATGAACATGAATATGATTTTTGAGTAGTTACTTTTGTTCTTGAGGACATGGGAGAAGTCTTGTTATAAGTAATCATGTAAATTTGGTATTCGTTTGATATTTTGATGAGATGTATGTTGTCTTTCCTCTTGTGGTTTTATGTGAACATCGACTACATAACACTTCACCATTATTTGGGCCTAGGGGAAGGCATTGGGAAGTAATAAGTAGATGATAGGTTGCTAGAGTGACAGAAGCTTAAACCCTAGTTTATGTGTTTCTTCGTCAGGGGTTGATTTGGATCCACATGTTTCATTCTACGGTTAGATTTATCTTAATTTTTATTTCGTAGTTGCAGATGCTTGTGAGTGGGGTTAATCATGAGTGGGAGGCTTGTCCAACTAAGGACAGCACCCAAGCACCGGTAGTGGAAGTGTGCTAATTCTTGAGCTTGCGTTGATTTTTCCCTTGAAGGAAGAGGAAAGGATGATGTAGCAAAGTAGAGATAAGTATTATCCTCAGTTAAGAACCAAGGTATCAATCATGTAGGAGCCACAAGCAAGTCCCCAATATATGCACCTGCACAAACTAACACAAACTTGCACACAACGCGAAAAAGGCCTTGCCAATTCCTTCACGGTCACTAGCAAGAGTGAGATCTAATAGAGATAGATTTAAAATGTAAATAAAAGGTAAAATAAAGTAAACACAAATAAATTGCAGCAAGGTACTTTTAGGTTTTTCGTTCAATAGATCTGAAAATATATGATAGAAATTAGACCAGAGGGCCATAGGTTTCACTAGAAGCTTCCTTCTCGAAGAAAGCATACAGTGGGTACACAAATTACTGTTGAGCAGTTGACAGAAAAGCGCAAAGTTATGACGATATCTAAGGCAATGATCATGAAAATAGGCATCACATCCGTGACAAGTAGATCGAAACGATTCTGCATCTACTACTATTCCTCCACACTTCGAGCGACTCCTGCCTGCAGCTAGTGTATTAAGTTCATATATGACAGAGCAACTCTTTAAGGAAGATGACATGATGTAGAGGGATAAACTCAAGCAATATGACATAAACCACATCTTATTATCTTAAATGGCAACTATACAATACGTGCCTGGCTACCCTTTCTGTCACTGGGTGAGGACAATGACAGATTCAACCCATCACAAAGCACCGCTCCTATTGCAACAAAAACAATCTAGTTGGCCAAACCAAATCAATAGATTGGAGATAAATACAAAGCTATCTTAATCATGCATCAAAGAGTTCAGAGAAGACTCAAATAATATTCATAGATAATCTGATCATAAATCCACAATTCATCGAATGTCAACAAACACACCGCAAAAGAAGATTACATCGAATAGATCTCCAAGAACATCGAGGAGAACATTGTATTCAAGATCAAAGAGAGGGAAGAAGCCATCTAGCTCCTAGCTATGGACCCCTAGGACTATGGTAAACTACTCACACATCATCGATAGGGCAGGAAGGTTGATGTAGATGCCCTCCGTGATCGAATCCCCCTCCGACGGAGTATCGGAAAAGGCCCCAAGATGGTATCTCATGAGAACAGAAGCTTGCGGCAGTGCAAAGGTATTTTTGGCATCCCCTCTGACGTAGGGGGGAATTTCGGTATTTATAGAGCCGAGATTTGGTTTAGAAGAGCCACGAGGGCCCACAAGCCCTAGGGGAGCGCCCTGGCGGCTTGTGGCCGCCTCGTGTGTATTTTGGCCTCTTCCCAAAGCTTCATGGATGTCTTCTGGTCCAAGAAAAATTACAGTAAAGTTTTATTCCATTTGGACTCCATTTGATATTGATTTTCTGTAAAACTCAAATACAAGGAAAAACAGAAACTGGCACTGGGCACGTTAATAGGTTAGCCCCAAAATGATATAAAATAGCATATTAATGCATATAAAACATCCAAAGTATATAATATAATAGCATGGAACAATAAAAAATTATGGATAGGTTGGAGACGTATCAACGTGCGTTTGTGCGAGTGGTCATCTGATACATTCTTGAGGGAAGCATCATCCCCTTCCTCAAAGATAAGTGTGATCAGTATCTCCTACTCACTAATAGCTTCATGCAAAGTTTTCGCTTTTCTCCTAGGAAGGAACCACCCATGGTAGTATTTAACTTATACGATGTGCCTAAGGAAATGACATTATATGATTTTTGTAATGTTTGCAAATTATTGTATGAGGGTAGTCATAGTGATCCGCATCCTAGAGACATGGAAGATTTGATTGATGAAACTATTGTGGGGGAGACAAGAGTAGTGTGTGAAGCGAGGGTGGCTAGTTTGCATTTTACCGTTGTTGGTTACTATACATTATTTACTGGGAGATGTTTGACTGGTCAGTGAGAGAGTGGAATGCTCAGCTCGGCAGATCTTGCTATTTTGCGCCATGCTTTATATGCTCATAGAACTTTTAGTTTGGGTGCTATAGTGGCTCGACGGTTACACACAAACCCTTCGAAGGGTGTTATTTACGGTGGCATTTATACTTCCCGCCTTGCCAAACATTTTGAGATTCTTATTAGACATGATGAGGCAGAGGTGATGCTTTTACCTAATAAATTTCTTGGTTATTATAGTATGGTTGGACACCGTTTTATTAATAATCATAAGCAGAAACGACTGAGCTATAACATAGTATTCAGTCAGGGCACCTATGAGATTATTACCTTGCCTGCACCTTCTTTATTTGACATTCATTCAGGAAGGTACATTATTATTCCCGAGGAAATTTACGCATACTGGGAACTGACGCAACCCCCAGTTGTTGAGCCAGCACCAGCACCTGAGCCCTATCAGGAGCACCTTTATCAGTGGGAGCCACAGGAGCTCTCTAACCAGTGGAACCCTCAGGATCCTCCGCAGTATCCAGGAGAGGGATATGTCGAGCCATGGCCATACACCAACTTAGGCCAAAATCCTAAGCTTGGCGGAGTATGTATCTCTCACCGCCATTAAATTCATGTTCCCACATTCATTCCAGTTGTCGATGTTCATCCTTTTCCATTGTATAATCCATGTTAGTTTTTATTTATTTTGCTTTCTTGAAAAAACTTTGAAAATCCAAAAATATTTGTCACTTCTGTTTGCCTTTTCTTTCTTGATTGCTTGTTTACTAGTTTGTAGAATTAAAGAGAAAACCCAAAAATATTTATTGTTATTCTTTTACTTGTTCAGAGTTTTCCCGTGTAAATAGTTTTTCTCGTTTTTGTTTCCCTTTCATTTTACTTTCTTCAGAAAAACTAAAACTCCAAAAATATTTCAATGTGTTTCTTTGAAATTCTTTTCTTTTCTTTGGGTTGTCGCAAGGAGAAGACCACGATGAAAATCTTGAGTGGCTCTCATATGCATTATTGTTGATCTAACAGAGAGCCCATATTACCTTGTCTCCTCCCTTGATTAAAATGTTTGCAGATTCTAGCTTAGTCCAATGCACGTGCACTCTTATTATTATTCACATCATTCGTTCGTGCAAGTGCAAGCAATAATGATGAAATTTGATGAATTGATTGGGATGGAGAAAAGCTGGTATGAACTCAACATGTTTTTTTGTAAATATGTTTAGCTCATCATTCTTGATTCAGCCTATTATGAATGAAACATGTTTGCAATGACAATTAGAGATCATAGTTATTCATGCCATGATTAATTAGCTAGGAGTGGATAATAGTTTACCTTCTATACCAACATGCATTTAAAAGGGTTATGATGTAGTATGATAGGATGATATCCTCCTCTGGATGATTCAAGTGGCTTGACTTGGCACATGTTCACGCATGTAGTTGAATCAAAATAAAATTAGCCTCCACCATATTTTTGTTCATGGTGTATTATATCCTACTCATGCTTGTGTTTAATGTTGATTAACCTAAATGCATGTTTATGACTGTTGTCGCTCTCTAGTTGGTCGCTCCTCAATCCTTTTGCTAGCCTTCACTTGTACTAGGCGGGAATACTGCTTGTGAATCCACTTCCTTAAACCTAAAGTTGTTCCATATGAGTCCACCATACCTACCTATATGCGGTATTTACCTGCATTCCAAGTAAATTTGCATGTGCTAAACACTAAATCTTCAAATAAAAATATGTTTTGTATGCCCGAAACGCTCATGTAGTGACAGGGGGTAGTCAATATTTTGCATGCTAGGTGGTTTATTCTCACGATAAGTGTCCATCCGCTTGTCATTCACGAGAAAGTGGCTGGTAATTGGGATGCCCAGTCCTACAATCAAAACAAAATATATCATAATGAAACAAAACTCCCCTGGTTTGTTGTTGGTATGGAGGGCACCCAAGGATTCGGCTAGCCATGGCTTGTGTTTTCTAGTGGAGGGGAAGTAAAACTTTACATTTCTATTTGGGAACCACCTATAATGTGTTTAGCATGGAAGATATTGAATAATCTCGGTCGTCGCATTGAAAATGAAAAGCTTTGAGTTGTGGCACCTCTACAAATCGCTGCTTCCCTCTGAGAACAGCCCATCTATATATGTTGAGTCATCATCTTCTTATTAAAGCACCAGCTAGAGAACACTATTGTCCTTTTCGTGTTTTGTCATAAATTGATGTTGACTATGAGTGTGATTGGATCTCTTTCATCATGAATGACAATGTCTAGTCAGTGCTTGAACTTCAGAGGTGCTGCGCATTTATGTTTCACGGTCTCAGAAAGGGCTAGCGAGATACCATTATGTCATATTATATCATGATTGTTTTGAAAAAGTGTTTTCATCCAAGATATTTAATTATTGCTCGCTAGTTGGTTATGTCATTGATATGAGTAAACATGAAACCTAAATGTTATAATGAATATAGTTAGTTTATAATCTTTGCTGAAAACCTGAACATGGTTAGTCATATTTACAACAAGAAGATCAAAACGAGTTTGTATAAGTTTTTCTCTATCACTTTCAGTTTGTCAACTGAATAGCTTGAGGACAAGCAATCAGTTAAGCTTGGGGGAGTTGATACGTCTCTGTCATATCTACTTTTCCAAACACTTTTGCTCTTGTTTTGGACTCTAATTTGCATGTTTGAATGAAACTAACCCGGACTGATGTTATTTTCAGCATAATTGCCATGGTGTTGTTTTTGTGTAGAAATCAAACTTCCCGGATTGACTTGAAAATTTACGAAGAATTTTTGTTGAATATATAAAAAATATTGGCGGAACAATATACCAGAAGGGGCCACTCAGGAGCCACAAGCTCAAAGAGCGCCCTCCGGGCGCGCCTACCGAGCTTGTGGGCCCCTTGGACCTCCGACAACCCCAACTCCATCAGTACCTATTTGCCAAGAAAAAAAAATCAGAGATAAGGATTCATTACGTTCTACGATATAGAGCCTATTGGAATTGGGGATCCGCGGTCCCCTGAAAGGTCCGAACACTGGGGTGTGCGCGAAGGACTTGCTTGCTCTCAACCAATCGCACATCGCACCAAGGCCATGGTTCATCGAGCTCGAGCTAGAGCGTCGGGGAAGGAAGGGACATGATTATTTACCCATGTTCGGGTCACCTTGCGGCGTAAAACCCTACTCCTGCTTTGTGGTGGATTACCTCGCGGGGAGGATGAATATGAACTAGTACAAGGGTGAGCTTCCTCATGAGGGCTCTAGAGCAGCTCTGGGCTTGAGGGATGGATGAACTATGTGGAACCGAATCCCCTCTCTCGGTGGAGTCTAACCTATACTTATACTGGCCTGATCCTCTTCCCCTACGGAAAAGGCGAGAAGGGATGCCACAATGACCAAATTGAAAGGGGGACAACAATACACCCTATCCTAACTAAAGGTGGTCTTCGCCTGCAAAGCTTCTGGTAGATGACGCACAGGTGGGATCGGCGATGACCTCCATCTTGCCGAGTTGATGGTCTTGTTCTTGTTGCACTGGAATGGAAGCCTTTGGGGGTTCCTTGGAAACCCGCGTATGTCCTTGCCTCCTTCCCACCGAAGAGGAAATTGTCCTCGCCTACGCCCGCCGGCGCCCGCCTGGCCTTGGTCTTCATGGTTCACGTCACCGTAGGCCTCGTGAGGCTGGGTGTCTAATACGTCCATTTTCATCATGCTTTTATGTTGATATTTATTGCATTATGGACTGTTATTTCACAATATGGTACAATACTTACACCTTTTCTCTATTATTTTGCAAGATTTACATGAAGAGGGAGAATGCCGGCAGCTGGAATTCTGGAAACGGAAGGAGCAAATCTGAGATACATATTCTGCACAACTCCAACTGTCCAGAAATTTTACAGAGAATTATTTTGGAATATATAAAAAATATTGGGTGAAGAAACAATATAAGGGGAGCCACCAGGTGGCAAAAATCCTGGGGGCGCGCACCCAAGGATTGTGGGGCCCCTGGTCATAATCCAACGCCCATCTTCACCTATATGGAGGGTTTTGACCTGGAAAAATCTGAAGGGAGCTTTCGGGATGAAGCGCCACCGTTTCGAGGCGGAACCTGGGCAGAAGTAATACAGAGCTCTAGCGGAGTTGTTATGTCAGGGAAACTTCCCTCCGGGAGGGGGAAATCAAAGCCATCGCCATCACCATCGATCCTCTCATAGAGGGAGGGTCAATCTTTATCAACATCTTCACTAGCACCATCTCATCTCAAACCCTAGGCCATCTTTTCTACTCAATCTTTGCCTCAAAACCTCAGATTGGTACCTGTGGATATCTAGTAGTGTTGATTACTCCTTGTAGTTGATGCTAGTTGGTTTATCTCGTGGAAGATAATATGTTCAGATCCTTGATGATATTAAATACCCTTATGATTATGAACATGAATATGATTTTTGAGTAGTTACTTTTGTTCCTGAGGACATGGGAGAAGTCTTGTTATAAGTAATCATGTAAATTTGGTATTCGTTTGATATTTAGATGAGATGTATGTTGTCTTTCCTCTTGTGGTTTTATGTGAACATCGACTACATAACACTTCACCATTATTTGGGCCTAGGGGAAGGCATTGGGAAGTAATAAGTAGATTATAGGTTGCTAGAGTGACAGAAGCTTAAACCCTAGTTTATGTGTTGCTTTGTCAGGGGTTGATTTGGATCCACATGTTTCATGCTACGGTTAGATTTATCTTAATTTTTATTTCGTAGTTGCAGATGATTGCGAGTGGGGTTAATCATGAGTGGGAGGCTTGTCCAAGTAAGGGCAGCACCCAAGCACTGGTCCACCCACATATCAAATTATCAAAGTAACAAACGTGAATCATATGAGCACGATGAAAGCTAACTTGACAATAATTCAGATGTGTCCTCTGAAGAGCTTTGCTTTATATAAGAGTTCGTCCAGGCTTATCATTTGCTACAAAAAGGATCGTGCCACCTTGTTGCTCCTTTGTTACACTTGTTACTTGTTACCTGTTATGAATTATCTTATCACAAAACTATCTTTTACCGACAATTTCAGTGCTTGCAGAAAATATCTTGTTGAAAACCGCTTGTCATTTCCTTCTGCTCCTCATTGGGTTTGACACTCTTACTTATCGAAAGGACTACGATAGATCCCCTTTACTTGTGGGCCATCAAGACTCTTTTCTGGCGCTGTGGCCGGGGAGTGAAGCGCCTTTGGTGAGTGGAATTTGGTAAGGAAAATTTTATATTACGTGCTGAAATTTACTCTCACTTGCCACGATGGAAAATCATCCTTTGAGTGATTTTTTTGGGGTATCTTCACCTCGACCGAAATAACAAATGGTTGCTCCTCAACCTACTGAACCTAGTGAAAATATTTATTACGAAATTCCTTCAGGTATGATTGAGATACTGCTAGCTCAGCCTTATACAGGAGATGGAACAGTACAGCCTGATATGCATCTAATCTATGTGGATGAAGTTTGTGGATTATTTAAGCTTGCGGGTATAGGCTATGTGATGATATTGGAGCTTGGAATTACAACCGATTAAAATTTGAATTTCATCAGAAGTTTTATCCCATGCATCTAGTTCACCGTGATCGGAATTATATATATATAATTTTTTGGCCTCGTGAAGGAGAAAGTATTCCTAAAGCTTGGGGGAGGCTTAAGTTAATTTTATATTCATGCCCCAATTATGAGCTCTCAAGAGAAAATATTATTTAGATTTTTTATGCTCGGCTTTTTCGTAATGATCAATCCATGGTCGATACTTCTTGTACCGGTTCTTTTGTGAATAATACTATTTAATTCCGATGGAATCTTTTGGAAATAATTAAATGCGAGTCTAAAGATTGGGAACTCGACGAAGGTAAGGAGTTAGGTATAAACCTTGAGTTTGAGTGTGTCAAATCTTTTATGAATACCGATGATTTTCGTGAATTTAGCACTTAATATGGACTTGACTCCGAGATAGTTTTACTTTCTGTGAATCATTTGCTACTCATGTTGATCTCCCTAAGGAGAACTGGTTTAAATATCACCCTCACATTGAATTAAAAGTGGTAGAACCTATTAAAGCTGAAGAAGAAACCATGACTTATAATGATAATCCAGTTGTTCCTACTACTTATATTGAGAAACCACCTTTCCTTGTTAGGATTGAGGAACATGCAAAAGCTTTAGCCATGGTGCATAAGAGTTATGTAAGAACACCTACACCCCCCTAAACAAATTAAAGTAGAACCTAAAGTTGCTATGGTTAAGGTTATCTTGTTCGATAATATTGATGGGCATGTTATTTACTTCATTGGTGAAGCTGCTAGAATTGCCAAACCCGATGAGAAAGATAAACATAGACCTGATGTTGGCGTGCCTGTTGTCTTAGTTAAAATAGGAGATAATTGTTATCATGGTTTATGTGATTTGGGTGCTAGTCGAGTGCTATCCCATTTACTCTTTATGAAATTATGAATGATATTGCACCTGTTGAGATACAAGATATCGATGTTACTATTAAACTTGCAAATAGAGATACTATCACACCACTTGGGATTGTTTGAGATGTAGAGGTCCTGTGTGGCAAAATAAAATACCCTACTAATTTCCTAGTTCTTGGTTCCCCACAAGACGAATTTTCCCCATTATATTTGGTAGACCTTTCTGGAATACGATGAATGCTAAAATTGATTTCACTAAAGAAACAGTCACTGTAAATTTTGGTGATGTGTCTCATGATTTGAATTTCTCTAAATTCCGTAGACAACCTCATGATAAAGAATCATGTAGTAAGGACAAAATTATTGGTCTTGCTTCTATTGCTGTACATCCAATCGATTCTTAAGAACAATATTTGCTAGGCCATGAAAATAATATGTTCATGAATGAAATGAATGAGATAGATGAGATATTCTATAAACAAATGCCTGTTTTGAAACTCTTGGAGATCCTCTACCACCCAAGAGTGATCATGTGTTTGATCTTAAACATTTACCCAATACTCTAAAATATGCTTATCTTGATGAAAAGAAGATATATCATGTTATTATTAGTGCTAACCTTTCAGAGCATGAACAAAAGAGATTATTAAAAACTCTGAGGAAGCACCATGCCGCTATTGGATATACTCTTGATGATCTTAAGCGCATTAGTCCCACTTTATGGCAACACAAAATTAAGGTGGAACCCAATGCTAATTAAACCAGTTGTTGACCATCAGCAGCGGTTAAATCCTAAGATGAAGGAAGTGGTAAGAAATGAAATATTAAAATCTCTAGAAGGAGGTATAATTTGTCCCATAGCCGATAGAAAATGGGTAAGTCATGTTCATTGTGTCCCTTAAAAGGGAGGTATTGTTGTTGTTCCTAATGACAAAAATGAATTGATTCCACAAAGAATTATTACAGGATATAGGATGGTAATTGATTTTACAAAATTAAACAAAGCTACTAGGAAAGATCATTATCCTCTACCAATCATTGATCAAATGCTAGAAAGGCTATAAAAACATACACACTTTTGCTTTCTACAAGGATATTCTAGTTTTTTCGAAACACTTGTGTCACAAGAGGACCAATAAAAAACTACTTTTACATGCCCTTTTGGTACCTTTTCCTATAGATGTATGCCTTATGGTTTATGCAATGCACATGCTACCTTTCAAATATTTATGACCGCTATATTCTATTATTTTTGTGAAAAGATTATTGAGGTTTTCATGAATGACTTTTCCATTTACGGAACTTCTTTTGATGATTGCTTAAGCAACCTTGACCGAGTTTTGCAGAGATGTGAAGAAACTAATCTTGTCTTGACTTGGGAGAAGGGACACTTTATGGATAATGAAGGTATTGTCTTGGGGCATAAAATCTCCGAAAGTGGTATTGAAGTTGATAAAGCTAAGGTTGATGCTATTGAAAAAATGCCGTGTCCTAAAGATATCAAAGGTATACAAAGTTTCCTTGGTCATGCTGGTTTCTATAGAAGATTTATTAAAGACTTCTCTAAAATTTCTAGGCCTCTAACTAGTCTCTTGCAAAAATATGTTAAGTTTGTTTTTGATGATGATTGCGTAGCAGCCTTTGAAATACTTAAGAAAGACTTAATCTCTGCACCTATTATTCGACCACCTAATTGGAATCTACCCTTTGAAATCATGTGTGATGCTAGTAATCATGATGTTGGTGTTGTTCTAGGACAAACAATTGATAAGAAATTAAATGTTATCCATTATGCTAGTAAAACTCTAGACAGTGCTCAAAGAAATTGTGCTAACACTGAAAAAAGAATTCTTAGCAGCTGTCGTGGTTTTGTCATGGCAGATGTCCTAGCAAAAGGAGTTAGTCGTGAGGCCATCGCTACGGGTTAGCTTAAAGGGGTTAAAGAAGACAAGGACACATGGATTTTATACTAGTTCGGCCCCTTTGATAAAGGTAAAAGCCTACGTCTAGTTTGGTGTGTATTGCTAGGGTTTCGATGACCAGGGAGCGAATCCGCTTTGCCTGTGTCTCGAGTTGTTGTTCTCTGCCTTGAACCGCCGCCGGGTCATCCCTTTATATAAGAGGTGATGCCCGGTCCGGTTTACAGAGTCCCGAGGCCGGCTCATAAACGCGTCCGCCTCGGACTCTATTCTTTCTATCTTACATCTCAAGTTACATAGTATGGCAGTTTACAAATCATGGGCCCTAACAATTGGGCTCTAAACCTCTTGGGCTAAAGTCTCTTGCTTCATGCTCCGCTGAGCTTCAAAATAATCTTGATAACATAAATCGGCCCCTCCTGGGCGGTTTATACCTGGTAGTAATATCCCTGACATTAGGCCCTAGATTAATTTGAACCTGTTCATGTCAATCTTCAAAGTCTTGTACAAATTTCCCTTTCCACAGCTTCCGAATGCTTTATAAACCGGCGGGACGTCATCTCCTCAAATCACTTTAAACCGCCGTGACGTCATCTGCGCATTTAATACCTGTACCTGTTTTTATCTTTTATTCATTAAAGCTCCAAAGATCGAGGCAACAGTATCGTCCATATCCGCTTTTTGGGCTCCTCGATTCCCGCGCCTGCCGTTTTATCCCTTCGGCTTATAAATAGGGCAGAGGGGCATATCTTTTCCCCCCTTGCCTCTTCTTCTTCCTCTGTCCACTTGAGCCCGAGCTCCGCCGCCGCCCGTCGAACTCTGCATCTTCGTCGAGCCCGGCCGCTGCATCAACCTGAACGTTTCCAGAGATTCGCCAGTGCTTCTCCGCACCCGTCGCCTCGGGTACATCCTCTTCTTCCCTTTTCCTAGATCTCAGTTCTAGGGTTTCCTTATGCGAGCTGGTGGATAGGTCCTTGTTCTTCGCAGTTCTTCGCCATAGCCAGTAGTTCACCATAGACCTCAAACTTTTGGTTAACAACCGTAAGAATGACTCCGCTCCATTGTTGTAGCTTTATCTCTCCCAATACGATCAGTTAGACTGAACCTGTTTAGGACCTTCACCACGTCTGCTGAATATAACTTGAATTATTTCTGAATTTTCCACCTGCTATAGATCCGTATTTTACTGTTGTTTGTGTGAAAGTTGTTTCTACAAAACTTCTGATCTACGTCTTGTTTGCCTGTGTTGGCGGTTTAGCTTTTTTCAAACTTCATAATCTGGTAGATGTCATTGTTATAGTTGTTCCGGATATTTAACCCGGTAGAGACCATTAGGCCCCTGTTTAAACCGCCGTCTAGACTAGTACCTTTACAAAGCCTGCCGGTTTAAACTTGCTTAGATCACAAACCAGCTCTTCATTATATTTTCATCCTTTTCCCTCCGAAAAGATGGCCACTCAAGCTAAGCAGTTTTTCTCCTGCAACTGGGTCCAATCACGGATCACAGAGGAGGACTTGGAAAAAATGGCCTCAATTGGCGGTTTAGGTCCAAAGAACATCCTTCATTGGAGGGCTCCCGGCTTAGAATGTCCTCCAAAACTCAAGGAAGGAGAGATCGTCGTCTTCTTTGATCACTTGGCCTGGGGTTTCAACCCTCCTGGGTCAAAGTTTTTCCGCGGTGTATTAGCAAACTTTCAGCTTCATCCACAAGACATTGGTCCCAACTCTGTATCAAACATTTGAAACTTCCAAGTCTTTTGTGAAGCTTATCTGCAAGAGGAGCCAATAGTGGAGCTATTCCGGGACTTCTTTCACTTAAACCGTCGTACTGAATTTCATGATGGCCCAAACACTGAACTTGGCGGAATGTCTATTCAGAAGAGGAAGGATGTTAGTTTTCCTCACTCGACTCTCCACAGTCATCCAAAGGACTGGAATCAGACTTGGTTCTACTGTGTAGACACTTCACAGGAAGGTGAAAATCCACTGTCGGTTTATCGCTCCCACCGTCTTCAAGATAACCACCCTTTTCCACATCGCTTAAGTGCCCAGGAGCGAGCTCAATATGCCCCTCAGCTTTCAAAGCGCAGGGCCTTTGTAGCCAATGAACTGATAGGAGTTGACTTCGTCTGCTGCTGGCTTTCTTGGAGTATTCTCCCACTAAGCCAGCGTTCTGGTTTAATGTGTGAGTATACTTGGAATCCCAAGGATCTTTTGCGCCACACAGAGGCGGTGTTATCAGAGACTGAGATCAATGAATCCGTCAAGAAGCTTCTGAATTTACCTCTAGAAGCTTGCAGTCAGACCGGCCTAGCACCTTTCTGCGCAACCAACAAACCACCATCAGTAAGAATCTCTTCTCTGTTACTTTGCTTTGTTTTAATCCGTCTGCAGCACTTGTCTTAAAATGCCTTTATTTCTTTTCAACAAGACAACGACCCTTTCTGGAAAAGGAAGACTCAAGATAAACCGGTGAAACCAGCTCGCCAAAAGACCCAGGTTGTTAAGAGAAACAAGAAAAAGAGCACTACCGTGTCGAGATCTAATGCGGAAGAAGATGATCCGGCCTCCGAGGTATCACCCAATTCTTTTGACTTCCTTGTCTTCTCTTTATCTTCATTTTTATTAACAATGACTGTTCCCAGGGATGTGTTGAAGGCAGTAAAGCGGACGATGCTGAAGTAATCACTCTTTCTTCCGATTCAGAACCACTGTCTCCACCAAAAATTCGTCGAACAGTCCGGAAATTTCAATTTTCTCATCCTTATGCCAATTTGAATCCAAACTTTCATTTGAATAAACAGCAACATGAAGCTCGTCGCACCACTCGCCATAGCGGTCACGCTATTGAATCCACCGGATTACCGCACACTCCCGCTCGGAGGCGCCCTTCCGAGGTTTTACTTAATCCAACTGCTCTTTATCCCAAAGCAGGTCTTATTCGACAACCCCTTAATCCTTCTGATTCGGATTATCAGGAAACTCCTCTTTCATCCTCTGGCGAATCAACAGCCACACAAATTCCTCCACTCAAGATTGTTCCTGGGTAAGCTGCCTTTTGCTTTTTCCGGTTTAACATTTGTTTTTGACTCTTCTGATTTTCATTATCTTTAACTTTCACAGTAAACACAAGCCTAGCAAAAAGGCCAAATTGAGTAAGCCGGCAGTCGGTAACACCACTCCTGAACCGGCAGAAGATCCGGAGCTTGCAGAACCTTCCGAAGATAATGTTGAGATACCGCATGATGATCCTCCTCCCACGGATCGTGAAGTCCTTGTTGATCAGGGGGGCGATCCCATGGAGCATGATCTTGAACCGGCCAGCCCTGCCCGGGCTAGTCCTGCTCCCGGTAGTCCTGCTCCTGCTAATCCCCCTAAGCCAACGGCCGCTTCACCTGGTGATGTTGAGATCACTGGGACCGGGTTTACTACCCCAGGGGAGCCTGTCGCTTTGGCCAAACATACTGCCAAAGAAGAATTTCTCAACAAGGACAAGGGCAAGTGGAATACTGATTTGTCCAGCTATGCTCAGCTCAGCGCTCATGAGCTTCATTCCGGATACTTAAACCGGCTTCATACCAGCCGCGATTATGAAGCTGGATTGGTAATTTTGATGAAAGAGCGTTATGAGGTAACTTCTCCATTGTCTTATCCTCTATTTATGCTTGTCTCTTGTAACTGTATCTTTATTCCATCGTAGCCCCCAAGTGCCGGTTTAGCCTTTTAGGGTGAACCGGGACTTCAGTAGATCTAGTAGATAGCTTTCTTTTGCACATGTGTAGCCCCCAAGGGCCGGTTTACTTCCTTTAGGGTGAACCGGGACTTTTCCTGTTTCTAGAACAATGTCACATTAGCCCCCAAGTGCCAAGTATATAACTTGTTTATGTGCTTGGGACTTGTTTGAAAAAATTGCTTGTTTTCACTGCAAATACACATTAGCCCCAACTGTCAAGTGCATAACTTGTTATGTGCTTGGTACTTTGATTGAATTGCTCCATGAATATCTGATATACTTTCATTTTTGGCAGACTGATTTGAACCAGAGGGCCTCTGAAATAACCGAGCTCCGGGATAACTTAAAATTCCAAGAGACTGATGTTGTTAAAGTCAAGGATGAGCTTATACTTGCTTTAGCCAATATGGAGAAGCTAAAAAGGACTTTGAAACAGAGCGGTCAGCCTCGGAGGTTGAAATGGCTGCTCTAGAGAAGAGAGCCAGTGCTGCAGAGGCTGCTCTTAATCCGGCGACAAAGGAGCTGTCCGGATTGAGGCAACAAATAGATGACATGACGTCTGCCATCTTTGGTAAGTATTCTTAACATAATCTTATCCTTGCAATCCTGTACTGTTCCGGTTTAACTCATAATTTTAATGCAGGGAGGCGTATCACCCATCTTGGCGATGATGTGCGAAAGAAATTGAAAGCTGCATACACTCTGGTGGAGCAGCTATATTCCGGCGCTCAGAGGGCCATCAGAGCTATTTCACACAACAAACCGGCTCCTACCACCATCCAGGGCACCTTGGAGAAGCTGTCCATTCCGCCTATCCGCCTCGTAGAGGTAAAGAAGTCGTCTGCAAGAGCGGGTGCTCTGATGGCTATGACTCGAGCGAAGGCTTGGGTTCCTGACTTTGATCCGGCGGAGGCGATGAACAGCTATCCAAGCATGAAGGAAGACGGATCAGCCTTTTCCAGTGATGATCTACGTGCCTTAACCAAGGATATGCGGCCTCTTGCTAGCAAACTTTCTCATGAAGCCGTCCTATCAAGATATCATCTAGGATATGATGCGGAGAACATGCGGGCGGAGCGTCCGGCTTTTGATATTGAAAACCTTTGCTCCTGACATTGATCCGTCAGACCTCATAAATGACGAAGTTTATTTCCGAGCTCTGGCCAAGATTAACTAGACCACTACTGACTTCCAGCAGCTGGAAGAAACCGCCGAAGACCCGGAGCAAGCTGACCCTCAATCTTCACGGCGAGCTGACGCAGAATCTTAAACCAGCGCCGGTTTAACTTTATGTCTCAGTACTTTGAGGAAAACTGATATTCTTTTGGGCCTTCAAACGCCTTGTAATAGGATAACTTAGATACTCTGTGTTTGTCCCATATTGTATTTTGTGAAATTACTTCTATTGGCAACTTCTTAAATATGTCCTGCTTTCAATGCCTTTGACGGTTACTCTACCTGTTACTGCATAAAATAATGTTCAACGTGTCCTAGTGGTTTATCGCCGGACGGGTCATAATGCCCAAACACATGGTCTAAGTTGATAACTTGAACTTTGTATAAAGGTAACTATGTATCATACCTGTGATTAAGTGTATCACAATAAACCTTAATCTGGCAGGAAGAGATAATGATCCAAGGTGCAAGTGCTGATGACTCCCTTGATTATTTGTCGGTTCGTCATGAAAACCGAACCGGGTTATGATGAACTCCGGTTTAGCTGTAGTTAGTACTGGTGTCTATAACATAGACTAGAACTCTGTAAACGCAGATGCAGTGGCGACTTGTAGTCATCCACTATCTGAATCGATGGACTTGGTTAAAAACCAATGACCATGGGGAAGAAGATTTGATAAAACATAAAAAATTAAAATTAAAATTTTGGTCAAATAAGACCATGTAGTCGAGGCTTTTTATGAGCTGCCAGTCTACTGTCATTAACCATTTTGCAAAGCCTGTTAAAATGGTCCTCAATCCTTAACCAAATCATCAATGTCAAATGCTACCAAGTTCGAAAAATCTGTGAAGATTGACTTCTGTAATCACTTGATGATCGTCAATTTAACGTTGCCAAGTTCAGGGTCTGTAAAGATTGACTTGTGTATACGTTCGACGGGTCATACCAGGTTTACCTGGACGGAGTGACTTACTTGATGCAGGCAGGTTAATCCGGGGTTTTAGGTGTATAAACCAAGCTTCAAAGCCGTGTTTACTACAAGGGTTGTCAACTCGTTGATGTCTTGCATTAGGAGCCCCCAGGTAGCATTTGAGCATTGCTCGTCGGGGGCCTATTTTGAGTTGTGCTAGGCATCAAACTCTCTTTTGCCCCTCATCATCATGTGGAAATTGCCGAAGCAACCAGAGCTATGCTCTTATGATGGCCTTGATGTGGTCATCGGTTTAAGAGGCCATAGGAACTCCCTTGCACAAAGAAGCCCTCATGTGATACTCTTATGAAAAAACAAGGCGGCTGATACCCCGCTTTATCGGGGGCGCTGATTTATTTTATTGATCATAATATATACATTGTAAAGACATGTACATAAAGCGGAGCCTATGGCTCAAGTGTAGTAAGGTCGAAGAAGAGCGATGTTCCACGGCCGTCTGGTCTCCTCCTCCGCCTTACGCGAGTCCTTATGTTCTCGAACGTCGACGAGGTAGTATGATCCGTTGTACAGGTTCTTGCTGACCACAAAGGGTCCTTCCCAAGGTGGGGATAGCTTGTGCATGTCTGTCTGGTCTTAGATGAGCCGGAGCATCAGATCTCCTTCTTGAAACGTCCTGGTTTTAACCCGGCGACTGTGGTACCGGTGCAGATCTTGCTGATAAATCGCCGATCGAGCTGCTGTCGTGTCCCGTTCTTCATCCAGCCTGTCCAATGCATCTTGCCTTGCTTTTTCGTTATCCGCTTCAACGTAAGCCGCCACCCGTGGCGAGTCATGACGGATATCACTAGGGAGGACCGCTTCAGCTCCATATACCATGAAGAAAGGCGTGTACCCCGTGGATCTGCTGGGTGTAGTGTTGATGCTCCATAGTACATAAGGTAACTCCTCGACCTTACAACCCGGTGTCCTCTGCAAAGGAACCATAAGCCGGGGTTTGATGCCTCTCAAGGTCTCTTGATTGGCTCTCTCAGCTTGGCCATTAGACTGAGGGTGAGCTACTGATGATACATCAAGTCGGATGTGTTCTTGTTGACAAAACTCCTCCATAGCCCCATGGATAGATTGGTACCATTATCAGTTATAATGCTGTGTGGAAAGCCAAACCGGAAAATCACCTTTTTGATGAACTGAACCGCCGTTGCTGCATCACACTTACTGACTGGTTCCGCTTCAACCCATTTGGTAAATTTGTCCACTCCCACCAACAGGTGGGTCTTCTTATCTTGGGATCTCTTCAAGGGTCCAACCATATCAAGCCCACAAGTCGCAAACGGCCAAGTAATTGGAATCATCCTCAATTCCTGCGCCGGTATATGAGCACGCCGTGAGAATTTCTGGCAAGCATCACATTTTCTGACCAAGTCCTCTAGGTCGACATGAGCCGTCAGCTAGTAGAACCCATGACGAAAAGCTTTAGCCACCAAAGATTTTGAACCGGCATGATGACCACAATCTCCCTCATGGATCTCTTTAAGAATGTCATAGCCCTCCTCTGGTGACACACACCGCTGAAACGCCCCAGAGACGATGCGATGATGAAGTTCTCCATTGACAATAGTCATTGACTTGGACCGCCGGATTATCAGTCTAGACAAGACTTCATCCTCTGGTAACTCACCTCGGTTCATGTATGCCAAGTAGGGAAGCGTCCAATCCGGAATAACATGAAGCACCGCGACCAACTGTGCTTCCGGATCAGGAACAGCCAAGTCCTCTTCTGAAGGTAATTGTACCGACGGATTGTGTAATACATCCAAGAAGGTATTGGGTGGAGCCAGTTTACGGTGAGAACCCAGCCGGCTTAACGCGTCAGCCGCTTCATTCTTTCGCCGGTCTATATGATCCACCTGATAACCCTTGAAGTGTCCAGCAACAACGTCTACCTCTCGTCGATATGCTGTCATGAGTGGATCCTTGGAATCCCACTTGCCAGATACTTGCTGTGCCACCAGGTCTGAATCGCCAAAGCATTTAACCCGGCTTAAGTTCATCTCCTTGGCCATCCGCAGACCATGGAGAAGAGCTTCATGCTCAACTGCATTGTTAGTACAAGGGAACATTAAACGGAGGACATAACAGAACTTATCACCTCGTGGGGAAGTTAACACGACTCCAGCCCGAAGCCCTCCAATTGCCTGGATCCGTCAAAGTGAATAGTCCAATATGTGTGATCCGGCTTTTTCTCAGGTGCTTGCAACTCTGTCCAATCGTTGATGAAATCCACCAATGCTTGGGATTTTATCACAGTACGGGGCACATACTTCAATCCATGCGGGCTAAGCTCAATGGCCTACTTAGCAACCCGACCAGTAGCCTCCCTGTTCTGGATTATATCCCCCAACGGGGCTGAACTGACAACAGTGATTGGATGGCCTTGAAAATAGTGCTTTAGCTTCCGATTTGCCATGAAGACTCCATACACCAATTTCTGCCAATGAGGGTATCTCTGTTTTGATTCAATGAGCACCTCACTGATGTAATAAACCGGACGTTGAAACGGGTATTCTTTGCCTGCCTCCTTGCGCTCTACCACAATGGCAACGCTTACCGCATGGGCATTAGCAGCCACATACAACAACAGCGGCTCATTGTCAACTGGGGCAGCAAGGACTGGTGGCTCTGGTAATTGCTTCTTCAAGTCTTCGAACGCAGCATTAGCAGCATCACTCAAGATTAAGCGATCTGTCTTTTTCATCATCTGATAAAGCGGGATAGCCTTCTCCCCCAAATGGCTGATAAACCGACTGAGCGCCGCAATACGGCCCGCCACGCGTTGGACATCATTGATGCACGCCGGTTTATCCAAGGATGTAATCACATTGATCATCTCCGGATTAGCTTCGATTCCCCTGTTCGATACTAAGAACCCCAGGAGCTTGTCTGTCGGAACACCAAAAACGCACTTCTCCGGATTAAGCATCATTTAATAAACCCGGAGATTGTCGAAGGTCTCTTTCAAGTCTGTTACCAATGTCTCCTCCTTTCTGGATTTCCCCACAATGTCATCCACATATGCATGAACATTCCGCCCAATCTGTCCATGAAGTCAGCTCTGCACACAATGCTGGTAGGTCGCCTGGGCACTCTTAAGCCCAAATGGCATAGATACGTAGCAGAAGGCTCCAAAGGGAGTTATAAAGGCCGTCTTCTCCTGGTCCTTAACTGCCATCTTGATCTGATGATAACCTGAATATGCGTCCAAAAAACATAGCCGCTCACAACCTGCCGTATCATCAACGATCTGATCAATACGGGGGAGGGCAAAGGGATCAGTTGGGCAAGCTTTGTTCAGATATGTGTAATCAACACACATTCGCCAAGTACCATTTTTCTTCAGTACTGGCACCGGATTAGCCAACCACCGTGGATGAAAAACCTCAACTATAAAGCCTGCCGCCAAGAGCCTAGCCACTTCTTCTCCAATAGCCTTGCGCCTTTCTTCATTGAATCGGCGCAGAAATTTCTTAACCGGTTTAAACTTAGGATCAATGTTGAGATTGTGCTCAGCGAGTTCCCTCGGTACACCTGGCATGTCAAAAGGTTTCCATGCAAAGATGTCCCGATTCTCACGGATGAACTCGATGAGTGCGCTTTCCTATTTCAGATCTAGGTTAGCACTGATAGTGAACTGCTTTAATAGTGTTCCAGTAAGTTTTTGGGAGTGCTCTGAGTTCATGCTTGTTAAGGATCATGTCTATTTCACATCCATGCATTTTGTCTTCATGTTGGGTGCTGTAGCATAATTATACCTTGCCCCAAAGTTGCCATGTTGTTGTTAACTGCAGTTTTGCATTGCATCTTGTTTCGCTTGTCATTTGCAAAACGTGCATCCGATTCCAATGATCTTTATATCGATTTCGACTGAAATCTTTCAATCTATCCACTGGCTTGCTTGGTAGCCCAAGATGAAGCAATTTGCATCATCTTATCCTTTAGCCTCGAGAGCATCCTCATGCATACGCACATCATACTTGCATTCTGTGACATGTCTTGCATCATGTTGTTTGTGCATTGCACCATGATTGATCGTGTACCGTTGCTGTGCTCTTGTGTTGGGTAGAGCCGCGAGCCGATACCGAGTTCGAGGATCTTGTCGAGACTGAGTTTGAGGAGCCGTCTTACCATCCCACCGAGGACTTAACATGCAAGATGACCGTTCCCCGATATCACATCTATCTTTGCATTGCTAGTTGTCTCGCTCTATAGTTATGCCTCGATGCCTATTCTTGTCTTGTCAGCCTCCAATGTTGCCATGAAATACTCTAACCGCCTTCCTAGGAAATCATTGATTGGCTAAGTACGCTTTTGCTCAGCCCCTCTTATAGCATTGTTAGTTGCAGGTGAAGTTTGAAGATTGCTCCAAGTTTGGACTTGTTTATTGGGATAACACAATATTTATCTTATTTAAATCAATGCACATATATATTGGTAATGGGTGGAAGGCTTGGACTTCTGCTTGGTGTTTTGTTCCACTCATGCCACCTTAGGACCCGATAAACCGGTGTTATGTTCCTTGATTTTGCGTTCCCAACATGGTTGGGGTTTATGGGCCCCCCTTGATAATTCACACTGCTTAAGGCTTTTCCAGCAAGGCCCAACATTGGTACTAAATTTTCCTAACAACTAAAAACTTGCATAGGGAGTTATAAACCCGAGTTCCTAATCAACAACCCGGGCCAGTGCTCCTCATGAGTGTTGGTCCAAACTGGGCAGCATGCGGGCTAACTTGAGGCAACTCAATGTTCTGGTTCCTGTAGCTTGACCTATCCGGTTGTGGCCTGAGACGAGATATGCGCGGCTATTATCGGGGTGTCGGCACGCCGGGAGGTCTTGCTGGATTAGTTTTACCTTTGTCGAAATATCTTGAGCACGGGATTTCGAGAATACTCGGGTCTTCCCAATTTGGAGCTGCGACTCCGCAGATCGTGAGCTTGTGATGGGCTAAGTTGGGACGCCCCTGCAGGGTTATGAACTTTCAAAAGTCGTGCCCGTAGTTATGTGGCATATGGGAATTTGTTAATATCCGGTTGTAGATAACCTTACACCATATCTTTAAGAATACACTACCTGTGTGAGTACCATGATGGTCTCTTTTCGAAGGGGTTTCGAAAAGTGAACACAGTGGGGTTATGCATGAACGTGAGTAGCTAGGATCACTTATTGATCAACTTTGGCAACCGTTGGCACATATCCTCATCTCGCTCTGAATTCATAAGCTAGTTGCTTAGTGCCTGCTGCAAACACTCTATTACCTCTCCACACCTAAAGGCTTTGTTAGTTTTGATACTCGGGAATGGGATTGCTGAGTCCTTGTGGCTTACATATTACAACACACGCCAGACGCAGGTACAGCCGAGATCGATGCAGGAGATGGATCAGAACTTCACTGGGAGTTCAATGAAGAGTGTGGTCGTTTCTATGTTACGTATCCCGACGATCAGTAGTGGTTCCTACTAGGGACGATCAAGACTTGTGGTTGTGGTATCTTTTCTCGTTTGGATTTCATCCGTAGTCGGACCCTGTGTTATTGGGATGAATGTATGTTATTGTATTCATTGTGTGACGTGGCGAGTGTAAGCCAGCTATTTTACTCTTTCATCCCCGTTCTTTTACATGAGTTGTGCAAAGATACCACGCTTGCGATCATTCCAGAATGCGCTTATGTCTCTAAGTTGTGCTTCGACACGTAGGAGATATAGTCGCATCCTGGGCATTACATCAGCACATTGAATATGCTGGCAAGAACACACTGTAATGATAATGAACAAGTCCTACAACTACATGCATATTTGGCTGGTGGAGGCTGTAAGGTTTCTTTTTTCATAAAGCTAACTTTTCCCTACAACCAAGGAATAAATTTGTTTACTACTTTGTTAAATTTAAAACATGAACGATTGAGAATGGTACCCCCATCTCAATCCCAAATCCAAGTCATTATTAACCCAACAAATTAATTCAAGTGATGAGATCAGTCCATAATTCAAATACCAAGATACTCAAGAGGTCCATAACCGGGGACACGACTACTCATGAATAGTTTGTACACTCTGCAAAGGTTGTGCACTTTTCCCCACAAGACTCGACCGCATCCATGATCGGGAGATCGAGACATAGTCTTTTAGAAGCATTCACTCTTTACTCCGGGTAGACCGGTACACCTACATTCGCTACAACTACTAGTCAACCACTAAAAGAGGTCACACAACTTACTCAACTATGCCAGAGCCCATAATGGCTTGTGGCTGCATACAGAAGTTTCAAACCATGAATGATATATGATCTCATTGAGCCTGGGTGGCATTCCATAGGAGGATCACACGGTAACCCCGGGATCTCCTTGGACAACACTGGTATATCCCCAGGTGTCCTGGCAAACCACTAGTATAACCCTAGGGTGCCCAAACCAATCCACCCAGATGTGTATTAAATTTCCACCTTAATACAATCCCTTAGTTGTTATTACACTCACAACTGTCATGAAATCACTCATACCAATCCACGTCTACAAGCATGGCTAAGCAATAAGTAACAAAGCTTATATTCCCTTGGGTTGATCTCAAGTCATTGGGTTCCTACCTCATGAACTACAAAGCATCATATTATGCAACCACTCCTACTCATGCAAGTGTTGGAGGATATAACTAATGCAATAAAAACTGGGTATTGGAAAGTATGATCAAAGTATGAACTTGCCTTGCTAACGATCGCTGAAACCTAGAGACTCGTAGTAGCAAGCTTCGCACTCCGGGTATTCTATCGCATTCAAACAATAGCATACATAAGCAATCAAGCAACATAATCAAAGAACAAAACTCGGAAGACTTCAAAAACAAGCAAATAAGTAAAACAACAGAAAACAATTTCCAACAGTACCAAAATTGAATGAATTTGGTCTTATCAGAAAGTTTACATCAAGAGCTTCGATTTGCAAAAATAATCAACGAAAACGTACGAAACTCAAGTTATGACCAAACGAAGCTCAAACACAAAACTCGTTGAACACTAGTTTTAAAATTGTCAAAAACATGTTTGAGTTGATTAACTAAACAGAGGAGGTTATAAAGAAAACGTGGGCGATGGTTTCACCTAATTCTGATAAACGAGCGAAAAGTTGTGATCGAAAGAAGATCAGGGACTAAACTGCAAAATAAAAACAATGGATAGGTCCCTGGCTGAGAAAAACAACTAAAAAGAAAAACTAACAGACAAACGTTCACTAGTTAAGACTAACTAACGAATTTGTTTATTAAAACCCCTAAACAAACGAACGTTCGTTAACTAGCTAGGTTAAATAAAAACGATCTAATCTACTTAACCGAACTAAACCCGAAAAAAATGTTCTTGGTTTTACCTCGAAAACCGATGGGGAGAAAACCCGGACGGCGGCGGCGAGGTCAATGGCGACGGCGACTTCGGCTGCGGCGATCGGCTCCGGCGGGCGAGGGGGCGAGGTGAGGCGAGTCGGGGCGGCGGAGCGGACAGCGGCGCTGGCGGCGGCGCGGGACGGCGGAGCTGGGCACGGCGACGGCTGCTAGAAGCGGCGGCGGCGGACTCCGGCGATGCGGCGGCGGCGCGAGCTCGGGAGGCGGTGGGGTGGTGGAAAACGAGGCCGGGGTCTCGTATATATAGGCTAGGGGGTGGCGTGGGTTGGAGAGGTGGAAAGCCTCGGGAGGCATGCTCCAGCCGGACTCGGCGGCGGCGGCGGTCGGGACTCCTCCCGGAGTCCGAGCGGGAGACGGCGGGCAGACGGGCCAGGTGGGCCGGGGCAGCGGCCCAGGGCGGGCGCACGCGCGCGCGAGGCGGCGGCCTGGCTGGCTGGCGTGGCGAGCTGGCCAGTGGAGCTTCGGCCCAGCTGGTCGGGCGACTAACACTTTTTTTAAAACGCCCGAAAAGAAAACAAATCCTAATTAAATAAATAAAAATCTAAAAATGCCAAACATAATTTTCACCGTCCAAATAAAATATTTAGAACTACGTGAACATTTTCTTGATCTAAAAATGCAGTTTTGAAAAAAATGCATATTTTTCTAATGCAAATAAAATAGCAATAAAATTGTTTATTCAATTTTAATATATTTCCTCTAATATTTATTTTATTTTGGAGAATTCATATTATCTCCTCACATATATTTTTAATATTGAAATATTTTAGAGAGAAAAATAATTAAAATCAAATTATCCTCTTTTCAATATTTGAGAAAATTCAAATATAAAAATAATGAAATCCCCAACTCTCTCTGAGGGTCCTTGAGTTGCTTAGGATTTTAGGATCAAACCAACAATGCAAGCAAAACATGATATGCATATGATGATCTAAGTAGAACAATCCAAATTGGAAATTTGGGATGTTACACCCTAACTAGGGATCAGGATTACCCAAAGATCCTGAAGGACATGATGAAGCATATTGACCTTGAAGGAGATGCGGTCTACAAGGGTTATCCCTTCATGGAGAATGGAGTTGAATTTTGGTACGTGGAGGTACACCTCCACCGTGTGAAAGGAGTTTGCCCGAAAACTATGGGCAATACTTTTTCATCTCTCGAGTAGCACGAACAACATTCTTCGACTCTGTTCGTGAAGCGACTATGGAGGCCATACGACAGATTGGAGAAATACTTGAAGGAAGACTTCGTCACACTCAGGAATGCCTGAGTGGGGTGCATGCAGAGATGATGGAGATGAAGCACATGGCCACCATGATGAAGCAAAAGATCGATGATTTCAAGGATCACATTCCACAATTACAGTGGGACTGAAGCATCCTTAGCTAAGACAAATGAATAAAGATGGAAGGAATGCTTGACCCTACCAGACCATGTGAATGGAAACATTCGTAGTGAAGCACCTTTGTAATTGGAGTGTTGAATAATGGTTCAGGAAGTAATAAAAGATTTGATATGAGGAGAATATGAATTACGGAGGAACCAGTGCATTTTTGTTTAGGGCGATACTTTTCTATGTGAACACTGGACCAATAGAAAGGAAAATGTTGCTCCAATTAGTGGAATTTGCACAACTAAGTTGGAGTTTATTCTTGATATGATGCTTACCCCAAGGGTATGAAGGAAATAAGTACAATTGGATTTAAAGAGGGTATAATGCTAGAGTGTGGAGCAATAGTGACTCCAAGATGAGCTAAGGATATACAAGTCGGAAGTGGACCCATAAGCGGAGGACCTAAGGAGGCTACGTAGTCACACGGAAACCACGAGACTTGTCAGAAGTAATATGTTTCTGCTATGGTGAAGCAGAGCACTCTGCTAGAGATTGTCCCAATGAGAAGGAGACTTGTGCTAAGTAGTCGGGTTGAAGCATGTAATGGAAATGCAGTAGCTCATAGTAAGTTGAGAATCAATACAGTTAGCATCATGGTATTGAATTTTGGATTTTATGAATTCATACTATATAGGCAATGGGTGAAATCATGACACATGAGATAAGATTTTGAAGAAACTAGTGTTTTTCATTTTGACGGTGGTAGAATCCAACACTGTTACCCAAATACAAGAGCTAGTTACATCAGACCTTGGAACGGATCAGACAAAGACGAGTCCGAGTAATTACATCATAGTTCGTACTAATAGAAGGAAGGGAAACTGTATGCATTGGATGGATTTACGAATGCTAAGGAAGCTGGATGTTGGAAGACTGACCACTTACAACACGAAGACAAGTTCATGGTCTACAAGTGATGAGATGGACCATAATCCGCAGGCCCCAGGACCTGACAAAGAAGCAAGCACACTCTTGCTGAAGGAAAGGCCCTGGTAGAAGTGACAACTTTGTCAACAGACGATCTTATAGGTGTTTATGCAAAACCCAAGGGTAGTGTAGAAAAGATAGATGGTTGTTTGGCTTGCAGAATCAATGGAATTATCCGGACTTAGTTCGTTGACAAAAGAAATTCTGCAATGCTTGTGAGGATGACCGAGTGTTAGAATTCGAGATTCACTAAACCATATACAAGGTAATGATTTGGGTGCGGAATGGATTGATCACCATACTGACTTACTCTTATTATTCGCCTCTGCTATACGGGATGGTAAATCTGAGTGACTTACCTATAGTAGAGAGATGACGATGACAAAACCTTGTTTAAACCTTAGAATGGTATGACAAATTTTCCCCTATACAAGGCAGTGTTGCCAACCGTAGGATATACGATGAGAGTGAAGCCCCGACCTGTTTTCTGCAGGGACCCAGTTAATTTGTTTGATGACCCCCATGAGATATCAGTATTTGTTTAGTATTGGCGCCATATCTGTCAACTACGAAGAGCCAGTCTCGAAAGAACCTTACCAAGATGAAAGGACATAAGAATTGAGGACAAAGGTTATGCCCCTACCGAAGGAGCCCAGAGAAGGAGTTGTCCCAAAGATCAGAGAAGATCGACACTGCCAACAATAAGGATGGAGTACTTGAGTTTTGAAGGAACCGTAACCCTGTTTCTAAGTGTGGTAGCACACTAGACCATACGAATTAATGGATTTGCTAGGAGACCCCGAACCCCAACCTATTTCTTGCTAGCCTCTCCGAATCTCGAGGACGAGATTCATTTTAAGTGTGGTAGGTTTGTAACATCCCGAAATTATAAATTTTGGAATGTTAAATTAAATAGATAGTTTTGATTGCTTGTGTGATGTGCTGAGTGAAATTGAGTGAAATTTGAAACTTTTGGAAGTTAAATGAGAGGGAATGAAATGACTTTCCCAAACTTTCACTTTGCATTTTATGTTCCCCCATGAATTCAAATTCATTTCAACACAAAACCCTAGAGTGAAGATGATATGACTTCTTCCATTTAAATAAATGAAAAGGGGTTTTGAAAAGGATTTTGAATTCCATTCTTGAAATATTTTAAATTCAGAAACTTTATGCAACTCAATGATTTTCCCGAGAGAAGATAAAATGACTTCTTCAAATTATAGGAAATATGAGTTGGAAGTTCCTTTGAAGTATTTTGTAATTTATTTTTCAAATTTGAGTTATTTGGTTTTTATTCAAAATTATTTTTCTCCAAAAATAAAATATATTGGAAATAGGGTAAAATGATTCCCTACAATAGAAAATTGGAGAGAAATAAATTTCAAATCATTTTGGCATTTTTAAAATTATTTTTATTGGATTTTATTGCAAAAGTAGCATTATTTGATTTATTTAAATTTGTGCGTATTTTATTTGACTCTAGAAAAAGTGTTCACATTATAGGAAATCTTTTTCTGAAAATTTTGATATATAATATGCCTATATTATATTTCATTATTTTTGTTTTATTTATTTTAATGTCTGTGTAAAAAAACTCACGCGGACCGAACTGGGCCGAAGGACCAGCCGGCCTAGGACGCCGCTGCCTTCGAGCTCGGGACGGAGTCCCGAGTGCTCAAGCCCGCGCCACCTCGGCCACCTCGCCGCCCCCTTCTCCACGCCTCGCCACCGCCTCCCTCCTTCTATAAATGTTGCCGGGCCCCGCCCCATTTCTCCCCTCCCTCTCGCTTCCCTCGCCCTCGCCCCGTCACCTCGCACCGGACGCTGCCGCCGCCGTTGCCAACCACCGCCGCCGCTGCTCTGCGCCACCGCCGTCGTCGCACACCACCGCGTGGCCACCACTGCCTCCGCCCTCGCCCCGCTAGCCGGACGCCGCCACCGCTCGCCGGACACCGCCGCCACCCCAACACTCGCGCCGGAAGCCGCTGCCGGCCGGATCCGCCCCGGTCCGCCCGAACCCAACCCGATCCGCCGCCGACCCGGTTCGCCCGATTTCTCCGCACAGTTTTTTTTCCTATATCGGTTTTATTCGGTTTCTCAGAAAAACCCTAGATTTAGTTTGTTTTTTTATTTGAGTACGTTCGATGGTTAAGACTGCACAACGAATGAATTCTTTATTTTAGTTTTTGTAGCGAACATTCGTTCGGTAGAGTTTCATTTTCTTTTTCTTTTTAGTTTTCGGCCAGGGACCCATCCGTGAATATATATTTTACAGTTTAGTCCCTGATCTTAAAACGGTCACAACTTTTTACTCGTTGGTCCAAATCCAACGAAACCAACGCCCACGTATTCATCTTGATCCCCTCTATCCAGTAAAAGAACTTAAACTTGTTTTTCAAAGTTTTAAAATTTGAATTCAACCAGATTTGAATTTAAACTTCTTTTTGTCATAACTTGAGTTTTATAACTCCGTTTGAGTTGATTCTTTTTGCAAATCGAAGCTCTTGACCTAAACTTTATGATAAGGCCAAATTCACTTAATTTTGGTACTGTTAGAAATTGTTTTCTGTTGCAAGAGTTATTCGGTTGTTTTCGAATTTTTTCGAAGTGTTTTCTTCATTCTTTCCGATCTTTTGATTGATTGTTTATGTGTGGTTACCATTGATTGTTTACGATAGATTGATCAGAGTGTGATGAGTAGATCTATCACGAGTTATGAGTGCAAAGAATCTTCATCAACAGTACAAGGCAAGTTTATACTTTGATCATACTTTCCAAATACTCAGTTTTTATTGCATTAGTTATATCCTCAAACACTTCCATGAGTAGGGCTTGATCACATGTGGTATTGCTTAGTAGTTCATGAGGTAGGAACCCAATGACTTGAGATCAACCCCAAGGGAATATACGCTTGTTACTTATTTCTTAGCCATGCTTGTAGACGTGGTTTGGTATGTGAGTTTTCATGAAAGTTGTGAGAGTGATATTTAACTAAGGGAAACTTAAGGTGGAAACTTTAATATGCATATGGGTGGATTGGTTGTGGCACCCTGGGGATGGACCAGTGGTTTGCCAAGGCACCCTGAGGATGGACCAGTGGCTTGCCCGGACACCTGGGGATATACCAGTGTTGTCCAAGGAATGCCACCCGGGCTCAAAGGGATCATATGATATTTTCATGCCTAGAAACTTCCATGTGCAGCCATAAGCCATTATGGGCTCTCGCATAGTTGAGTAAGTTGTGGGAAACCTTTCCATGAAGGGCTAGCATATGTAGGGGGATTGTAGGTGTACCGGCCTATCTATCGGTTAAGGGGACCTCTTCGGAAAGACTATGTCTCGGTCATCCGGTTCTCAAACACCATGCAGTGCGAGAAATTAAACGGAGGCGGTCGAGTCTTGTGGGGAAAAGTGCACAAACCTCTATAGAGTGTACAAACTATTCATGAGTAATCGTGTCCACGGTTATGGACATCTTTGAGTATCTAGAAGTGGATTATTTGTTGATCTCATCACTTGATTCTAATAAAATTGTTGGGTTATAAATTTTGGTAACTTAGGGATTTGAGATGGAGGAACCATTCTCAATATTGCTTAATTTAAATGAGTAGTAAAATAAAATTTACTCCTTTGTGGTAGGGAAAAATCAGCTTTATGCAAAATAAACCTTACAGCCTCCACCAGCCAAATATGTATGTAGTTATAGGCATTGTTCATCATTACTACTACAGTGTGAATTTGCTAGTACATTCAATGTACTGACCTACATAGCTGCAACGTCTGATGATGCAGGAATTATTCGACGAGTAAGAGTTACGTTAGGGTTGCTCTGTCTACACTCAACTTTGTTGTCGGTGTTGATGGGAATCCACAACTTTGTTGTTACTTCCGCTATATGGATTGAGTTTACCTCTGTTATAAATCCTCGAGTACTTTGTGTGTCAGCATACCGAGCCAGGGATGACACTTAAGCACAAAGACTTGATCCATTCGGGTCGGGTCTCTACAATCAATCACCAAAACCACTAAGGGAGAAATATGCCCTAGCAATCTCCCCCTAGTTGGTGGACTGATGACAACACAGGATTTGCACAAAGAATATAACTTGAAATAAGCAAACCCAACATCTACAAAATATAGACGGGCTCCCCTATATGTGTGCACTAATTATATATGCTTATGGAATGCAAAGAACACACACTAGGATCGACACTCCCCCTATATTTTTTAGACCGACAATAATTGCATCAACATGGTATGAGTAATGAATAAGGATGCAAGGAAAAGCACGTGAGCATAAACATTGATAAGCATACCATCTCACAAACCGACATAGCACTGGACATGAAAGATAGGATAAGGTAGAATATGTCTCACACCATATGATTTAGATTCCAGGTCCCACAGACACAAACCAAAGCAAAGAAAATGAACTAGATAAAAGAGTTCACGAGAGATAAAAGCAAAGCAAATACAACACACTCGTGACTCGGCAAATTCCTAAACTATCTCCCCCTTTGGCATCGAGACACCAAAAGGGCAAAGAGTGCTACAAACGGGCACAAATGATAGCAATGCCTGAGATCCTCATCATCACCACTCCCCATGGTCGCTCGAGCCCTCATCAACAGTAAAAATAGTGGTGCCCTGATCAGCCTCGAAGTAGGTGCAGTGACACTGTTGAGTGGTCCACCCCTCCTAGTCAGTAATCCTCTCCTCTGATCCATCAACAACCTCTATCCCAAGCCGCCTCATCGACAACCTCGGGATTTCTTCTATGCAAACATGTGTCATGTACTGACCATGAGCCTCCATGCAAAAGAGCTTCTTCATATTCAACTTGAGCTTCTTAGCCCAAGATGGTCCACTTGAGTCGGCTTATAGTCAGGCTCATCATCCTCATCCATAGGTGACTCCATCCCTGGAATGGGAGTGCTCCAGAGATCAAGTCACCGTTCACAAACAACTCATTAGGATAAGTGACTCCGCATGCCTTCTCAATGAGCAACATCGGGTAAGGTTCATAAATGGCACACTTGCGCTCAATGTGTCACGCCCAAGATGCGATTCTATCCCGATCACGTGGTGAACTCGTGATTGGGGCACAACCGCATTTCGGGCGCTTAGCAAGATGGATATCATTACATCGTACCATTACATAAATAGATGGGAATACATACAAGTCATACAAACTTCCACATGAATACAGCAATTCATACACAAGACATCTGACTATAGATGAAAACATGAAAAACACAACGACATCCATCCTGCTATCCCAGGCTGCCGACCAGGAACCTATCCCAAGACTAATGATGAAGAAGAAGAAGAAGAAGAAAGAACTCCACACAAGTAAACATCGCTCTCACGTCAAGTCATCGGAAACCTGCACCTACAACTGTTGTTGTAGTATCTGTGAGCCATGAGGACTCAGCAATCCCGTAACCATGGGTATCAAGACTAGCAAAGCTTAATGGGTATGGAAAGGTTAAGTGGTGACGTTGCTGCAGCGACTAAGCATATGTATGGTGGCTAACTTATGAGTACAAGAATAAGATGAGCATCTACGCAAACGGTCGCAAACTAGTAATGATCACTAGAGATCCTGAACTACCTACGAGTCAAACATAACCACACTTTGTTCTCTTCTCAAAATGAAAAGAGACAATCACGGTTACTCACGCGGTTCGTGTATTTTATTTCAGATCCTCTGACAAGTTTTCTACAACCGGACATTAACAAATTCCAATCTGCCACATAACCATGGGCACGGCTTTCGAAAGATCATAACCCTGCAGGGGTGTCCCAACTTAGCCCATCACAAGCTCTCATGATCAGAAGAGGTAAAACCCCTTATCTTAGAGACAACCCGATCAGACTCAAAATCCCGGTGCACAAGACATTCGGACAATGGTAAAACAAGTAATGCAAGACCTCCCTGTGCGCCGACACCATGATAGTACCCGCGCGTATCTCATCTCAGGCCACGTCTGGATGAGTGACGCGTACGGGAGCTAGATACCCCAAGTTGCCAAGGGGCGGCCCCGCAGAGTGCTCTATTTGGGACCAACACCATCGGCACTGGCCCCTCCCTATATGTAGAAAAGAATCCTCGGGGATGCGACCCCCTATGCGAATTAATTAATTAATTAAGTTTTATTATGTTGCAGATTAAAACCAAAGTTAGGCCTTGCTGAAGGAGTTTTATTCAAAGCAAACTATCAAGGGGTCCATATACCCAACCGAGTTAGGAACGCAAAAATCAAGGAACATAACACCGGTTTATCGGTTCTTAAGGCGGCATGAGTGGAACAAAACACCGAGCAAAAGGCCAAGCCTTCCACCCATTGCCAAGTATATAGGTGCATTAATTATAGTAGATATATTGTGATATTCCCAAAAACTAAGTTCCGACATGGAGCAATCTTCATATTCACCTATAACTAACAATGCTATAAGTGGGGCTGAGCAAGTGGTAACATAGCCATACAACGGTTTGTTGGGATGGTGTCAAATGTTAGAGGTTTCATGGAAACAAGGAGGGGCTGGCAATAAATAGATAGATAGTGCGACATATAGCGATAGCATCGAGGCAACTAGCATAGCAATGATAGTAATGAGATCCAAGGTGACGGTCATCTTGCCTGGGATCCCGCAAGGAAGAAGATCGGGTCCATGAAGAAGACGAAGAAGAAGCCACGAAGACGAACCAAGCGTAGTCGAACGAATCCTCACGATCACAACGAAACAGGAACTAACAAGAAGAAGAAAACAACATGGTAAACACACCACACATAAACAAGACAGGATGCTCAACCGAGTATGATGCATGACAAGGCTACATGATGCTAATCATGGCAAGAGATGATGCATACAAGAACAACACAACCAAGCAAGTTGGCCGAAAACAACATATAGCAATTCGGGTAAGTCCTCATATGCAAATTTCGAAATTGGTCCAGATCTGAACAAACCTTATGTTAAAGTTGTTAGACAACAAGTTAACATGCACGATGATGATCTACTCGAAATTCTAGTCAAGTTACATATAAAGTTCATTTAATTCGGAGCTACGGCCTAGAAAATATGAGCAAAACAAGTCAAGCATGGCAAAGATACAAGATGCATTCAAACATCAAGCAAACACACTCCAAACATGTATACAACATGATATGATGCATCTACATGCAAAAACAAGCAAGTTTCATATAAAGCACGCTCAAAATGGAGCAACGGTTCAAAACATACACATGAAACAAGATATAACAACGAAATGTCCAAAAACAGCAACTAGGCACTTTGCAATCATCAAAACAACATGCTACAGGAACATTTCATGGCATCAAAGGGCATGGTAAGCATGTACATGTCAAGCACTACAAACATGAACGGTGACCTACTGCCAAACACCACTAGAACATGCTCAAAACATCATGGCAAGTTTGCAAATAATAATAGTTTCACAGACTTAGTAAAATAAACTGAACATGGCAGCAACAACGACAAGTAGGCATGTTTGCAAGCTTGTGAAACTCATCTCAAAGCATATAATGGCATGTGAATATAACCAACAGCAAGAAGACATGTTTATGCAGCTACTCATGGCAAGAACATGGTCATGCGACGCATAAAACACTAGCTATTCAAATGGAAAAACAGAACTTACTCATAACAGGCTGACGGAAACATTTTATAGCAATTTGAGAGCAAGAAAGAGACAAGCTACAGCAACCTATAATTGCAAACAAGGGCATGGATAGATAGAGTTTAACATGGTCTTCAGGACATGATCATTGGACATCCCAAAACATGCATGGAATGACTGTAGCATCAAGCAAACATGGCATCACAATATAACAGTTTCAGACTTAGCAGTTTTCATCAAGTCTCAGAAATCAGCAAACAGCGAGTAGGTCACTTTACAAGCTTGTTGCACTCTCCACAAGGCATATCATGAAAAGTGGATTGCACCACAACAAAGATGACATGATTTTGCTCCTAACACATGTTGACATGATTCTCAAACAAAAATCACACAAAAAGATATGAAAAAGACAAATTAGCAAGTTATATAACATTCCAGCAGTTTATATCACTTAGCACTTTGGCAACAGAGATTAACATGGCAAGATGCACCCTAACATGTATGCAAATGCAACCATCATGTAGAGCACAGAGAGACGAACTGTTTGACATATTATACACTCAATTTGGATCACCATGCAAAAAGTTACACCCAACACAATATGCACACTTGATATGATTTTCTTAGGGACTTAGGAAAAAACAACCACAGATAGATCTAGGCGGACACTATCCGTCTCGGGGTGGACATTGTCTGTCTCGGGGCGGACATTGTCCGTCTCGGGGTGGACATGTCCGTCGGTGCGGGCTTGCGGGCACACCGGTCAGTGGCTCGGGGCGAGGAGACCGGGGCACCGGTGAGGCAGGCGGCAAGGCTTGCCGGAGAGGACGGGGCACGGCGGATCCGGGGCAGAGCTCGCCGGAGGAGGTTGGGGACGGCGAGGAGGAGGACCCCCCGGGCTCCGGCGGAGCACTGCGGAGGCGAGGGCAGCGGAGGGAGTCGCGGGCTCGAGCTCCCAGCGGCGGTGCAGAGGAACAGGCGGCGGGCGCGAAGGGATCCGGTGGCGGCGGAGCTCGGCGATGCGGTAGTCGACAATGGTGATGGGGCGCGGCGGTGCTCGGCGGGGCAGGGCAGTGAGGCCGAGCAGCAACGACGGTGGTGGTCAGTCGGCGGGGTGGCGAGGGCTCGGCGGCGGAGGCTACCGGTGGCGAGGCCCTCGGGGCAGAGCGGCGAGCGGGAGGGAGTCGGTGGGGGCGGGCGAACAGGCTCGGGCGCGCGCGCGCGGCGGCGGCGTCCGGGCTTCATGGGCCGTGACCGGGCCTGGGCAGGCCGTGGTGGCTGGTGGGAGAGAGAGGGTGAGGTGGCGGCCTGGGTGCTGAGGTGGCGAGCCCTAAGTGGCCGGCGGCGGCTGGTGATGGCTCAGCCACTGGGAAGGTACCAAGTGGCGGCGGCAGGGTGGCTTGGCACTGATTTCGAGGGGGTGCAGGAGGAGGAGGCGGCTGGTGAGTGGAGGGTGCGGAAAACGAGGCTGGAGGTTGAAGGAGGCCAAAATTGGCAAGGGTAGGTGTATATATAAGGTAGGGGCTAGGACTAGGGTTTAGAGGCCATCTCGAGCCGTTCGATCTTGGTCGGACGGCTCCGGCGAGAGAGGGTGGCATAGGTGGGCTAGAGGGTTGTTGTGGAGGGGTGTTGGACTAAAAGAGAAAAGGCTTCCGACGATTAACGCGGTTAACCGTTGGGGCATCAAATGGACCCCGAATGCATGAAGTTTGGCAGGCGGTCTGTCTACACTATAATAAGACCACACGCCAAGTTTCACCTCATTCTGAGAACATTTTCCGGCCACTTACAAAACAAGGTTTCAGAGATGTCGCGGGCGCGTGCGAGTGAGTCTGGGCTCAAAACGGAGAACGGAGAGAACGGGGAGACGGTCAACTACGAACGGATGCAAGTTTTTTAAACTATGCAAATGCAATGCACATGATGACATGGCAAAATGCAGCACGCAAGCGAATGACATGGCAACGGTAGCGAATAACTGGAAGACACCTGGCGCATCGATCTCGGTGCATAAGACATTTCGACAATGGTAAAAAAAGTCCAGAAAGACCTCCCGGCGTGCTGACACCTTGATAGTAGCCATGCGTATCTCGTCTCAGGCCACGTCCGGATGAGCGACGCGTATGGGAGCCAGATACCCCAAGTTGCCGACGGGCGGCCCCGCATAGTGCTTTATTTGGGACCAACACCATCGGTACTGGCCCCTCCCGGTATGTTGAAAAGAATCCTCGGGGACGCGACCCCCTATGCGTATTAATTAATTAATTAATTAAGTTTTATTATGTGCAAATTAAAGCCAAAATTGGGCCTTGCTGGAGGAGTTTTATTCAAAGTGAACTGTCAAGGGGTCCCCATATACCCAACCGCGTTAGGAACGCAAAAATCAAGGAACATAACACCGGTTTATCGGTTCTTAAGGCGGCATGAGTGGAACAAAACACCGAGCAAAAGGCCAAGCCTTCCACCCATTGCCAAGTATATAGCTGCATTAATTATAGTAGATATATTGTGATATTCCCCAAAACCAAGTTCCCACATGGAGCAATATTCATCTTCACCTGCAACTAACAACGCTATAAGAGGGGCTGAGCAAGCGGTAACATAGCGATACAACGGTTTGCTAGGATGGTGTCAAATGTTAGAGGTTTCATGGCAACAAGGAGGTGCTGACAACAAATAGATAGGTAGTGCAACATATAGCGATAGCATCGAGACAACTAGCATAGCAATGATAGTAATGAGATCCAAGGTGACAGTCATCTTGCCTGAGATCCCGCAAGGAAGAAGATCGGGTCCATGAAGAAGACGAAGAAGAAGCCACGAAGACGAACCAAGTGTAGTCGAACGAATCCTCACGATCGCAACGAAACAGGAACTAACGAGAAGAAGCAAACAACATGGTAACCACACCACACATAAACAAGATAAGATGCTCAACCAAGTATGATGCATGACAAGACTACATGATGCTAATCATGGCAAGAGATGATGCATACAAGAACAACACAACCAAGCAAGTTCTAATGAGGCCGGAAACAACATATAACAATTCATGTAAGTCCTCATATGCAAATTTCGAAATTGGTCCAGATCAGAACAAACCTTATGTTAAAGCTGTTAAACAGCAAGTTAACATGCACCATGATGATCTACTCGAAATTCTAGTCAAGTTACATATAAAGTTCATTTAATTCGGAGCTACGGCCTAGATGATATGAGCAAAATAAGTCAAGCATGGCAAAGATGCAAGATGCATTCAAACATCAAGCAAACACACTCTAAACATGTATACAACATGATATGATGCATCTACATGCAAAACAGGCAAGTTTCATATAGAGCATGCTTAAAACGGAGCAACGGTTCAACACATACACATGAAACAAGATATAATAACAAACTGTCCAAAAACAGCAACTAGGCACTTTGCAATCATCAAAACAATATGCTACAGGAACATTTCATAGCATCAAAGGGCATGGCAAGCATGTACATGTCAAGCACTACAAACATGATCATTGAGCTACTGCCAAACACCACTAGAACATGCTCAAAACATCATGGCAAGTTTACAAATAATAACAATTTCACAGACTTAGTGAAATAAACTGAACATGGCAGCAACAAGAACAAGTAGGCATGATTGCAAGCTTGTGCAACTCATCTCAAAGCATATCATGGCATGTGAATATAACCAACAGCAAGAAGACATGTTTATGCAGCTACTCATGGCAAGAACATGGTCATAGGAAGCATAGAACACTAGCTATTCACATGGAAAAACTGAACTTACTGATAACAGGCTGACAGAAACATTTTATAGCAATTTGAGAGGAAGAAAGAGACAAGCTACAGCAACCTATAATTGCAAACAAGGGCATGGATGGATAGAGTTTAACATGGCCTTCAAGACATGATCATTGGACATCCCAAAACATGCATGGATATGACTATAGCATCAAGCAAACATGGCATCACAATATAACAGTTTCAGACATAGCAGTTTTCATCAAGTCTTAGAAATCAGCAAACAGCGAGTAGGTCACTTTACAAGCTTGTTGCACTCACCACAAGGCATATCATGAAAATTGGATTGCACCATAGCAAAGATGACATGATTGTGCTCCTAACACATGTTGACATGATTCTCAAACAAAAATCACACAAAAAGATATGAAAAAGACAAATCAGCAAGTTATATAACATTCCAGCAGTTTATATCACTTAGCACTTTTATAACAGAGATTAACATGGCAAGATACGCCCTAACATGTATGGAAATGCAACCATCATGTAGAGCATAGAGAGATGAACAGTTTGACATATTATACACTCAATTTGGATCACCATGCAAAAAGTTACACCCAACACAATATGCACACTTGATATGATTTTCTTAGGGACTTAGGAAAAAAACAACCTCGGGCAGATCTGGGCGGACACCGTCCGTCTCGGGGCAGACATGTCCGTCGGTGCGGGCTCGCGAGCCCATGGGTCAGCGGCTCGGGGCTAGGAGATCGGGGAGCCAGCGAGGGAAGCGGCGAGGCTCGCCGGAGAGGACGGGGCACGGCGGATCCGGGCGGAGCTCGCCGGAGGAGGCTGGGGACGGTGAGGAGGAGGACCCCCGGGGCTCCGGCGGGGCACTACAGAGGCAAGGGCAGCGGAGGGAGCCGCGGGCTTGAGCTCCCGGCGGCGGCGTAGAGGAACCGGCGGTGGGCGAGAAGGGATCCGGAGGCGGCGGAGCTCGGCGATGCAGTGGTCGGCAGTGCTGATGGGGTGCAGCGGGGCAGTGCGGTGAGGCGGAGCAGCAACGGCGGTGGTGGTCAGCCGGCGGGGTGGCGAGGGCTCGGCGGTGGAGGCTGCTGGCGGCGAGGCCCTCGGGGCAGAGTGGCGAGCGGGAGGGAGCTGGTGAGAGCGGGCGAACGGGCTCGGGAGGGCGCGCGCGGCGGCGGCGGCCGGGCTTCACGGGTTGCGCCCAGGCCTGGGCGGGCCGCGATGGCTGGTGGGAGAGACAGGGTGAGGTGGCGGCATGGGCGCTGAGGTGGCGAGCCCTGTGTGGCCGGTGGCGGCGGCTGGTGGTGGCTCAGCCACTTGGACGAAGCCAAGTGGCGGCGGCGGGGTGGCTTGGCTCTGATTTTGAGGGGGATGCGGGAGGAGGCGGCGGTTGGTGAGTGGAGGGGTGCGGAAAAAGAGGCTGGAGGTTGAAGGAGGCCTAAAATGGCAAGGGTAGGTGTATATATAAGGCAGGGGTCTAGGACTAGCGTTTAGAGGCCGTCTCGAGCCGCTCGATCTCGATCGGACGGCTCCGGCGAGAGGGGTGGCATAGGTGGGCTTGAGGGCTGTTGTGGACGGGTGCTGGGCTAAAAGAGAAAGGGCTTTCGACGGTTAACGCGGTTAACCGTTGGGGCATCAAACGGACTCCGAATGCGACAAAATTTGGCAGGCGGTCTTTCTACACTATAATAAGACCACACGCCGAGTTTCACCTCGTTCCGAGAACATTTTCCGGCCACTTAAAAAACAAGGTTCCGGAGGTGCCACAGGCGCGTGCGAGTGTGTCTGGGCTCAAAACGGAGAATGGAGAGAACAGGGAGACGGGCAACTACGAACGGATGCAAGTTTTTAAAACTATGCAAATGCAATGCACATGATGACATGGCAAAATGCAACACGCAAGCGAATGACATGGCAACGACAGCGAATAACTGGAAGACACCTGGCGCATCGATCTCGGGGTGTCACACAATGATAGTAGAGAGAAGCTCCGAACACATGATGTGTGAAACATCCAAAGATTTCCCTATGTTTGCTTCCTTCTCACTCTAACAGAAGAGCAACAAATCCACTAGGTAGGAGTGTACCTGATCCAAGTTTCCAATCCAAGGGAAAATAGTGTGCGTGAAGATGTGATGCATGATGTCCAAGAAGGGGCACAACTCATACGTATTCTTCTTGGTTGTTGGAGAAACCTTCAAGGTGTTGTAGGGCCATAGAGGAGACTTGTGAGTAGCAGCCAACTCCTGGTGAGGGTGAAATCCAACCGGGTTGTCAAGCCCCTTATCCTCGTAGCCCAAGAGTTCCATGAATGCCTTCCATTTGATAGAGAGAAGCTTGCCATTGGTCATCCATATCATTGTCATCTCCTCATTAGACCCAAGGTGGGCCGTGCCATAGAACTGAGCCACAATATCTGCACCAAAATCCTTGCTGAACTCCATAACCTTGAGGATGTCCAGATGAGGGCATATGTCAAGAGCCTCTCCCAAGTACGTAGGATCCTTCTCCAGGTGAGAAATGTCAATGGATCAAACATTCACAAAAAGGTTCTTCTTCCCCTTGAGCACATCCATATAGATAGAGCGCTACTGCTTGGTCCGAAATGGACGATTGATAAGAGATGGATCTTGCTCATTGCGATACGGGTCATGATAACCCACAAGTGTAGGGGATAGCAACAGTTTTCCAGGGTAAAGTATTCAACCCAAATTTATTGATTCGACACAAGGGGAGCCAAAGAATACTCTTAAGTATTAGCAGCTGAGTTGTCAAATCAACCACACCTGGAAACTTAGTATCTGCAGCAAGGTAGTTTAGTAGCAAAGTAATAGGAAGATAGTGGTAACAACGATAAAAGTAATGGTAGTGTTTTTGTAGTTTTTGTAACAATAGCAGCGGAAAAGTAAATAAGCAACAAGCAATATGTGATAAGCTCGTAGGCATTGGATCGGTGATGGGGAATTATGTCGGATGCGATTCATCATGTAAAAGTTATAACCTAGGGTGACACGGAACTAGCTCCAGTTCATCAATGTAATGTAGGCATGTATTCCGAATATAGTCATACATGCTTATGGAAAAGAACTTGCATGACATCTTTTGTCCTACCCTCCCGTGGCAGCGGGGTCCTAGTGGAAACTAAGGGATATTAAGGCCTCCTTTTAATACAATACCAGACCAAAGCATTAACACATAGTGAATACATGAACTCCTCAAACTATGGTCATCACAGGGAGTGGTCCCGATTATTGTCACTTCGGGGTTGCCAGATCATAACACATAGTAGGTGACTATAGACTTGCAAGATAGGATCAAGATCACACATACATTCATGAAAACATAATAGGTTCAGATCTGAAATCATGGCACTCGGGCCCTAGTGACAAGCATTAAGCATGGCAAAGTCATAGCAACATCAATCTTAGAACATAGTGGATACTAGGGATCAAACCCTAACAAAACTAACTCGATTACATAGTAAATCTCATCCAACCCATCACCGTCCAGCAAGCCTACGATGGAATTACTCACGCACAGCAGTGAGCATCATGGAATTGGTGATGGAGGAAGGTTGATGATGATGATGGCGACGATCTCCACTCTCCGGAGCCCCGAACGGAGTCCAGATCAGCCCTCCCGAGAGAGATTAGGGCTTGGCAACGGCTCCGTATCGTAAAACGCAATAATTCTTCCTCTCTGATTTTTTCCTCCCCGAAAGTGAATATATGGAGTCTGGGGGGTACGTCGGTGGAGCAACAGGGTGCCCACAAGGCACGGGGCGTGCCCAGGGGGAGGGGGCGCGCCCCCCACCCTCGTGGACAGGGTGTGGGCCCCCTGGCATGGATCTTTCTGTAGATATTTTTTATATATTCCAAAATAATTCTCCATTGATTTTTAGGTCATTCCGAGAACTTTTATTTGTGCACAAAAATAACACCATCGCAATTCTGCTGAAAACAACGTCAGTCTGGGTTAGTTCCATTCAAATCATGCAAGTTAGAGTCCAAAACAAGGGCAAAAGTGTTTGGAAAAGTATATACGTTGGAGACGTATCAACTCCCCCAAGCTTAAACCTTTGCTTGTCCTCAAGCAATTCAGTTGATAAACTGAAAGTGATAAAGAAAAACTTTGACAAACTCTGTTTGCTCTTGTTGTTGTAAATATGTAAAGCCAGCATTCAAGTTTCGAGCAAATATCATTAACTAACCACCTTCACAATAACTTTCAGGTCTCATGTCTACTCATATCAGTGGCATAATCAACTAGCAAGCAATAATAATAAACCTCGGATGACAACACTTTCTCAAAACAATCATGATATGATATAACAAGATGGTATCTCGCTAGCCCTTTCTGAGACCGCAAAACATAAATGCAGAGCACCTTTAAAGATCAAGGACTGACTAAACATTGTAATTCATGGTAAAAGAGATCCAGTCACAATCATACCCAATGCAAATTAATAGCAATACATGCAAATGACAGAGGTGCTCTCCAACTGGTGCTCTTTAATAAGAGGATGATGAATCAGCATAAAAGTAAATAGATAGGCCATTCGTAGAGGGAAGCAGGGATTTGTAGAGGTGCCAGAGCTTGATTTTTAAATAGAGATGAATAATATTTTGAGTGGTATACTCTCATTGTCAATATAACAACCAAGAATCTCGATATCTTCCATGCTACACACATTATAGGTGGTTCCCAAACAGAATGGTAAAGTTTATACTCCCCCAACCACCAACAAGCACACTCAATGGCTAGCCCGAAACAACGGGTACCGTCCAAACAAGCAACAGCCCTAGGGGAGTTTTGTTTAATTATTATGATTTGAGCATGGGACTGGGCATCTCGGTTACCAACCATTTTCTCATGAATGATGAGTGGAGTTCACTCATCGTGAGAATAACCCACCTAGCATGGAAGATATAGACATCCCTAGTTGATACATGAGCTGTTCGAGCATACAAAACAGAATTTCATTTGAAGGTTTAGAGTTTGGCACATACAAATTTACTTGGAACGGCAGGTAGATACCGCATATAGGAAGGTATGGTGGACTCATGTGGAATAACTTTGGGGTTTATGGAAGTGGATGCACAAGCAGTATTCCCGCTTAGTACAGGTGATGGCTAGAAAGAGACTCGGAAGCGAGCAGCTAGAGAGCGACAACAGTCATGAACATGCATTAAAATTAATCAACAGTGAATGCAAAAATGAGTAGGATATAAATCACCATGAACATCAATATCGTGGAGGCTATGTTGATTTTGTTTCAACTACATGCGTGAACATGTGCCAAGTCAGACCACTTGAATCGTTCAAAGGAGGATACCACCCTATCATACCACATCACAGCCATTTTAATATCATGTTGGCACGCAAGATAGATCATTATAAACTCCTAGCTAATTAAGCATGGCATGGGCAGCTATGATCTCTAATTGTCATTGCAAGCATGTTTCATTCATAACAGGCTGGATCAGGAACGATGAACTATCATATTTACAAAAACAAGAGAGGTCGAGTTCATACCAGCTTTTCTCATCTCAATTAGTTAATCATATATCATCATTATTGCCTTTCACTCGCACGACCGAATGGTGTGGATAATAATAATAGTGCAGGTGCATTGGACTAAGCTGGAATCTGAGAGCATTAAATAGAAGAGAGAAGACAAGGTAATATGGCTCAAGGTTAAATTAACAATAAAGCATAAGAGAGTCACTAAACATTTTCGTCATGGTCTTCTACTCTTGACCCCCAAAGAAAAGAAAAGAAACTATTTACACGGGAAAGCTCCCAACAAGCAAAAGAAGAACGAGAAATCCTTTTGGGTTTTCTTTCAATTACTACTATTACAAGCATGGAAAGTAAACTAGCTAAAAGCTACAACTAATTTTTTGTTTTTCTTAAGGTTTTCTAACACACAAGAAAAAGACTAAGAAAAAGAATTGAAACTAGCATGGATAGTACAATGAAAGAGTGTGAGCACCGACAATTAGAATAGGTGTGTGAACATGAATGTAAGGTCGGTGAGAAACACGTACCACCCCAAGCTTAAGCTTTTGGCCTAAGTTGGTCTATGGCCATGGATCGAAGCTACTCTCTCCGGTGTACTGAGAAGCGTCCTCTGGTTGCCACTGGTTGTCCATCTCATCCGGATCCCACCCATAAACAGACTGACAGTAAGGGTCGAGTGGTGGCTCCGGCTCAGGCTCTGAAGCGTGTGCCTAGCTCTGGTACTTGTAGAAGGCATCTGACAAAACGAGGTATATGCCTGAAAGTAGATCAAACAGAGATGGTGCAGGCAAGGTAATAATCTCACAATATTTTTCATCAAACCTCAGTTTATAATTAAGCAACTTCTCCTTGTCTTTAACAATAAAATCGTGTGCTATCATACTCTTATAATCTTGATAAACAGGGGCAAGCAATTTTTCTTCCTTCTCATGATGCCTAATAGGTATTCTAAAATGTTCAGCAAGGCGGGAAGCAAAGATGCCTCCAAAGATGGGACCCTTGGTGTGGTTCAGACTTAATCATTTAGCAACGACGGCACCCAAGCTAAAAGTTGTGTCTTGAAACAAAGCATGGCGCAAAATGACAATATCAGGGGCACTAAGATTCCCACTGTTCCTGCGACCAATTAAACATCTACTATCAAATATAGCGAAGTAGCGTAGAACAGGAAAATGTATACTAGTAATTCTTGCCCCTGAAACTTTCCTAGTTTCCCCTATAGCTATCAGGTCAATAAACCCTTCAACATCTTCACGACATGGTTCATCAAGACTACCAGCAAAGGGTATCTTGCATACTTCACAAAATTCAAAGAATGACATCTCCTAACCTCATCATATAAACGAAACTCCACTGAAGGTGGTGATTTATTAGCATGAAAATGAAAGTTTTGCGTGAAAATATTAGTGAGTAAGAGATATGTTCACGCTGGTCGTGGTGGAAGTCGGTGAGGCCTGCATTGTTCGCCAAATAATAGAAGTCTTCATAAATCCCGGCGGCTTCCATGAACTCATTACAAGGCCATTCACACGGCCGAACTTCTGAAGTGCGAGGAAGATTATATTTGGGCTTCTTATTTTCTTCCTTCTTCTTATCCTCTGAACTTTTACTAGGGGAGCCTCTCAACAATCTCTTTATCATTTTCCTCCTCTGAAAAATTATGAAATTTTAGTAACTCAAAATAAAAGTTAACCAAACTCAACAAGATTGATAGCAACAACTCCTACAAGTGCCTAGAGACTATATCATGCATTAGAACTACTTGGGACCAAAGAAATTTGTCATTCAAGCTCAAGAACAAGGTCACCACAGCAGCAAAAATTTGCAATAAATAAATCACTAGAACAAAAACTAATTGGACCAATGGAGGAGTCACATACCAAGGAATAATCTCCCCATACAGTTTTGTGAATGGAGCTTTGAGCAAGGAGATTGAAAATGGCGACAAGATGAGCTAGAGCTCGTGCTTGAGCTAGATGGTGATTTTTTAGGAGGAAGAGAAGTGTGTGGGTGCAGGGATAAGTGGAGGGGGGCCACGTGGGGCCCACGAGGCAGGGGGCGTGCCCTGTGAGGGTGGGCGCGCCCTGGACCCTCATGGCCAGGTGCTGGCTCCCCTCGCTGTGTTTTCTGTGCCATATATTCTCAAATATTCTAGAAAAAAATCATATTTCATTTTCAGGGCATTTGGAGAACTTTTATTTTCGGGGTATTTTTTATTGCACGGATAAGTCTGGAAACAGACAAAAAATACTATTTTTGCTTTATTTAACCTAATTAACAGAAAGTAAAAGGAGGGTACAGAAGGTTGTACTATCTAGATTCACATATCTCATGCTCATCAAAAAGGAATCCATTAACAAGGTTGATCAAGTCTTATTAATAAACTCTTTCCAAATAACATGAAACCGGAGAATTTTCGAATAACACTAGGTTACCTCAATGGGGATATGTATGTCCCCAACAATAAGAATATCATATGTCTTCTTGACAGTAGGAAGAGGAAATTCAAAACCTCCAATAGTAATAGTTGAAATTTTTCCAATATAATTGATACTGTGGACCTGAGGTTGTTTCCTCGTAAAGTATACCGTATGCTCATTACCATTGACATGAAAAGTGACATTGCCTTTGTTGCAATCAATAACAGCCCCTGCAGTATTCAAAAAGGGTCTACCAAGGATAATAGACATACTATCGTCCTCGGGAATATCAAGGATAACAAAGTCCGTTAGAATAGTAACATTTGCAACAACAACAGGCACATCCTCACAAATACCGACAGGTATAGCAGTTGATTTATCGGCCATTTGCAAAGATATTTCAGTAGGTGTCAACTTACTCAAGTCAAGTCTATGATATAAAGAGAGAGGCATAACACTAACACCGGCTCCAAGGTCACATAAAGCAGTTTTAACATAGTTTCCTTTAATGGAGCAAGGTATAGTGGGTACTCTTGGACCTCCTAATTTCTTAGGTATTCCACCCTTAAAACTGTAATTGGCAAGCATGGTGGAAATTTCTACTTCAGGTATCTTTCTTTTATTGGTAATAATATCCTTCATATATTTAGCATAAGGATTTGTTTTTAGCATATCAGTCAAACACGTACGCAAAAAGATAGGTCTAATCATTTCAGCAAAGCGCTCAAAATCCTCATCATCCTTTTTCTTGGATGGTTTAGGAGGAAAAGGCATGAGTTTATGAACCCATGGTTCTCTTTCCTTACTGTGCTTCCTAGCAACAAAGTCTCCCTTATCATAACGTTGATTCTTTGATTGTGGGTTATCAAGATCAACAGCAGGTTCAATCTCTACGTCATTATCATTGCTAGGTTGAGCATCATCATGAACATCATCATTAACATTATCACTAGGCTCATGTTCATTACCAGATTGTGTCTCAGCATCAGAGATAGAGATATCATTATGATGCGGGGTCAACCCGTTCTACGCTGATCTTTCACGAAATGGAGGGGATCCCATGAAGAACACAAAGGGGAATCACGAGGGGAAACAGGAGAAAATACTCAAATCAACAAGAGATGGTCACACATGTGCTAGATCCTCAACACAATGAGATACACGGTCCAAATCCAACAAAGGAAAGATACAAAGGTAGCTAGTTCATCTCTGTGAGGAGGTCTTGAATCCGCGAAGGATCTTCCCGTGAGGGGTCTTGAATATGTGTGGATCTTCTCCGTGGAGGGGCCGCAGTCACTCACAAGGAGATGAACCACTAGTGGATGAGCAAAGCTCTGTCTCAAATGAGCTAAACCGCTAACCCTCAAATGGAGGAGGGGGAGGAGTATATATAGTCTAAGCCACGAAGGGGTAAGTGAGGGGCGAAGGGGTACACGGGCTCGGCCCAAGTCACGCGCACAGGCGGGGTCCGGATGATCCAGGTGTCAAGGGTCCTGATGATCCGGGCGACCATCCGGATCGTCCGGCTTCGTAAGGTTGCTTCGGGTGCCTTCGGGTGCATTTCCCGGATCATCCGGGTTGGGGTCCGGATCGTCCGGGCTAGGGCTGGATCGTCAGGACAGCGGTCCGGATCATCCGGGCATCTTCTGTCTTGCCCTTCTTCTTCTCTGTCTTCACGTATGCTTCTCTCCTTCGGCCGTACTTGCTCCTTAGCTGCTCCATGGTCTTCCTCTTGGTTCCTGGTCATGCATAGCACATATGTTTGAGGTAGTAGCCATGTCTCACATGTGGAAAGTGAAGGTTCGGAGAGGAGCGAGTTCACCTTGTGTCCATTGGCGTATGCTTGAGGTCTCATCGTATGTCCTCTTGGGGCTTGGGGAGTAGTCGTAGTGTACATGGGGATGACCATAGGATCTCCACATCACCCCCCCCCCTTGGGAAAGATCCGACCTGGGATCAGAAACCTCATCACCATGGAAACGGTGGTCTTGGGAGTACTTGTAGTTGGACAAATTTGAAGACATGGCGCAATCCAATTACTCCAAGGTGTCTTCAGAGTGGTATACATGCAAGAGGAGCAAACACAAACGACACTCGGAAATACAATGGTTAGCGCACACAAAGTGTCCATCATGTAAGAATGAGTTTGTGTGACAAGGCACATGATGCTTATCCAAAGGATGTAGAATGACAAGTAAAGCATTCATGTGAGAAAATTCATTCGTGGGTGTTGTGAGATTGATCAATGCAACCATTGTGCAAAATGATGTCATAATGGGACGGTGTATCAAAAGCATGAACATGGTAATCGATGCTCAATATGACTATGTGATCATGCAATTGATGATGGGCAATATGATCATGATGTATGAATATGCCATCAAGAAAGATCACAAAAAATTTGCTAAGGAAATGCACAAGCTCATATATCATGGATGACATGGGGATACAAGATGCAACAAGGCAATCATAATGTGAGTAAATCCATGCATAAGATGCAAATTTTTCATGGGTATGATATGTCCATGGAGCATGGCATGTGGTCACACAATCAACAAATATGGAGGTTTTGGTGCAATGTGCCGAAGGAGTGTTGATATTCCAATGCTCAATGTCGTGGCTTGAGTGGAGTTTCGAAGGTGCATCCAAAGGGTCCATCTTCAATGTCGGTCCTCCATCCCGTAGATGTATCATGTAGACAACAAGAGGGAAACAACAACGAAAGTATGGCCCATCCAATATGCATATGTGAGGATGGCTCACAAAGAAGGAATTCACCTTATGTATGTTCTCGAAGGTGTTGGTGTCGCGCAACGTGTATGCCTTCACATGCCCAAGATGCCTCGTGATGGTACCACCTTGTGAATCCTTCAAAATCAAAGAATATGACAAACACTCGAAAAAACAAATGAGGTTAGCCATAATGCAAAACCTAGCATTTGTGCGGGAAAATACCCAACAAGTGCCTGCATCATTATTATAATAAGAAAGTACAAGGGAAAGTGGCATGGTATGTAAGCATATGATGCGATAACAACCAAATACAATAGGCTCAAACAAGCAAGCATGCATCACAAGTAAGGTGTCCAAGTCTCCAAGATCAACAAACATAGCATTGTTGCACTCAATACAAGTGATGAGAGATGCAACTAATGGAGACAAGTGACAATGGTCAAGATATATCATGTGAGTGGCATGAACATATATGTCATCAACCCAAGAAAGCAAGTAAGAGTGGAACATGGGTGATGCAACAAAGCAAGCAATCATAGTGATCAAGTAGAGTAAGCTAGTAGTGCAAAGATGCAACATACTAGTAGTAATCATGGCAATCATGGCATGTGGGCAAATAGTAGGCATGAATAATGCACATGGCATAGCACAAGCATGAAAGCAAGATAGAAGCAAAATAGGATCAATGTATTGGCGAGAGGACATACGTAAATAGCAATAGTACATCATGACTCTCCCAACACAACAAGCATCAATAGCGTGGGGCACAAAGAAATCATGGTAGTAGCTACAAGTATCTCCACCAAGCATGCAAATACACATAGTAGTAGTAGAATGGTGAATCATGGGCAAATGCAAGCAAGGGTCACAATTGCATGGCAAAGTCATAGCAAGAGGCATAACATGCAAAGTGAACACGATAGAATGGGCATAAGTTGACAAGTGGTAAATAGCCCATAGCCGTGTGAGAGACAGGTAAAAGAGATGTGCGTAGTCGTTGCACGAATAGAACGGTGGTAAGGACAATCCATGTGATCCCATATCGTCGTCGCTCTCAAGAGCTCTTTTTGTCAACTCATGGGATTGTGAGGTTAACAAATGTTCATGAGTACCTACACAAAACAAAGACAAAGGAAAATGTGTGTGTGTGTGGTATATGTACACATCATCCATCATGATGCGCACGTGTATGTGTTGGTTAGCACATAATATCCAATGCTCAAATAAATGAGATGCGTGATATAGAAACGTGTCATCCATCATGAGAGGTTTGTTGTTATGTATGGCATAATGGAGACTCAAATTGTTTAATGCATCATGAGAAGTATGGAGAGCATTGTTATTCATGGAATGCATATGGTGCACACAATCATGGCATTCATGCAAGGTATGGAATACATCAATATCTCCTAGTATGTATGAGGAAACTATGGGGGTCTCCTCATGAGCATCAATGGAAACATCACATGGAGAATGTTGATAACATCCAAAACAGTGCATATTTGGAACAATGTGTTCATGGCATGGCTGTCACACCCTGCATTTTGTAACATGTTATTTGCATCAATGAAACATGAAAATTAGTACTAGCAAAAATTTTTGGCATCATTTGGCTTTTATTTGGAATTGAGTTTTTCTTCATATGATTTTCATGTGCTCTTTAAAGTCAACCATTACCTCTTGTAGAATTCATCTCCATACCCAAAACTTCTGCCCAATGATCATACCAAGTGTTTATAGCAGTATAGTATTTTCTTATAAAATTAATTTGGCCAAATTGTATTTTCAAAATTTAGTATTCCAAAAACCCCTGAATTGAGGTTTGCACTGCAAGTGCTTGATTTAGGGTGAGAAAATTATTTCAAAAAGTATATTTGAGACCTAGTAGTCATAGGACTCCCAGAAACCACAAAAGTACAATTTTAAAAGTTATTTTCCTATTTTATTTAAAAGCATTTTCTTAAGGCCAGAAATGGTCTTTAATAGGGAAAAATTATTTAAGTATTTCAAAAATATTTGCCAAAACTCAGGGAGACTCATAGGACATATATTGTCCATATATAAGAGTTTCAACACTTGGTCATGTTCAAAATAATGGGTTAATCCCTCCAAAACCCTTTCTGGATATTTCAAGCTTTTGAAATATTTACAAAGAAAATATTCTCCAAAAATTCCAGGGAAATTCTATCATGTCATATATGACATATTTGATGATCTTGCCAAGCCCCATGCCTTGGGAAGCAAGAAAACATCCTCAAAACCCTTCAAAACCATTCTGTCCATATCTGAAGTTTGAGCAACTTTACATTGCCAAACTTATCCAAATGCTCTCAAACTTGGTGCACATGCTAGGGAGGCCTAATAAGGCATCTAGACCAAATGGCACAAGATTTGGAGTAGGGCAACTTGATCAGAATACCCCAAAACCATTTCTGTTCAAATTCAAATTTGAACAACTTTACATTACCAACTTTTTACCTGGAGCTTCAAACTTTGTGGGCATGATCAATACCCCAAAAGATGAAACTACACCAAGTGGTGCATCAACGGGAGATGATTAGCTTGACTTAAACATGATGAAGTCATTTCTGTTGATTTCTAGGGTTCACCAAAGTTACATTGGCTAGTTTCTTCAAATGAGCCCAAATTTGGTGAAACACCCTATTTCCATATGACTTTCAATCCTGTTAAGTGTCATGGCTAATGAAGATCATTTGCTTGTCCAAAACTTGATCAAACACCTTCTGCCATTTTACCAAAACCATCATCTTGACCTCTTTTACTATTTACTTTTGCCTCAACTTTCTACCACAGCTTCATCTAATTACATTCTATCTCCAGTAACGTCCCCATGTCCACAGCTCCATGATTGAGGGGTGAAAACCCTAAGTTACCTTGCTGGACAGCCAAATTCCACCCATTTACCAGCTTCACTCCTCCCTCATTGATCATCCAGAGCATCCAAGGCCTCATCTGAGTTGTTTACTTCGTCCTGGACCCCCCAGACACGGCGGACACGCCCAGAGAGCCAATGGCATGCCATGGCATGCGATAAGCACGCTCCAGAGCGCGCTACAGTGCGCACCCGCACTATAGTTTCGCCCAATCGCTCGCCTCCGACCACCTCGTGCTTCCTCCTCGCGCCAAACGATGCGCCTCGACGTCCGCAACCTCCCCGGCGCTGTCCCCCTCCTCCTTCTCCCTCCAATGACCGCCCTCGCACGCGCGCTGGCCGCCCGCGAGCTCCAACCTCTGGCCTCACACGCGTGCGCCCTCTGGAGCATTCCCCGCTCCTCCTCTTCCCTCTACTAGGTGTGGACCTCATCCATGATCGTCCCCGACTCGAATACAAGCGCCTGCACGGCCTCTGGCCTCGCCCGTGACCTCGCCGGCGCACGAGTCCACTGTGGACTGGGGCTCGGCTATATAAGCACGCCCCGAGCCTCTCCAACGGCACCCATCTCCTCCCCACACTCCCAGTAGCACACCAGCACCACCCACTCGCCCTCAGAGAGCCTCAGTGCTCGGGATCGACCGGAGCTCCGCCGCGTCGGGCGACCAGAGATCTCGCGGTACAGCCTCCCTCCGCCCCAACTCTTGCTCGATCTGGAGCCACCGGACCTCACTGACCCATTCCCCTCCTTCTCCCACTCCTATTGCAGCCCGGAGCGAGCCAGCCAGGGTCTTCCCGACGCTCCTCCGCCGTTCCACCTCGCCGCCGACGAACCTGGCCCTTCCGGTGGCCAACTCCAGCACAACTACATCCGCGACTCCTCCCTGAGCCCGACCGTGCCCTCAGGTCACCCCGCCGTGCCCGGAATCGCCGCTGGTGAGCTCGCCGCCCCTCTGGACGTGAGGTTGAAGATGACAGGCGGGCCTTGCCTGTCATCCTCACCGCCCTCTCGCTCCCCCCTTTGCCACTGACCGCCGGGCCCCGCCCGTCAGGTTTAAAAACCTGGCGCGCGCGCGCTGGCGCCCGTGCGGTGGGCTATTCGCCCTGGGCCGTGCACTGTGGCCGTTCTGGCCCAGTGGCACAGGGCCTTTTTCCCTTTTTCTTTTCTGTGATTATTTCAAATAATTTCACAGAAATAAATATTTGTCCAAATGAATTAATTCCAACTCCTAAAATCTTGTAAAAATCCAACCTATTTAATGGTGTCACTTTCACACATATCCATAGACCTTTTCTGTTCTATTCAAATTTGAACATTAAAACTTCTGTTCAAAAATCCTTAGATCCCATTCTGCCACTACAAAACTCAAGCTAAGAATTTTTGCCATCTTAGTTTTCCCTCTAGTATTTAACAAAAATAAGTTGACATTTTTCTGAGCACTTTGATTTTTCTGTTTTTATTGTGGCCTTATTTTCCCGTTGTTATTTTGCGACGTTTAGATACCGTATTTGACGAGGTTGCTGAAGAAGAAGGTGGGGAAGGATTTGAATACTTTGAAGACCAAGCCAATCCAGGCAAGCAGCCCTTTGACCATGATACACTTGTGTTTTTCGGAACCCGTTTGTTTCCAAATGCATGATGATAAGAGTTATGGTGGTGACCTAGTTTAAAACCACCACATGATGCATGCTTTGCTCTTGATCTTGCTATGTGCTAGATGCAATGCAAATGGTTAGTTGTGATGCTTAGTGATGCATGTGTGACATGTAACCTTCGTGGTTGCATTCTTTTCATAAACCCCATCGGGTGCCCCTAATGCCCTAGGGTGATATTGAGTTAGGTCATCACTTGAGGAAGAAGTGATGTGCCGGTAAAAAACTTGTGCATGGGTGAAATGATGGATTAGATTTATGTGTGACTATCGTCCCAACCAAACATGTGCAACCACTCTACCCCTTATGGGACGGGGCTTTATTGATTACTTAGGCCGATACTAGCATGGTGCCCGCATTACTAGTGACGGGAAGACTTGAGGTCTTTCCCGGGACGGGGTCGTGCTTGGATAGACGACCATGACTGTTTTTACAGGGCACCAAACACACTGTTGGTCCCTTCGGGTATGCGTGACATTGAAATTAGGGCAAGTCCCATGATCTATTGTTTGTACTCGAGGGCCGTGTACCAACGAGTGGACTCTATGTTAGTGTCGTCTAAGGAAAGATAATGACCGGGTGCATCCCCCGAGTACTTGAGGTACTGCGGGATCGTGGGTGACACGAAAGCTTCCCGGATCTTGTGGGTAAAGTGCACAACCTCTGCAGAGTGTAAAACTTTTCGAATAGCCGTGTCCACGGTCATGGACAGTTGGGTGGTGCTACTTAAACTATGTCCAGAATTTTACTACATCGGTGAAAGTATGCGTGTGATGAGTCAAGGTGGTGACTTGACTCGTTGAGTTGAATCCTATTCATGTTGATATCGGTAACCTGTTCTTGAGGTTACGTGAAGTCATTGATGCATATACTTGATGGTAGAATATTTATTCTAGCTCGATGCTAGATTGCTCATTGTTGTTCAATTGCATTGTTACCTTGAACCAAATCATGGGTTGCTTGCGAGTACATTCAAAGTACTCATTGGCTTGCCACTGGTTATTTAATTGGCCAGGCATGGAGGAACAGGAATATGAAGAAGAGTTCTATGGAGACGAACATGCAAACTAGGACGCTATCCCAGTCAGAATGCCTGTAGGGTTAAGGCAGATGGCATGGGTTCTACCTATCATCGAAGACTTCCGCTATTCGAGTTATTTGCTATTCAGCCCTTGAGGCTTTATCTATGTAAGACTTGGCCATAATGGCCTTAATTTGTGTAAGACGGTATGTATGGATGTATGACTCTTGTGGTTCAGCTTCTGTGTGTTCAGTGAGCATTGATCTCTGGGATCACTATACACGTGCATTCGGTGATCTCGCCTTCTAAGTCGGGGTCCCCACAGAGCTGGTATCAGAGCCATCCTGACTGTAGGAAGCCTTAGTTAGCATGGGCGTTAGTTAGATGAGACCCCTTTTCAAAAACCTTCTGAACCTCTCTTCTTTTCTAAACCTTACCAACCTGAGATATCATCAGGTTATTAACCTTTCCTATTCCACCTTTGTAGATGGCCGCTGTACCTGAAGAGCACCTGACCACTGGGTTTCCCTTGCTTCTCGAGGATAGCCTCCAGGAGTGCCAGTTCCACCGAGCGCCCATCCTCACCTACCTTGAGCATTGGGTTAGCGACACTGAGGTGGAGTACCATGTGGAAGTGATCGTGAAGGCAAACGATCCCCCCACAAGTTGGTTCTTTGAGGGACCCCAGATGGCAACACTACCTCTCGCTGTCGAGGCTGCTGCACTCAAGGCACTAATCCGTCTCCGCGAGCTTCTTCCGGAGATGGCAGCCAAGATGACAACCCGCTTCTTGCCTTACCGGAAGGAAGGTGAAGATGAAAGCAGCGCACTAGCCCCTCCATTGAAGGAAGGACTCCCGCTTTGATTCCAGACCTACTTCAGTCTGTGTGCCGACAGCTTGGCACAAGACTTGGCCTTGGAATCGATGAAGCTCCGAGAAGAACTTCACAAGACCAAGGCACTTCTTCGTCGAGCACAAGAGAAGGCAGATAGGATCAAGAAGGAAGGTGCGCCTCCAGGACAATCCGCTATCGCATACTGAGGCGGAAGACCCTCCGGAGATGTATCTTCCAAGGATGAAGAACCACCTCGGCGACGCCGTATGACGGCAAGGGAATATCGCAAGCTTTTCTCGGCACCACCGACAAAGCACCATCGTATCCAACTCCTCCACTCCCCCACACCCTCAAGTGACAAGGGAGCACAGATATATGAAGACAAGGAGGAAGACCCAGAAGAGCCAGAATACGCGACCGAGCATTCCGCCGCTTAGGCATTATTCGCTACTCGGATATGCCAGTTCATGACCTCTACGGTAGGATAGGTCGTGTAACCCCTATGCGCAGTCGAGTCCTTGTATGGTTCATATAAAACCATCTAGTGTTTGCTTTTGTTGTGTTTGGATGTATGTCGTATTCTTCCTTCGGGAATGTGTAAACGACTGCATCACCCGTTTGGTTTTTAACGAGTGTGTTTTGGCCTTTCGGCCCTTGCATGATTTGATTAGTGTCACACCCACCCCCTTACTAGGCACCCATCTATATTGCTTTCCCTCTTCCGAGTCATGAGACCTTTTACCGCTCCAATAGGATGCATGTTGTAACTCGTACTGGTACCTCTACCCAGCAGCCTGAAGCCGGAGCATCCGCTCAATCAGAGGCAGGCCACGACCAAACCAACGACCAAGCTCCACCACCACCACCTCCTCCAAACATGGACATGGCTCAGCTTCTCCAAGCTTTCCGAGAGGAACGCCAAGCCAACACTGCAGCCCTTTAGTTGATTGCTCAAGCTGTCACAAACAACCGCCAGCCGGCGGGGAATGGCAATGGACGTTCCACGTTGGCAGAGTTCAAGAAGCATGCACCGCCAACTTTCATCGAGACTGCTGAACCCCTGGATGCAGACGACTGGGTACGCAGCATTGAGGACTTACTGGAACTAGTCGGATGCACCGAAGACCGCGAGAAGGTGGCTTATGCAGCCCACTGCCTCGGGGGGACTGCTAGAGCTTGGTGGGATGGATTCAAGGTCATGCATGTTGGACAAGACATCACTTGGGACAACTTCAAGGCAGAATTCCGCAAAGCCCACATTCCTTCTGGAATCATGGCTATCAAAAAGCGTGAATTCCGAGCCCTGAAGCAAGGAAGTGGCACTGTCAAGGAGTACATGCAGAAGTTTAGTGTTCTGTCAAGGTATGCCCCTGAAGATGTCAGCACTGATGTTGCAAAAAGGGAGCGCTTCATGGAAGGCCTCAATCAGACTCTGCAGTACTCGCTTGTCGTGTGCGACTACCCAACCTTCCCTGACCTGGTGAACAAAGCACTCATGCTTGAAGACAAGCGGCGTGCTCTGGAAGACACTCGCAAGCGCAAGATGGTTAGCAAGGGAAGTTCCAGCAACCAGAAGCCTCGCCCGTGGCAGTCAGCCCCGGTCAAGCCAACCTATCAGCAACCAAGAGCTCCTGCACCTCGCACCAACTATCAGCCTCAGCAGTATGCCAACCCAAGGCCAGCTTTCAACCCCAATAACAGTGGTGGCAACAAGATCAACAATCCAAACCAAGTCACTTGCTTTGGATGCGGTCAGTCAGGACACATCTCAACGGTGTGCCCCAACAAGAATCCTGATGCCCCGCGCCCCAATGCGCAGAACCCAGGACAAGGCCGCGGGATGCCACCAAGGAACCCAGCTCCTCGCAACCCGCCTAACCATGGGAAGGGGCGTGTGAATCACATCACTGCTGAAGAAGCCCAGGAAGACCCGGACGTCATGCTGGGTACGTTCCTTGTCAACTCAGCACCTGCAACTGTCTTGTTTGATTCTGGAGCCACGCATTCATTTGTCACTCAAAGATTTGCATTAAAAAGTGGCATGACCCCTACACCCCTGAATAACCCCATGGTGGTACAAACCCCCGGAGCAGAGATGAGAGCCAAGATAGGCTGTAAGGGAGTCAGTATTACCATTAACGGTGTAGATTTCCTAGCAGACCTCATCGTCCTGAGATCACAAGGCTTGGATGTGATCCTAGGCATGAATTGGCTCAGCAAGCACCAAGGCTTGTTAGACTGTGCCAATCGGACTGTCACTATGACCAATGACCAAGGAGTCGAAGTTAAGTTTGCTCCCAACTCCTCTTCCGCTCAAGCCGTTCAAGTCAACTGTCTATCTGAAGTTGGGCTGGAGCAAGTACCGGTGGTATGCGAGTATCCCGACGTGTTTCCGGATGAGCTACCGGGAATGCCCCCTGACCGTGACATTGAGTTCATCATCGAGCTCGTGCCTGGGGCAGGACCCATCTATAAGAATCCTTATAGAATGGGGACGGAAGAATTAGCCGAGTTGAAGAAGCAACTGGAAGAGCAGCTGAGGAAGGGATTTATCCGCCCAAGTGCCTCCCCTTGGGGATCACCTGTTCTGTTTGTGGCAAAGAGGGACGGTACCATCCGCTTATGCATTGACTATCGTTCTCTCAATGAAGTTACAATCAAGAACAAATATCCACTTCCCAAGATTGAAGATCTATTTGATCAGCTCAGCGGAGCCAAGGTATTCTCCAAGATCGACCTTAGATCTGGGTACTACCAACTGAAGATCAGACCCCAAGATATTCCGAAGACGACATTCGTAACCAGATATGGCCTGTACGAGTGCACGGTCATGTCCTTTGGGTTAACCAATGCCCCAGCTTACTTCATGTATCTCATGAATAAAGTCTTCATGGAATATTTGGACAAGTTTGTTGTTGTCTTCATCGATGACATTCTTGTCTTCTCGAAGACGAAGGAAGAACACGAGCAACATTTGAGGATGGTCCTAGACAAGCTTCGGGAGCACCAACTATATGCCAAATTCAGCAAGTGTGAGTTCTGGATGCATAAAGTTGGATTCTTAGGTCATGTCTTGACCAAAGAAGGATTGTCAGTTGATCCCGCAAAGATCGAAGCTGTGACCCAATGGCAATCTCCAACGACCGTCAAGGAAGTCAGAAGCTTCCTAGGACTTGCGGGCTATTACCGCAAATTCGTGGAAGGATTCTCTAGCATTGCCCGGCCGATGACTCAGCTCCTCAAGAAGGACAAAAAGTTCGAGTGGACGCCAAAATGCGAAGAGAGCTTCCAAGAGCTCAAGAAGAGATTGACCACCGCCCCAATTCTGGCAACACCTGATATTCACAAGGAGTTCGTGATATATTGTGATGCCTCTCGAACCGGACTGGGAAGCGTTCTGATGCAAGAAGGCCGAGTCATAGCCTACCTCTCCAGGAAGCTACGACCTCATGAGGAGAACTACGCTACTCACGATCTTGAGTTAGCGGCAGTGGTTCATGCCTTGAAGACATGGCGGCATTACCTCCTAGGGAAACGGTGTGAGATATACACAGACCACAAAAGTCTGAAGTACATTTTCACCCAAAAGGAATTGAACATGAGGCAGCGTAGATGGTTGGAACTCATCAAAGATTATGACCTCAGTGTTCAATATCACCCCGGGAAGGCTAACGTGGTGGCCGATGCCTTAAGCAGGAAGGCTTGCTCCTTGAATGCCATTATTCAAGAGAGGCAGCCAGCCTTGTTTAAGGAACTCGAACAATTCAGTTTGGAATTGGTCACCCCAGGATTTCTGGATCATTTGGAAGTCAGACCGACCCTGATGGATGAAGTCAAGAAGGCGCAAGGCGTACATGCAAGCATTGAAGGCATCAAGAAGAAGATGAAGCTAGGCAAGGCCCCAGGATTCTCTAAAGACGAGCACGGGATTGTTTGGTACAAAGGCCGCATCTGCGTACCAAACAAGATGGAGCTGAAGAACCTGATCCTGCAAGAAGCCCACGACACTCCGTATTCCATCCACCCTGGAGGAACCAAGATGTACCAAGACTTGAAGGAAAGATTCTGGTGGCACGGGATGAAAAGAGAGATTGCAACCTATGTTGCAAAGTGTGATGTGTGCCAAAGGGTCAAGGCTGAATATCAGCGACCCGCTGGATTGCTTCAACCACTCAAGGTTCCTGAGTGGAAGTGGGATAAGGTCTGAATGGACTTCATCACTGGATTACCAAGGTCGAATAGAGGACATGACTCTATCTGGGTCATAGTCGATCATTTGACCAAGGTGGCCCATTTCATTCCTGTCAAGACTACTTATGATGGCAACCGGCTGGCAGCTCTCTACATCGACAAAATCGTAAGCCTACACGGCGTTCCCAAGGAGATTGTGTCAGATCGAGGAACCCAGTTCACCTCAAGGTTCTGGAAGAAGTTCCAAGAAGCCTTGGGAACCAAATTGTCTTTCAGCATGGCTTTCCACCCACAGACCGGAGGTCAGACAGAACGAGTAAATCAAATTCTCGAAGACATGCTCCGAGCCTGTGTCTTGGCATATGGAGCCAAGTGGGAAGATTGCCTCCCTTTTGCCGAGTTCTCCTATAACAACAGTTATCAGTCGAGCCTTCAGATGGCACCATTTGAGGTGTTGTACGGACGCAGATGTCGCACACCCCTCAACTGGTCAGAGACTGGAGAAGGGCTAGTCTTTGGACCGGATATTCTCCGCGCAGCAGAAGAGCAAGTCCAACTAGTCAGAGAGCGTTTGAAGGCAGCCAAGTCAAGGCAGAAGAGCTATGCTGACACTCACCGTCGGGACATGAGTTTCCATGTCGGGGACCATGTGTACCTGCGGGTAACTCCTCTAAAGGGAACCAAGCGTTTCCACGTCAAGGGGAAGCTCGCACCAAGGTTCATTGGACCCTTTAAGATCACTGCACGACGAGGAGAAGTGGCTTACCAGTTGGAACTACCACCTGAGCTATCCGATGTGCACAACGTATTCCACGTGTCACAACTCCGGAAATGTCTCCAAGTTCCGAGCAAGCCTGATCTCTACAAGGATGTTGATCACCAAGCCATTGATCTCCAGCCTGATTTGACCTACCGCGAGAAGCCCATTCGCATTCTGGATGAAGCAGAACGACGGACCCGAAGCCACACCATCAAGTACTTCAAGGTCCAGTGGAGCAACCACACGGAAGCAGAAGCAACCTGGGAACGTGAAGACTATCTTAGATCCGAGTATCCCGATCTATTTTAAGACCTAGTTTAGGAATCTCGGGGACGAGATTCTTGTAAGGGGGGTAGGTCTGTCACACCCTGCATTTTGTAACATGTTATTTGCATCAATGAAGCATGAAAATTTGGACTAGCAAATTTTTTTTGCATCATTTGGCTTTTATTTGGAATTGAGTTCTTCATATGATTTTCATGTGCTCTTTAAAGTCAACCATTACCTCTTGTAGAATTCATCTCCATACCCAAAACTTCTGCCCAATGATCATACCAAGTGTTTATAGCAGTATAGTATTTTCTTATAAAATTAATTTGGCCAAATTGTATTTTCAAAATTTAGTATTCCAAAAACCCCTGAATTGAGGTTTGCACTGCAAGTGCTTGATTTAGGGTGAGAAAATTATTTCAAAAAGTATATTTGAGACCTAGTAGTCATAGGACTCCCAGAAACCACAAAAGTACAATTTTAAAAGTTATTTTCCTATTTATTTAAAAGCTTTTTCTTAAGGCCAGAAATGGTCTTTAATAGGGAAAAATTGCTTATGTATTTCAAAAATATTTGCCAAAACTCAGGGAGACTCATAGGACATATATTGTCCATATATAAGAGTTTCAACACTTGGTCATGTTCAAAATAATGGGCTAATCCCTCCAAAACCCTTTCTGGATATTTCAAGCTTTTGAAATATTTACAAAGGAAATATTCTCCAAAAATTCCAGCGAAATTCTATCATGTCATATATGACATATTTGATGATCTTGCCAAGCCCCATGCCTTGGGAAGCAAGAAAACATCATCAAAACCCTTCAAAACCATTCTGTCCATATCTAAAGTTTGAGCAACTTTACATTGCCAAACTTATCCAAATGCTCTCAAACTTGGTGCACATGCTAGGGAGGCCTAATAAGGCATCTAGACCAAATGGCACAAGATTTGGAGTAGGGCAACTTGATCAGAATACCCCAAAACCATTTCTGTTCAAATTCAAATTTGAACAACTTTACATTACCAACTTTTTACCTGGAGCTTCAAACTTTGTGGGCATGATCAATACCCCAAATGATGAAACTACACCAAGTGGTGCATCAAGGGGAAATGATTAGCTTGACTTAAACATGATGAAGTCATTTCTGTTGATTTCTAGGGTTCACCAAAGTTACATTGGCGAGTTTCTTCAAATGAGCCCAAATTTGGTGAAACACCCTATTTCCATATGACTTTCAATCCTGTTAAGTGTCATGGCTAGTGAAGATCATTTGCTTGTCCAAAACTTGATCAAACACCTTCTGCCATTTTACCAAAACCATCATCTTGACCTCTTTTATTATTTACTTTTGCCTCAACTTTCTACCACAGCTTCATCTAATTACATTCTATCTCCAGTAACTTCCCCATGTCCACAGCTCCATGATTGAGGGCTGAAAACCCTAAGTTACCTTGCTGGACAGCCAAATTCCACCCATTTACCAGCTTCACTCCTCCCTCATTGATCATCCAGAGCATCCAAGGCCTCATCCGAGTTGTTTACTTCGTCCTGGACCCCCCAGACACGGCGGACACGCCCAGAGGGCCAATGGCATGCCATGGCATGCGATAAGCACGCTCCAGAGCGCGCTACAGTGCGCACCCGCACTATAGTTTCGCCCAATCGCTCGCCTCCGACCACCTCGTGCTTCCCCCTCGCGCCAAACGATGCGCCTCGACGTCCGCGACCTCCCTCGGTGATGTCCCCCTCCTCCTTCTCCATCCAGTGACCGCCCTCGCACGCGCGCTGGCCGCCCGCGAGCTCCAACCTCTGGCCTCACACGTGCGCGCCCTCTGGAGCATTCCCCGCTCCTCCTCTTCCTTCTACTAGGCGTGGACCTCATCCATGATCGTCCCCGACTCGAATACAAATGCCTGCACGGCCTCTGGCCTCGCCCGTGACCTCGCCGGCGCATGAGTCCATGGTGGACCGGGGCTCGGCTATATAAGCACGCCCCGAGCCTCTCCAACGGCACCCATCTCCTCCCCACACTCCCAGTAGCACACCAGCACCACCCACTCGCCCTCAGAGAGCCTCAGTGCTCGGGATCGACCGGAGCTCCGCCGCGTCGGGCGACCGGAGCTCTCGCGGTACAGCCTCCCTCCGCTCCAACTCTTGCTCGATCTGGAGCCACCGGACCTCACTGACCCATTCCCCTCCTTCTCCCACTCCTATCGCAGCCCGGAGCGAGCCAGCCAGGGTCTTCCCGATGCTCCTCCGCCGTTCCACCTCGCCGCCGACAAACCTGGCCCCTCCGGCGGCCAACTCCGGAACCACTACATCCGCGACTCCTCCCTGAGCACGACCGTGCCCTCAGGTCGCCCCGCTGTGTCCGGAATCGCTGCCGGTGAGCTCGCCGCCCCTCTGGCCGTGAGGTTGAAGATGACAGTCGGGCCCCGCCTGTCATCCTCACCGCCCTCTCGCTCCCCCCTCTGCCACTGACCGCCGGGCCCCGCCCGTCACGTTTAAAATCCTGGCGCGTGCGCGCTGGCGCCCGTGCGGTGGGCTATTCGCCCTGGGCCGTGCACTATGGTCGTTCTCGCCCAGTGGCACAGGGCCTTTTTCCCTTTTTCTTTTCTGTGATTATTTCAAATAATTTCACAGAAATAAATATTTGTCCAAATGAATTAATTCCAACTCCTAAAATCTTGTAAAAATCAAACCTATTTAATGGTGTCACTTTCACACATATCCATAGACCTTTTATGTTCTGTTCAAATTTAAATTCAAATTTGAACATTAAAACTTCTGTTCAAAAATCCTTAGATCCCATTCTGCCACTCCAAAACTCAAGCTAAGAATTTTTGCCATCTTAGTTTTCCCTCTAGTATTTAACAAAAATAAGTTGACATTTTTCTGAGCACTTTGGTTTTTCTGTTTTTATTGTGGCCTTATTTTCCCGTTGTTATTTTGCAACGTTTAGATACCGTATTTGACGAGGTTGCTGAAGAAGAAGGTGGGGAAGGATTTGAAGACTTTGAAGACCAAGCCAATCCAGGCAAGCAGCCCTTTGACCATGATACACTTGTGTTCTTCGGAACCCGTTTGTTTCCAAATGCATGATGATAAGAGTTATGGTGGTGACCTAGTTTAAAACCACCACATGATGCATGATTTGCTCTTCATCTTGCTATGTGCTAGATGCAATGCAAATGGTTAGTAGTGATGCTTAGTGATGCATGTGTGCCATGTAACCTTCGTGGTTGCATTCTTTTCATAAACCCCATCGGGTGCCCCTAATGCCCGAGGGTGATATTGAGTTAGGTCATCACTTGAGGAAGAAGTGATGTCCCGGTAAAAATCTTGTGCATGGGTGAAATGATGGATTAGATTTATGTGTGACTACCGTCCCAACCAAACATGTGCAACCACTCTACCCCTTATGGGACGGGGCTTTATTGATTACTTAGGCCGATACTAGCATGGTGCCCGCATTACTAGTGACAGGAAGACTTGAGGTCTTTCCCGGGACGGGGTCGTGCTTGGATAGACGACCATGACTGTTTTTACAGGGCACCGGACACACCGTTGGTCCCTTCGGGTACGCGTGACATTGAAATTAGGGCAAGTCCCATGATCTATTGTTTGTACTCGAGGGCCGTGTACCAACGAGTGGACTCTATGTTAGTGTCGTCTAAGGAAAGATAATGACCGGGTGCTTCCCCCGAGTACTTGAGGTACTGCGGGATCGTGGGTGACACGAAAGCTTCCCGGATCTTGTGGGTAAAGTGCGCAACCTCTGCAGAGTGTAAAACTATTCGAATAGCTGTGTCCACGGTCATGGACAGTTGGGTGGTGCTACTTAAACTATGTCCAGAATTTTACTACATCGGTGAAAGTATGCGTGTGATGAGTCAAGGTGGTGACTTGACTCGTTGAGTTGAATCCTATTCATGTTGATATCGATAACCTGTTCTCGAGGTTACGTGAAGTCATTGATGCATATACTTGATGGTAGAATATTTATTCTAGCTCGATGCTAGATTGCTCATTGTTGTTCAATTGCATTGTTACCTTGAACCAAATCATGGGTTGCTTGCGAGTACATTCAAAGTACTCATTGGCTTGCCACTGCTTATTTAATTGGTCAAGCATGGAGGAACAGGAATATGAAGAAGAGTTCTATGGAGACGAACATGCGAACTAGGACGCTATCCCAGTCAGAATGCCTGTAGGGTTAAGGCGGATGGCATGGGTTCTACCTATCATCGAAGACTTCCGCTATTCAAGTTATTTGCTATTCAGCCCTTGAGGCTTTATCTATGTAAGACTTGGCCATAATGACCTTAATTTGTGTAAGACAGTATGTATGGATGTAAGACTCTTGTTATTCAGCTTTTGTGTGTTCAGTGAGCATTGATCTCTGGGATCACTGTACACGTGCATTTGGTGATCTCGACTTCTAAGTCGGGGTCCCCACAATGGCATAGTGGATGAATTGCGCAAATCATGTAAAGGAAGCATGGCAATATCATCGCAGGAGAAACAAAAGCCAATTAGCATCATCTTGTCATCTATGCCCCAAGTGCAAATGGGATTTACTTTAATGGGGCATGCATAGTTACTATGTTGAGATTGAAATGATGCAATATGGGAGATCTCACTCATAGCATATGACAAGCTCAAAGGATTATCAAACATAATGTGACCAAAAGAATTTTCACATGATATCCTATGGAGCATAGCATCACAACTAGGAAACTCAACATGCTCATCATCATATTTATCATAAATAGGTAAGTTAAGACATGATGAAGTCGCACTAGCATGAAGCATGGGAATAGGTGTGTCAACATCATGCAAGCAATCATTGTCAAGATAGTCCACTAGTGGGACGAAAGAAGCATCATCACCTATGTTACCTTTGGAGCGTCACTCATGAGTTGTAGGTGAGGTGTTCAAGATCCAATCATTCGTATCTTCATCTTGATGGAACCATGTGGGTGGTGCATCTTCTTCCACCATGGCCATCAGGTTATCCATTGGAGGGACGGACTCGTCGAGGGTAGGCATGTCCTCTTGTAGGAGACCTAGCACCGAAGAAAACACACTCAGAGTAGAGGTTAAGTCGTTAGAAATAATAGTGGCCTCACATGCCCTATCAACTACCTCACTCACTAAGTGTTGTGGCTCACTCACTCCCTCTTGGATGCTCTCACTCGTATGGTTCGTGGAGTCACTCAAATGGCTCTCAACCTCACATAGGAGAAGTGGCATGCTCTCATGTATGGGGCTAGTAGTGGTCACTCTTATCCTCTCAAAGGAAATACTCTCAATGTCACATATGGTGGAGTCACTCGTATCACTCATGTGGTAGTGGCTCTCCTCCCATGGCAATTGGGGCATCTCGTCATATGTGGATGTCGAACAGGTGTAGGTGCAATAGTCTCCATGCTCAACTTCCTCATCCGTAACGCCTCCAAAGATGAATATCGTAGGGTGTGGCAAACCATCACGCTCCTCCGAGGTCAAAGAGAAGGTCTCATGCTTGCTCGCGTAGCTTGACCCGGAGTAGGAGTCCAATATGGGCGCCGTCTTCATGGTGACGAAGAGGTTCATGCTCGTCGCCTTGGTCGAAGGGGATGGCCCATGCTCGACCGTCTTGTCGCCGTTGCTCGTAGATGATCGCCTTGATGATGAAGACGTCGATATAGGCGAACTCATGGGAAGTATGCAAAGATGTCGTACGTCCGAAGGCGAAGATGCCTTGATAGCACTTGGTGAAGATGCCGAAGTGGTGGTTGTAGCCGTATCTCCTTCATGGTGGTGGTTGTCTTGCAGTCTTCTCTCTTGCTCTTGAAGCTTGGCCTTGGCATGAATTGGAGCTTGTTCGGACTTGTAGATATGCGCTTGTCGAGCATCTTCATGATGATGGTGTCGTTGTCGTGCTTGAGCTCTTGGTAGATGTCGTTCGTAGTCGTGCACATGATGCTTGGAGGTGACTCGCCCTTCATGACGATGTCGATGGTCGCCATGGCGGTGTGGACGTGGAAGACTTGAGCTTGCATCATGTTTGCGCTCCGAAGACTTGTGACTTGAACGTCGCTGCCGAGAAGATGACGAAGGGGAAGAAGACTTGTAATCGACAACCAAGTGTTTGAGCTCCGCCATTTGTTTGTTGAAGGAGTCGCACATGTCGTCGAAGGAAGCCATTCTCCTTGTCTCGGAGTGTCGTGGTTCGATGGCTATGTTGCCCAAGCGCTCTTGCATTGCTCGTTGTAGTCCGATGGTTTGCTCGTGGATGTAGTTGTTCGCGCCGTCGATGTTGAAGACCGGAGATGAAATGATTTGCCTATCCATCACAAGACTCAAGTAGTGGTGAGTGGGAGAAAGAGAAGAACTAGACCAATGTACCTTACCCGATGTTGAAAATGGATCAATGATCACTCAATAATGTACCAAGGAAATAGCACAATTGGTACCGATTCTTGTCAATTCTCACACCTACACAGGTAAAGCTTTTGGTGGAGCTTGGTGAGGATAGTGGCACAAAAATGTGATGCAAAAGTTAGCAAGAGTCAATAAAGTTGAAAGACATTCACAAATTCACAAATGTAACAGGTAGACCAATAGCAATGAGTGGCACACGAAAACACGCGCACGGATAGATAAATGTGGTTGTGCAACCAAGGATTGAGCTGAAAATGTGGAATCCACAGAAAATGCTCTTGTCGCACAACACTAGAGATACGCTAGCCGATTGCTCAAAAGGCGGATACGAACTTGTGCACTACCTATATGAGACAAAATGAAGCGACTTCCTATCACAAGTATGCTATTTATGTATGATGTTCCGGTGCATTTAGCACAAGATGATCCAAGATGATCGGATATGGCAATCTTATATGCAATGTGTGTCACAACCCTAGTTCTGGTATGCACTAGGTTAGTTTTGTGGTTTGCATCATGTTTAAATTTCAAATGAAATTGAATTGAGGACTTGTGAAACCCTCAGAAACCCTTTTGAAAATGACCCAAATAAAAGTTGCTCCAAAAAGGTCCAAGAAAATGTTCATGTGGCCCTCTAAAAATATTGGTCAGAGATAAAAATCAAACCAATGTTATTAGGAGCTCATAAGTATTTATTTTGGGCATTTGGAATTAATGCAATAGCTATTTGCTTGGATATATATATTATATATTTTATATATGTCCAAAATTCTGGTTCTTTATTTTTAGGGGTTTGGGTTAATTCCTAGGTCCCTGCAAAATAAAATGTCAGAAGGAAAACAAATGATTTAAATTAGAAATTAAATCAAAACAAATGTCAGAAAAAAATAGAAAAGAAAATTAAAAAAGGGCAGACTTACCTGTGCTGGCCCAGCACAGCACGGCCTGGCCGGCCCAGCTGGCCAGCCCAGCCGCTCCCTCCCTGTCGTCTTCCTCCCTGCCAGGAGGACGAGCGCGTGCTCGGCGCCCGCGGCCACGCGCCACGGCCACCTCCTGCTTCCGCCGCTGCCCGACGCGCCTAGCAGCCTCTGGACGACGACACGCACCCCCTGGGCCCTCTCACTCCCCCTCGGTTCCTTCCCCCCCTCTCCTGGTGCTCCTCCTTGCGAACGCCCGAACGCCACCGTCGCCGCCGCTCGCTGTAGTCGTGGCCACCGTCCCCCTCTCGCCTTGCCGGAGTGCCCAGAAGCTCCGCCCCGTTCCTCTCCTTCTCCTCGCCGAGCTGCCCGACGCCAGAAGCCCTGGAGCGCCGTCGTCGACCTCGTCTTCAACCTGCGGCCGTGAAGATCGCCGGCGACCGTGCGCCCGCTCGGACGCGTCCCCGAGCTCGCTGACGACGCCATCAAGATCGCCGTGAGCTCCTCTTCTTTTCCCCCTTCTCCCGTGCTCGCGCCTGTCCCCTAGCTCCAATTCCTCCCGCGGCCGAGAGCTTCTCGCCGCCGGCCATGGTGTAGCCGTGGCCACAGCCGCATGAGCTCACAACGGAGCACGTCATCGTGCTCAGGAAGCCCCCAGGAACCCAACGCACCCACTCCCTCGCCTTCTCGTACACCGCAGCACCTAAACCGACGAGGCCCGAACTCCGGCCGCCGCTGGGCTCGACGCCGGCGACGATTCCGGCCACCCCAACTGCTGCCGCTTAGTGCGTTGGATGCGCAAGAGCCTGCGCATCCTGTAGATGCCCTCCGCCGCTCGAATGGTCGACGGAGGCGAGTTTCCGACGCCCTCCGCCGCATTCGGCCTCGCCAGCGGCTAACCGCCGGTGGGTTTTGACCCAAACCCACCGGGTTTGACTTCCCCTGAGTCTATGACATGTGGGGCCAGCCTTGACTAATTTTTAGTTTAGGGTTTTAATTAAGCTTTAATTACTGACATTAATTTAATTAGACACTGACATGTGGGCCCCTTGTCTATTTAGTTTAGTTTTAAACTTAGTTAATTAACTGAGGCACTGACCAGTGGGACCCACTGTCAGGTTTGACTCTGGACCAGCCCCTTTGACCTGCTGACGTCATGCTTGTGTCATGCTGACGCAATAATCCAGTTCTGGTATTTAAATAAATCTTAAATGATTTATTTATTTCAGAAATTGGTTTAAACTTCAAAAAATCACAGAAATTCAACCGTAGCTCAGAATGGAATAATTTATATATGAAAAATTATCAGAAAAATTCAATCTATCCATCTGTACCATTTTCATGCATGACAAATGAAGGTCAACCTACTGTTTATTTGAAAACACATATTTAGCATTTAAAATGCTTATTCTAAAATTGCATTTGAACCCTTGGTTCAAATGGACTTCTTTCAAATTGAATGCTAGCTGCACTAGCCCAAACAACATCATAACTTCATGCCATATTCATGCATCATATTGTTGCATATGCTTGTGTTTGATTGTCGGCACCGTTCTTCTCGATAGGTCCAGCTCCGGAGATCGATCCAGAGTACCTGTCAGAGGAGCAGTGTTCTGCACGTTGTTTTACCAGGCAAGCAAACCCCTTTGTTCATTCTGATACAATCCTACTCTCTCGCTCCTGCTCCCTGTTATTGCATTAGGACAACAACGATTTCAACTACTACTTTATGCTGCGGTAGTTGAACCCATTCCTCTGCATGACCTGTCTTTCCACAGTAAATAGTTGAAACCCACTAGCATGTGTAGGAGTTGATTGAAGCCATGTTGTGATCTTACCATGCCTTGCTTGCTATTGCTTAGAGTGTGTCAGGTCTAATTCATCGGGAATGAATTGGAGTGAAATGATATGTTCTGATGCTGAGGGTTAAGTGTGTGAACACGATTTGGTAAAGGTAGTGGTGAGAGGCCATGTAGGAGTACATGGTGGGTTGTCTCACTGGAACCGTCCCTAAGAACTGAGTTCCGAGTATGTTGTCCAATGACTAGTTACTACCACACATTGGGTTCCGGTAACTTGACCCCTCTCGACTTATTAATCAACATGATCTCTGTCCAGGAGTTGTGACTAGTTTCTGGTGTTTGTAGGTAGTGTTATTTCTCTACCAGGTGGCACCCGACAGGGTGGGCTTGGGACAGACTAGGCACACGTGGCCCGGTGTACCGAGTGGCACCCGGATGGTGGGCTCGGGAACCCTGTACACATCGTTTGGGTCCGTGATGGAAACCTCGGCCGGACTCCCTTGCGGATGGAACCCGAATAGGCGATAAACCTGGACGAGAGACTTGTGTGGTTAGTCAGGTCGTGGCCGACACCCTCGCTAGGCTTCCGCTTGAAGGTTGCCGAGATACACGACGTGTACCTGGCGGTAAGTGGCGAGAGCGTGTGTGAAGAAGTACACCCCTGCAGGGTTTTCACAATCTACTCGAATAGCCGGGTCCGCGGATATGGACTTCTTGGATGCTTACGTGGTACATAGACAACTTGAAGTGGATACTCTAAAATGCTCAAGACAAGTGTGAGTGCTATGGATGGCCTTCTCGTAGGGAGACGGGAATGAATCCATAGTGGTGTATCGTGTGGTGCTTAGTGGACTCGTGTGCGCCACCTCAAAAGAGTTACCAGCAATCGTAGAATAGGATAGCCACTGAGTCAAAGCTGGCTTGCTGCAACTAAACCCCACTTTGCTATCTTGATACATGTGCATGTATGATAGGATCTGATGTAAGTCTTGCTGAGTACCTTTGTACTCATGTTTGCTTAATTTATGTTTTGCAGATAGGATTGATGTCTCACTAGTAGTTCCGCTTGGACTTCGACAAGTAGCTTGTACCTCAGCTACGTTCTTGGACGAGTGTTGTAGATAGTCAGGCTCTTCAGCCTTTTTCATTTGTAGATGTTTGTACTCAGACATGTAGTGCTTCCGCTTGTTGCTTGTATGCTCTGAATGTTGGGTTGTGAGACCCATGTTTGTAATACTTGGCTCCTCGGAGCCTAATGAATAAATACTTTGTTTATTAGAGTCTTGTTGTGACGCCATGTTGTATTTGCACATATTGAGCATATTGTGTGTATGTTATTGAAATGCTTGGTATGTGTGGGATCCGACACCTAGTTGTTTACCCTTGGTAGCCTATCTTACAGGGAAATGTCTCCTAGTGTTTCCACTGAGCCTTGGTAGCTTGCTACTGCTCCGGAACACTTAGGCTGACCGGCATGTGTCCTTCTTCGTTCCTGTGTCTGTCCCTTAGGGGAAATGTCACGCGTTGTTCCTTTAAGTCCTTGTAGCTTGCTACGACTTGGGTTCATACGTTGATGACCGACACGTTCGTTGCTGGGTCACGGATGCCTGTCTCTGTAATTTAGTGCCACTTTTGGTTTATAACTGGTCATGTCGGCCCGGGTTCTCTGTCATATGGATGCTAGCGACACTATCATATACGTGAGCCAAAATGCGCAAACGGTCCCGGGCCAGGTAAGGTGGCACCCATGGGGATACCGTGCGTGAGGCCGCAAAGTGATATGGTGTGTTACATGCTAGATCGGTGTGACTTAGGATCGGGGTCCCGACAGCGTTGGTATCAGAGCCTGACTGCCTGTAGGATTACCAAGCCAAAATGGTCGAAGTTGAGTCTAGAAATTCCTTAGTTATATAAGGGAATTGATTGTGGAAGGGAACGTAAGGCTCTTTTTACTCCTTATACCTCATGTCTTCTGATCTGAGTCATCTTACTTTTCCTACGGGGTTAAGGAACTAGGCTTTCTTTTCCGTCTATCAGGATCACGAGTTACTACTCCGTAGTCCCTTAGGATTGGTTGATCAGAGTCCTACTCCCGTTTCTAGTTCTTCCAGTATAGTTTGTTTAGTACTATCACAGTACCTTGAGTGATGATGTTGAGATGTTGTACTACCCTTTTCTGGCAGGATGTCTCATTCTGAGCATTTTACTGCCGTTATGCTGCCGGAATTATCCTAGTAGTTCGAGAGATACTAAATCCTTGTTCTACCATTATGCATCCTATAGTTGTTGATGTTTCCGTCTTCGGTTTCGCTTCTCAGGATGTCTTCAGTTAAGCGAAGCTCAGCTGCTCGTAGACAGAACCACGGAAGTGGTAGGGATAAGGAGGATCCTCCCGACCAGCCTTCGTTGGCGGAGTTAATGTTAGAGATGGAGAGAAACAAGCGTGAGTCTAACCGCTTGTTGGCACGTATTGAGGAGAATACCGCACATCAGTGCAAGGAATCGGCAACCATCCATGACTTCATTCGTCTGAAACCACCCACCTTCCATCATCCCCTTGAGCCACTCGACGCAGATGACTAGCTCCGTAGTATCACTCACAAGCTGCATTCTGCGAACGTAGCTGAAGATGACAAGGTTATCTATGCCACTTATCACCTGGAAGGTCCTGCTAGTCTTTGGTGGCAGAACTATGAGGCCATGATTCCAGCTGGCCAGATTCCTACCTGGAGAGTTTTCACCGAGGCTTTTCGTGAGCATCATATTCCTCAAGCCCTTATCGATCGTAAGAGAGAAGAGTTCTGTAGTCTTACACAGGCTAAGATGGCTGTTGATGCTTATAGTCGAGAGTTTGAGAACCTCGCCCGCTATGCTACAGAAGAAGTGTCCACGGACGCCAAGAAGCAGGCTAGGTTCCGGAAGGGTCTCAACCCCAAACTGCGTCGTGATCTCCACTTGCATCATTGCAACACGTTCCAGGCTCTTGTGAACAAGGCCATCAATGCAGAGACAGCTCAACTCACTTACGAGGAGTCTCGTAAGCACACCCTTGATTTGGGATCTTCTTCCGGTTCTCGTTCTCAAAAGCGCCGGATTTGGGTTCCGAACTCTGTTCTTCCACCCACTTATCCTCCGAGGCCATCTTGTGTGGTACCTTATCCAGCTCAGTCTTATGCTCCACCCAAGCCTATTGGCAAACCGCTCGTCAATACGGGTCCACGACCTACCTCAGGGACTTGCTTTACATGCGGAAAGCCAGGACACTATGCACGTGACTGTTCTCAGGCCAGTCTTGCTCCACCCCAGCCCGAGAAGTCCGTTCTTCGTAGTAAGACACCACGCAAGACTATCATTGCAAATCCAGCTCCCACTAAACATGGACGTGTGCATCACGTCTCAGCTAAAGACGCTCATGATGATCCAAACGTCGTTCTTGGTACACTCCTTGTCAATTGCCATCCGGCTTCGGTTCTGTTCGATACCGGAGCATCTCACTCCTTCATCTCTGAAGGCTATGCTCGTTTGCACGACATGTCATTTTGTGACATGCCAACTCCGCTCGAAATCCAAACCCCGGGGTCTAGATGGCAAACTACCAGAATAAGCCATGGTAATGGAATCCTTGTTGACAGACTGGTATTCCTTGCCTCACTCATAGCCCTCAAGTCTTCAGATATTAACATCATCCTGGGTATGGACTGGATGACAGCTCATCATGCCAAGATTGATTGTTACACTAGGTCTGTTCAGCTTACACACCCATCTGGCAAGATAGTCACTGTCTCCACTAGAGTTGCAAAGCGTCAGCTCTATTCTCTCAATGCCAGCCCCCTTCCAGACCTTGAAGATATCCCGGTAGTCCGAGACTTTCCGGATGTCTTTCCAGAAGAACTACCAGGTGTTCCACCTGATAGGGATGTAGAGTTCGTCATAGATCTTATCCCAGGAACTGTTCCAATTTCTAGGAGACCCTACAAAATGGCACCCCTAGAACTAGCTGAGCTTAAGAAACAACTTGATGAGTCCTTGCAAAAGGGTTTTATTCGTCCTAGTTCTTCTCCTTGGGCTTGTCCCGTCCTCTTCGTCAAGAAGAAGGATGGCACGGAACGGATGGTTGTAGATTATCGTCCCGTTAATTTGGTCACGATAAAGAACAAGTATCCGCTCCCCAGTATCAACGACCTGTATGATCAGCTCGCTGGATCCTCAGTCTTCTCCAAAATGGATTTAAGGTTAGGCTACCATCAAATCAAAATTAAAAACGGAGACATTCCTAAGACGGCTTTTGTCACTCGTTATGGCCAGTACGAGTACACCGTCATGTCTTTCGGTCCAACCAATGCTCCAGCCACTTTCTCCCGCTTGATGAACTCGATCTTCATGGAGTATCTGGATAAGTTCGTCGTGGTTTACCTCGATGATATTCTTATTTACTCGAAGAACGAGGAAGAGCATGCCAAACATCTTAGACTTGTTCTAGAAAAACTCAGAGAGCACCGCCTTTATGCCAAGTTCTCCAAGTGCGAATTTTGGTTGCCAGAAGTGACCTATCTCGGCCACGTAATCTCAGGGAAGGGCATTGCTGTCAATCCTGAGAGAGTTCAGGCCGTCCTTGATTGGACTCCGCCTGAAACAGTTAAACAAGTTAGGAGTTTCCTTGGTTTAGCCAGCTATTGTCGCCGCTTTGTTGAAAACTTCTCGAAAGTGGCCAAACCTCTCACAGAACTTCTTAAGAAAGATAAAAAGTTTGAGTGGTCCCCACAGTGTGAACATAGTTTTCAGGAACTGAAAAGACGCCTGACCTCTGCTCCCATACTTGTGCCACCGGATTTCACTAAGGACTTTGTTATCTACTGTGATGCCTCACGACAGGGACTAGGTTTCATTCTTATGCAGGATCGTCGTGTGATTGCCTATGCATCTCGACAGTTGCATCCACATGAGGAGAATTATCCTACACATGATCTAGAGCTTGCAGCTGTGGTCTATGCACTTAAGACCTGGCGGCATTACCTCCTTGGTAATTGTTGCGAGATCTACACCGATCACCAAAGTCTCAAGTATATCTTCACCCAACCAGATTTGAACCTTAGGCAAAGACGTTGGTTGGAGTTGATCTCAGATTACGACTTAGGAATTACCTACACCCCGGGCAAGGGAAATGTCATGGCTGATGCACTAAGTCGTAAGACCTATTGCAACAATCTCATGTTGCAGCAGGGCCAACCACTTCTCCATGAGGAACTATGTAAGCTTAACCTTCACATTGCTCCTCACGGATTCCTTTCAACTTTGGTGGCGAAACCTACTCTTGTGGATCATATCATAGAAGCCCAAAAGCATGATACCGGAATTACCCGGATCAAGAGAAACATTAAAAAGGGAGTTGGTGGATGTTTCTCTATGGATGATCGAGGTGTTGTTCTCTTCCAAAATCGGCTGGTGGTTCCCAAGAAGCAACATCTTCGGCAATTGATCCTTAAAGAGGCTCATGAATCTCCTCTCACGATTCATCCCGGTAGTACTAAGATGTATCAGGACCTATGCCAAAGGTTCTGGTGGACTAGGATGAAGAGAGAAATTGCTGAGTTCATTGCTAAATGTGACGTTTGTCGTCGCGTTAAGGCAGAACATCAAAGACCTGCTGGCACCCTTCAGCCTCTAGCTATTCCTGAGTGGAAATGGCATAAAGTTGGTATGGACTTCATCACCGGCTTTCCCAGGACCAAGAGAGGGAATAATGCTATCTTCGTAGTCATTGATCGTCTCTCCAAAGTGGCTCACTTCCTACCTGTTCGAGAGAGTATCACTGCTAGCCAGCTTGCTGACTTGTATATTTCTCGAATAGTGTCACTTCATGGTGTTCCACTAGAGATCAATTCAGACCGTGGTAGTCTTTTCATTTCTCATTTCTGGGAGAGTTTCCAGACTGCCATGGGCACCCATCTTTCTTTTAGTACCGCTTTCCACCCTCAGTCAAGTGGTCAAGTGGAACGGGTTAACCAAATTCTCGAAGGCATGCTTAGAGCTTGTGTTATCTCTTTCGGTATGGATTGGGAGAAATGTCTTCCTTTCGCCGAGTTTGCTTATAACAATAGCTATCAATCTAGTCTCAAGCAAGCTCCTTTTGAGATACTCTATGGATGAAGATGTCGAACACCTTTGAACTGGTCAGAAACCGGCGAAAGACAATTCTTTGGACCGGATATGATCCAGGAAGCAGAAGAGCAAGTTCGTATCATTCGTGAGAATTTGAAAACAGCCCAGTCTCATCAAAAGAGCCAGTATGATCGTCATCATAAGGAAGTAGCTTATGAGGTTGGTGACAAAGCTTATCTTCGGGTTACTCCTTTGAAGGGTACCCATCGTTTCGGTATCAAGGGCAAGTTGGCTCCTCGTTACATTGGTCCTTTTCGCATTCTTGCTAAACGAGGAGAGGTTGCCTACCAATTGGAACTACCCCCACATCTTTCTCGAGTTCATGATGTCTTCCACGTCTCTCAACTCAGGCGTTGCTTCTCGGATCCCATCCGCGGAGTGGACCACGAAACGCTTGATCTCCAAGATAACCTCACATATCGAGAGTATCCCGTTCGCATTCTGGATCAAGCAGAGCATGTCACTCGACGTCATAACATCAAGTTTCTCAAGGTTCAGTGGTCTCATCATTCCGAGAGAGAAGCTACTTGGGAGCGAGAAGATCGTCTCCGACTGGAGTACCCCACCTTCTTTCCGCCTACTCCTGAAACTCGGGACGAGATTCTTTCGAGTGGAGGCGAGTTGTCACAACCCTAGTTCTGGTATGCACTAGGTTAGTTTTGTGGTTTGCATCATGTTTAAATTTCAAATGAAATTGAATTGAGGACTTGTGAAACCCTCAGAAACCCTTTTGAAAATGACCCAAATAAAAGTTGCTCCAAAAAGGTCCAAGAAAATGTTCATGTGGCCCTCTAAAAATATTGGTCAGAGATAAAAATCAAACCAATGTTATTAGGAGCTCATAAGTATTTATTTTGGGCATTTGGAATTAATGCAATAGCTATTTGCTTGGATATATATATATATGATATATTTTATATATGTCCAAAATTCTGGTTCTTTATTTTTAGGGGTTTGGGTTAATTCCTAGGTCCCTGCAAAATAAAATGTCAGAAGGAAAACAAATGATTTAAATTAGAAATTAAATCAAAACAAATGTCAGAAAAAAAAATAGAAAATAAAATTAAAAAAGGGCAGACTTACCTGTGCTGGCCCAGCACAGCACGGCCTGGCCGGCCCAGCTGGCCAGCCCAGCCGCTCCCTCCCTGTCGTCTTCCTCCCTGCCAGGAGGACGAGCGCGTGCTCGGCACCCGCGGCCACGCGCCACGGCCACCTCCTGCTTCCGCCGCTACCCGACGTGCCTAGCAGCCTCT
>LR738712.1:441629838-441650853 GCA_902687465.1 Secale cereale | reverse complement strand
CCCCTCTCCTGGTGCTCCTCCTTGCGAACGCCCGAACGCCACCGTCGCCGCCGCTCGCTGTAGTCGTGGCCACCGTCCCCCTCTCGCCTCGCCGGAGTGCCCAGAAGCTCCGCCACGTTCCTCTCCTTCTCCTCGCCGAGCTGCCTGACGCCAGAAGCCCTGGAGCGCCGTCGTCGACCTCGTCTTCAACCTGCGGCCGTGAAGATCGCCGGCGACCGTGCGCCCGCTCGGACGCGTCCCCGAGCTCGCTGACGACGCCATCAAGATCGCCGTGAGCTCCTCTTCTTTTTCCCCCCTTCTCCCGTGCTCGCGCCTGTCCCCTAGCTCCAATTCCTCCCGCGGCCGAGAGCTTCTCGCCGCCGGCAATGGTGTAGCCGTGGCCACAGCCGCACGAGCTCACAACGGAGCACGTCATCGTGCTCAGGAAGCCCCCAGGAACCCAACGCACCCACTCCCTCGCCTTCTCGTGCACCGCAGCACCTAAACCGACGAGGCCCGAACTCCGGCCGCCGCTGGGCTCGACGCCGGCGACGATTCCGGCCACCCCAACTGCTGTCGCTTAGTGCGTTGGATGCACAAGAGCCTGCGCATCCTGTAGATGCCCTCCGCCGCTCGAATGGTCGACGGAGGCGAGTTTCCGACGCCCTCCGCCGCATTCGGCCTCGCCGGCGGCTAACCGCCGGTGGGTTTTGACCCAAACCCACCGGGTTTGACTTCCCCTGAGTCTATGACATGTGGGGCCAGCCTTGACTGATTTTTAGTTTAGGGTTTTAATTAAGCTTTAATTACTGACATTAATTTAATTAGACACTGACATGTGGGCCCCTTGTCTATTTAGTTTAGTTTTAAACTTTAGTTAATTAACTGAGTCACTGACCAGTGGGACCCACTGTCAGGTTTGACTCTGGACCAGCCCCTTTGACCTGCTGACGTCATGCTTGTGTCATGCTGACGCAATAATCCAGTTCTGGTATTTAAATAAATCTTAAATGATTTATTTATTTCAGAAATTGGTTTAAACTTCAAAAAATCACAGAAATTCAACCGTAGCTCAGAATGGAATAATTTATATATGAAAAATTATCAGAAAAATTCAATCTATCCATCTGTACTATTTTCATGCATGACAAATGAAGTTAAACCTACTGTTTATTTGAAAACACATATTTAGCATTTAAAATGCTTATTCTAAAATTGCATTTGAACCCTTGGTTCAAATGGACTTCTTTCAAATTGAATGCTAGCTGCACTAGCCCAAACAACATCATAACTTCATGCCATATTCATGCATCATATTGTTGCATATGCTTGTGTTTGATTGTCGGCACCGTTCTTCTCGATAGGTCCAGCTCCGGAGATCGATCCAGAGTACCTGTCAGAGGAGCAGTGTTCTGCACGTTGTTTTACCAGGCAAGCAAACCCCTTTGTTCATTCCGATACAATCCTACTCTCTCGCTCCTGCTCCCTGTTATTGCATTAGGACAACAACGATTTCAACTGCTACTTTATGCTGCGGTAGTTGAACCCATTCCTCTGCATGACCTGTCTTTCCACAGTAAATAGTTGAAACCCACTAGCATGTGTAGGAGTTGATTGAAGCCATGTTGTGATCTTACCATGCCTTGCTTGCTATTGCTTAGAGTGTGTCAGGTCTAATTCATCGGGAATGAATTGGAGTGAAATGATATGTTCTGATGCTGAGGGTTAAGTGTGTGAACACGATTTGGTAAAGGTAGTGGTGAGAGGCCATGTAGGAGTACATGGTGGGTTGTCTCACTGGAACTGTCCCTAAGAACTGAGTTCCGAGTATGTTGTCCAATGACTAGTTACTACCACACATTGGGTTCCGGTAACTCGACCCCTCTCGACTTATTAATCAACATGATCTCTGTCCAGGAGTTGCGACTAGTTTCTGGTGTTTGTAGGTAGTGTTATTTCTCTACCAGGTGGCACCCGGCAGGGTGGGCTTGGGACAGACTAGGCACACGTGGCCCGGTGTACCGAGTGGCACCCAGATGGTGGGCTCGGGAACCCTGTACACATCGTTTGGGTCCGTGATGGAAACCTCGGCCGGACTCCCTTGCGGATGGAACCCGAATAGGCGATAAACCTGGACGAGAGACTTGTGTGGTTAGTCAGGTCGTGGCCGACACCCTCGCCAGGCTTCTGAAGGTTGCCGAGATACACGACGTGTACCTGGCGGTAAGTAGCGAGAGCGTGTGTGAAGAAGTACACCCCTGCAGGGTTTTCACAATCTATTCGAATAGCCGGGTCCGCGGATATGGACTTCTTGGATGCTTACGTGGTACATAGACAACTTGAAGTGGATACTCTAAAATGCTCAAGACAAGTGCGAGTGCTATGGATGGCCTTCTCGTAGGGAGACGGGAATGAATCCATAGTGGTGTATTGTGTGGTGCTTAGTGGACTCGTGTGCGCCACCTCAAAAGAGTTACCAGCAATCGTAGAATAGGATAGCCACTGAGTCAAAGCTGGCTTGCTGCAACTAAACCCCACTTTGCTATCTTGATACATGTGCATGTATGATAGGATCTGCTGTAAGTCTTGCTGAGTACCTTTGTACTCATGTTTGCTTAATTTATGTTTTGCAAATAGGATTGATGTCTCACTAGTAGTTCCGCTTGGACTTCGACAAGTAGCTTGTACCTCAGCTACGTTCTTGGACGAGTGTTGTAGATAGTCAGGCTCTTCAGCCTTTTTCATTTGTAGATGTCTGTACTCAGACATGTAGTGCTTCCGCTTGTTGCTTGTATGCTCTGAATGTTGGGTCGTGAGACCCATGTTTGTAATACTTGGCTCCTCGGAGCCTAATGAATAAATACTTTGTTTATTAGAGTCTTGTTGTGATGCCATGTTGTATTTGCACATATTGAGCATATTGTGTGTATGTTATTGAAATGCTTGGTATGTGTGGGATCCGACACCTAGTTGTTTACCCTTGGTAGCCTATCTTACAGGGAAATGTCTCCTAGTGTTTCCACTGAGCCTTGGTAGCTTGCTACTGCTCCGGAACACTTAGGCTAACCGGCATGTGTCCTTCTTCGTTCCTGTGTCTGTCCCTTAGGGGAAATGTCACGCGTTGTTCCTTTAAGTCCTTGTAGCTTGCTACGACTTGGGTTCATACGTTGATGACCGACACGTTCGTTGCTGGGTCACGGATGCCTGTCTCTGTAATTTAGTGCCACTTTTGGTTTATAACTGGTCATGTCGGCCCGGGTTCTCTGTCATATGGATGCTAGCGACACTATCATATACGTGAGCCAAAATGCGCAAACGGTCCCGGGCCAGGTAAGGTGGCACCCGTGGGGATACCGTGCGTGAGGCCGCAAAGTGATATGGTGTGTTACATGCTAGATCGGTGTGACTTAGGATCGGGGTCCCGACAATGTGGTATGCTGCTATGGCTCTTGCTTACAAGCTTCTTTGTCTTTCTCTTTTTGCTTAAAAGCTTATTCTCTTTTTGTATATGGCCACGATGCACAAACCAAGATAGCAATTGTGTATATGTGGGAACAATCTTGTGACACAAGAGATGATATGATGATACCAATATGATATGGTATGTAGGCAATGGATGCGCGGGTCGATGATCACTAATGTGCCCAAGTAACGTTGCTGGCAATACTGAAAGGCTAGTCTCGATAGGTAAGTGACGCAAAATGGGCTAGGGGTTAACAATGCAATGGAAAAGGTGAATATACAATGATGTCATCGAGGTTACCGTCCGTGGCGATGATGAGAGGCGGTGTTCTTGATGTAGACCCGTTCCTAATTAGCCAAAACACCTTAGGAAACGGAAAAACCACAACTCAAAATCTAAAGGACTAATGTCAAATGGTGGTAGCGGGAAAGCGGTGGTGGTTGCGTAAGAGGGTGGTGGGGCTATACACGTTGTCGGAGTTGAAGTCACGGTCCCTAAGTAGCCGAAACACCTTAGGAGACTCTAGCCACAACTCAAACAAGCTCGAACAAAATTGGGTTAAGTTGGGTTGGCTGAAATATATTGTGGGAATGTGTATGCGGAAGTGGTGGTGGTGGTTGATGAAGAAGCAATTGTCCCTAAGTAGCCTAAACACCTTAGGAGACTCAAATCACTACTCAAGCGACCACAAATGCTATGGTGGACAAAATGGGTTAGGTTGCGGAAGGCTATGGTGGCTATGCGGATGATATGGTGGAAGGCCTAGGCGAACTTGCCAAATTTGACAAAATTTGATGGAGTCAAATGATGACGGTAGTATTTTTTGCGATGGGGGATGTCAATAGCTTCAAAACGAGCTAAAGAACGTCGAAAACGGACTCCGGATGAATTAGTTATGGCTAAAACAAAATTTCAGCCGCGTCAATTTCAGAGTTAGCCGGACATCCGGGAGAAAGTCCAGCTCATCTGGGCTATGACCGGATGATCCGGGAGAACATCCGGATGATCCAGGTTCGTCAGCTCCGGTTCTGTTTTTCGGGTGCGTGAATTGCACGGACGTCCGGGAGAGGGTCCAGCTCATCCGGGAGGTGTCCGGATGATCCGGGCGGGTCTCCGCTCGGGATTTCCTCTCGGGGACGGATTTGGGGGCGGAAATGGATGATTTTGGGCTCAAAATTGAGAGGATTTCATGGATGGAAAGTGGGGAAACTTGCGGAGATGCTAGATCCACTTGAAACCAAGCAAATCCATGAATCAAAATCAACAAAACATCATCAAACCAACAGATCACAAAAAAATGTGAGGCTATTTTTGGTGGGGAATTTTCGAATTTGGGGAAGAACACAATAAAACAAGGCTAGAAAACGGTGAGGGGGCTCCAAATTTGTGAGAAACCAAGGCTCATGATACCATATGATGCGGGGTCAACACGTTCTAGGCCGATCTTTCACGAAATGGAGGGGATCCCATGAAGAACACGAAGAACACAAAGGGGAATCACGAGGGGAAACGGGAGAAAACACTCAAATAAACAAGAGATGGTCACACATGTGCTAGATCCTCAACACAACGAGATACACGGTCCAAATCCAACAAAGGAAAGATACAAAGGTAGCTAGTTCATCTCCGTGAGGAGGTCTTGAATCTGCGAAGGATCTTCCCGTGAGGGGTCATGAATCCGTGTGGATCTTCTCCGTGGAGGGGCCGCAGTCACTCACAAGGAGATGAACCACTAGTGGATGAGCAAAGCTCTGTCTCAAATGAGCTAAACCGCTAACCCTCAAATGGAGGAGGGGGAGGAGTATATATAGTCTAAGCCATGAAGGGGTAAGTGAGGGGCGAAGGGGTACACGGGCTCGGCCCAAGTCACGCGCACAGGCGGGGTCCGGATGATCCGGATGGTGGCCCGGATGATCCGGGTGTCAAGGGTCCGGATGATCCGGGCGACCGTCCGGATCGTCCGGCTTCGTGAGGTTGCTTCGGGTGCCTTCGGGTGCATTTCCCGGATCATCTGGGTCGGGGTCACTAAGATTCCCACTGTTCATGCGACCAGTGAAACAAAGCATGGCGCAAAATGACAATATCAGGGGCACTAAGATTCCCACTGTTCCTGCGACCAATTAAACATCTACTATAAGCGTAGAACAGGAAAATGTATGCTAGTAATTCTTGCCCCTGAAACTTTCCTAGTTTCCCCTATAGCTATCAGGTCAATAAACCCTTCAACATCTTCACGACATGGTTCATCAAGACTACCAGCAAAGGGTATCTTGCATACTTCACAAAATTCAAAGAATGACATCTCCTAACCTCATCATATAAACGAAACTCCACTGAAGGTGATGATTTCTTAGCATGAAAATGAAAGTTTTGCGTGAAAATATTAGTGAGTAAGAGATATTGTTCACGCTGGTCGTGGTGGAAGTCGGTGAGGCCTGCATTGTTCGCCAAATAATAGAAGTCTCCATAAATCCCGGCGGCTTCCATGAACTCATTACAAGGCCATTCACACGGCCGAACTTCTGAAGTGCGAGGAAGATTATATTTGGGCTTCTTATTTTCTTCCTTCTTCTTATCCTCTGAACTTTTACTAGAGGAGCCTCTCAACAATCTCTTTATCATTTTCCTCCTCTGAAAAATTATGAAATTTTAGTAACTCAAAATAAAAGTTAACCAAACTCAACAAGATTGATAGCAACAACTCCTACAAGTGCCTAGAGACTATATCATGCATTAGAACTACTTGGGACCAAAGAAATTTGTCATTCAAGCTCAAGAACAAGGTCACCACAGCAGCAAAAATTTGCAATAAATAAAGCACTAGAACAAAAACTAATTGGACCAATGGAGGAGTCACATACCAAGGAATAATCTCCCCATACAGTTTTGTGAATGGAGCTTTGAGCAAGAAGATTGAAAATGGCGACAAGATGAGCTAGAGCTCGTGCTTGAGCTAGATGGTGATTTTTTAGGAGGAAGAGAAGTGTGTGGGTGCAGGGATAAGTGGAGGGGGGCCACGTGGGGCCCACGAGGCAGGGGGCGTGCCCTGTGAGGGTGGGCGCGCCCTGGACCCTCATGGCCAGGTGCTGGCTCCCCTCACTGTGTTTTCTGTGCCATATATTCTCAAATATTCTAGAAAAAAATCATATTTCATTTTTAGGGCATTTGGAGAACTTTTATTTTCGGGGTATTTTTTATTGCACGGATAAGTCTGGAAACAGACAGAAAATACTATTTTTGCTTTATTTAACCTAATTAACAGAAAGTAAAAGGAGGGTATAGAAGGTTGTGCTATCTAGATTCACATATCTCATGCTCATCAAAAAGGAATCCATTAACAAGGTTGATCAAGTCTTATTAATAAACTCTTTCCGAATAACATGAAACCGGAGAATTTTCGAATAACACTAGGTTACCTCAATGGGGATATGTATGTCCCCAACAATAAGAATATCATATGTCTTCTTGACAGTAGGAAGAGGAAATTCAAAACCTCCAATAGTAATAGTTGGAATTTTTCCAATATAATTGATACTGTGGACCTGAGGTTGTTTCCTCGTAAAGTATACCGTATGCTCATTACCATTGACATGAAAAGTGACATTGCCTTTGTTGCAATCAATAACAGCCCCTGCAGTATTCAAAAAGGGTCTACCAAGGATAATAGACATACTATCGTCCTCGGGAATATCAAGGATAACAAAGTCCGTTAGAATAGTAACATTTGCAACAACAACAGGCACATCCTCACAAATACCGACAGGTATAGCAGTTGATTTATCGGCCATTTGCAAAGATATTTCAGTAGGTGTCAACTTACTCAAGTCAAGTCTATGATATAAAGAGACAGGCATACCACTAACACCGGCTCCAAGGTCACATAAAGCAGTTTTAACATAGTTTCCTTTAATGGAGCAAGGTATAGTGGGTACTCTTGGACCTCCTAATTTCTTAGGTATTCCACCCTTAAAAGTGTAATTGGCAAGCATGGTGGAAATTTCTACTTCATGTATCTTTCTTTTATTGGTAATAATATCCTTCATATATTTAGCATAAGGATTTGTTTTTAGCATATCAGTCAAACGCGTACGCAAAAAGATAGGTCTAATCATTTCAGCAAAGCGCTCAAAATCCTCATCATCATTTTTCTTGGATGGTTTAGGAGGAAAAGGCATGATTTTATGAACCCATGGTTCTCTTTCCTTACTGTGCTTCCTAGCAACAAAGTCTCTCTTATCATAACGTTGATTCTTTGATTGTGGGTTATCAAGATCAACAGCAGGTTCAATCTCTACGTCATTATCATTGCTAGGTTGAGCATCATCATGAACATCATCATTAACATTATCACTAGGTTCATGTTCATTACCAGATTGTGTCTCAGCATCAGAGATAGAGATATCATTATGATGCGGGGTCAACCCGTTCTACGCTGATCTTTCACGAAATGGAGGGGATCCCATGAAGAACACGAAGAACACAAAGGGGAAACACGAGGGGAAACAGGAGAAAATACTCAAATCAACAAGAGATGGTCACACATGTGCTAGATCCTCAACACAATGAGATACACAGTCCAAATCCAACAAAGGAAAGATAGAAAGGTAGCTAGTTCATCTCTGTGAGGAGGTCTTGAATCCGCGAAGGATCTTCCCGTGAGGTGTCTTGAATATGTGTGGATCTTCTCCGTGGAGGGGCCGCAGTCACTCACAAGGAGATGAACCACTAGTGGATGAGCAAAGCTCTGTCTCAAATGAGCTAAACCGCTAACCCTCAAATGGAGGAGGGGGAGGAGTATATATAGTCTAAGCCACGAAGGGGTAAGTGAGGGGCGAAGGGGTACACGGGCTCGGCCCAAGTCACGCGCACAGGCGGGGTCCGGATGATCCAGGTGTCAAGGGTCCTGATGATCCGGGCGACCATCCGGATCGTCCGCCTTCGTGAGGTTGCTTCGGGTGCCTTCGGGTGCATTTCCCGGATCATCCGGGTTGGGGTCCGGATCGTCCGGGCTAGGGCTGGATCGTCAGGACGGCGGTCTGGATCATCCGGGCATCTTCTGTCTTGCCCTTCTTCTTCTTCGTCTTCATGTATGCTTCTCTCCTTCGACCGTACTTGCTCCTTAGCTGCTCCATGCTCTTCCTCTTGGTTCATGGTCATGCATAGCATATATGTTTGAGGTAGTAGCCATGTCTCACATGTGGAAAGTGAAGGTTCGGAGAGGAGCGAGTTCACCTTGTGTCCATTGGCGTATGCTTGAGGTCTCATCGTATGTCCTCTTGGGGCTTGAGGAGTAGTCGTAGTGTACATGGGGATGACCATAGGATGCTCCACATCACATTAGGATTCTCATGTGTGTCAGCTACAGGTTCACTAGAAGCATGCAAAGTCCTATCATTTTTCTTTTTCTTCTTCTTAGAAGAACTAGGTACATCTAAATTAGCTCTCTGAGAATCTTGCTCAATTCTCTTAGGATGGCCTTCAGGATACAAAGGTTCCTGAGTCATTTTACCACCTCTAGTTTCAACTCTAACAGCATAGCCATTATTCTTACTATTTAATTCATTGAGCAAATCATTCTGAGCCTTAAGTACATGTTCTACTTGAGTGGTAACCATAGAAGCATGTTTACTAATGAGTTTCAATTCACCTTTAACTCTAGACATATAATCACTCAGGCGTTCAATCATATAAGCATTACGTTGCAATTGTCTACCAACATAAGCATTGAAGTTTTCTTGTTTCACAATGAAATTGTCAAACTCATCTAAGCATTGGCTAGCAGACTTATAACGAGGAATATCACCTTCATCAAACCTATAAAGATAATTTACCTTTACTACATGTGTCGGGTTATCAAGACCATGTATGTGGTAAATTCCTAACATCTTCAGCTTTAATACCTTTTTCTTTCATAGATTTCTTTGCCTCTTGCATATCTTCAGGACTGAGAAATAGAACTCTCCTTTTCTTCAGAGTTGGCTTAGGGGCTGGTTCAGGAAGTGTCCAATTATTTTCATTGGCCAACATATTATTCAATAATAATTCAGCTTGATCAGCTGTTCTTCCCCTGAAAACACAACCAGCACAACTATCCAGGTGGTCTCTAGAAGCATTGGTTAGTCCATTATAAAAGACATCAAGTATATCGTTCCTCTGAAGAGGGTGATCAGGCAGTAATTGGAGAAGCCTCCCTCAAGCTTGTGGGAGACTCTCTTCTTCAATTTGCACAAAGTTATATATTTCCCGTAGGGCAGCTTGTTTCTTATGAGCGGGAAAATATTTAGCAGAAAAGTAATGCATCATGTCCTGGGGACTACGCACACAACCAGGATCAAGAGAATTAAACCAAGTCTTAGCATCACCCTTTAACGAGAAAGGAAATAGCTTAAGGATATAATAATAACGAATATTTTCATCGTTGGTAAACAGGGTGGCTATATCATTCAACTTAGTGAGATGTGCCACAATAGTTTCAGACTCATAGCCATGGAAAGGATCAGATTCAACCAAAGTAATTAGCTCTGGATCAACAGAGATATCATAATCCTTATCAGTAACAAAGATAGGTGAAGTAGCACAAGCAGGGTCATATTTCATTCTAGCATTCAAAGACTTTTCTTTCAGCTTAGCTAATAATTTCTTAAGATCATACCTATCGTTGCAAGCAAGAAAGTCTCTAGCAGTTTCTTCATCCATAACATAACCCTCAGGAACAACAGGCAATTCATATCTAGGGGGAGAAGCTTCATCATCACTTTCATAAATATTATCAGCTTCAATATTTGCATTCTCCCTAACCTTAGCAATTTGTTCATCTAGAAATTCACCTAGTGGCACATTATTATCAAGCATAGAAGTAGTTTCATCATACATAGCAGAAGTGGCATCATCAAGAACATGCGACATATCAGAGTCAATAGCAGGAGTAGGTGTCGCTAATTTACTCATAACAGATGGTGAATCAAGTGCAGAGCTAGATGGCAGTTCCTTACCTCCCCTCGTAGTTGAGGGATAAATCTTGGTTTTTGAGTCCTTCAAGTTCTTCATAGTGATCAACAGATATAAATCCCAAGTGACTTAAAGAATATAGCTATGCTCCCTGGCAACGGCGCCAGAAAATAGTCTTGATAACCCACAAGTGTAGAGGATCGCAACAGTTTTCGAGGGTAAAGTATTCAACCCAAATTTATTGATTCGACACAAGGGGAGCCAAAGAATACTCTTAAGTATTAGCAGCTGAGTTGTCAATTTAACCACACCTGGAAAGTTAGTATCTGCAGCAAGGTAGTTTAGTAGCAAAGTAATATGGAGATAGTGGTAACAGCAATAAAAGTAACGGTGGTGTTTTTGTAGTTTTTGTAACAGTAGCAGCGGAAAAGTAAATAAGCAACAAGCAATATGTGAAAATCTCGTAGGCATTGGATTGGTGATGGGGAATTATGTCGGATGTGATTCATCATGTAAAAGTTATAACCTAGGGTGACACAGAACTAGCTCCAGTTCATCAATGTAATGTAGGCATGTATTCCGAATATAGTCATACGTGCTTATGGAAAAGAACTTGCATGACATCTTTTGTCCTACCCTCCCGTGGCAGCGGGGTCCTAGTGGAAACTAAGGGATATTAAGGCCTCCTTTTAATAGAATACCGTACCAAAGCATTAACACATAGTGAATACATGAACTCCTCAAACTACGGTCATCACCCGGAGTGGTCCCGATTATTGTCACTTCGGGGTTGCCGGATAATAACGCATAGTAGGTGACTATAGACTTGCAAGATAGGATCAAGAACACACATATATTGATGAAAACATAATAGGTTCAGATCTGAAATCATGGCACTCGGGCCCTAGTGACAAGCATTAAGCATGGCAAAGTCATACCAACATCAATCTTAGAACATAGTGGATACTAGGGATCAAACCCTAACAAAACTAACTCGATTACATGGTAAATCTCATCCAACCCATCACTGTCCAGCAAGCCTACGATGGAATTACTCACACACGACGGTGAGCATCATGGAATTGGTGATGGAGGAAGGTTGATGATGACGATGGCGAAAATCTCCACTCTCCGGAGCCCCGAACGGACTCCTGATCAGCCCTCCCGAGAGAGATTAGGGCTTGGCAGCGGCTCCGTATCGTAAAACACGATAATTCTTCCTCTCTGATTTTTTTCTCCCCGAAAGTGAATATATGGAGTCCGGGGGTACGTCGGTGGAGCAACAGGGGGCCCACGAGGCAGGGGGCGCGCCCAGGGGGAGGGGGCGCGCCCCCCACCCTCGTGGACAGGGTGTGGGACCCCTGGCATGGATCTTTCCGCATATATTTTTTATATTTTCCAAAAAATAATTCTTCGTTGATTTTAAGGTCATTCCGAGAACTTTTATTTGTGCACAAAAATAACACCATGGCAATTCTGCTGAAAACGGCGTCAGTCAGGGTTAGTTCCATTCAAATCATGCAAATTAGAGTCCAAAGCAAGGGCAAAAGTGTTTGGAAAAGTAGATACGTTGGAGACGTATTAGGTCACGGCGCCGGAACAAACATAACTTCTTAGCAGACATCTCAGTCACGGACTTGACTCTTTCCTTTGGCTTGCTTGCAACTTGCTTGGTTCTCTGCATTGGCTGCACCGGCTGAGCACTTGAAGTAGCACCGACATCCTCAGAAGTGCGATAGCGCTTGGACAACCATGCCATATAGAAGAATCCAAAAGAACAACCAAACAAATGTGGCACGGTTGAACAACATCAACATATATAGGTTTAATATTATAGTATAGTTCTCGATGTGCTATAATGTGACAGGTGGAAGGATCAACTCACCGGAGTTAATACAGAAAGAGATATTGCTATAAAAGCTTATGTTTGAGATAATATAGAACAAGGTCAAAAGTATTTGGAGAACAACTTGCAAGTTGTTTGGCATATTGCATATGACATATGGATCCATTTGCAAAAAGAATTAAATGAATAGGTGTACTATAACACAAGTTATGGCGAAATGAGGTATGCATTGAATTTGAATTCAAAATTCAAACGGGTCAAAAAGTATTTGAATATGTTTACACTGAATATGTTCGACAAGTACTTGATACAAGTTATCATATGCAAAAAGAATCAACTGGATAGGGTATACGGTTTTCCAGATACGATCAAAAGATGATTAGAATACAAATTTGAATTGGTCAATTTGGAAAAGGTCAAAGGTTCAAACTAATGGTGCTACTATACTAACATGTAGGAAAAAATCAATTCAGTTATATATACGGATTACGAGATATAGTAAGATAAAGTCTGGTTAGAAATCTGTCAAAAAGTGTGTTGTGGCAGCGTTTGTTATGGAGTGCTGCAACTGTAACGAAGGAACAGTACACGTGCCCTACTGTCGTAGGTTGGTACAGATTCACTCCAAAATAAACAGAGGTTGTTTGATTTTATGAAGCATCAGTGGCCAGGGTCAAGCCACGCGACTAGGTTTTTGGTGTTGGGGGATTTCTCACCAGAACAGAGGAGACAACGACGGCGTGGCTCTGGCGTTTCTCGATGTGGCCTCTCTGGTGGACCCAGGCAACGGTGAGGTGGACCAGCATGTGCGTCAAGACACGGCGATGAAAGTTGTGCAGTCAGTGACGACGGGGCGTCCTCAGGTGACGGCAATATGCAACTGGAGCGGCGGCTGACGAAGGTTGCCTCAGAACCTTGTCATGGTGCTCAAATGGGTGCGTCTTTGACGGTCGGATCTTGTCACCAGAGAAACTTCAAGCGGCGGAACTCGGCATGGACTGTGCGGTCACCGGTGATCTTCGGGAGAGGTCCATGTGCAGAAACGAGATTTTTCTGGCAGAGGCAGAACCGTCATCAAGGCTCTTCGGGCGGTGAAAGTCACTGAGATCCATGTGCCTGATTCCGAGAAGGGATTAGAGGTGCACGAGCTGGGATCGGACGAGGAGATCCAGAGGAATTGATCGGTGACCATGTCATGGAGGAGGGAGCACGGACTCGCGCGAATCATGGAGGCTGATTTGGCCGTGAAGGCAGGCTCGAGCGGCGGAGGTTGGCGTTGACCGTACCATTGACTTGCTACTCTGATTTGCCAGGAGATGCGAGGAATCCAGGCCGGTTCTGCGAGTTGCGGATGGGAACCGAACGAGAGGGCAAAAGTACAGGCACACCACCCTTGACGGTGACAGAATCAACGATCGATGGAGCTTCGGGCGACAGTGATCGGCAGGCCCACGCGGTCGACTTCGGGGACGATCTGGAGCAGAGATTTCAGGGTCCTGATGAGATGAACAAGAGGAGGAGTTGCTCGGGTGTGCGAGGCTCGAAGAGATTGGCGGGGTGGTCGGTGGACAAGCGAGGTCGACTTGGTGCGGAGGCGTGCATGTTTGGGAGTTCGTCCAGGGGCAGAAGAAGGTTGGTGGGTCCCGTGCGTCTGCCAAACAAGGGAGAGGTGAGAGGCCGTCAAGTGGGTGACGCAAGCGTTGATCAGCGTTGACGCGTGCGTGCGTGTGGTTGGGTTGCGCTGGATTCAGCCTGCAGGGCCTTCCTGCTTAGTTGCGCTGCGCATCGGTGGGATTTAGCTGTGTTGTCCTACTGGGCTCGGTTAGAAGTAGGTTGAGGTATTATTTTTTTAAACAAACCAGTAAATGAATAGAGCCAGCTGACTGCATATTTACATCCTAAGAAACAAAATACCAGAACACTCACAAAATTATTTACACTAAACTAGAAAATAGTGAACATTTTTCTAGGCCAAAAGTCAAACAAATGCATACAACATTTTTATAAAATTTGTTTTGGTCTTTATAAACATTCCAAAAATGTGTTTTTAAAACGTAAACAAAAAGTCAAACAACATTTAAAATATTTCCAACTATTTTCTTATATTGAAGGAGTCATATTACCTTCACTTTTTTTCTTGAGCTAGAATTGTTTCAAATATTAAAAATCCAAATGAGAGAATGTTCAATTATTCAACAATATTATTCTTTGAGGAAGTCATGTCATCCTCTCTCGTATCCAGGTTAGAATACTTTCGAATATTCTCGCAATTCAAAAATAAAATCCAAATGAATATTCGGGAAAGTCCTTTTATTCCCTCTCGTTTGTATATTCATTTAAACTCCAAAAGTTTCAAATCCTAGTCAAATTCAACTAACAACAAGCAACACAAGCAAGTTTTGAATTACTCCTATTTAAATAATTAACATTCCAAAATTGTAAAATTTTGGATGTTACAAATCCACCACCCTTAAAATGAATCTCGTCCCCGATATTCGAAGATGCTAGAAAGAAAAGGCTAGGGGTCGGGGTGCTTCTTGTATATCCATTCATCCGAGAGTGTGGAGTACTACCACCCTTAAAATCAAAGTCACTGGATCTTCAAGATTCGTAATCCTTCGATGATGTTCTTCCGGTATACGCACTACACTCCTTTGAGATCTTGAAAATCCATTATCACAAGAGTGGTCTTCCATTAACTCGACCTTCATGGTTGACAAGTCTTGCCCAAATACCAAAATGCCTATCGATGCTCTCATGGTGGTCATCAAGAATAATTCAATCGGGTTCATGTAGAAACGGTATTGGCTTATTCTCACCATATAACCTACTATTGGCAACGGTTGCCTTGTACAAGGGTCGAATGTGCTACCATTCTAAGGTTTGGGCTTAACATCATCGTCTCTCCACTATAGGTAAGTCTCTCTAGATTTACCATCCCACATAGCAAAAGAAAATAATAAGAGTAAGTCAGCATGGTGATCTCTCCATTCACACCCAAATCATTACCTTGTATATGGTTCAAAAAATCTCGCACTCTAACACTTGGGTATCCTCACAAGCATTGCAGAAACTTCTCTTGTTCACGAATTGGGTTCGGATAATTCCATTTGTTTTGCGAGCCACACAAAATATCTATCGTTTCATTTGAACTCTCAGGGTTGCGTCAACTACCATAAAACATATACTAATGAACTGTAGCTTCCTCCAAGGTTCTTCCTTCAACAAGATTGTTCTTGGTTCTTGGTGGATCCTGGCGTCTGTGGGTTTAGCTTGAACTCATCCCTAGGTTGCATCCATCTTCACTCCATTCTCGAGATTTTCAAGCAATGTAGTAACTCCTTGGTGCGAGTCTTTGGGTTTAGAAGAGATAGGTTGGAGAAAGAGATAGATACCCATACAAACATCACAGTAGTTTGGAAAATATGTTTTGATGTGTGTTGTTAGTAAAAAAACACAATGACAGCTGACAAAACGCATCTAACGATGTAAATATATAGAAATCTTGTATCCTCAAAGTCTTGAATATTTGTAGCTTTCGTCTTGCATCAACGAAGAAATCTTCATAATATTGTCTTGTCACTGCTTGATATTCTTGAATCTTGAAGCATATATAAATTGGTAGGGGTCTATAACAATGAAACTTACTCTACTCGCGAAATAAATCATAGAGCACATCACATAACATCAATCAATAAAAAACACAAAAGTCACACCACACAAGCAACTCATAATGTAAGGTCATATCCACAAGAGATATGATCTTGTCATACTACCGTAAATCATTTTCCGAACTTAAATCAATAGTGGTGGTCTGAATCTAAGCTTTGCCCTTCTCATCTAAATTAACCATGAAGATCATCTAGCAATCTAAAAGTTAGTCCTTCTTGAGTCACGCAAACACTTCTTTCTTGAATTCATTCACTCCTCATTATAGCATTGCTTCCCAAACATTACATCCTCAGTGACATGGCCAAATGGGGTTACTATATGATGGCCAGCTACTTTAAGACAATATGAGAAGTTTAGAATATGAATGATAGATGAGAAATATGAGTATGATAGTAAGTAACCAAGAAGTGATAAAAATAATTTTGTTCCTATGGCTTTTCCTAGTCCATTCTAAGGGTTACGACCTACAGTCAACATGGGCTCTGATACCATATGTAACGACCCGAACCTGATAAGATTCGATGTCTCTATGCTCATTGTGCTAGTCCCTGGATCAATAGCTAGCACACACAGTACAAGATGTAATATCAATATAAACCACATGTCATAGTATTACATCGTAGATCCAAGTTTAATATAATACATACCTGCATAGCTCAAGGCTAGCTCATAACAAAATGTTGCGGAAAAGCAAATAAAGTCTTCACAGAATCCATCAACACCACAGGCAAATGTGGAGTATCGACATCGGAAACCTACATCGTATTAATCACTCGTCGTATAAAATCTGCAACATGAAACATTGCAACCATGGAGGGTCAATACTTTGAATGTATTGGCAAGTCACACAAGGAATGATATAACAGACCTACAATTATATGCAAGGTATATCAAGAGGATATTGCAGTGGTTGTTTTGCAGAAAGCTAGTTTTCCCCTGATAACTACATAATGTAATAGTCAAATTTTAATTATGTCTTGCTACATTTAAATACACATGGTTGAATTGGGCAATCCAATACCAACCTATCCCCATTATTAAGTTTCCCAGCAAGTTTTATTAACGGTATCATCTGTCAAGATCATCCAACAACTGTAATGGCATAGTGGCTCAAATTTGTCCATAATCGGGGACACGGCTAATCATGATTAGTTTATACACTCTGCAGAGGTTTGCACACTTTACCCACTAGACTCAACCCGAAGATTGAGACAAAGTCTTTCAGAAGTAGTCACCTCCACCCACTGGCAGCTGGTACACCTACTCATATCTACATCTGCTAGCATACCTGGGTGAGGATCCCACAACCTACTCAACTAAGCTAGAGCCCATTTAGCTAGTGGTTGCACATGGAAGCTACTAGTCACTAAGTTTGTCTGACCTTTTTGAGCCTGGGCGACCGTCCACTTACATTCAGAGGGTATAAACCATGATGTTCTTGAAACCACCCATCAATACCAATTCCGCCCAGAGATGAATTAAATCCTTAATTACTACTCAATTTGTTAAATATATATAATCCTCAAATAAGCTCAATGTATACACGAACCAATCCCCGTCTACAAGCATAGCAAGAATACACTACCATGATCTACCATAAGGCCATACTAAGCTAAAACTCGGTAGCAATAACATACTACCATGATCTTCCTACACATGTGACATATGTAACTACATGCATAGAAAAATAATAGGATGGAGGATGATCAAGGTGTAACTTGCCTCGTATGGTTGATGAAGATCGTCGCACTCACAGTTCCTGATAGTTCTACTCGTCACGATCCGAGCAATCTATCGCAAAAGAAAGAATCCAAATAAACAACCATGCCATATAGAAGAATCCAAAAGAACAACACAACAAATATGGCAAGGTTGAACAACATGAACATATATAGGTTTAATATTATAGTATAGGTCTCGATGTGCTATAATGTGACAGGTGGAAGGATCAACTCACCAGAGTTAATACAGAGAGAGATATTGCTATAAAAGCTTATGTTTGAGATAATATAGAACAAGGTCAAAAGTATTTGGAGAACAACTTGCAAGTTGTTTGACATATTGCATATGACATATGAATTCATTTGCAAAAAGAATTAAATGAATGGGTGTACTATAACACAGGTTATAGCGAAATGAGGTATGCATTGAATTCGAATTCAAAATTCAAACGAGTCAAAAAGTATTTGAATATGTTTACACAGAATATGTTCGACAAGTATTTGATACAAGTTATCATATGCAAAAGGAATCAACTGGATAGGGTATACGGTTTTCCAGATACAATCAAAAGATGACTAGAATTCAAATTTGAATTGGTCAATTTGGAAAAGGTCAAAAGTTCAATCTAATTATGCTACTATATGGTCAAGGTCAACAGTAACATGTAGGAAAATAATAATAATCAATTTAATTGGATATATACGAATCACACGATATAGCAACATGAAGTCTGGTTTGAAATCTATCAAAAAGTGTGTTGTGGCAGCGTTTGTTATGGAGTGCTCCAACTGTAACAAAGGAACAGTACACGTGCCCTGCTGTCGTAGGTTGGTACTGATTCACTCCAAAATAAACAGAGGCCATTTGACGTTATGAAGTATCAGTAGACAGGGTCAAGCCACGCGACTAGGTTTTTGGTGTTGGAGGATTTCTCACCGGAATAGAGGAGACAGCTATGGCGTGGCTCTGGCGTTTCTTGATGTGGCCTCTCCGATGGACCTAGGCAACGGGAAGGTGGACCAACAGGTCTGTCAAGACACGGCGATGAAAGTTGTGCAGTTAGTGACGACGAGGCGTCCTCAGGTGACGGCAGTATGCAACTGGAGCGGCGGCTGTCGAAGGTTGCCTCGGAACATTGTCATGGTGCTCAAATGGGTGCGTCTTTGATGGTCGGATCTTGTCACCAGAGAAACTTCAAGCGGCGGAACTCGGCATGGACTGTGCGGTCATTGGTGATCTTCGAGAGAGGTCCATGTGCAGAAACGAGATTGTTCTAGAAGAGGCGGAATCGTCATCGAGGCTCTTCGGGCGGCGGAAGTCACTGAGATCCATGTGCCTGATTCCGAGGAGGGATTGGAGGTGTGCGAGCTGGGATCGGACGAGGAGATCCAGAGGAATTGATCGGTGGCCACGTCCTAGAGGAGGGAGTATGGACCCGCGTGAATCGTGGAGGCTAATTTGGCCGTGGAGGTAGGCTCGGGCGGTGGAGCTTGGCGTTCACCATACGGTTGACTTGTTGCTCTGATTTGCCAGGAGATGCGAGGAATCCAGGCCGGTTCTGTGAGTTGCAGACGGGAACCAAACGAGAGGGCAAAAGTAGAGGCACACCACCCTTGACGGTGACAGAATCAACGATCGATGGAGCTTCGGCGGCGGCGATCGGCAGGCCCACGCGGTCGACTTCGGGGACGATCTGAGCAGAGATTTCGGGATCCGGACGAGATGAACTAGAGGAGGGTCGATCGGGTGTGTGAGGCTCGAAGAGATTGGGGGGTGGTCGGCGGACAAGCGAGGTCGATTTGGTGCGGAGCCGTGCGCGTTCGGGAGTTCATCCAGGGGAAGAAGAAGGTTGGCGGGACCCGCGCGTCTGCCAAACAGGGGAGAGGTGAGAGGCCGACAAGTGGGCCAGGTGGGTGACGCAAGCACTAATCAGCGCTGACGCGTTCGTGCGCGCGGTTGGGCTACGCTGGCTTCGGCCTGTTGGGCCTTGCTGCTTCGCTGCGCTGCGCATCGGCGGGATTTAGTTGTGATGTGTTGTTGGGCACAGTTAGAAGTAGTTTAGTTTTTTTTAACAAACCAGTAAATGAATATAGCCAGCTGACTGCCAATTTACATCCTAAGAAACAAAATACCAGAACACTCACAAAATTATTTGCACTAAAATAGAAAATAGTGGACATTATTCTAGGCCAAAAGTCAAACAAAATGCATACAACATTTTTTATAAAATTTGTTTGGTCTTTATAAACATTCCAAAATGTTTTTTTTACACGCAAACAAAAAGTCAAACAACATTTAAAACATTTCCAACTATTTTCTTATATTAAGGGAGTCATATTACCTTCACTTTTTTTCCTTGAGTTAGAATTGTTTCAAATATTAAAAATCCAAATGAGAGAATGTTCAGTTATTCAACAATATTATTCTTTGAGGAAGTCATGCCATCCTCTCTCGTATCCAAGTTAGAATACTTGTGAATATTCTCGCAATTAAAAAAATCCAAATGAATATTTGGGAAAGTCCTTTTATTCCCTTTTGTATATTCATTTAAACTCCAAAAGTTTCAAATCCTAGTCAAATTTAACTAACAACAAGCAACACAAGCAAGTTTTGAATTAGTCCTATTTAAATAATTAACATTCCAAAATTGTAAAAATTGGGATTTTACACTCCTTAGCAGACATCTCAGTCACGGACTTGACTCTTTCCTTTGGCTTGCTTGCAACTTGCTTGGTTCTCTGCATTGGCTGCACCGGCTGAGCACTTGAAGTAGCACTGACTTCCTCAGAAGTGCGATAGCCCTTGGACCGCCCTGGACGCTCTAGATTCTTGCGATGGGCTTGATACCCAACACTTCTATCACCTGGAACACACAACAGAGAGCGAGGGAAAGCAAATGTAAATCCGTGCATAAGTCAACGAAAAAGAAGCACCGTGAATTAAAGGTTGATACAAGGGAAGTGGAAGTTGGCAGCCCCGGGTGGTAGTACCTCCCACCAGCAGCAGTAGTACCGCCTACAAGAGGTAGTGCTGCTCTAGAGGAGCGGCAGTACCACCCTAGGCGGAAGGGAACGGATGCCGGAGTACGTGGCGGACTCTCCCCATTGGGACGTTTGGTTTGCCCTCGAGCACAAGGAGCAATGGCGGCTCAGCGTGTAGCACCACCACGTCAACCCTTGCCTCCCCCCGTCGTCAAGTCGGAGGAGCAGGAGGATGAGGCTACCTACCAAGCGGGGCTGGCGGCGCCCTTGGCGAACTCCATCAAGGAGGAGCGGCTGAAGGCGGAAGCGGAGGAGGCGGACTACCAGACGAGGCTGGCGGTGGCCATTGCCCTCTCCGGGGCCGGCGACTACGTGGTGTCATTGTCGCCGTCGCCACTCAACCC
>LR738712.1:441589203-441629758 GCA_902687465.1 Secale cereale | reverse complement strand
CCCCCCGGACGCCCGAGTCGGCCGAGCGGTATGTCTGGAACGACCAAGTGCGGGAGTAGGTCAGCGTCGCACCTCATTTGGTTAGGAGCGACGCTGGCGCATGAGGCCGCATACCTCAAGCATTGGAGGCAGCGACGACTGGCGGAGGAGCGCGCTGACGACGAGCGGTGCATGCAGAGGGAGCGCGAGGAGGAGGAGGAGGAGGAGGAGCGCACCCGCGTCACCGCATTGTTGCCGCCGTAGCAGACGCCGGAGGAGGCAGCCCTTGCGGCCTATCAAGCCGCCTCCGGTCTTCATCGACCTCACCGGCAGCAAGGGCAAGGAGGACGTCTAGGGCGGCGTGAGTGCGCCGACTTTTTTTAATGTTTTACTTACTGTTTAATTATGTTTTAAGTGCACTTCGGTTGGCGGTTGACCTGCCACTTATGTTTAATTAATTTTCTATTATGTTTATCTGTGCCACGTGTTTATGTTCTTTTGGACGCCGACAAATTTGGGTCGGCTCCCTTTGCGCGCACCAGTCGAACGAAATGAAAAAGTAGACATGCACGTCCGCCTGGCAGACTCAAACGAACAAAAAGTAGACAAAGCATGCGTCCATTTGGGTCGGCGCATTGGAGTTGCTCTTATAATCTTTCCTCTTGGCCTCCTTGCTGGTGTCCTACTACATTGGCGATGTCGTCGGTGACATTCTTTTCGGTCTCCTCTCCCTCGTCCTACAACACTGGCACCGTCACCCATGTCATTACTTTCGAACACACCATCCCACACTATAGTTCTCCCTGACCTCTGCCACTATAGTCGCCGGTGTCATTACTTTCGAACACACCATCCCAACTAGTTCACCGCCCTGCTGGCGGGATCGCTCGCTTGCAGCTCCATCCTCATCGCATCCCGCGGCCACCGTAATCTCCAAGGCACTATGTTCACATGCGGCCTACACTGATGCCGCCACCATAAGCACACTGCCACTATAACTATGTGTTATTTGTAGGTGTTAACTCTTAATCACGTTGCCCTTATGCAATCAAACACCGGCAGTTGCATCAGCCCAGCTAATGCACACAACCAAACGCCATGTGTCACACCCAAGATGCGATTCTATCTCGATCACGTGATGAACTTGTGATTGAGGCACAACCGCATTTCGGGCGCTTAGCAAGATGGATATCATTTCATCGTACCATTACATAATTAGATGGGGATACATACAAGTCATACAATTGCCACATGAATACAACACATTATACACAAGCCATCCGACTACGGATGAAAACATGAAAAGCACAACGACATCCATCCTGCTATCCCAGGCTGCTGACCGGGAACCTATCCCAAGACTGATGAAGAAGAAGAAAGAACTCCAACACAAGTAACATCGCTCTCACGTCAAGTCATCGGAAACATGTACCTGCAACTATTGTTGTAGTATCTGTGAGCCACGAGGAGTTAGCAATCCCATAACCATGGGTATCAAGACTAGCAAAGCTTAATGGGTAAGGGGGGATAAGTGGTGAGGTTGCAGCAGCGGCTAAGCATATGTATGGTGGCTAACTTACGAGTACAAGAATAACATGAGCATCTACGCCAACGGTCACAAACTAGTAATGATCGCTCAATGATCTTGAAGTACCTACGAGTCAAACATAACCCCACCGTGTTCTCTTCTCAAAATGAAAAGAGACAATCACGATTACTCTCGCGGTTCGTGTATTTTATTTCGGATCCTCTGTTAAGTTTTCTACAACCGAACATTAACAAATTCCAATCTGCCACATAACCGTGGGCACGGCTTTCAAAAGATCATAACCCTGCAGGGGTGTCCCGACTTAGCCCATCACAAACTCTCACGATCAGCAGAGGTAAAAAACCCTTATCTTAGGGACAACCCGATCAGACTCGCAATCCTGCTGCACAAGACATTTTGACAATGGTAAAACAAATACAGCAAGACCTTCCGCCGTGCCGACACCCTGATAATAGCCACGCGTATCTCGTCTCAGGTCACGACCGGATAAGCGACGCGTACAGGAACCGGAAGCCCCAGTAACTGGGTGGCCCCGCATAGTGCTCTATTTTGGGACCAACACCATCGACACTAGCCCCCCTGTAATGTGGAACTAAGAACCCGGGGACGCGACCCCCTATGCAATTTAATTAATTAATCAATAGTTTTATTATGAGGCAAATTAAAACCAATGTTGGGCCTTGCTGGAGGAGTTTTATTCAAAGCGAACTGTCAAGGGGTCCCCATATACCCAACCGCGTTAGGAACGCAAAATTAAGGAACATAACACCGGTTTACCGGTTCTTAAGGCGGCATGAGTAAAACAAAACACCGAGCAAAAGGCCAAGCCTTCCACCCATTGCCAAGTATATAGGTGCATTAATTATAGTAATAGATATTGTGATATTCCCAAAATCCAAGTTCCGACATGGAGCAATCTTCATCTTCACCTGCAACTAACAACTCTATAAGAGGGGCCGAGCAAGCGGTAATATAGCCATACAACGGTTTGCTAGGAGGGTGTCAAAGGTTAGAGGTTTCATGGCAACAATGAGAGGCTGACAACAAATAGATAGGTAGCGCGAGATATTGCGATAGCATCGAGACAACTAGCATAGCAATGATAGTAATGGTAGGTGACGGTCATCTTGCCTGAGATCCTGCAAGGAAGAAGAACGAGTCCATGAAGAAGATGATGAAGAAGCCATGTAGAAGAACCAAGCGTAGTCGAACGAATCCTCATGATCGCAACGAAACAGGAACTAATGAGAAGAAGCAAACAACATGGTAAACACACCACACATAAACAAGACAAGAAGCTCAACCAAGTATGATGCATGACGAGGCTACATGATGCTAATCATGGCAAGAGATGATGCATACAAGAACAACACAACCAAGCAAGTTTAAATGAGGCCGGAAACAACATATAACAATTCCGGGAAGTCCTCATATGCAAATTTCGAAATTGGTCCAGATCTAAACAAATATTATGTTAAAGTTGTTAAACAGCAAGTTATCATGCACCAAGATGATCTACACGAAAATCTAGCCAAGTTACATATAAAGTTCATTTAGTTCGGAGCTACGACCTAGAAGATATGAGCAAAACAAGTCAAGCATGGCAAAGATGCAAAATGCATTCAAACATCAAGCCAACACACTCAAAACAGGATGCAACATGACATGATGCATCTACATGCAAAACCAAGCAAGTTTCATATAGAGCATGCCCCAAACGGAGCAACAGTTCAACACATACACACGAAACAAGACATAACAACAAATTGTCCCAAAATAGCAACTAAGCACTTTGCAATCATCAAAACAACATGTTACAGGAACATTTCACGGCATCAAAGGATATGGAAAGTATGTACATGTCAAGCACTACAAACATGATCACGGAGCTACTGCCAAACACCACTAGAACATGCTCAAAACATCATGGCAAGATTGCAAACGATAACAGTTTCACAGACTTAGTGAAATAAACTGAACATGGCAGCAACAACGTCAAGTAGGCATGTTTGCAAGCTTGTGCAACTCATCTCAAAGCATATCATGGCATGTGAATATAACCAACAGCAAGAAGATGTGTTTATGAAGCTACTCATGGCAAGAACATGGTCATAGGATGCATAGAACACTAGTTATTCACATGGTAAAACTGGACTTACTGATAACAGGCTGATAGAAACATTTTATAGCAATAAAGAGACAAGCTACAACAACCTATAATTGCAAACAAGGGCATGGATGGATAGATCATAACATGGACTTCAAGACATGATCATTGGACATTCCAAAACATGCATGGATATGACTGTAGCATCAAGCAAACATGTCATCACAATATAACAGTTTCGGACTTAGCAGTTTTCAACAAGTCTCAGAAAATAACAAACAGCGAGTATGCCACTTTACAAGCTTGTTGCACCCACCACAAGGCATATCATGAAAAGTGGATTGCACCACAACAAAGATGACATGATTCTGCTTCTAACACATGTTGACATGATGCTCAAACAAAAAACACACGAAAATATATGAAAAAGACAAATCAGCAGGTTATATCAAGTTTCAGCAGTTAACAGCACTTAGCACTTTTGCAACAGGGATTAATATGTCATAATGCATCCTAACATGAATGCAAAGCACACCACCATCTAGAGCACTCTGAGATGAACATGTACATATCAAGATCAACACAAATGGACACACATGCACATAGATATGGCCCTCACAAAATGTCTATATGATGCTGATATCTCCAGGGACTTGGCCGTTTTCAAGGGGGGACACGAGCGCGGGATAACTATACAACGCACAGGCGAGGCTAAAGCGGGGCAGCTCACCAGCGGGCCTAACAGGTCGGACAAGGAAGAGACCCGCAGGGCATGGTGGAGTAGGCCGGAGCAGGGGACCTGGGCCGGCCCGAGGCGGTAGTCGGGTCGGGCCCACGTGGCTGACGCAGTCGTCGTCCTCCCCGAGCGCTCGCTCGAGCAGGAGGCGGGGCGACGGCTGCCGGCGTCGGCGAGGGGCGAGGCACGGCCAGCGGGGACTGATGGGGGTGGGCGGAGCTGGGCCGACTCGAGGACCTGGCGGGCGAAGGCGCTCGCGGTGCGACGGCGAGGACGGGTGCAGAGGGGCGCGCGGGCGACACCGACGAGGTGGGGTCGAGGCCACCAGCGGTGAGCTCGGATGGCGGCGGGGAGGCCTCGGGTGAGTGGGATCTGGCGGCGGCCGGTTTCGGGCTCGCGATGGGCCTGGCGGGCCGCAGCGGTGGGAGGCGCGGTGGAGGCGACGGGGTGACGTGGCGAGAGCCGATTGGTCCGGCCGTTGGCGCGGACGCATCCGGCGGTGGCGGACATGTCCGGCGCGCGGGGAGGAGTGGTAGGCTAGGGTTTGCCCGGATTTTTGTGGAGAGGGGACTTATTTATAGGTAGAGGGAGCTAGGAGAGTCCAAATGAGGTGCAGTTTTCGGCCACGCGATCGTGATCCAACGGCGAAGAGAATGAGGGGGGTTTAGATGGGCTAGTGGGCTGTTATGGAGAGGTGCTGGGCTGCAAAGAGAAGGGGGTTTTCGGTCAACACGGTTAATCGTTGGGGCATCAAACGACCTTCAAATGAAACGAAATTTGACAGGCGGTCTACCGGTGACATACCAAGGCCACTCGACAAATATCGGCCCCTTCCGAGAACGTTTTTCTCCCGCTCACGAAACAAGATTTGAGAGGTGCAATGGGTGCATGTGAGAGTGTCGGATCCTGAAACAGGCAACGGAGAAAAAGATCGGATGCAAGTTTCGAAAACATGAGGATGCAATGCACATGATAACATGGTAAGATGCAACACGCAAGAAAATGACATGGCAACGTCAACGAATAAGAGGAAGACACCTGCGCATCAGTCTCGGGGTGTCACACCATGCCAAAATAGCTCCAAAACAGATGCAGTTAACCAAACACGTCCTTGGGCTTAGTTGGGCAGCAAGACAGTTGGTGATCACCTTAGTCACCTTACCGTCATATCAATAAGAGAATCTCCAGCCGTTGGCCCCCCAGAAGGCGATTAAAATCACCGCCTGGGGGCGTACCGGCGCTAAAATCGGCGTGGGAGCTTTCGGCCCCAGGGTCGCCCCCAGGAGGTGATATTTTTTAATACAAAATAGGAATTCGTCTAAAGTATGGCGAAAAAGACATTTTATAGCATAATTTTTATTACATAAACAATTTAATGTCGTTCTACGACGCGAAGAACGCGGTGAGCACGACGAAGTCGCCATCGTCGTCGGCCTTCTCCTCCTTGACGCGGACGCGGCCCCTACTGGACCCCTGGCCGGCGTCGCCCTGACGGACCGGTGCCGGTGGTGCGCCGTCGTCGCTGTCGTCGTCGAGGACGACGACGCCTCCCTCGTCGCGGCCTCGCCGATGCCGTGCAGCGAGCTCTTCATAGGTGTGGCGCTAGCGCTCCACCTTCATCCGCGCCTAGTCGTCGCGCGCCTACTTCAAGGTCGTCGCGTCGTCGAGCGCCTCCTTCTCGCCGCCAGCGAGCCCAGGCTCCGTCTTCACGGGAGCGAGCCCGGGCTCCTTCACGACGGCGAGCCCCGCCTCCGTCTTCGGCTTGACAAAGCGGGGAGGAGCCGAGGAGGAGGCGCGCCACCCGCCTTCATTAATGACTATGCCGGCCGAACGGGTGCGCCGGCCGAGCGGGGTCTCCGCAACGGGCTCGGCCTTGACGCCGAACACCGTCGCAGAGCCGAAGGAGCGGGACGAGGAGCGGGACAAGGACGACGAGCCGGAGACGAACCTCCTGGGCATCCACTGCCCGATGCCGCGCCGGGGGACCGGGGCGTCGGCCGGGTATGTGAGCGGCGGGTTGTTGTCGCCCTCGAGGTACGCGAGAACCTTGTGGAGCGTCCGGCCGGGGGCGGCCCACCACAGGCGTCGCCCCTCGCTGTTCCACCCCCCCCCCCTCACCACCGGCGCCCCGTTGGTGGAGGCGAGACACTGCTCCTGCCAGCGCTGGAAGTACGCCGCCCACACCCCGTGGTTGTCGACGGCGTACTGCAGGGAGGCGCGCTGCTCCTCGGTCAGCTACGACCAAACGCCATCGACCTCGCCGGTGAAGTAGCCGGGACGCGCGTTGACATCAGGCAGTGGGGGAACGGGGACGCCTCCGGCGCTGAGCCTCCATCCTGTCGGCCCAGCGCGCATGTCTGGAGGCGCCGGGATGTTGGCCTCGAAAAACAGGTGCGCCTCCCACGCATGCAACGAGCAACGGCTGAAGCCGTTGGCCGTCGCTCCGTCGCCGAGGAACCGCTCGCACATCGTCATGACCGGGCTGGATAGAGGAGGAGAAGTGCGTCAACGACGAAGAGAGAGATGTAGAGAGCACGACGTGTGTGGCCAGCGACGAGGGGACGCCGCTTTTTATAGCCGCCGTGGAGACGTGTGTACGCATGGCAAGGAGTGAGACGTCACCGCGCCGCCCGTGAAGAGCCGTCCCGTGGTGAGGAACCGATGGAAGGCTAACCGGCAACAACCTTGCATTGATTCCCCACGAAAAAACGAGACGTTCTGAGGACGACGAGGCGAGTGTCGCTAACTCGGCAGGCCCACAGCTCTTTCGTTCCAAAACCGTTTCGCCCGACGCCCCCAAACGCGCCAGGTTCGGCTTGGGTCCGCCAACGTCAGATTCGGCCCGAGCCGGTAAAAATTTGGGGGCTTCTGGGGGCACGGTTGGGTCAGTTTTTGTGCGCCAGCGAAAAAAACCGCCTGGAAAGGGCGTGTTAGGGGCACGGCTGAAGATGCTCTAACGGAACTCAAGTACATTTTTCCTTTCATTTGTCCTCAAGATGAATGCTAATTAATTTTCAATAACATGATTACAATAAACTCAACGTAACGCTTGTTACGTGAACATTCGCCACGTTGGGTAAAAGTTGGCGTGCTGATATCCATGAAAAAAAAAACTATTCCAATAAGGTTCCAGTAAATCAAAACACACTTCCTGTACGATTAACAGGGAAAAAAATGTTTTTCTCCGGCACCATTAGTTGTGCAAAATTAACTCTCCCGGTGGGGCGAGGAAATGAAGATGTTAAATCTGGCTTGCCTTATTTACGGATGGGCTAGGAACCACGAAGTGGTAACCTGAACGCTTGGATGAGAAGTATAATTAACAGGATGCTTTTAATCAGAAGGGCCAATCATTTTCTCTGGAACAACGAGTTCATGGAATTCCTTTTCCGTCAAGACTCCAAGGCTTAAAGCAGCTTCCTGGTAACAAAAAAAGTGAATGAACCCAGTATTAATAATAAATTCTAAATAAAATCCACAAGTTGTACCATGATTTTAAGCACACAGCGTCAGCAGGCCATTATGATACACTGTAATAACTAATCATATTAAAACAGGAGACCAAAGAGCCCAACAGTAGGTAGGTAATGTAATGAAATTTAGACTTCTAATCCAAGTAACACGATCATGAGATTTTATGCCTTATAATCGGCTGTTAAAATTCTAGCCGAGGTATCAAAGGTATGTTATGCACATGACCTTGGAAGCTAGTCTAAAAGTATATGCACTACAGAGACCAAAGCAAATCAAACAGATGCAATAATCACCTTCAGTGTTGTTCCTTCTTTGTGAGCTTTCTTAGCAACGGCTGCAGCATTGTCATAGCCAATTTTCTGCATTCATTGGAGAACTGAACATGAATTCCCACACAAGTTGTACAACAAAAAGTAAGTTAAGAAATGTAAATAATGCATTTTACTTACGGGGTTCAACGACGTCACCAACATCAAAGACTACAAAATAACAGAGAAATTAATGAAATAATATAAAGATCTGAACTCGATAGAAAGGATAGTGCAGCAATCAAACTAAAAACAAATCAACATAGTTACCTCGTGCAACAATTGTGAAATTCTCTTATGGTTTGCTTCTATTCCCCTGACACAGTTTTTCTCAAAGGATACAGATGCATCCCCTAATAATCTCAATGACTGTTGGAAAAAAAGGGATGGCGTGTCAACCAAATTATAGCATGCAGGCAAGCAATAACAGAGAAATGGGGTTAAATTTGGCAAGTCACAGTAACAAGAGGTATGCAGATTAATAAGAGGGTTTAGTGTGGTTATTCAAAGGACAGTTCACTCCATCCATTAAATAAACATAGTGTGTAATGCATCAGAACAGAGATCATACTCGAAGTAATCCAGCAGCAATCATTGGCTTATAAACGTTCAGTTCAAAATGCCCATTTGAACCACCTATTGTAACACCGACATGATTACCCATAACCTGCAATATCACAAATCCAAACAAGAGTTGATTACCATATTGAATATGCACATGAACAGCGAACCAAGGGGAATTCCTTATATACCAACAAATGTGTGCTACTCCCTCTGTTCCTAAATATAAGACCTTTTAGAGGTTTCAATGCGGACTACATATGGAGCAAAATGAGTGAATCTACCCTCTAAAATATGTCTATAACTCTATATACATCCATATGTAGTCCGTATTGAAATATGTAAAAGGGCTTATATTTAGAAACGGAGGGAGTATATCCCTATATTTTTAGCAAGGGTGATGCAAACGGAAGGGTGATAGTGCATACTGTGGTTTAGACACTGGTCCAACCAGGAATCATAGAGATCTTGTTTGTGTTAAGCTTCATGCACTAGCCAACGCAACCAAAAGTCTGAACTGATAGAAAGGGCTAGGCAATCCACATTTACATATCAACAGTTTGCACAATAGCTTCTGTGCTGCTTCAAATTAAACATTTGACAGTAAACCTGAGCATCTAAATAGGAACTCATGACAAAACTACAAATGAAGGATACTATTATAGCACATTCTATCAGCCTTCTGTTCTGTATAAGAAAAGCCCTTAAACATTATCTTTTACTGTTTTACAAATAACCATGTGTTGTAAGAAAAACATGTGTAAAGATAGATAGACTTACACAAAACCATGTGTTGTAAAAAAAAACTAAGGGTTTCAAAATGTCTTACTGCACACCTAACTAATAAAGCTAGACAGAGCAAATAAGGAATTATGTAAAACATAAGCTGGAAACGGATCTATGATAAAGACCGATAGAACTTAATATTATAGTTATACACTATGGAAATTATTTAGCAACTGTTGGGAAATGAACGATATTTTAGATAAGCAGCACTTGTGCATCTAAAGCGTAGAGCAAATTGCAGAAAATCATTTAGACTAGAAGGATATATTCAAATGGAAAAATAAGGTACAAGTAGCATACCTGAGCACAAACCATGGTCAGAGCCTCACACTGGGTAGGATTAACTTTTCCCTGAAAGAAAGAAGCAGTTACATACCAGAGGAGACAGCAAAGCTGTAATCGACTAACATGCCGGAAGCCTGGAACAACCAAATTAACAGAGTGATATACTGCTTACAGGCATAATGCTGCTCCCAGGCTCATTTTCTGGTAGAATAAGTTCACCAAGTCCACAACGAGGGCCACTGCGATCATATTTGGAAATGTTAAGTGCGGCTCCTCAAAATATTAGGAAAATATTGATTATCAAAAAAGATAATAGAGAACTGTAGTGACCTTCCCAGCAAGCGTATGTCATTTGCTATCTTCATAAGAGATGCAGAAATTGTGTTCACAGCACCACTGCTCTCAACAAAAGCATCATGTGCTGCCTATTACGCAAAAAAAAGGCAAGATTAGCACATAAGTATGAAATAAGATCAACAGTAAAAAGGAGTTAGGAGGCGGGAGGAGGGGGGAGCAAAGCGATAGAAAATTGTAATTCAAAAGCACAATCAAAGCAGGGAAAGGGAGGAATTTGCTATTACAGAGAGCAAGGTAAACAATTAGCAACTTAGCCTAAATGGTTTCTTAATTGCCCAGGGTTAATAAACTACAAGGGATCTTCAACAAATCAGCGTTTGCTGACAAATGCTCTAATCCATGCTTCTCTGCTTTACTTAAAATGACGTTCTTTTGCGCAAATATATCATGGGAACATATGACCCACAATTCAATTACAAAAGTCATCTCAAATGAATTTGCATGGAACCTTCAACCAACCAACCCTATTGACAATTTAAGGTTAGGTGTGCACATAACCACTAACCAAAGCTTCAAACTTGTTCTCTGCTGTCACGAAAGGTAGTTCTGTTTCCTCAGCCACAGCAGCTGCAATTTTGCCATCAAATCTGCAAGAAAGGATGAAGTTGCAACCAAATAGAAGAAATAGGATGCACAAAGAGCTTATATAATGCAAGGAACGAATAGCCTGTATAAAAGTCAATGTTAATAAAGTACTCCCTCCGTCCCATTAATATAAGGAGGTGTTTGCTACAACCAAAGGTAACGGGACTGGTAACGGAAACAGGTAGCGGTGGGATCACAGCGTAACAGGAGCATTTGCTCTTCTTTGTTTCATGCATGTAAAGGAATCAAGTTACAACTGTGTTTGGATCTGCTACAAGAAAACAAAAAATCTCACAGAACCGAAGCCAGGAACAAGCTAACATGATCTTGGCGAGACGATTAATAACTAGAGCAATAAACCAATCAAGGAGAGGGATTTGGCCTGTTTAGGAACAGATCGTGAGGGAGTCCAAGGCGGAAGGACAAGGGATCGTCCTCCTGTCCATCCTTGTTTGCGTCGATTGACAGGCATCTCCGGTGGAAGGGATCGTCCTCCCAACCAAACACCTCCTAAGATGTTATTACATCCAATATACAGTTATACACAAATACAGTGATGGACTTATGGTTAACCATATATAATCAATAATCTTTACAAATTGGGGTAGTACTTATTTTGAACATCTTCATACCTCATCAGCTAAGACCAAAAGACCACATAGATGGTTTCACAGCAGAGGCTAGCCTGGCATTTGAGAGCAGCTGAACCTGAACTACTACAAAACTAAAGTTTGCTTTATCTGGATTATTATGGCCATAACACCCTGGATTGAGGGTTAAATGGATTCTCTCCGCACATGACACATGAAAAGGGAGATAATTCGGAGAGATTTGAAAAAGAATATCAATGTAACCAGTAATGGAGACAGACTTTGGGATCCAAGGGGTTTAGAACTGGTAAGACTAAGACCAAGTATATGAGGTGTGACATTAGTGGTGCTGAGTATGAGGAGGCAGAGGTTATTCTAGAAGGACAAATAGTGCCCAAGAGAGACACGTTCTGATACTTGGGATCAGTGCTGCAAAGTAATGGCGGTATCGATTATATTAGCCACAGGGTCAAAGCAGAGTGGATGAAGTGGTGCCAAGCATCTGGCATCCTTCGTCATAACGTCCCACAAAAGCTAACAGGTAAGTTCTATAGGGCAGCAATTAGACCTGCGATGCTACATGGAGCAGAATGTTGGCCCGCTAAAAGACAACACATCCAACAAATGAGTGTCACAGAGATGCACATGCTACAGTGGATGCGTGGCCATACAAGAAAGGACCGGACTATGAACGAGGTAATACGTGAAAGCGAGGAGTGGCACCGATTGAAGAGAAGCTTGTCAAACACCGACTAAGGTTTTTTGGGAAGCTTGTCCAACACCAACTAAGGTTGTTTGGGCATATCCAACAGAAACCTCCAGAAGCACCAGTTAATAGTGGAATCCTAAAGGGTTGCGAAAATACTAGAGGGGCAGGGAGCTGCCAAAGCTGACTTGGGAGGAGGCAGTAAAAAGGGACTAGAAGGATTGGAATGTGCATGAAGGTTTGGCTCTTGATAGGATTGGATGGAGATCGGCAATCCATGTGGTGGAACCTTAGTTTACTCTTTTATGCATGTTTAGTTCTTTGCTTTACATATGTTTCTGTATGGTTTCATATCTAGCCTACCCCACCTTGCTTGGGAGTTGGGACAAAAGGCTACTATTCTTGTTGTCGTTGTATCAATGTAACCAGTGAAGAAAAAATATGCACCTAGGCATGCACTTAAGCTGTTAAGCGTGCCCAGGCATCATGCTAGGTGTGCCTAGGCGTACGCTTAGGCAAGATAAGCGCTAGGCAGTGGCAAAATGCACAATTAATGCCTAGCGCTTTTTTTTTCTTGGAAGATGTAACAATTTATCTAAACAAAATAATTGCAATTTACCCTTTCTTCGTGTTCAAGCCAGTGCCAACTGCAGTCCCACCTTGAGCAAGCTGCATATAAGGAAAAATCATCAGTAGATACTTGTTAGAGTACGTAATGGGCCTAATGGGCCTGGGCTGGCGGTATAGCCCGTTAGTCTTAGGGTTAATTAGAGATAACGGTCGCTTGCTTAGGGGTCAAGTAAGCCTTGCTTGGAAGTCAAGTAAACCTCTCTATATAAAGAGAGGAGATGTATCAATCTAATCAAGCAAGAATTAAGAAGGAAATCCCTTCCCTCTTGCCCGGCCGTGGGCAAAAGGCCCCCGGCCGGCCCTCTCGCGCCCTCCTTCTAGCAGCCACATAACAATAGTCTGCATGCCATTTGACAAATGAAAGAACATTAGTACAGTACCTGATACATCCTTGGTAAGGTACATGCAATTCGGTCAATTCCATATTTCACCTGCAAAGAGAGTGCGATACAATCGATAAGGCTCACTAATAATGTAAAGTGCATAGTAATCGATAAGGCAATAATATATGTGGGGAGAATTCCAACCTGTGTAGCATAACCACTGAACTCTTGACCAAGAGTCAGTGGGGTGGCATCTTGGGTATGTGTACGCCCAATTTTAATAATGTCTTTAAACTCATCAGACTGTGGCACCAAGTTAGCAAATTTATCAGGACAGCATATTAGTTATACACTGTAAGAACAACCAAACGATATGACATCTAGCTACATATACCAAGCACAGTAACATGGCATCTAAAGAGCAAACCAGAACAGGGACTATCATAAAGCACAAGAAATGCTTGATCACATGAATGACCAAAACATGTGTTCTATAGTTTTTGTTGCCGCATTCACTAATAATCTGCAAGCAAGTGAACTGTTTCATTGTTCAATCTTAACACATAATTTACACCTGCTTATGTATTACAATTTGCAATTCATTTTCAACACAAAAGAAAGAAATATGTATCAAGTGCTAAGATCTGAATGTGCAAGTTTATATCTCGAGTGACAAATAGATAACAGATATTCGTTTCAACCATGCATTATTGTTATCAATCATATGCAGAAAGGAAAAGGTCAACCCACAGATTAACACAAAGAACAGATTAGAGTTAGATGGTACCAGGCCTGGAATTGATAAAAGAACCAAAAACATTAGGGTGGGGCATCAATCAAGGTACTAAGGAACGAGCTAATAAGCAAAAGTTAAGTCTAAGTTCGCAAAATTGCAGCGTGAAATTTTTGAAGAGCTGCCTATTAGCTATATCCATTAGCATATAGTACCTTCTCTGAAATGATGCATAACTGTCGAAACCACATTCGAGCCTTATTCAGAATTTGAACAAAGAGAGGACAGTAGGCCACTACAACGCTTCTGTGCTTGTATGGAGTAAGCTATGGCTATAATGCAGACACGACGTCTACTCAAGAAGTAACAAAAGCATCCAAGGTTCGGCCGGACGACAGAAACCTAGATATACTAAATTACTGAAGCATTTATCTAGCTGCTACAAAATCTTTTACCCAGATCCCACAGAGCTTTTGGCACTGGGCACAATCTTATATATAAAACCAGGTCCATCAGTGCAAAGATAGGCATAATAACAATATAAAAGGCACAAAACAAGCAAAATAGCTAATATTCTCGCAAAACGAAAGAGAAGAATTTCTACCTTTGAATGAAGTGACTTATGCAACTGCTCCAGACTTGGGATAAACCTTGAATTGATCTCTACAGCTGCTGCTATGTGCATAACCTGAAAACATCATGAACGTAACTCAGAAATCTCTGTGGAGAAATACGGCGAAATGAAGATAAGAAAGTGGTGAATACTTACAGTGGGAAATGTATCATTCGAGGATTGTGACCTGTTCACATGGTCATTAGGGTGTACAAACTTGTCACCACGCTTATGTCCAAGTATCTCAGCTGCCCTATTTGCAATTACCTGGAGAAACAGATCATAAATGATTAATGGCACAGCATATTAATACCAAACTGAGCCCACATCATCTTCACATGAGAATCAGCTCAATGCATTAACAGTTTTTTTTCATATAGATAGAGTACAGATCAGAACACTAGATTATTCACACTCGGAAGAGATTGCAAACCCATACAATGCGTAATTAGATGATTAAATATATTAAACGAAAAGATATTACATCAGAGAATCTGCATGTGTAGGACATAAACCTCATTGGCATTCATGTTGCTTTGCGTGCCACTGCCAGTTTGCCAGATAACAAGCGGAAAGTGATCGTCCAGCTTTCCCTCTGCAACCTCCTCAGCCGCCTGCATTATTGCCTTCCCAATTGTTGGATCAAGGCCATACTCCATATTCACCTTGAAAAGTAAAATGACCAAGTAATAAGGCCTCCAGGCATACATGATACTTAAGTTAAGCATCCTACAAACTACCTAGACGAGACGTTGAATTAATCGGATCTTCTATCTGCACACTAAATAAAATACTGTATCTATAAAATTGTCAACATTGCAATCTGTTTATTTCTAATAACATGTGAAACATTTACCTATATGGTGTTCAATTCACCGTTGCACAAAATTATAAGTAAACTGAAAAGTGTCAGTAATAAACAAAATAAAATGCGATAGTTCTTATATTAAGTTGTCACGGAACTAGTCTAGTCTAGTTCATTTTCAGCAAGAAAGATCTAAACAGTGGTCTCCTACTGTAAAATGCCCGCTACATAATCATTTACAGAAAACAAAATTAGGCGTGCACCTTTTCATTCATGACATAGTGAAAAAATCGATCTACAAGAAGCTAGCGATGCTCCTCGAGGACAAGGAAGCAACCAAATGCATCCAACCCTCCAGCCACAGACACGCAGGCATTAGAGAAAAGGCTCGATTATATACCTTAGCGGCGCACTTTTTTAGCACGCCAAAGGCGCGGATGATAGGTACAGGCATCCGCTCGCGCTCGCCGCCAATATCGAAATTTTGCAGCGATCTCTGCGTCTGCGCACCCCACAACCTACCAAAAAACAACGACAGCAGCCACATCCAGATCAACCACGCCATCCTTAACACGAACAGATCAAAAGCCAAAACACGGGAACTTGTAGGCGATACGAACCCCACAGATCAATGACACAAACTCCTAGAAAATCAAGAGGACAACCACGTACTTGTCGTTGGGCACGCGGATGGGGCCGAACGTGTCGCGCTCCTCGCGGAAGCCGGTGGAGATCGGGCGGGTCAGCGCCGGCCGGAGCAGCAGTGCAGCCGCCGACGGCGAGGCTGATGCGCCGGCGAGGCGCCGCAGAACCATCGCCATCTCGGGGCCCTCTCGTAAGTTTTTGCGTCGGGTAGAGCCTAGCGGAGGGAGGCGGCGGCTGGTGAACGGGACGGGGAACCGGGGAAGGGAGGGAGGAGTAGAAGGAATGGGGTTTGATGGGCTGATTTCGCACGTGCGTCCTCAATGAAATCGGGTTGTGCGGGGTTGTTTGCCTCATTTGCCTTTTTCTTTTTAGATTAGAAGATGTTTTCTCATTTGCCTTGGTGGAGAAGTTGGTTCTGAGATCGGCTTTGCTCGCCCATGTTCGGCAGCCTTCATTCCCCCGAACCAAGCCCACTAGATGTAAATTTGGCCCACTTTATAGTACTCTCTCCGTCTCAAAATGGATGGAGGGAGTATGTGTTTGCTCATTGGCCTACATCGTATGAATTGTGAAGCATCTCCCACTCAAGCCTGATACTAAGTTTTCAAAAAAAAAAACTCAAGTCTGATACTAGAAATGATCGAATTGATTGTTTCCTCTCAGCCAGGCTCGGGTGATGCAGGCGACTTCGAGCTCATGTGGGCACAGAGATGGCGCGAGCCCTTAAAAAGCGGCCGAAGGAATTGGGTCACCTCCCGCCAACTCGGTCGCCCCATATAGTCACCTTCAGCTCACCGCACAAAACCCCCACCACTATTACCCCTCTTCCTTTGAGCTCTTTGTCCCGCTAGGATTCATCGCCAACGAGCATTGCAGATAAGCGGCTTCTCTTCTTTGAATGACGGTAGATGGCGGCGACGACGATTTGTTTTCCTCCTCTTTTTGCGCCTCCATCCCGCTTCACCAATGAAAGTAAGTTCAATCACTCTCTCCTCCCTACTCGCTCTCTAGCTTAGATATGTGAGCATGTGGTCGGGGTATATCTGTGAGAATGTGGTAGCATTATAGACTACCGATCTATGAGAATGTGAAGTTGTGGTAGCTAGTGGTGATGGATTGATAGCATGCTAGGTTTTTTGTACGTTCATGATCGACAAGGATGATACTATAGTAGATGTGGTACTAGGCTATGAATCAGAGCATGTGTGGTATTCTTGTTTGCGGCTACGATCGATGTGTGTGTGTGTGTGCGTGCGTGCGTGCGTGCGTGCGTGCGTGCGTGCGTGCGTGTGTGTGTGTGTGTGTGTGTGTGTGTGTGTGTGTGTGATAGTATGTTGAACTCCATGGTATGCTTTGAGCTTGAAAATCAGTCATGGGATGGTGTGCTGACCTTCATGATCCATGTGTACTATGCTTATTGTCCATGTGTAGTGGTCTGACTTACAGTCCGTGTGTAGTGTGTCCCACTAGTCCCACTAGTCCTAATGCCAGCGCTTGTGGACATGAGCGCAAGAGTTTAGTCAAGCCACTATCTGCCTGAGAGCCAATTTATGCCATCGTATGTTGAGGACTCCTCACCTATGACCGACGAGCACATGCCTCCGGATTTTGATGTCTTCGGGGCAATTGTCGTGAGGCATTCACCATTTGTACTAGCAATGCCCAATGCTGCTACTGCTGCTCCACATAAGGCATCCATCGAGGCTGGTAAGGCAAAGATGTCTGGGAGAGGAAACTCGATGAAATGACAGTCGTTCTCCACCATCGTGCTTAACAATATGTGTGAGATTCTAGCCAGTGGGATGATGACTGAGAAGTGTTTTCAGGAGGTACACTTGAACTCTGTTGATAAGTAGGTGTTCGTGTTATGTGGCCAAGAGGTCACCTCGACAAAGGTCCACAACCACCTCGGGAAGTGAAGAGCCAGATGGATCCAAGGGTCTAAGCTGAGAGACCTTATCGGCACACAATGAGATTAGGACACCTACACAATCCTATTGGAGGCACAACACTACCAAGGCCACACAGCGGTTGATGACCCACAAGTATATGGGGTCGCAATAGTCTTGGAGGGTAGTATTTCACCCAAATATATTGATTTGACACAAGGGGAGCGAAAGTATATTTATAAGCCTTAGCGGTTGAGTTGTCAATTTAACCACACGTGAGAAGTTATTTCTCTGTAGCAAAGTATTAGTGGAACAGTAATATGATAGTTTTGATAGTAGTGGTACCAGTAACAATAGTAGCAGTGACAGTAAAAGTTTTGTAATAATTGTAACAATAACAAGAGCATTTGTAACTTAGTAAAGACAAGTGGAGCAAAGCGTAGGCATTGGATCAGCGATGGATATTTGGATGGCATTCATCATATAATAGTCACGACCTAGAGCGATACACAATAGCTCCAATTCATTAATTAGTGTAGGCAAGTATTCTATATATAGTCATACGTGCTTATAATAAGAACTTGCATGACATTTTTTGTCTCACCCTCCCGTGGTAGCGGGGTGATATGTCTCCAATGTATCTATAATTTATGAACTATTCATGTCATGTTTGCAATAATTTTATATGGTTTTGGTATGATTTGATTAGAACTAACCCAGACTGACGTTGTTTTTAGCAGAACTACCATGGTGTCATTTTTTGTGCAGAAATAAAAGTTCTCTGAATGGGCTGAAAATGTACGGTGATTTTTTATGGACCAAAAGAGACCCCCGAAGCACCGGAGCTGGGCCAGGGAGTGAACGAGGAGTCCACAAGCCTAGGGGCGCCCCCTAGGGCGTGTCCCTCGCTTGTGGGCCCCTCGAGCATCCCCTGACGTGAGACCGACACCAAAAATTCTTATAAATACCCAAACCTCCGAAAAGAACCCTAGATCAGAAGTTCTGCCGCCGCAAGCCTCTATAGCCGCGAAAAACCTCTTGGGACCCCGTTCCGAAACCTGCCGGAGGGGGAAATCATCACCGGGGGCCATCTTCATCATCCCGACGGCCACCATGATGAGGAGGGAGTAGTCCACCCTCGGAGCTCAGAGTTTGTACCAGTAGCTATGTGTTTGTCTCTCTCTCTCTCTCTCTCTCTCTCTCTCTCTCTCTCTCTCTCTCTCTCTCTTTCGTGGTCTTGATTTGGCACGATCTTGATGTACTGCGAGCTTTACTATTATAGTTGGATCTTATGGTGTTCTTCCCTCTCTACCTTGTGATGAATTGAGTCTTTTCCTTTGACGTTTTGCTATGTTGGATTGAATCTTTTGGATGTGAGAGCACTTGATGTATGTATTGCAATGGGATATCCGTGGTGACAATGGGATGTTCTATTGATCCACTTGATGTATGTTTTGGTTATCAACTTGCGGATTCCCGTGGTGACATTGAGGTAATCTATGCATAGGGGTTGGTACGCGTTTTCATATTCTTTTCTCTGATAGAAATCTTGGGGTACTCTTGAAGTTCTTTGTGTTGTATTGAATATTATGAATCTGATATTGTGTGATGCATATCGTATAATTGACCCATGGATACTTGTGGTGACATTGGAGTATCTAGGTGACATTAGGGTTGATTGATGTGTGTCATGTGGTGTTATTTGAGTACGAACTCTAGGGTTGTTTGTGACACTGATAGGAATAGCCCAATAGATTGATCACAAAGAATAACTTTGAGGTGGTTTCGTACAATACAAGCAATTTCATCTTATATTCTCCGCGATAAGAACTTTGGAGTGATTCTTTGTTGCATGTTGAGGGTTGTTATATGATCCATTTATGTTACCATTGCTGAGAGATTTTGCGCTAGTGAAAGTATGAACCCTAGGCCTTGTTTTCAATCATTGCAATACCGTTTTGCTCACTTTTACTACTTGCTACCTTGTTTTTTTTTATATTTTCATATTACAAAAACATATGTCTACTATCCACATTACAATTGTATCACCATCTCTTCGTCGAACTAGTGCACCTATACAATTTACCATTGTATTGGGTGTGTTGGGGACACAAGAGACTCTTTGTTATTTGGTTGCAGGGTTGTTTGAGAGAGACCATCATCATCCTACGCCTCCCACGGATTGATAAACCTTAGGTCATCCACTGGAGGGGGAAATGCTACTGTCCTACAAAACTCTCCGCTTGGAGGCCCAACACGAGTCTACAAGAAGAAGGTTGCATAGTAGACAACAAGCTATTTTCTGGCTCCGTTGCCGGGGATGTGAGTGCTTGAAGGTATATCTTTAGATCTTGCAATTAAATCTTTTAGTTTCTTGTTTATTCACTAATTTTGTTTACAAAAGAAAACTACAAAAAATGGAATTGAGGTTGCCTCATATTATTCATCTTTTTAATGTCTTTCGTGAAAATGATGGAAACGAAAATTTTGCTCAATTGATAGAAGAAGAAGTCAATAAAATGCTTGGCACTAAATATTTCAATGATGAGCATGATTACAATTTTTGTTATGAATTATTTGAATATTTATGATACCAATGATGATTGCACTAGTCATGATAAAGATATTTCTTATAAGCATGTCAATTTATGTGGAGTGCATAGAGTTTGTGAAGACATGCCATATAGGGATGATAGATTTTGCAAGAAGCATAAACATGATGAAACCAATCGGTGGATTAAGGTGATAGATAAATTTGCTACAAAATTATGCTTTCTTCATCCCATTAATTATTAACTTTGCAATAGAGTTGGTCACCTTAATTTCCAATGCATACCTTTTCATGATCGAATTGTGGCCAAATATTGCAATAACTTGATCACCCTTGAACTTTTATAATGAACTTTGTTTATTTTTGGGGTGTGAAGAATTGTCACATAAAAATAGTTGGTTTGAAGCATTCATATTCACATACCATGCCGAAACTACTTTGAGAGAAATATACATGTTTTGTACGGTAAATTGCAATGAAAATGCTTGTTGGAAATATGCCCTAGAGGCAATAATAAAATGGTTATTATTATATTTCCTTGTTCGTGATAATTGTCTACTATTCATGCTATAATTGTATTATCCGGAAATTGTAATACATGTGTGAATGCATAGACCACAACATGTCCCTAGTGAGCCTCTAGTTGACTAGCTCGTTGATCAATAGATGGTTACGGTTTCCTGACCATGGACATTGGATGTCGTTGATAACGGGATCACATCATTAGGATAATGATGTGATGGACAAGACCCAATCTTAAGCATAGCACAAGATAGTGTAGTTCGTCTGCTAAAGCTTTTCTAATGTCAAGTACCATTTCCTTAGACCATGAGATTGTGCAACTCCCGGATACCGTAGGAGTGCTTTGGGTGTGCCAAACGTCACAACATAACTGGGTGGCTATAAAGGTACACTACGGGTATTCCCGAAAGTGTATGTTGGGTTGGCATGAATCGAGACTGGAATTTGTCACTCCGTGTGACGGAGAGGTATCTCTGGGCCCACTTGGCAAGACATCATCATAATGAGCTCAATGCGACTAAGGAGTTGACAACGGGATGATGTGTTATGGAACGAGTAAAGAGACTTGCTGGTAACAAGATTGAGCAAAAGGTATAGGGATACCGACGATCGAATCTCGGGCAAGTACCATACCGGTAGACAAAGGGAATTGCATACGGGATTGATTGAATCCTCGACATCATGGTTCATCCGATAAGATCATCGTGGAACATGTGGGAGCCAACATGGGTATCCAGATCCCGCTATTGGTCATTGACCGGAGAGATGTCTTGGTCATGTCTACATGTCTCCCGAACCCGTAGGGTCTACACACTTAAGGTTCGGTGACGCTAGAGTTGTAATGAGAATAGTAAGCAGTTAACCGAATGTTGTTCGGAGTCCCGGATGAGATCCCGGATGTCACGAGGAGTTCCGGAATGGTCCGGAGGTGAAGATTTATATATGGAAGTCCTCATACGGTCACCTGAAGTGTTCGGGGGTCTGCCGGTATTGTACCGGGGCCATCGAAGGGGTTTTAGGGGTCCACCGAGAGGGTCCACCTTCCTCGGAGGGCCCTATGGGATGTATATGGATGGGAACCAGCCCCTAAGTGGGCTGGGTGCCATCCCCCCTAGGGCCCATGCACCTAGGGTTGAGGGGAAACCCTAAAGGGGGCATCCCCCTTGGCTTGGGGGGCAAGCCCCCTCTCCCTGGCCGCCCCCCCCCAGATGGGATCTGAGGGGGCCGGCCCCCTCTCCCTTGCCCCTATATATAGTTGAGGGGGAGAGGGAAGCCGAACCTTTGGCCTGGCGCAGACATCCACCTCCCAACACCATCTCCTCCTCGGTAGGTTTGGCGAAGCCCTGCCGGAGTCCCGCTTGCTCCACCACCACGCCATCGTGTTGCTGGAGTTCTACCTCAACTTCTCCTTCCCCCTTGCTGGATCAAGAAGGAGGAGATGTCCCCTGGTTGCATGTGTGTTGAACGCGGAGGCTCCGTTGTTCGATGCTTAGATCGGAATCGACCGCGATCTGAATCGCTGCGTGTACGACTCCACCAACCGTGTTCTAGTAACGCTTCTGCTTTGCGATCTTCAAGGGTATGAAGATGCACTCCCCTCTCTCGTTGCTAGTTTCTCCATAGATTGATCTTGGTGATGCATAGAATTTTTTTGATTTCTGCAACGATCCCCAGCAGTGGCATCATGAGCTAGGCCTATGCGTAGTTTCTATGCACGAGTAGAACACAAGTTGTTGTGGGCGTCAATTTTGTCAATTTGCTTGCCGTTACTAGTCTTATATTGATTCGGCGGCATCATGGGATGAAGCGGCCCAGACTGACCTTACACGTACGCTTACGTGAGATAGGTTCCACCGACTGACATGCACTAGTTGCATAAGGTGGCTAGCGGGCGTCTGTCTCTCCCACTTTAGTCAGATCAGATTCGATGAAAAGGGTCCTTATGAAGGGTAAATATAAATTGGCATATTACATTGTGATTTTGGCGTATGTAAGAAACGTTCTTGCTAAAACCTATAGCAGCCACGTAAAAACTTGCAACAACAATTAGAGGACGTCTAACTTGTTCTTGCAGCATATGACGTGTGATGTGATATGGCCAAAAAGGGATGTGATGAATTATATATGTGATGTATGAGATTGATCATGTTCTTGTAATAGGAATCACGACTTGCATTTTGATGAGTATGGCAACCGGCAGGAGCCATAGGAGTTGTCTTAATTTATTGTATGACCTGCGCGTCAATGAAAATGCCATGTAATTACTTTACTTTATTGCTAACCGTTAGCCATAGTAGTAGAAGTAACAGTTGGCGAGACAACTTCATGAAGACACGATGCTGGAGATCATGATGATGGAGATCATGGTGTCATGCCAGTGACGATGATGATCATGGAGCCCCGAAGATGGAGATCAAAGGAGCAAAATGATATTGGCCATATCATGTCACTATTTGATTGCATGTGATGTTTATCATGTTTTACATATTATTTGCTTAGAACAACGGTAGCTTAAATAAGATGATCTCTCACTAAAATTTCAAGAATTGTGTTCCCCCTAACTGTGCACCGTTGCTAAGGTTTGTTGTTCTGAAGCACCACGTGATGATCGGGTGTGATAGGCTCTAACGTTCGCATACAATGGGTGCAATCCAGATTTACACACGCAATACACTTAGGTTGACTTGACAAGCCTAGCATGTACAGACATGGCCTCGGAACACGGAAGACCGAAAGGTCGAACATGAGTCTGTTGGTGAACGTTGTATTTAAAAAAAAAATCCTACGATCACGCAAGATCTATCTAGGAGAAGCATAGCAATGAGCGGGGAGAATGTGTCCACGTACCCTCGTAGACCGAAAGCGGAAGTGTCCAGTCTCGCGGTTGATGTAGTCGAACGTCTTCGCGATCCAACCGATCCAAGCACCGAACATACAACACCTCCGTGTTCAGCACACGTTCAACTCGATGACGTCCCACGAACTCTTGATCCAGTTGAGCATCGCAGGAGAGTTTCGTCAGCACGACGATGTGGTGACGGTGATGATGAAGTTACCGGCGCAGGGCTTCGCCTAGGCACTGCAACGATATGACCAAGGTGTGTAACTGTGGTGGGGGGGCACCGCGCATGGATTGCAAATCAACTTCTGTGTCTATGGGGTGCCCCCTCCCCATGTATATAAAGGAGGGAGGGAAGAGGAGGCAGCCAAGGAGGGGGTGCGCCAAGAGGGGGAGTCCTACTCTCACTAGGAGTAGGACTCCTCCTTTTCCTAGTAGGAGTAGGAGAGGGGAAAGGAAGGAGATGAGGAGAAGGAAAGGAGGGGACGCTGCCCCTCCCCCTAGTCCAATTCGGACTAGGCTTGGGGGGGGGGGCGCGACCCAGCCCTAGCCAGCCCTCTCTCTCCCTTAAGGCCCATATACCCCCGGGGGGTTCCGGTGACCCCCGGAACCCTTCCGGTATCCGAATATAACCTTCCAATATATCAATCTTTATGTCTCGGCCATTTTGAGACTCCTCGTCATGTTCGTGATCACATCCGGGACTCCGAACTACCTTCGGTACATCAAAACACATAAACTCATAATACCAATCGTCATCAAACGTTAAGCGTGCGGACCCTACATGTTCAAGAACAATGTAGACATGACCGAGACTCATCTCTGGTCAATAACCAATAGCAGAACCTGGATTTTCATATTGGCTCGCACATATTCTACGAAGATCTTTATCAGTCAAACCGCATAACAACATACATTGTTCCCTTTGTCATCGGTATGTTACTTGCCCGAGATTCGATCGTCGGTATCATCATTGAAGGAAATATGCCCTAGAGGCAATAATAAAGTTATTATTTATTTCCTTATATCATGATAAATGTTTATTATTCATGCTAGAATTGTATTAACCCAAAACTTAGTACATGTGTGAATACATAGACAAAACAGAGTGTCCCTAGTATGCCTCTACTAGACTAGCTCATTAATCAAAGATGGTTATGTTTCCTAGCCATGGAAATGAGTTGTCATTTTATCAACGGGATCACATCATTAGAAGAATGATGTGATGGACTAGACCCATCCGTTAGCATAGCACTATGATCGTTTAGTTTTACTGCTATTGCTTTCTTCATGACTTATACATGTTCCTATGACTATGAGATTATGCAACTCCCGAATACCGTAGGAACACCTTGTGTGCTATCAAACGTCACAACATAACTGGGTGATCATAAAGATGCTCTATAGGTGTCTCCGAAAGTATTCGTGGTGTTGGCATAGATCAAGACTAGGATTTGTCACTCCGAGTGTCGGAGAGGTATCTCTGGGCCCTCTCGGTAATGCACATCATAATAAGCCTTGCAAGCAAATGACTAATGAGTTAGTCACGAGATGATGTATTACGGAACGAGTAAAGAGACTTGCCGGTAACGAGATTGAACTAGGTATAGAGATACCGACGATCGAATCTCGGGCAAGTAATATACCGATGACAAAAGGAACAAACGTATGTTGTTATGCGGTTTGACCGATAAAGATCTTCATAGAATATGTAGGAACCAATATGAGCATCCAGGTTCCGCTATTGGTTATTGACCAGAGATGAGTCTCGGTCATGTCTACATAGTTCTCGAACCCGTAGGGTCCGCATGCTTAACGTTTGATGACGATCGGTATTATAAGTTTATGAGTTTTGATGTACCGAAGGTAGTTCGGAGTCCCGAATGAGATCACCTACATGAAGAGGAGTCTCGGAATGTCCGAGACATAAAGATTGATATATTGGACGACTATATTCGGACACCGGAAGTGTTCCGGAAAAGTTTCAGATTTAACCGGATTGCCGGAGGGGGTTACCGGAACCCCCCACAAAGGGGGATGGTCCATAGTGGGCCTTGAGGAAAGAAGAGAGGCAGCCCATAGAGGCTGGCCGGCGCCCCACCAGGGAATTCTAGTTGGACTAGGATTGGGGGGCGCCACCTCTCCCTCTCCTTCCTTTTCCCCTCTTCCTTCTTGGTGGACTCCTACTAGGAATAGGATTGCAATCCTATTCCTAGTAGGATTGCCTCCCTGGCGTGCCATAGAAGGGCTGGACGGCCCCTCCCCTTGCTCCTTTATATACGGGGGCAGGGGGGCACCCTAGGACACACAAGTTGATCAGTTGATCTCTCCCAACCGTGTGCGGTGCCCCCCTCCACAGAAACACACCTCGGTCATACCGTTGCAGTGCTTAGGCGAAGCCCTGCGCCGGTAACTTCATCATATCCGTCACCACGCCGTCGTGCTAACGAAACTCTCCCGTGAAGCTCAACTAGATCAAGAGCTCGTGGGACGTCATCAAGCTGAACGTGTGCTGAACGCGGAGGTGCCGTACATTCGGTACTTGATCGGTTGGATCGCGGAGAAGTTCGACTACATCAACTGTGTCACTAGACGCTTCCGCTCCCGGTCTACGAGGGTACGTAGACACACTCTCTCCCTCGTTGCTATGCATCTAGTAGATAGATCTTGCGTGATCGTAGGAAAATTTTGAATATACTACGTTCCTCATTAGTGGCATCATGAGCCAGGTCTATGCGTAGATGATATGCATGAGTAGAACACAATGAGTTGTGGGCGATACTAGTCATACTGCTTACCAGCATGTCATACTTTGCTTCGGCGGTATTGTGAGATGAAGCGGCCCGGACCGACATTACGCGTACGCTTACGCGAGACTGGTTTCACCGTTATGAGCACTCGTTGCTTAAAGGTGACTGGCGGGTGTCTGTCTCTCTTACTTTAGCTGAATCAAGTGTGGCTACGCCCAGTCCTTGTGAAGGTTAAAACAACACATACTTGACGAAACATTGTTGTGGTTTGTATGCATAGGTAAGAACGGTTCTTGCTAGAGCCCGTAGCAGCCACGTAAAACTTGCAACAACAAAGTAGAGGACGTCTAACTTGTTTTTGTAGGGCATGTTGTGATGTGATATGGTCAAGACATGATGAGTTATACGGCTTTGTATGAGATGATCATGTTTTGTAAAGTTATCGGCAACTGGCAGGAGCCATATGGTTGTCGCTTTATTGTATGAAATGCAATCGCCATGTAATTGCTTTACTTTATCACTAAGCGGTAGCGATAGTCGTGGAAGCAATAGTTGGCGAGACGACAACGATGCTACGATGGAGATCAAGGTGTCGCGCCGGTGATGAAGGTGATCATGACGGTGCTTTGGAGATGGTGATCAAAAGCACAAGATGATGATGGCCATATCATGTCACATATTTTGATTGCATGTGATGTTTATCTTATTATGCTTCTTATTTTGCTTAGTACGACGGTAGCATTATAAGATGATCCCTTACAAAATTTCAAGGTACAAGTGTTCTCCCTGAATATGCACCGTGCGAAAGTTCTTCGTGCCGAGACACCACGTGATGATCGGGTGTGATAAGCTCTACGTTCAAATACAACGGGTGTAAGACAGTTTTGCACACGCAGAATACTCGGGTTAAACTTGATGAGCCTAGCATATGCAGATATGGCCTCGGAACACTGGAGACCGAAAGGTCGAGTGTGAATCATATAGTAGATATGATCAACATAAGATGTTCACCATTGAAACTACTCCATCTCACGTGATGATCGGACATGGTTTAGTTGATTTGGATCACGTGATCATTTAGATGACTAGAGGGATGTCTATCTAAGTGGGAGTTCTTAAGTAATATGATTAAATTGAACTTTAATTTATCATGAACTTAGTCCTCATAGTATTAGCATATCTATGTTGTAGATCAATAGCTCATGATGTTGCTCCCCGTTTATTTTTTTATATGTTCCTAGAGAAAACTAAGTTGAAAGATATTAGTAGCAATGATGCGGAATTGTTCCGTAATCTAAGGATTATTCTCATTGCTGCACAGAAGTATTATGTCCTTGATGCACCGCTAGGTGACAGACCTATTGCAGGAGCAAATGGAGACGTTATGGACGTTTGGCTAGCTCAATATGATGACTACTTGATAGTTTAGTGCACCATGCTTAACGGCTTAGAATCGGGACTTCAAAGACGTTTTGAACGTCATGGACCATATGAGATGTTCCAGGAGTTGAAGTTAATATTTCAAGCAAATACCCGAGTTGAGAGATATGAAGTCTCCAACAAGTTCTATAGCTAAAAGATGGAGGAGAATAGCTCAAGCAGTAAGAATGTGCTCAGATTGTCTGGGTACTACAATTGCTTGAATCAAGTGGGAGTTAATCTTCTAGATAAGATAGTAATTGACAAAGTTCTCTAGACACTATCACCAAGTTAGTAGAACTTCGTGATGAACTATAATATGCAAGGGATGACAAAAGTAATTCCCGAGCTCTTCGCGATACTGAAATCGGCGAAGGTAGAAATCAAGAAAGAGCATCAAGTGTTGATGGTTAACAAGACCACTTGTTTCAAGTAAAGGGCAAAGGGATAGAAGGGGAACTTCAAGAAGAATGACAAGCAAGTTGTCACTCCCATGAAGAAACCCAAAGCTAAACTCAAGCCTGAAACTAAGTGCTTCTACTGCAAAGGAAATGGTCACTGGAAGTGGAACTGCCCTAGATACTTGGTGGGTAAGAAGGATGGCAAAGTGAACAAAGGTATATTTGATATACAGATTATTGATGTGTACTTTACTAGTGTTCATAGCAACCCCTGGGTATTTGATACCAGTTCAGTTGCTAAAATTAGTAACTCGAAACAAGAGTTGCAGAATGAACAGAGACTAGTTAAAGGTGAAGTGACGATGTGTGTTGGAACTTGGAAGTGGTTCCAAGATTGATATGATCATCATCGCACACTCCCTATACTTTCGGGATTAGTGTAGAACCTAAGTAAATGTTATTTGGCATTTGCGTTAAGCATGAATATGATTTGATCATGTTTGTTGCAATACGATTATTCATTTAAAGTCATAGAATATTTTTTATTCTGTTTACATGAATAAAACCTTCGATGGTAATACACCAAATGAAAATAGTTTGTTGGATCTCGATCGTAGTGATACACATATTCATAATATTGAAGCCAAAAGATGCAAGGTTAATAATGATAGTGCAACTTATTTGTGGCACTGCCGTTTAGGTCATATTGGTGTAAAGCGCATGAAGAAACTCCATAGTGATGGACTTTTGGAATCACTTGATTATGAATCACTAGGTGCTTGCTAACCATGCCTCATGGGCAAGATGACTAAACCTCTGTTCTCCGGAACTATGGAGCGAGCAACAGAGTTGTTGGAAATCATACATACTGATGTATGCGAACCAATAAGTGTTGAAGCTTGCGGCGGGTATCGTTATTTTCTGACCTTCACTGATGATTTGAGCAGATATGGGTATATCTACTTAATGAAGCACAAGTCTGAAACATTTGAAAAGTTCAAAGAATTTCAGAGTGAAGTGGAGAATCATCATAACAAGAAAATAAAAGTTTCTACGATATGATCGTAGAGGTAAAATATTTGAGTTAGCGAGTTTGGCCTTCAGTAAAAACAATGTGAAATAGTTTCACTACTCACGCCACCTGGAACACCACAGTGTAATGGTGTGTCCGAACATCATAACCGTACTTTATTAGATATGGTGCGATCGATGATGTCTCTTACCAATCTACCACTATCACTTTTGGGGTTAGGCATTAGAGACAGCTACATTCACGTTAAATAGGGCACCATCTAAATCCGTGGAGATGACACCGTATGAACTGTGGTTTGACGAGAAACCTAAGCTGTCATTTCTTTAAGTTTGGGACTGCGATGCTTATGTGAAAAAGTTTCAACATGATAAGCTCGAACCCAAATCGGAGAAGTAAATCTTCATAGGATACCCAAAAGAAACTGTTGGGTACACCTTCTATCACAGATCCAAAGGCAAGGTCTTTGTTGCTAAGAGTGGATCGTTTCTAGAGAAGGAGTTTCTCTCGAAAGAAGTGAGTGGGAGGAAAGTGGAACTTGATGAGGTAATTGTACCTTCTCCCGAATTGGATAGTAGTACATCACAGAAAATGGTTCCAGTGATTCCTACACCAATTAGTGAGGAAGCTAATGATGATGATCATGAAACTTCGGATCAAGTTACTGCTGAACTTCATAGATCAACCAGAGTACGTTCCGCACCAGAGTGGTATGGCAACCCGGTTCTGGAAGTCATGTTACTGGACCATGATGAACCTACGAACTATGAGGAAGCGATGATGAGCCCAGATTCCGTGAAATGGCTTGAGGCCATGAAATCTGAGATGGGATCCATGTATGAGAACAAAGTGTGGACTTTGGTTGACTTGCCCGATGATCGGCAAGCCATCGAAAATAAATGGATTTTTAAGAGGAAGACTGACGCTGACGGTAATGTTATTGTTTACAAAGCTCGACTTGTTGCGAAAAGTTTTCGACAAGTTCAAGGAGTTGACTACGATGAGACTTTCTCACCCGTAGCGATGCTTAAGTCCGTCCGAATCATGTTAGCAATTGCCTCATTTTATGAAATCTGGAAAATGGATAACAAAAATGCATTCTTTAATGGATTTATTAAAGAAGAATTGTATATGATGCAACCAGAAGGTTTTGTCAATCCTAAAGGTGCTAACAAAATGTGCAAGCTCCAGTGATCCATCTATGGACTGGTGCAGGCATCTCGGAGTTGGAATATACGCTTTGATAAGTTGATCAAAGCATATAGATTTATACAGACTTGCGGTGAAGCCTGTATTTACAAGAAAGTGAGTGGGAGCACTACAACTTTTCTGATAAGTATATGTGAATGACATATTGTCGATCGGAAAAGATGTAGAATTTTCTAGAAAGCATAAAGGAGTGTTTGAAAGGAGTTTTTCAAAGAAAGACCTTGGTGAAGCTGCTTACATATTGAGCATCACGATCTATAGATAGATCAAGACGCTTGATAAGTTTTTTCAATGAGTACATACCTTGACAAGTTTTTGAAGTAGTTCAAAATGGATTAGTCAGAGAAGGAGTTCTTGCCTGAGTTGTAAGGTATGAAATTGAGTAAGACTCAAAGCCCGACCTCGGCAGAAGATAGGAAAAGAATGAAAGTCATTCCCTATGCCTCAGCCATAGGTTCTATAAAGTATGCCATGCTGTGTACCAAACCTGTTGTGTACCTTACCATGAGTTTGGCAAGGAGGTACAAAAGTGATCCAGGAGTAGATCACTGGACAGCGGTCAAAATTATCCTTAGTTACTCAACAACAAAGGAAATGTTTTCTCGATTATGGAGGTGATAAAGAGTTTGTCGTAAAGAGCTACACCGATGCAAGCTTTACACTAATCCAGATGACTCTAAGTATCAATCTGGATGCATATTGGAAGTGGGAGCAATTAGCTAGAGTAGCTCCATGCAGAGCATTGTAGACATAGAAATTTGTGAAATACATACGGATCTGAGTATGTCAGACCCGTCGACTAAACTTCTCTCACAAGCAAAACATGATCACACCTTACTACTCTTGGGTGTTAATCACATAGCGACGTGAACTAGATTATTGACTCTAGTAAACCCTTTGGGTATTGGTCACATGGCGATGTGAACTATGGGTGTTATTCACATAACGATTTGAACTATCGGTATTAAATCACATGGAGATGTGAACTAGATTATTGACTCTAGTGCAAGTGGGAGACTGAAGAAAATATGCCCTAGAGGCAATAATAAAGTTATTATTTATTTCCGTATATGATGATAAATGTTTATATTCATGCTAGAATTGTATTAACCGGAAACTTAGTACATGTGTGAATACATAGACAAAACAGAGTGTCCCTAGTATGCCTCTACTAGACTAGCTCATTGATCAAAGATGGTTATGTTTCCTAGCCATGAACATGAGTTGTCATTTGATCAACGGGATCACATCATTAGAAGAATGATGTGATGGACTAGACCCATCCGTTAGCATAGCACTATGATTGTTTAGTTTTACTGCTATTGCTTTCTTCATGACTTATACATGTTCCTATGACTATGAGATTATGCAACTCCCGAATACCGTAGGAACACCTTGTGTGCTATCAAACGTCACAATGTAACTGGGTGATCATAAAGATGCTCTACAGGTGTCTCCGAAAGTATTCGTGGTGTTGGCATAGATCAAGACTAGGATTTGTCACTCCGAGTGTCGGAGAGGTATCTCTGGGCCCTCTCGGTAATGCACATCATAATAAGCCTTGCAAGCAAATGACTAATGAGTTAGTCATGAGATGATGTATTACGGAACGAGTAAAGAGACTTGCCGGTAACGAGATTGAACTAGGTATAGAGATACCGACGATCGAATCTCGGGCAAGTAACATACCGATGACAAAAGGAACAAACATATGTTGTTATGCGGTTTGACCGATAAAGATCTTCGTAGAATATGTAGGAACCAATATGAGCATCCAGGTTCCTCTATTGGTTATTGACCGGAGATGAGTCTCGGTCATGTCTACATAGTTCTCGAACCCGTAGGGTCCGCACGCTTAACGTTTGATGACGTTCGGTATTATGAGTTTATGAGTTTTGATGTACCGAAGGTAGTTCGGAGTCCCGGATGTGATCACGGACATGACGAGGAGTCTCGGAATGTCCGAGACATAAAGATTGATATATTGGACGACTATATTCGGACACCGAAAGTGTTCCGGAAAAGTTTCAGATTTAACCGGATTGCCGGAGGGGGTTACCGGAACCCCCCACAAAGGGGGATGGTCCATAGTGGGCCTTGAGGAAAAAAGAGAGGCAGCCCATAGAGGCTGGCCGGCGCCCCACCAGGGAATTCTAGTTGGACTAGGATTGGGGGGCGCCACCTCTCCCTCTCCTTCCTTTTCCCCTCTTCCTTCTTGGTGGACTCCTACTAGGAATAGGATTGCAATCCTCTTCCTAGTAGGATTGCCTCCCTGGCGTGCCATAGAAGGGCTGGCCGGCCCCTCCCCTTGCTCCTTTATATAGGGGGGCAGGGGGCACCCTAGGACACACAAGTTGATCAGTTGATCTCTCCCAACCGTGTGCGCTGCCCCCCTCCACAGAAACACACCTCGGTCATACCGTTGCAGTGCTTAGGCGAAGCCCTGCGCCGGTAACTTCATCATATCCATCACCACGCCGTCGTGCTAATGAAACTCTCCCGTGCAGCTCAACTGGATCAAGAGCTCGTGGGACATTATCAAGCTGAATGTGTGCTGAACGCGGAGGTGCCGTACATTCGGTACTTGATCGGTTGGATCGCGGAGAAGTTCGACTACATCAACCGCGTCACTAGACGCTTCCGCTCCCGGTCTACGAGGGTACGTAGACACACTCTCTCCCTCGTTGCTATGCATCTAGTAGATAGATCTTGCGTGATCGTAGGAAAATTTTGAAAATACTATGTTCCTCATCAATCATACCTAGTTCAATCTCGTCATCAGCAAATCTCTTTACTCGTTCTGTAATACATCATCTCGTGACTAACTCATTAGTCATTTCCTTGCAAGGCTTATTACGATGTGTATTACCAAGAGGGCCCAGAGATACCTCTCCGACACTCGGAGTGACAAATCCTATTCTTGATCTATGCCAACACCACAAACACCTTCGGAGACACCTGTAGAGCATCTTTATAATCACCCAGTTACGTTGTGACGTTTGATAGCACACAAGGTGTTCCTCCGGTATTCGGGAGTTGCATAATCTCATAGTCATAGGAGCATGCATAAGTCATGAAGAAAGCAATAGTAGAAAAACTAAACGATCATATTGCTAAGCTAACGGATGGGTCTTGTCCATCACATCATTCTCCTAATGATGTGATCCCATTGATCAAATGACAACTCATGTCTATGGTTAGGAAACATAACCATCTTTGATTAACGAGCTAGTCTAGTAGAGGCATACTAGGGACACTCTGTTTCGTCTATGTATTCACACATGTATCAAGTTTCCGGTTAATAAAATTCTAGCATAAATAATAAACATTTATCATGATATAAGGAAATATAAATAACAACTTTATTATTGCCTCTAGGGCATATTTCCTTCAGTCTCCCACTTGCACTAGAGTCAATAATCTAGTTTACATTGTAATGATTCTGACACCCATGGAGCCTTGGCGATGATCATGTTTTGCTCGTGGAAGAGGCTTAGTCAAGGGGTCTGCGACATTCAGATCCATATGTATCTTGCAAATTTCTATGTCTCCTTCCTTGACTTGATCGCGGATGGAATTGAAGCGTCTCTTGATGTGCTTGGTTCTCTTGTGAAACCTGGATTCCTTCGTCATGGTTATTGCTCCAATGTTGTCACAAATATTTTCATTGGACCCCATGCACTAGGTATTAGATCGGATATGAACTCCTTCATCCAGACTCCTTCATTTGCTGCTTACGAAGCAGCTATGTACCCCGCTTCGCACATAGATCCCGCCATGAAGCTCTGCTTGGAACTGCACCAACTGACAGCTCCACCGTTCAACAAAAATACATATCCGGTTTGTGACTTAGAATCATCCGGATCAGTGTCAAAGCTTGAATCAACGTAACTGTTTACGACAAGCTCTTTGTCACCTCCATAAATGAGAAACATATCCTTTGTCCTTTTCAGGTACTTTAGGATGTTCTTGACCGCTGTCTAGTGACCCACTCCTGGATTACTTTGGTACCTCCCTGCTAAACTTATAGCAAGGCACACATCAGGTCTGGTACACAACATTTCATACATGATAGATCCTATGGCTGAGGCATAGGGAATGACTTTCATTTTCTCTCTATCTTCCGCAGTGGTCGGGCATTGAGTCTTACAAAACTTCACACCTACACAGGCAAGAACCCTTTCTTTGATTGAGCCATTTTGAACTTCTTCAAAACTTTAACAAGGTATGTGCTTTGTGAAAGTCCAATTAAGCGTCTTGATCTATCTCTATAGATCTTGATGCCCAATATATAAGCAGCTTCACCGAGGTCTTTCATTGAAAAATTCTTATTCAAGTATCCTTTTATGCCATCCAGAAATTCTATATCATTTCCAATCAGCAATATGTCATCCACATATAATATCAGAAATGCTACATAGCTCATACTCACTTTCTTGTAAATACATGCTTCTCCAAAAGTCTGTATAAAACCATATGCTTTGATCACCTCATCAAAGCGTATATTCCAACTCCGAGATGCTTACACCAGTCCATAGATGGATTGCCGGAGCTTGCACACTTTGTTAGCACCTTTAGGATCGACAGAACCTTCTGGTTGCATCATATACAACTCCTCTTTAAGATATCCATTAAGGAATGCAGTTTTGACATCCACTTGCCAGATTTCATAATCATAAAATGCGACAATGGCTAACATGATTCAGACGGACTTAAGCATCGCTACGGGTGAGAAAGTCTTATCGTAGTCAACTCCTTGAACTTGTCGAAACCTTTTGCAACAAGTCGAGCTTTGTAGACAGTAACATTACCATCGACGTCAGTCTTCCTCTTAAAGATCCAGTTATTTTTAATGGCTTGCCGATCATCGGGCAAGTCAACCAAAGTCCACACTTTGTTCTCATACATGTATCCCATCTCAGATTTCATGGCCTCAAGCCATTTTGCGGAATTTGGGCTCATCATCGCTTCCTCATAGTTCGTAGGTTCATCATGGTCTAGTAACATGACTTACAGAACCGGGTTACCGTACCACTTTGGCGCGGAACGCACTCTGGTTGACCTACGAGGTTGAGCAGTAACTTGATCTGAAGTTTCATGATCATCATCATTAGCTTCCTCACTGATTGGTGTAGGAATCACTGGAACTAGTTTATGTCATGTACTACTTTCCAATTCGGGAGAAGGTACAATTACCTCATCAAGTTCCACTTTCCTCCCACTCACTTCTTTTGAGAGAAACTCCTTCTCTAGAAAGGATCCATTCTTAGCAACGAAATCTTTGCCTTCAGATTCGTGATAGAAGGTGTACCCAAAAATTTCCTTTGGGTATCCTATGAAGACACATTTCTCCAATTTGGGTTTAGGTTGAAGCTTTTTCACATAAGCATCACATCCCCAAACTTTAAGAAATGACAACTTTTGTTTCTTACCAAACCACAGTTCATAAGGCATCGTCTCAACATATTTAGATGGTGCCCTATTTAACGTGAATGCAACTGTCTCTAAAGCATAACCCCAAAACGATAGTGGTAAATTGATAAGAGACATCATAGATCGCACCATATCTAATAAAGTACGGTTACGACGTTTGGACACACCATTACGTTGTGTTGTTCCGGGTGGTGTGAGATGTGAAACTATTCCACATTGTTTCAAATGAAGACCAAAATCGTAACTCAAATATTCGCCTCCGCAATCAGATCGTAGAAACTTTATTTTCTTGTTACGATGATTCTCTACTTCACTCTGAAATTCTTTGAACTTTTCAAATGTTTTAGACTTGTGCTTCATCAAGTAGATATACCCATATCTGCTCAAATCATCAGTGAAGGTCAGAAAATAACGATACCCGCCACGAGCCTCAACACTCATCGGTCCACATACATCAGTATGTATGATTTTGAACAAATGAGTTGGTCGCTCCATTGTTCCGGAGAACGGAGTTTTAGTCATCTTGCCCATGAGGCATGGTTCGCAAGCACCAAGTGATTCATAATCAAGTGATTCCAAAAGCCCATCAGCATGGAGTTTCTTCATGCGCTTTACACCAATGTGACCTAAACGGCAGTGCCACAAATAAGTTGCACTATCATTATCAACTTTGCATCTTTTGGCTTCAATATTATGAATATGTGTATCACTACGATCGAGATCCAACAAGAATAGAACTATCTTCAAGGGTGCATGACCATAAAAGATATTACTCATATAAATAGAACAACCATTATTCTCTGATCTAAATGAATAACCGTCTCGCAACAAACAAGATCTAGATATAACGCTCATGCTCAATGCTGGCACCAAATAACAATTATTTAGGTCTAAAACTAATCCCGAAGGTAGATGTAGAGGTAGCGTGCCGACGACGATCACATCAACTTTGGAACCATTTCCCATGCGCATCATCACCTCGTCCTTAGCTAATCTTCGTTTAATCCATAGCCCTTGTTCCCAGTTACAAATATTAGCACCGAACCAGTATCAAATACCCAGGTGCTACTTCGAGCATTAGTAAGGTACACATCAATAACATGTATATCAAATATACCTTTGTTCACTTTGTCATCCTTCTTATCCGCCAAATACTTGGGGCAGTTCCGCTTCCAGTGTCCAGCCCCTTTGCACTAGAAGCACTCAGTTTCAGGTTTGGCTCCAGACTTGGGTTTCTTCGCGGGATTAGTAATTGGCTTGCTATTCTTCTTGAAGTTCTCCTTCTTTCCCTTGCCCTTTTTCTTGAAACTAGTGGTCTTGTTAACCATCAACACTTGATGCTCCTTTTTGATTTCTACCTCCGCAGCTTTGAGCATAGCGAAGAGCTCGGGAATTGTCTTCTGCATCCCTTGCATATTATAGTTCATCACGAAGCCTTTATAGCTTGGTAGCAGTGATTGAAGAACTCTATCAATAACACTATCTTCGTCAACTTTGCAACCAAGTTGAGTCATGTGATTGTAGTACCCAGACATTCTGAGCAAGTGTTCACTGATAGAACTGTTCTCCTCCATCTTGCAGCTATAGAACTTATCGGAGACTTCATATCTCCCAATTCGGGCATTTGCTTGAAATATTAACTTCAACTCTTGGAACATCTCATATGCTCCATGACTGTCAAAACGTCTTTGAAGTCCTGATTCTAAGCCGTAAAGCATGGCACACTAAACTATCGAGTAGTCATCAGAACGAGCTTGCCAGACATTCATAACGTCCAGAGTTGCTCCTGCATTAGGCCTGTCACCTAGCGGTGCTTCCAGGACATAATTCTTCTGTGCAACATTCCTCAAGTTACGGACCCAGTCCGTGTAGTTGCTACCATCATCTTTCAACTTAGCTTTCTCTAGGAACGCATTAAAATTCAAAGGAACGATAGCACGACCATTGATCTACAACAACATAGATATGTAAAAACTATCAGGACTAAGTTCATGATAAATTAAAGTTCAATTAATCATATTACTAAAGAACTCCCACTTAGATAGACATCCCTCTAGTCATCTAAGTGATCATGTGATCCAAATCAACTAAACCATATCCGATCATCACGTGAGATGGAGTAGTTTTCAATGGTGAACATCTTATGTTGATCATATCTACTTTATGATTCACGCTTGACCTTTTGGTTTACAGTGTTCCGAGGCCATGTCTGTACATGCTAGGCTCGTCAAGTTTAACCCGAGTATTCTGCATGTGCAAAACTGTCTTACACCCGTTGTATTTGAACATAGAGCTTATCACACCTGATCATCACATGGTGTCTCGGTATGACGAACTTTCGCAACGGTGCATACTTAGGGAGAACACTTGTACCTTGAAATTTTGTAAGGGATCATCTTATAATGCTACCGATGTACTAAGAAAAATAAGAAGCATAATAAGATAAACATCACATGCAATCAAAATATATGACATGATATGGCCATCATCATCTTGTGCTTTTGATCTCCATCTCCAAAGCATCGTCATGATCTCCATCGTCACTGGCTTGCCACCATGATCTTGATCATAGCGTCTTGGTCGTCTCGCCAACTATTGCTACTACTACTATCGCTAACTCATAGTGATAAAGTAAAGCAATTACATGGCCTTCGCAATTCATACAATAAAGAGACAACCATAAGGCTCCTGCCGGTTGCCGATAATTTAGAAAACATTATCATCTCATACAATAATGTATAACTCATCACGTCTTGACTATATCAAATCACAACACGCCCTGCAAAAACAAGTTACACGTCCTCTACTTTGTTGTTGCAAGTTTTACGTGGCTGCTACGGGCTTAGCAAGAACCGTTCTTACCTATGCATACAAAAACCACAACGATTTTTCGTCAAGTGTATTGTTTTAACCTTCAGAAGGACCAAGCGTAGCCACACTCGATTCAACTAAAGTGAGAGAGACAGACACCCGCCGATCACCTTTAAGCAACTAGTGCTCGTAACGATGAAACCAGTCTCGCGTAAGCGTACGCGTAATGTCGGTCCGGGCCGCTTCATCTCACAATACCTCCGAATCAAAGTATGACATGCTGGTAAGCAGTATGACTATTATCGCCCACAACTCATTGTGTTCTACTTGTGCATATCATCTACGCATAGACCTGGCTCATGATGCCACTGTTGGGGAACGTAGTATTTCAAAAAAATTCCTATGATCACGCAAGATCTATCTAGGAGAAGCATAGCAACGAGTAAGGAGAGTGTGTCCACGTACCCTCGTAGACCAAAAGCGAAAGCATCTAGTGACGCGGTTGATGTAGTCGAACGTCTCCGCGATCTAACCGATCGAAGCACCGAACGTACGACACCTCCGCGTTCAGCACATGTTCAGCTCGATGACGTCCCATGAACTCTTGATCCAGTTGAGCGTCGCAGGAGAGTTTCGTCGGCACGACAGCATGGTGACGGTGATGATGAAGTTACCGGCGGAGGGCTTCGCCTAAGCACTGCACGATATGACCGAGGTGTTTAACTGTCGAGGGGGAACCGCACACGGCTTGCAAATCAACTTGTGTGTCTATGGGGTGCCCCCTCCCCACGTATATAAAGGAGGGAGGGAGGAGGAGGCGGCCAAGGAGGGGGCGCGCCATGAGGGGGAGTCCTACTCCCACTAGGAGTAGGACTCCTCCTTTTCCTAGTAGGAGTAGGAGAGGGGGAAGGAAGGAGATGAGGAGAAGGAAAGGAGGGGGCGCCGCCCCTTCCCCCTAGTGCAATTCGTACTAGGCTTGGGGGGGGGGGGGGCGCAGCCCAGCCCTAGTCAGCCCTCTCTCTCTCCCTTAAGGCCTATTAAGGCCCATATACCCTAGGGGGTTCCGGTAACCTCTCGATACTCGGGGTTTTACCCGGTAACCCCCGGAACCCTTCCGGTGTCCGAATATAACCTTCCAACATATCAATCTTTATGTCTAGACCATTTCGAGACTCCTCGTCATGTCCGTGATCACATTCGGGACTCCGAACTACCTTCAGTACATCAAAACACATAAACTCATAATACCGATCATCATCGAACGTTAAGCGTGTGGACCCTACGGGTTCGAGAACTATGTAGACATGACCGAGACTCATCTCTGGTCAATAACCAATAGCGGAACTGTTGGGGAACGTAGTATTTCAAAAAATATCCTATGATCACGCAAGATCTATCTACTAGAAGCATAGCAACGAGAGGGGAGAGTGTGTCCACGTACCCGCGTAGACCGGGAGCGGAAGCGTCTAGTGACGTGGTTGATGTAGTCAAACTTTCTTCGCGATCCAACCGATCAAGCACCGAACGTACGGAGCCTCCGTGTTCAGCACATGTTCAGCTTGATGACATCCCACGAGCTCTGATCCAATAGAACCTCGCGGGAGAGTTTCGTCAGAAAGACGGCGTGGTGACGGAGATGATGAAGCTACCGGTGCAGGGCTTCGCCTAAGCACTACAATGGTATGACCGAGATGTGTTTCTGTGGAGGGGGGCACCGCACACGGCTGGGAGAGATCAACTTGATCAACTTGTGTGTCTAGATGTGCCTCCCAGCCCATGTATATAAAGGAGCTAGGGGGGAGGCGGCCGACCTAGGAGGAGGGCGCGCCAAGGGAGGAGTCCTACTCCCACCAGGAGTAGGACTCCCTCTTTTCCTACTTGGAGTAGGAGGGGAGAAGGAAAGGGAGGGAGGAAGAGAAGGAAAGGGGG
>LR738712.1:441438440-441589101 GCA_902687465.1 Secale cereale | reverse complement strand
GGGGGGGGGCGCCACCCCCCTCCTGGTCCAATTCAGACTAGAGGGGGAGGGGGCGCGGGGCTGCCCTGGCCGCCCCTCCTCTTCTCCCACTAGGGCCCATGAGGCCCATTTAGCTCCCCGGGGGGTTCCGGTAACCCCCTGGTACTCCGTTATATGCCCGAAACCTCCCGGAACCTTTCTGGTGTCCAAACATAGTCGTCCAATATATCGATCTTTACATCTTGGACATTGCGAGACTCCTCGTCATGTCCGTGATCTCATCCGGGACTCCGAACTACCTTCGGTACATAAAAACTCATAATACCGATCGTCATCAAACGTTAAGCGTGCGGACCCTACGGGTTCGAGAACTATGTAGACATGACCGAGACTCATCTCTAGTCAATAACCAATAGCGGAACCTGGATGCTCATATTGGCTCCTACATATTCTACGAAGATCTTTATCGGTCAAACCGCATAACAACATACGTTGTTCCTTTTGTCATCGGTATGTTACTTGCCCGAGATTTGATCGTCAGCATCTCAATACCTAGTTCAATCTCATTACCGGCAAGTATCTTTACTCGTTCCATAATACATCATCCATACCTAGTTCATATGCTTGCAAGGCTTATTATGATGTGTTTTACCGAGAGGGCCCAGAGATACCTCTCCGACATTCAGAGTGACAAATCCTCTTCTTGATCTATGCCAACACCACGAATACCTCCGGAGACACCTGTAGAGCATCTTTATAATCACCCAGTTACGTTGTGACGTTTGATAGCACACAAGGTGTTCCTCTGGTATTCGGGAGTTGCATAATCTCATAGTCATAGGAACATGTATAAGCCATGGAGAAGCAATAGCAGTAAAACTAAACGATCATAGTGCTAAGCTAACGGATGGGTCTTGCCCATCACATCATTCTCCTAATGATGTGATCTCGTTAATCAAATGACAACTCATGTCTATGGTCAGGAAACATAACCATCTTTGATCAATGAGCTAGTCTAGTAGAGGCATACTAGGGACATACTTGTTTTGTCTATGTATTCACACATGTAATAAGTTCCCGGTTAATACAATTCTAGCATGAATAAAAGACATTTATCGTGATATAAGGAAATACAAATAACATCTTTATTATTGCCTCTAGGGCATATTTCCTTCAGTCTCCCACTTGAACTAGAGTCAATAATCTAGATTACAAAGTAATGATCCTAACACCCATGGAGTCTTGGTGCTGATCATGTTTTGCCCGTGGAAGAGGCTTAGTCAACGGGTATGCAACATTCAGATCCGTATGTATCTTGAAAATTTCTATGTCTCCCTCCTTGACTAGATCGCGGATGGAATTGAAGCGTCTTTTGATGTGCTTTGTTCTCTTGTGAAACCAGGATTCCTTCGCCAAGGCTATTGCTCCAGTGTTGTCACAATAGGTTTTCATTGGACCCGATGCACTAGGTATCACACCTAGATCAGATATGAACTCCTTCATTTGCTGCTTCCGAAGCAGTTATGTATTCCGCTTCACACGTAGTTCCCGCCACGACGCTTTGCTTGGAACTACACCAACTGACAGCTCCACCGTTTAATAAAAATACATATCCGGTTTGTGACTTTGAGTCATCCGGATCAATGTCAAAGCTTGCATCGACGTAACCGTTTACGACGAGCTCTTTGTCACCTGCATATATGAGAAACATATCCTTTGTTCTCTTCAGGTACTTCAGGATGTTCTTGACCGCTGTCCAGTGATCCACTCCTGGAATACTTTGGTATCTCCCTGCTAAACTTATAGCAAGGCACACATCAGGTCTAGTACACATCATTGCATACATGATAGATCCTATGGCTGAGGCATAGGGAATTACTTTCATTTTCTCTCTATCTTCTGCAGTGGTCGGGCATTGAGTCTTACTCAACTTCACTCCTTGTAACACAGGCAATAACCCTTTCTTTGACTGGTCCATTTTGAACTTCTTCAAAACTTTATCAAGGTATGTGCTTTGTGAAAGTCCAATTAAGCGTCTTGATCTATCTCTATATATCTTGATGCTTAATATGTAAGCAGCTTCACCGAGGTCTTTCATTGAAAAATTCTTATTCAAGTATCCTTTTATGCTATCCAGAAATTCTATATCATTTCCAATCAACAATATGTCATGCACATATAATATCAAAAATGCTACAGAGCTCCCACTCACTTTCTTGTAAATACAAGCTTCTCCAAAAGTCTGTATAAAACCATAGCTTTGATCACCTCATCAAAGCGTATATTCCAACTCCGAGATGCTTGCACCAGTCCATAGATGGATCGCTGGAGCTTGTACACTTTGTTAGCACCTTTAGGATTGACAAAACCTTCTGGTTGCATCATATACAACTCTTCTTTCAGATATCCATTTAGGAATGCAGTTTTGACATCCATTTGCCAGATTTAAATAATCATAAAATGCGGCAATTGCTAACATGATTCGGACAGAGTTAAGCATCGCTACGGGTGAGAAAGTCTCATCGTAGTCAACTCCTTGAACTTCTCGAAACCCTTTCGCAACAAGTCGAGCTTCGTAAATAGTAACATTACCGTCTGCATCGGTCTTCCTCTAGAAGATCCATTTATTTCTGATGGCTTGCAGATCATCGGGCTAGTCAACCAAAGTCCACACTTTGTTCTCATACATGGACCCCATCTCAGATTTCATGGCCTCAAGCCATTTTGCGGAATCTGGGCTCATCATCGCTTCCTCATAGTTCGTAAGTTCACCATGGTCTAGTAACATGACTTACAGAACTGGGTTCCCGTACCACTCTGGTGCAGAACGTACTCTGGTTGATCTACGAAGTTCAGCAGAAACTTGATCTGAAGTTTCATGATCATCATCATTAGCTTCCTCACTGATTAGTGTAGGAATCACTGGAACTAGTTTATGTGATGTACTACTTTCCAATTCGGGAGAAGGTACAATTACCTCATCAAGTTCTACTTTCCTCCCACTCACTTTTTTCGAGAGAAACTCCTTCTCTAGAAAGGATCCATTCTTAGCAACGAATATCTTGCCTTCGGATCTGTGATAGAAAGTGTACCCAATAGTCTCTTTTGGGTATCCTATGAAGACACATTTCTCCGACTTGGGTTCGAGCTTATCAGGTTGAAGCTTTTTCACATAAGCATCGCAGCCCCAAACTTTAAGAAACGACAACTTTGGTTTCTTGCCAAACCACAGTTCATAAGGCGTCGTCTCAACGGATTTAGATGGTGCCCTATTTAACGTGAATGCAGCTGTCTCCAAAGCATAACCCCAAAACGATAGTGGTAAATCGGTAAGAGACATCATAGACCGCACTATATCTAATAAAGTAGGGTTACGACGTTCGGACACACCATTACGCTGTGGTGTTCTGGGTGGCGTGAGTTGTGAAACTATTCCACATTGTTTCAAATGAAGACCAAACTCGTAACTCAAATATTCACCTCCATCATCAGATCGTAGAAACTTTATTTTCTTGTTACGATGATTCTCTACTTCACTATGAAATTCTTTGAACTTTTCAAATGTTTCAGACTTGTGCTTCATGATACGTCCAAAACGTATCTATAATTTCTGCTTGCTACATGCCACTTTTGGGTGATATTGCTATGATATTCATACACTTCCATACACTTTTGATCATATTTGGACTAACTTACTAATCCAGTGCACCCTAGTGCCAGTTTCTGTTTTCGGCTGTTTTTGTATATCAGGTTTTCACGTTTCGAGAACTGCCCAGAAAAATCCAGAAAAATTATATAAAAAATCAGCGTTCCGGAAACAACACTGCGTCCGAAGGGCAGCCTGGGGGGTGCCACCAGGGCTCCAGGCGCCCTGGCGGCGCGCCCCCCCTGGGCCGCGCCGGGGGGGCACCTGGGCCCCCCGAAGCTCCCCCGGTGCCCTACTTTGGCATATATTTAAAGGACCCTCCGAAAACCTCAGAACAGGAACTCTTTTCGCGATCCCATCTCTCTTCCGCCGCCGCCGCCGTTTCCAAGATCGGGAGCACCAGGAGAACTCTTCCCGGCACCCTGCCGGAGGGGAGGATCACCACCGGGAGCTTCTCCACCACCATGGACGCCTCCCGGATGACTCGTGAGTAGTCTCCCTTAGACCATGAGTCCATGACCAGTAGCTATGTGATGTTCTCCTCCCGTTCTTGTGCTTCACTAATTAGTCCTCGTGAGCTGCCCTACATGATCGAGGCACCTATGTAATCCTTATGCTGTTGCTATGTTGAGTTTGCTGGGATCCGATGGATTATGAGATTATGTTCAGATTGATCTTGAGTAATATATTTGATTCACCTCTTTTATATTTTTGTTCATAAGTAATTCTTGCATGTTCTCCGTTGTTATTTATTGCTTTGGCCGAGTAATAGGTAGTGACTCCAAGAGGGAACGTTATGCTCGGTTGTGGGTTCATGCCCCTCGATGACTAGCTTGAGTGACAGAAACATGAGTCTAGGGGATGTGCTGTTGCCACAAGGGGGAAAACAACGGTGCTTGTGCCCGCGGGTGCAAGGATTGTTTATTTTACGCAAAGTTCTTTTAATGCAGTTGTCTGTTGCATTGAGTTTACACTATGGGTGGGACTCGCAACTTAATACCAGCGAGATGTTCTGGATAGATATCTCAAGGTGGACGATTAGTAGTAGATATTGATGGATTTCGGTCTACTTACTTTGGTGTACCGCCCATGCTTTGAACCTCAACCTTTCTTGCAATGTAGTCAGCATTGGTTTGCGTTCGTGGTCCTGTCAATTGCCCAGCTGTAATTTGTTTACCTCACATAGCTGTTTTATCGTCTTTTGGGAGAGAGACATCACTAGTGAACATCATGAGACTCCGGTCCATATTACCATCATTGATCACATCCACTATTTACTTTTCGCTATTTACTTACTATTGCAAAACACTATCTATCACTACTATCATTGCTTTTAATCCTTTGTGAACTACAAGGCCAGAGAGATTGACAACCTCTCTGTACTCGTTGGGAGCAAAGTTATTTGTATCTGTGTGCAGGTCCACGTTGATTGATACTAATCTGGCGCCGTAGCAGTTGACACCTACTTGTTGAACCTAGGAGTCTCTGGGGATTCGATCCTTGGTATCTTTGCTAAGGGAAAACACTTCTACTTACTGCATCTTACACCTTCCACTTGGGGTAACCAACGAGGGGTTCGAGGCCCATCAAGGAGTATTTTCTGGCGCCGTTGCCGGGGACTCCACTCTTCAAGATAGGGGAGTTGCATGCTATCTTTTACCTTTGCTTTTTAGTCTTGTTAGTTTACCTTTTCAGTTTTTGCTTTAGTATCATTTATCAAAAATCACAAAAATAGTTATCTTGCTTGCTTGCTACTATGGGTTCCACCGAGAACACCAAGTTGTGTGACTTCACCAGTCACAACAACGATGACTTTATCAGCATACCTATCACTACACCTGCCACTTCAGCACCTTCATATGAAATTAAACCTGCTTTACTGAACTTAGTCATGAAAGATCAATTCTCCGGTGCTGGAGATGATGCTGCTTTACACTTGAACAACTTTGTTGAACTTTGTGATATGCAAAAGTACCAAGAAATAGATGGTAATATTGTTAAGCTTAAGCTTTTTCCTTTCTCCTTGAGAGGAGGAGCTAAAATATGGTTTCAGTCTTTGCCTAGAAATAGCATAGATTCATGGGACAAGTGCAAAGATGCTTTTATTGGAAAATACTATCCACCTGCTAAAATTATCCAACTTAGAAGTAACATAATGAATTTTAAACAATTGGATAATGAACACGTTGCCCAAGCTTGGGAACGTATGCAATCTCTTATCAAGAACTGCCCTACTCACGGTTTGACTACTTGGATGGTTATCCAAACTTTTCATGCAGGCTTGAACTTTACCTCGCGGAACTTGTTAGATTCGGCCGCGGGAGGAACTTTTATGTCAACTACACTTGGTGCTGCCACAAAGCTTCTCGATGAGATGATGACCAACTATTCCCAATGGCACACCGAACGCGCTCCAACAGGTAGGAAGGTAAACTCTGTCGAGGAGATTTCCTCCCTTAATGAAAAAGTTGACTTGATCATGTCTCTACTTTCGAAGCAATCTACTGTTGATCCTCGTGATGTTCCTTTAAATTCTTTGATTGCTCAAGAACAAGTAGATGTGAACTTTATCTCTAGAAACAATTTTAACAACAATGCTTATAGGAGTAACTTTGGTAACAATCCTAGACCGTTCCCCTCTAACTCTTATGGGAACAACAATGCTTATCCTAGTACCAAGAACTCCAATACTGAACTAGAGACCATGCTTAGAGATTTCATCACTACCCAAAAAGCCTTTAATAAGAATGTAGAAGAGAAACTACATAAACTAGATGATCTTTCTTTTAAAGTAGACCACTTAGCCAATGAGGTAAAATTGCTAAAAATGGAAACTTCTCCTCTTAAGGAGAGGGAAGTCATCCCTATTAATGCTACTCAAGTACAAATTCAGGAAAACATTAGGATGATGGCTAAGCTAAAAGAAAGATGGGCTAGAGAAAGGGAGGAAGAGGATAGAATTAAGAGCCTTCCTACCCACCACACAGTTGCTAATATCCAAGTTATTGAGGATGTTCACACTCTTAGCACCCAATGTACTCCTGGTCCCAATGGACCTATTAATGGTGATGCTATGACTATAGAAGCTACCAGACAAGTGAACCTTAAGGACACCACTACCACTGTACTTGATGCTCGTGACCTTGATTTTGATAATTGCACTCTTACCGAAGTTACTGGTTTCCTTCACAAGATGTCTAGAGATCCCCGCACTAGCACGCTTAACCTTGCCTTCATAGAGCATATCACTAATGCTCTCATCAAAGCTAGGGAGGAGAAACTTAGAGTATAAGCCTCCATACCTAGAAAGCTAGAAGATGGTTGGGATCCTATGATAAAAATTAAATTGAATGACTTCTCTTGTTATGCTTTATGTGATGTTGGTGCTAGTACCTCTGTTATGCCCAAAAGAATGTATGATATGCTTAAATTGAAACCTTATGATTCTTGTTCTTTTGGTGTTCGTCTTGTTGATTCTTCCATAAAGAAACCTTTGGGGAGGATCGACGATGTTCTTATTGTTGTCAATGATAATTATGTGCCCGTTGATTTCACTATTATGGATATTGAATGTGATCCTTCATGTCCAATTATTTTGGGACGTCCCTTTTTGCGCACCGTTGGTGCTGTCATTGACATGAAAGAGGGTAATATAAAATTTCAGTTTCCTCTCAAGAAAGGGATGGAACACTTCCCTCGTAAGAAGATCAAGTTACCATTTGAGTCCGTTGTACGGGCTAGTTATTCTTTTACTCTTGATAAAACTTGATCTCTATGCATTATGCCTAGCTTAAAGGCATAAAAGAAAGCGCTTTTGGGAGGCAGCCCACATGAATAATTTTTTTTGCTTTTGTTGTGTCTTGATGTTGTTTACTGCTGTAGCATCATCATTGTATCTTTGCTTTTCATATTTGTGCCAAGTATAGCCTCTGATTGCTAGAAAGTTCAAAAGTTGTGAGGTGCTGTCCAGGAAACAGATTCTGTCCTTGGATAGAAAAATTCGTATAAAATCACCAGATCATCTTTTTGGTCTGAATTTTTCGACAACATTCTCTATATAATTGTCTTTCGTGCGTCTGTTCTGAGTTTTTTGATTTGAGTTGCAGAAGTATCCCGAACAGATCAATTACTGCCTGCTGTTATGTTTTTCACAGATTCTGTCCTGTTTTGCCTTACCTTCACTTTGCAAATCAAGAGCTTGCTTTTTCTTTGCAAAATCCTTTTGGCAATCTTGAGAAACAGTAGATATTCAAGAATATCTTTATTTCCAGCAAGGTATAATTATTTTATTAAGGGTAATAACCTCGCTAATCAGATTATGATGAGTTGTGTATGAAGGGAGTTTTCAAGTGTGCGAGGGAAGATGATAAAAAGATTCAGGAGTGTCAAGCGCTCAAGCTTGGGGATGCCCCCGTGCACCCCCAAGAAATATTCAAGGAGACTCAAGCGTCTAAGCTTGGGGATGCCCCCGTGCATCCCCTTCTCCATCAACATTATCAGTTCGTCTTTCGTTTCGCTATATTTTTATCACTTCATGTGTTATGTGCTATGCTTGGAGCGTCTTGCTTTTAGTTTTCTTTTTAGTTTTTCATAACGAGTCGGAACCCAACATTACTTTATGTGGGAGAGAAACACGCTCCACCTCTACCTAGAACATAACATAGAATTTTCATGTCTATCTATGTTGTGTGTGTTCTTTGTCTTTTAATAGCTACTATCGTGCTCTACTCTTAGTATTCATGCTTATCTTTTCAAGAGCTTTTATTTAGTTGGTTGCTTGAACTCTCTTTAATTACCATGCTCACCTTATTAAGAGAGATTGCTTCCGTTGCATTGGTTAATGTGTCTATGATAAATATGCTACTTCCATGATGGTGCTTAGTAGTTCAGGTTTTCTTATGGTTAATCTCGAATAGCTCGGGGGTTCCCAATGTGTTATTGGAGTACCAACATGATTTGTTAGCCTATGATGTGGTATGGTTTAGTAATATCTTCCTTTGAGAATTTATTTTGATTGACTTGGCGTATGCTCACGCATATTTAAGACTGTAAATAAAGTCTGTCAAGCCTTGATGATCTTTTATTTCTAAGTTGCGATATAACTTCCATGCCTGATTCAATATTGCTTTGTCGCTCTGCATGATTATGACCGTCATTGCTCTCTTAGTTGGTCGCTCCCAGTCTTTTTGCTAACCTCCACATGTACTAAGCAAACTAACTATGCAATATATAGCTCATGGGAAAGTAGCCTAAAAACTATCGTGGTAAAGAATATGTTGCTTATGTATCTTATTTCTTATAAGTTGCTTGCTGAGCGGTAACCATGTTTCTGGGGACGCCATCAACTGTCACACTTCTGTTGAATATCATGTGAGTTGCTATGCATGTTCGTCTTGTCTGAAGTAAGGGTGATTTACCGTGGGTTGAATGAATATTCATATTGTTAGAGAAGAACATTGGGCCGCCAACCAAAGCCATGCATCATGGTGGAAGTTTTAGCTTGGACCTTAATCCTCAATCTCTCATGAGAATATGCTTATGCATTAAAGAGGAGTCCATCATCTATTTTCTATGTTGTCCCGGTATGGATGTCCTCAAGTTGAGATCTATCAAAAACGAGAAATCAAATGCGATTTATCTCCTTGGACCTTTGTACAGGTGGCATAGAGGTACCCCTTTGTGACACTTGGTTGAAACATATGTAATGCAATGATAACCCATGGAGATCCGAGCTAATTAGGACAAGGAGCGAGCACTATTGGTATACGATGCATGAGGCTTGCAACTTATAGGATGTCTTATGCATGACACATATGAAGTACTACTACCGTTGACACAATTGCTTCCATGTTTTCAAAATAAAAAGCTCTAGCACTTAACCATTCTTTTACTTTTATGTTGAAGCACCAACTACTGAGAGCATGATTGTCATTCTGAGTGTAATGTGCATTGTCCCAAAGTAGCATTGTCTTTTGCATGATTGTGAAATCGTTTATTCTGAAATAATTGTATCTAGTCATCACTTAAACCTTGAAGGTGCCCCTGCATTTATGTTTTGCATCACTAAAGGGGGCAAGCTAGATATCACCTTATCATATTTTCACATCATGTTCATTGCAAATCTTTTTGATGTTTCAGTTTCATATTGTAAAACTTTCAGTCATTTGTGATTTTCTCTTGAGGCAACTTAATTACTTTAGAATCATTGTCTCAGTAAGCTTTTGTCATATGACTATGAAAAAGTCCTATATGGTTAATAGCATGTCACCACAGAAATTATTCTTGTTATCATTTACCTACTCGAGGACGAGCAGGAATTAAGCTTGGGGATGTTGATACGTCCAAAACGTATCTATAATTTCTGGTTGCTCCATGCCACTTTTGGGTGATATTGCTATGATATTCATACACTTCCATACACTTTTGATCATATTTGGACTAACTTACTAATCCAGTGCACCCAGTGCCAGTTTCTGTTTTCGGCTGTTTTTGTATTTCAGGTTTTCACGTTTCGAGAACTGCCCAGAAAAATCCAGAAAAATTATATAAAAAATCAGCGTTCCGGAAACAACACTGCGTCCGAAGGGCAGCCTGGGGGGTGCCACCAGGGCTCCAGGCGCCCTGGCGGCGCGCCCCCCCTGGGCCGCGCCGGGGGGGGGGGGGCACCTGGGCCCCCCGAAGCTCCCCCGGTGCCCTACTTTGGCATATATTTAAAGGACCCTCCGAAAACCTCAGAACAGGAACTCTTTTCGCGATCCCATCTCTGTTCCGCCGCCGCCGCCGCTTCCAAGATCGGGAGCACCAGGAGAACTCTTCCCGGCACCCTGCCGGAGGGGAGGATCACCACCGGGAGCTTCTCCACCACCATGGACGCCTCCCGGATGACTCGTGAGTAGTCTCCCTTGGACCATGAGTCCATGACCAGTAGCTATGTGATGTTCTCCTCCCGTTCTTGTGCTTCACTAATTAGTCCTCGTGAGTTGCCCTACATGATCGAGGCACCTATGTAATCCTTATGCTGTTGCTATGTTGAGTTTGCTGGGATCCGATGGATTATGAGATTATGTTCAGATTGATCTTGAGTAATATATTTGATTCACCTCTTTTATATTTTTGTTCATAAGTAATTCTTGCATGTTCTCCGTTGTTATTTATTGCTTTGGCCGAGTAATAGGTAGTGACTCCAAGAGGGAACGTTATGCTCGATTGTGGGTTCATGCCCCTCGATGACTAGCTTGAGTGATAGAAACATGAGTCTAGGGGATGTGATGTTGCCACAAGGGGGAAAACAACGGTGCTTGTGCCCGCGGGTGCAAGGATTGTTTACTTTACGCAAAGTTCTTTTAATGCAGTTGTCTGTTGCATTGAGTTTACACTATGGGTGGGACTCGCAACTTAATACCAGCGAGATGTTCTGGATAGATATCTCAAGGTGGATGATTAGTAGTAGATATTGATGGATTTCGGTCTACTTACTTTGGCGTACCGCCCATGCTTTGAACCTCAACCTTTCTTGCAATGTAGTCAGCATTGGTTTGCGTTCGTGGTCCTGTCAATTGCCCAGCTGTAATTTGTTTACCTCACATAGCTGTTTTATCGTCTTTTGGGAGAGAGACATCACTAGTGAACATCATGAGACTCCGGTCCATATTACCATCATTGATCACATCCACTATTTACTTTTCGCTATTTACTTACTATTGCAAAACACTATCTATCACTACTATCATTGCTTTTAATCCTTTGTGAACTACAAGGCCGGAGAGATTGACAACCTCTCTGTACTCGTTGGGAGCAAAGTTATTTGTATCTGTGTGCAGGTCCACGTTGATTGCTACTAATCTGACGCCGTAGCAGTTAACACCTACTTGTTGAACCTAGGAGTCTCTGGGGATTTGATCCTTGGTATCTTTGCTAAGGGAAAACACTTCTACTTACACCTTCCACTTGGGGTAACCAACGAGGGGTTCGAGGCCCATCACTTCATCAAGTAGATATACCCATATCTGCTCAAATCATCAGTGAAGGTTAGAAAATAACGATACCCGCCGCGAGCTTCAACACTTATTGGTCCACATACATCAGTATGTATGATTTCCAACAAATCTGTTGCTCATTCCATTGTTCCGGAGAATGGAGTTTTAGTCATCTTGCCCATGAGGCATGATTCGCAAGCACCAAGTGATTCATAATCAAGTGATTCCAAAAGTCCATCACTATGGAGTTTCTTCATGCGCTTTACACCAATATGACCTAAACGGCAGTGCCACAAATAAGTTGCACTATCATTATTAACCTTACATCTTTTGGCTTCAATATTATGAATATGTGTATCACTACGATCGAGATCCAACAAGAACAGGCCACTCTTCAAGGGTGCATGACCATAAAAGATATTACTCATATAAATAGAACAACCATTATTCTCAGATTAAAATGAATAACCGTCTCACAATAAACAAGATCCAAATATAATGTTCATGCTTAACGCTGGCACCAAATAACAATTATTCAGGTCTAAAACTAATCCCGAAGGTAGATGTAGAGGTAGCGTGCCGACGGCGATCACATCAGCTTTGGAACCATTTCCCACGCGCATCGTCACCTCGTCCTTAGCCAATCTTCGTTTAATCCGTAGTACGTGTTTCGAGTTACAAATATTAGCAACCGAACCGGTATCAAATACCCAGGTACTACTACGAGCATTAGTAAGGTACACATCAATAACATGTATATCACATATACCTTTGTTCAGCTTGCCATCCTTCTTATCCGCCAAGTACTTGGGGCAGTTCCGCTTCTATTGTATAGTCCCTTTGTAGTAGAAGCACTCAGTTTCAGGCTTGGCTCCAGACTTGGGTTTCTTCGCGGGAGTAGCAACTGTCTTGCTATTCTTCTTGAATTTCCTCTTCCTTCCCTTGCCCTTTTTCTTGAAACTAGTGGTCTTGTTAACCATGAACACTTGATGCTCCTTTTTGATTTCTACCTCCGCAGCTTTGGGCATAGCGAAGAGCTCGAGAATTGTCTTTTGCATCCCTTGCATATTATAGTTCATCATGAAGCCTTTATAGCTTGGTGGCAGTGATTGAAGAACTCTATCAATAACACTATCCTTGTCAGGGATATTACTAGCAGGTGTAAACCGGCTAGGGTAAACCGGATTATGGTAATATAGTTGTATAATTGTAAGCTCAGTAGAGATTACGGCCCATGAAGGCTTAGGGCCCATGTGTAAAGTTTACGGTTTGTAAACTGTCCTATTATGTAACTTGAGACATAAGGAAAGAAGAGCAGAGACCGAGGCGGACACGATTATGAACCGGCTTCGGGACTCTGTAAACCGGACCGAGCGTTGCCTCCTATATAAAGGAACGACCCGGTGACGGTTCAGGGACAAGCAACGATCCGTCGAGAGACAGGCAAGCAATCTGCTCCCTGTTCATCGACGCCCAAGCAATACCAAACCAAACTAGACGTAGGCTTTTACCTTCATCGAAGGGGCCGAACTAGTATAAACCCTCTGTGTCCTTTGTGTGCTTTTAAGCTCTTCAAGCTAACCCGTGCGATGGTTCCATTACTAAGTCCGTTGAACCGGACATCTGCCGTGCTAATTCCACGACAGTTGGCGCCCACCTTGGGGCCTTCACACGATAGTTTCGAGTTCTTGAAGGGTAGCTTCGAAGGACTCAAGGGCTACGACGCAGGATGGGGCCCGGAGGCCGATTCAATCGAATACGGATATCGGGTCCCCTTCGGCGGCATCCACGTCTTCATCGGCAAGATTGGTGAACCGGGACCTGAGCTGGACATCTTCCCCGACATCATCGAGCCGGCTCAGCGTGCGAGATCGGCCCGGATTCAGCCTGCCATGAAGCGCGTTTTCGTAGGAGCAATACATGGAGTCCAAGCCGAGGACGGATCGGATTCTGGTGGCGAGACAGTTGTCTATTCCGATGATGAATCCTCATCCGGAGAGACTGAATCCTTGTATCTGTTGCGGGACGGCCGGTCCGAGGGTGTGTCCGACGGGGATAGTATTCCGGACCCCTTTAATCTGCCAAACCGGGTGGCTGTCTTTATGGCCGGATCACAACCTACGCCACAACCCACGGTGACCGGGGCGTTCACAGCTGGGGCAGGGGGGAGTGGCCAAGCTCCCTCGCCCGCTGACGCTCTATCAGCCTTAGTGGAGGAGTTGACAACACGGGCAGTAGCAGTGGTGGCTCCTGCTGACAAGGCGCAGCACGATGCATAAATCCTTCAGCTCAAGGGCCGGATTGAACAAGCTAGAGAGGATCTAAGTGCAGAGAAAGCTATGATAGCAACAAGGCAGGCAGAGCTGGATTCTCAGGCCTTCCAGCTCAGGATGGATCAGGCCTCTGCGCAGGGAGTAAGGAATAGAAGGTACCAGTCTCGTCTACCGCCGGTCTATGAGGCGATGAATCTCTTTGGAACGCCAGGAGCGGGAGCCAACAATAATCCGGAGGCAAACCGGAGAGGAGCCCTGGTGACAGGTAAACTGGTTCGACAGCCCACTGCGGAGCAAGATCAACGGATTATATCCACGCCTCATATCCCCACTCCTCCGGGCCACTATTCAAACCCCCTGGATAACATTGTCGCCGCCGCTTCACGCCTGGCCGCTTTACCCATTGAGGGGACATCCCCCATGGCGATGGAAGCACGCAGGGTCAAAGATCTGCTCAACACAGCCTTGACACAGCAGCAGGCATACTCCTACAGCAGGGAGAGACTTCATTCAACACCCCGCCACAGCCGGAGTTATACTAGGCATTGGGATGAACCGGAGGTGTCCAGTAGTGAACGGAGGCGACACCGTCACAGACAGGATAATCGGGCGGGCACAGAGGCGCAAGCCCAGGAGGCAGTGAACCGATCCAGGCCTGCGGCCCGCGAGGATATCCGCCAAACGACGCCGGTTCACACAACCACAGCAGAGACGGGAGTCGCAACGAGTTCCTTTGGGGTGCATTGTCTTATTCCCGCTTTACGAAGCGTAAGATTACCCAAGGATTTCAAGGGTCCACGTAAAGTACCTAACTACACAACAGATTTGGCTCCAGAGGCTTGGATCGAGAGCTATGAGATGGCTATGGAGATGCTGGACGTGGATGAAGCGGCTTGCGCAAAGTACTTTACCATGATGCTTGAGGGTACAGCCCGGACCTGGTTAAAGGGCTTACCGCCTAACTCCATCAGATCATGGGGTGAGTTGCGCCGCCAGTTTATTAAAAATTTCAAGGACACGTGCAAACAGCCGATGTCAGTGGTGGACCTAGCGGCGTGTATACAAGGAGAGCAGGAGCCTACGAGTGCATGGGTGCGGCGAGTATCAGAAATCTTGCACTCTTTGAACGGTATCAGCCCCAGTACGGCGATAGTAACACTAGAAAACAATTGCCGGTTTGAGTCTCTGAAGTTGAAGCTGGGACGGCTCAAACGGGATTGTAATGACATGGGAACTCTCATGAGCGCTCTGGTAAAGTATGGGGACTCCGACAACACTAAGTATCCAGAAGCGGATGGAGATAAATCCGGAAAAGCAAATAAACCTGGTAAACCGGCGCAGGCTAATCCGGTCGGAACAAGCTTCAACGGGAAGCGAAAGGCAGAAGGTGGTTCTGATTTTGTGGCCAATACCAAAGTTCAAGGAAGCTTTCAGCGTAATAAGGGTAAACCGCCTCCACAAAGCGCCGGAGGGTTCATTAATTGGGAGCGACAATTGAACGAGCCTTGCCCGAAACATGGCACAGAGGAACGCCCAGCTAAACATACCTGGGGAGAATGGCGGGTCATGATGGAGGCCATGAACCGGGCCAGACCAACAACGGGCCACCAGGCGGCGGTTCAGGCCCCGGGTTTCATGGTCTGGGTCATCAGGGTAATGGCTCCGGATCAGGATATCATGGCAACAACAATGGATACAATAACCAAGGCAATCATCAGTATGGTCAGGGCGGTTACAATAACCAAGGCAACCATCAGTATGGTCAGGGCGGTTACAATAGCCAAAACAACCAACAGTAGGGCCAGGGTAATCACAACTATCAAGGCAATCAGCAGCGTCAGCAGCAGCAGCAATCCGGATATCAAAGTAATCCGAAGGAGCTGAGTAGTGGACAATATCATTGTCAGGACCCCGATCCTAAGTCACACCGATCTAGCTGTAACACGTCATATCACTTTGCGGCCTCACGCACGGTAACCCCACGGGTGCCACCTTACCTAGCCCGGGACTGTTTGCGCATTTTGGCACACGTATATGACAGTGTCGCTAGCATCCATATGACAGAGAACCCGAGCAGACATGGCTAGTTATAAACCAAAAGTGGCACTAAATTACAAAGACAGGCATCCATGACCCAGCAACGAACGTGTCGGTCATCAACGTATGAACCCAAGTCGTAGCAAGCTACATGGAATTAAAGGAACAACGCGTGACATTTCCCCTAAGGGACAGACACAGGAACGAAGAAGGACACATGCGAGGCCAGCCTACGTGTTCCGAGCAGTAGCAAGCTACCAAGGCTCATTGGAAACACTAGGAGGCATTTCCCTGTAAGATAGGCTACCAAAGGAAAACAACTAGGTGTCGAATCCCACACATACCAAGCATTTCAATCATACACACAATATGCTCAATATGTGCAAATACAACATTGCATCACAACAGAACTCTATGACTCAAAGTACTTTATTTAAGAGGCTCCAAGAGCCATACATAACATATCCATACAGATAGGGGTCACATGACCCAACATTCAAGTCATACAGTCATACAAGCACAAGCGGAAGCTACATGTCTGAGTACAGACAACTTAGAAAATAAAACAGGCTTGGTGTAGCCTGACTATCTACAAGGCCCTTCACAAGCTCTAGATCTCCGTCTGGGTGTCAAGCTACTCGTCGACGTCAACGTCTATGTAGAACCCATCAGCAGGGGCAGGGTTCTCCTCTGCAACATTTATTAAGCAAACATGAGTACAAAAGGTACTCATCAAGTCTTACCACAGAACCTATCATACATGCAACATTATCAACAAGGGGCAGTGGAGTTTATCGCAGAAAGCCAGCTTTGACTCTTGGCTAACCTATACTACAACTCTCAACGGATTGCAACATGTTATTACGAACACGAGTCCTCTACTCTCCACAACAATACACTACCGAGGATCCTCTTCCGTCATCCTACGGAAGGGCCATCCACGACACTCACACTTATCTTGAGGCTTTTAGTAGTATCCATCAACTTGTCTATGAATTGTAAGAGTAACCAAGTAGTCCGTACCGCGAACAACGGCTATTCGAATAGATTGATAACCCTGCAGGGGTGTACCTCTTCACACACACTCCCACCACTTATCGCCGTTTACTCGACGTGTACTCAGCAACATTCAAGCGGAAGCCCAGCGTGGGTGTCGGCCACGACCTGACTAACTACACAAGTCTCTCGTCCAGGTTTATCGCCTATTTGGGTTCCATCCGTGGGAAGATCCGGCCGGGGTGTCGCTCACGGCCCCAAACGATGTGTACAGGGTTCCTGAGTCACCAAACGGGCAACCGGTACACCGTGCCACGTACCTGTCGCATCACAACCCACCCCGAGGGTCAGCGCTGTGCACGACCTCCAGTAAACTATAAACACCAGAAACTAGTTGCAACTCCTGGACAGAGATCGAGGGTAATTAATAAGCCGAGAGGGTCAATTAAGGATCGCAATGTGTGGTAGTAGCTGTAACTTGAACCACACATACAGATCTCGGGTCCTATGGACGATTCCAATGAAACAACCCACCATGTACTCCTACATGGCCTTTCATCGATACCTTTACCAAGCATATTCCACACTTCCTTCTCTTTATCGGTATGATCATTTCACTCTGATCCATCACCCAGATGAACCAGACCAGACACAACTCTAAGCATAGCAGGCAACATAAGCAAATAGCATGGTGGATCACACATAACATGGCTCAATCAACTCCTACACATGCTAGTGCGTTTCAACTATTTACTGTGGCAATGACAGGTCATGCAAGGGAATAGGGTTCAACTACCGCATCAAGTAGCAGTTCACACGCTGTTGCCTTAATGCAATAAAAGAGAGCAGGAGCGAGGAGATTGGGTTTGTATCGGAATGATCAATGATTGCTTGCCTGACAAAGTGGTTGTCGGGTACCGCTCTTCAGCTGGATACGTAGCAGTATCCTCGGGAGCAGGACCTAACACGGAGAATACCGGTGATACAATCATTAAACAAACAAATGCAACAATATGATGCATGCTCATGACATGGCAAGATGCATGTGTTTTGGGCTAATGCAACTATAACCAGAAGGGTGTGAGCTTATTTGAATCAAAGATTCAAATTGGCACTTTAGCTATTATTTAATTAAGTGCATTATCATGTTTTGATGTATACAGCAAGGTTAACTTGCTCAAACATGCATGAAACCAGTGCCATTGGAAAGATTGGATTTTTCCGATCAATTTTCATATATAAATCTTTTCCATCTGAGCTACTGTTGAATTTATATGTTTTTTTGAAGTTTAGGCATTTCCTGGAATTTCCTGAATTATTTTTAAATCTAAAAATCCCAGAAAATCCCTTACTGCGTCAGCATGACATCATGCTGACGTCAGTCATTCAAAAGGGCGGCCCAGGTCAAACCTGACCAGTGGGACCCACTGGTCAGTGTCACAGTTAGCTAATTAGCTAATTAGAATTAAATTAACACTTAAACTAGGTTTGACTAGCAGGCAGGGCCCACATGTCAGTGACCCTGGGGGGTCAAACCCGTGGTCAAACAGGCTCAACTCGCCGGCGTTTAGCCGCCGGCGAGGCCAAACACAGCGGTGAGGTGCGGGTTTCGTGCTCCGGGTGCCAAAACGACGGCGGAGCACACCTACGGGTAGCTGGAGGCAAACCGCATCGGATGGAGGTGGCGGCTGGCCTCGGGTCGCCGGAGATGACACCGGTGACGAGTCCAGCGGCTGCCGGAGTTTGGCGAAGTCGAAAACGACGGTGCGGTGCTCGTAGAGGTGCGTGGAGTGGTCCTACAACATCTACACGTGACAGTGAAGCTGATAGGCACGGTGGCCGGACCATTGGATGGCCGGAGCCTCGTCGGCGACGAGCTCCGCGGCGGTGTGTGCAGGTGAGCTACGTGCAGTGCATTCCAGGGCAGGAGAGAGCCAACGAAGAGGGGGAGGACGAAGCTGGGCTCACAGAGGTTGCAGCAGACGCCGGAGCGAGCTTGGGGGCGGTCGGAGCTGAGCGGGACGGCGAGGGGGATCTCCGCGGCCGGAGTTGGGGAAGAAGGGGTCGGGGGCGTCTCCGGGGCGGGCGAGCGCTCGGGGCTCGGCCTGCTCGATGTAGTCGAGGACGGCGGAGACGACGGACACGACGACAGGGCTCACGGACGACGGTGGGCGCGGCTACTACGACGGTGCGAGCACGGCGGCGTCGGCCATGGTGCGGGGAGGGCGAAGGATAGGAGGTGGGGAGAGTGGAGAGTGTCTGCGAGGTCGGGGGCGAGGTGAACGTTCGATCCAGGCCTCCAGGGCGGCGAGGGGAGGAAGTAGGGCGGCGGACAGCTGCGTGGCGCGCGCTGCGGCCGCCGTCGAGCACCCGCCTGCCTGCCTGGCCGAGCCAAGCAGCTCGCTGGAGCGGCAGCTCGGCTGGGCCGGCAGGTGGGCCGGGTGGGGCGTCAGGTAACCTTTCTCTCTCCCTTTCCTATTTCCTTTTCTGTTTCATTTCTTTTGCAACCTTGTTTAATTAATAAAAATGCCAGAACATTTTTATAACTCATAAAACTTGTCATGCCCACTGTATATAATATGAACAACATGGAACATTATAGTGTATGATTATTTGAGCATTTAAAATATTTTATTGCATTTAAATGCCCAAATACAAATACCATATGATTTAATCCAAAGACCTTAGAGGTCCTAGAAAATTGTGCACCATTTTTGGCAGAGGTTTAAGACCAAGGCAGAAATGATGGACATTTTTGAAGGGCATTTTGGGTACATTGGAAAAGATTTTATCAAACCCTAGTTGTTAGAAGAGGGGTGCTGGGGTTTCTGTCATTCCCATTTCAAGTTTCTTTGATAAGTAAACATGATGCACACTCTAGCTAGTCCTAATGCAAGTACTAAACTAGGGATGTGACAATCATGTGTTCACTACGAGTTTGTGCAAACGAGATCAAAAAGTCTTAAAGTGGGCGGTCCACACGGTTGAACCGGCAACACCACGATTCCTGCGCTGGTCGGAACAACCTATTGTGTGGAGGAGAGAGGATCACCCGCCGCGAGTTGATAATCCGGGCCAATTGGCCTTAGTGGTGGCACCACAGGTGGGTGGCTACAAATTCACCAAGGTTCTCATGGACGGCGGCAGCAGCATCAATATCTTATATTACGAGACTTTCCGTCGCATGGGGCTGACGGATAAGAAGCTAAGGCAGTCAAACATGGTATTCCATGGAGTAGTACCAGGTAAATCAGCTTACCCAGTTGGGAAAATTGACCTAGAAGTTACCTTTGGAGGTGAACAGGATTCCAGGTCAGAGATGATAACCTTTGAAGTTGTAAAAATCCGGAGCCCGTATCATGCCCTGTTCAGACGGCCGGTTTACGCCAGGTTTATGGCTAGACCGTGTTATGTTTATCTACAGCTCAAGATGCCGGGTCACAAGGGAACCATCACGGTTCATGGAAGTCGCAAGATTGCATTGGAGTGCGAAGAAGGAGACGCTGCTTATGCGGAGGCAATATGTGCTACGGAGGAATTGAAGTTTTACAAAGACAATGTTGATCCGACAGATATGTCCCCGTTGAAGAAACCAACTACAGAGCATGATCCGGCGTTGAAGTTCAAATCTGCGGAGGAAACAAAGCAAGTTGACTTTGTGCCAGGTGATTCATCCAAGCAGTTCACTATCAGCGCTAATCTTGATCCTAAATAGGAAAGCGCGCTCATCGAGTTCATCCGTGAGAACCGGGATATCTTTGCATGGAAACCTTCTGACATGACAGGTATACCGAGGGAACTCGCTGAGCACAGTCTTAATATTGATCCGAAGTTTAAACCGGTCAAGCAGTATCTGCGCCGCTTCAACGAAGAAAGGCGCAAGGCTATAGGGGAAGAAGTGGCCAGACTCTTGGCCGCAGGATTCATAGTTGAAGTTTTTCACCCGGAGTGGTTGGCTAATCCGGTGCTGGTATTAAAGAAAAAATGGAAAGTGGAGGATGTGTGTGGATTACACAGACCAAAACAAAGCTTGTCCAACCGATCCTTTTGCTCTCCCTCGTATTGATCAGATCATTGATGCTACAGCGGGATGTGAGCGACTAAGTTTTTTGGATGCATATTCAGGATATCATCAGATCAAGATGGCAGTTAAAGATCAGGAGAAGACAGCCTTCATAACTCCATTTGGTGCTTTTTGCTATGTGTCTATGCCTTTTGGGCTCAAGAGTGCCCAAGCAACTTACCAGCGTTGCGTACAGAACTTCCTTAAGGGGCAGATATGGAAAAATGTTCATGCCTATGTGGATGACATCGTGGTGAAGTCAAGGAAGGAGGAGACATTGATAGAGGACCTCAAGGAAACCTTTGATAACCTTCGGGCCTATAAAATGATGCTTAATCCAGAGAAGTGTGCTTTTGGTGTTCCGGCGGGCAAGCTCCTTGGATTCTTGGTATCCAACAGAGGAATAGAGGCCAATCCGGAGAAGATCAAGGCAATCACGTCCCTGACTAAACCGGCTTGTATCAATGATGTTCAGCGTATCGCCGGTCGGATTACAGCGTTGAGCCGATTCATCAGTCGTCTGGGGGAGAAGGCAATCCCGCTTTATCAGATGTTAAAGAAGACAGACCGGTTTATATGGAGTGATGAGACAAACGCTGCGTTTGAGGATTTGAAGCGGCAACTGGCAGAGCCACCGGTCCTTGCTGCCCCCGTTGATAAGGAGCCGCTATTGTTATACGTCGCTGCCAATGCGCGGGCAGTTAGCGTGGCGATCGTGGTCGAGCGCAAAGAAGCAGGAAAGGAGTATCCGGTTCAACGTCCGGTTTATTATGTCAGTGAGGTTTTCATTGAATCCAAACAAAGGTACCCGCATTGGCAGAAGCTAGTATATGGCGTGTTCATGGCAAACCGAAAGTTGAAGCATTATTTCCAAGGCCACCCAATAACTGTTGTCAGCTCAGCTCCATTGGGGGATATAATCCAAAACAGGGAAGCCACTGGCAGAGTGGCAAAGTGGGCCATTGAGCTTAGCCCACACGGATAAAAGTATGTGCTACGCACCGCTATCAAATCCCAAGCATTGGTGGATTTCATCAATGATTGGACAGAACTGCAAGCACCAGAGGAGAAGCCGGATCTTACATACTGGACTATTCACTTTGACGGTTCGAGGCAATTAGAGGGCTCGGGGGCTGGAGTTGTGTTAACTTCCCCGCGAGGTGACAAGTTTTGTTATGTCCTCCATTTAATGTTTCCTTGTACTAACAATGCAGCAGAATATGAGGCATTGCTTCATGGCCTACGGATGACTAAGGAGATGAAATTGAGTCGGGTCAAGTGTTTTGGTGATTCAGATTTAGTAGCACAACAAGTATCCGGCAAGTGGGATTCTAAAGACCCTCTCATGGCAGCTTACAGACGAGAAGTTGAAGCAGTCGCAGGATATTTCAAAGGGTATCAGGTGGATCACATAGACCGGCGAAGAAATGAAGCGACCGATGCTCTAAGCCGGCTGGGTTCTCAGCGCAAACCGGTGCCATCGAATAATTTTTTGGATGAGCTACACAGTCTATCAGTTCAGGTACCGTCGGAGGAAGATCTGTCCATTCCTGATCCGGAAGCGCAGCTAGTTGTGGCACTTCATGTTATTCCGGATTGGATGCTCCCATACTTGGCGTATCTAAGCCGTGGAGAATTGCCAGATGATGAGATTGAAGCAAGACAGATAATCCGGCGATCCAAGTCCATGACAATCGTAAACAGGGAGCTTCACCATCGCAGTGTTTCTGGAGCATTTCAGCGGTGTGTATCATCCAAGGAAGGCTGTGACATCCTTCGAGAGATTCATGAAGGGGATTGTGGCCATCACGCCGGTTGACACTTGGGTTGAGGGCTTCTTCAGCATCCTTTGCTCTTTTTTCCAGAGCATTCTTCTGCACTTCCCAGGTTGTCCGTTCCGCTTCAAAACATTTCTTCAATTGTTCAGCAGTGGTTAAGCTCAACGCAAGGTCTTTTTTGGCTTTGGCAGTAGAAGTTTCAGTCTCATCAAGTCTGTTCCGGAGCTCAGTTATTTCTTTAGCCCTCCGGGTCAAGTCAGCCTGCAAGAAAATCAAGTGAAATAATTGATGATCCAGACAAGTCGCAAGCACACAACCAAGTTATCCACTTGACACTTGGGGGCTAATGGGCAATTGAAGTATCAAAGGATGACAATTAAAGACAAGTCTCAAGCACATAACCAAGTTATCCACTTGACACTTGGGGGCTAATGGGCAGTTGAAGTATCAAAGGGTGACAATTAAAGACAAAGTCTCAAGCACATAAAGCAAGTTATCTACTTGACACTTGGGGGCTAATGGGCAGTTGAAGCATCGAAAGAAAGATTCAGACAAGTCCCAGGCACATAAAACGAGTTATGCCCCTGGCACTTGGGGGCTAATGTAAGATTATTTGCTCACATTTGGAAGTACCGGTTCACCTTTCCAACAAAGCTAAACCGGAACTTGGGGGCTACCATGATATAGATAGAAATACAAAGAAGGCAAAAGCAAAAGACAAGTAAGATACCTCGTATTTGTCCTTCATCATGTTGACCTAGCCCGCTTCATAGTCCCGACTGGTATGAAGCCGGTTCAAGTACCCAGAATAAAGCTCCTTGGCACTCAGATCAACATAATTGGATAAATCGGTGCTCCATTTGCCCTTCTCTTGCTGAAGCTTCTCCGCTTTAGCAGTATGCTTGGCTAAAATGATAGGCTCAGCAGGAGCAGTAAAACCAGTTCCGGTTATTTGAATATCCGGAGAGGAAGCAATATTTGGCTGTGAAGGAGCAGCAGTATGAGCCGGACTAATAGGAGCTAGACTAGTCCGAGGAGGGCTGGCCCGGACAGGACTTGCCGGTTCATGAACATCTTCAGCATTGGGATTTTCAGGAGCAGCAACATAATCATGATCCATGGGAGCAGGATCGTCAAGCTGAACTGTAGGCTCGTTTTCCGGAGGGATGACTGTGTCCGGATCAGCTACCGGATCATCAGTAGCAGTCTCAGCAACCGATTTGCTGGCCTTTGCCTTTTTGCTAGGTTTGGGTTTGCTGAAAGAAATTGAAAAAGAAATCAGAGTCATAAAGGCAAAATATAAAGATAAACCGGATGAGCTAAAGGACTTACCCAGGGACAGTTTTCAGAATCGGGACCTGCGTGGCAGTCGATTCGCCAGAAGAACATAAAGGTGTCTCCTGATAGTCAGGATCAGATGGTTTAAGTGGTTTGCGTACAAGTCCGGCCTTGGGATGAAGAAGAGTTGGAGAAAGTAAAACCTCAGAGCGGCGCCTCCGAGCCGGAGTGAGAGATATTCCGGAAGACTCGACTACATGGCCACTATGGCGTGTAGTCCGGCGGGCTTCATGTTGCTGCTTCTTCAAAAGAAAATTGGGGTCCAGTTGAGCGTAAGGATGAGAAAAAGGATACTTCCAAGATGCCTTACGAATCTTGGGCACCGACGGTTCATAATCTCAAGAAAGAGTGATTACCTCAGTTTCTGCCGCTTTATCAGCCTCAGCCAAATCCTGTGGAAAGACACTATTAACATAAATCTGGATAAAAGATATCAAAGCATATCAGGATTAACTCATACCTCGGAATCCGGATCCTCCTCCTCAACATATGAACTGGAGCCAGCAGCTGCCTTTTTCTTCTTAACAACGCAGGTTTTCCGGCGTGGCTGTTTGCCTGACTTATCCTGAGGTTTCCTTTTCCAAAAAGGATCGTCGACCTGTGTAGAAGATGAAAAATAAATACAAGGAGTAATTCATATGGACGGATTAGACGCAAACAGGAGAGGTTAAGACTTACTGCTGGCAATTTGTTCTTCTTGTAATATGGGGCCAATCCGGTTTGGCTACATTCCTCCAAGGAGATGTTGAGCATTTTCTTAGCAGATTCAATAACTTCCTTCTCAGGAAGCAAGATGTCGGTATGGCGCTGAGGATCATCCGACTTTCCGGTATACTGACACATCAAACCGGAGCGCCGGCTCAGAGGGAGGATACTCCAGGCAAGCCAACAACGCACGAAGTCAACTCCAGTTAATCCGTTGGCCATAAAGGCTTTGAGTTTGGCGAGTTGAGGAGCGAACCGGGGCCGTTCTGAGGAGCTAAGACGCTGCGGCAGTGGATGATCTTCAGGAAGACGATGTTTACGATAACCCGGCAGTGGGTTCTCTCCTTCAGGCGAGGTATCCTTGCAGTAAAACCAGGATTGATTCCAATCCTTGGGGTGTGTATGGAGAGCAGCATGAGGAAAAACTACATCTCTCCTCTTCTGAATACTGACACCACCCAGTTCTTGATGTGGTCCGGCAGTGAATTCAGTCCACCGGTTTAAGTGGAAGAAATCCCGGAACAAGTCGACTGATGGCTCCTCTTGAAGGTACACCTCGGAGAAAACTTGGAAGTTGCAGATGTTTGATACGGAATTTGGACCTATGTCCTGAGGATGAAGCTGAAAAGCGGCAAGCACATCCCGGAAGAACTTTGAACCGGGAGGACTAAAGCCCCGGGCCATATGATCAAAGAAAACAATAACTTCTCCCTCTTTGGGAGTAGGGGGGCATTCATTTCCTGGGGCCCGCCATTTCAGAACTGCTTGAAGGCCTAGAGTGCCAATTGCAGCAGCATTAGCTAAGTCTTCTTCCGTAATGACGGAAGGGACCCAGTTGCAAGAAACAAACTGTTTGGCAGACATATTGGCAGAAGGAAAGCGCTGAAAAAGTAAGTACAAAATCCGAATTATTCAAATACTGAAGCATAGACCGGATCACGTTATCAAATTACACCGACGGTTTAGACAGAAGGCTAATGGCATTGACAACCCGGAAGCAAGCGGGAAACAAGCTGCTACCGGTTTATGATAACGAAAAAGAAAGAAGCTAAACTGTCGGGTTCATGATTGACGCGTTGCAGAAGCAATGTATAATTGACTAAACCGGCGAGTGTCTTACAAGATCTATCAAGACGAAGAAACAGGTTTCTACAGAAGGCTAAAGTAAAATAGATCTGAGCGGTAAGAAAAAGATGAAATTTACGCAGATCTATCACAGAGGAACTGCGGAGGTCTTTCTACAAGAGCAAATGAAGCTAAGGGCGAACTTGGAAATATGAATCTAAGCATAAAACTGCAGAGCAGGGGCGCGTTCGAAACAAACTAAGGATTCGAATCTACTGCAGAAAACAGCCCGTAGGATGAATAGACAGAGCTTCAAGGTCTCATGGCAGAAGCAATGGAGAAACCCTAAGTTACAGATCTGCAGCGAGGGAAAAGGAATACCTGAGAATGGAAGAGATGGCAGCGGAGTAATCTAGACGCGGTTCAGGTTGATGCAGCGGCCTGGTCGACAACGGCGACGAGCTCGAGAATAGCGGTGAAGCTTCGGGCGACGGAGGAAGAAGACGAGCGGAAGGAAGAAAGGCAGAGATGCGGCGGTATTTATAAAGGTTGAGAGACGAAACGGCAAGCGCGGGATTTGAGGAAGTCAGAGATTGGATAAAGATTCTCCTGTCACCTCGATTTTCGGGATGGCCTTTAAACAAAGATAACAAACAGTTGTGCGCAATAAATGCGGAAGTGATGTCACGATCGAATCAAATGATTTCCAGGGATGACGTCATAGCCGGTTTACAAAAACCGAGAAGATACAAGAAAGAAGGTTATGCAAGATTTAGAAGACTGATATGAACAAGTTCAAATCATTCTGGGGCCTAATGTCAGGGATATTACTAGCAGGTGTAAACCGGCTAGGGTAAACCAGATTATGGTAATATAGTTGTATAATTGTAAGCTCAGTAGAGATTACGGCCCATGAAGGCTTAGGGCCCATGTGTAAAGTTTACGGTTTGTAAACCGTCCTATTATGTAACTTGAGAGACAAGGAAAGAAAAGCAGAGACCGAGGCGGACACGATTATGAACCGGCCTCGGGACTCTGTAAACTGGACCGAGCGTTGCCTCCTATATAAAGGAACAACCCGGCGACGGTTCAGGGACAAGCAACGATCCGTCGAGAGACAGGCAAGCAATCTGCTCCCTGTTCATCGACGCCCAAGCAATACCAAACCAAACTAGACGTAGGCTTTTACCTTCATCGAAGGGGCCGAACTAGTATAAACCCTCTGTGTCCTTTGTGTGCTTTTAACCTCTTCAAGCTAACCCGCGCGATGGTTCCATTACTAAGTCCGTTGAATCGGACATCTGCCGTGCTAACTCCATGACAATCCTCGTCAACTTTGCAACCAAGTTGAGTCATATGATTGTAATACCCAGACATTCTGAGCAAGTGTTCACTGATAGAACTATTCTCTTCCATCTTGCAGCTATAGAACTTATTGGAAATCTCATATTTCTCAATCCAGTCATTTGCTTGAAATATTAACTTCAACTCTTGGAACATCTCATATGCTCCATGACGTTCAAAACGTCGTTGAAGTCCCGGTTCTAAGCCGTAAAGCATGGCACACTGAACTATCATGTAGTCATCAGATCGCGTCTGCCAGACGTTCAAAGTGTCTACATTAGCTGGACGGGGCTTGTCACCTAGCGGTGCTTCAAGGACATAATTCTTTTGTGCAGAAATGAGGATAATCCTCAAGTTACGGACCCAGTCCGTGTAATTGCTACCATCATCTTTCAACTTAGCTTTCTCTAGGAATGCATTAAAATTCAAAGGAACGGTAGCACGGGCCATTGATCTACAACAACATAGATATGCAAAAACTATCAGGACTAAGTTCATGATAAATTAAAGTTCAATTAATCAAATTACTAAAGAACTCCCACTTAGATAGACATCTCTCTAGTCATCTAAATGATCACGTGATCCAAATCAACTAAACCATGTCCGATCATCACGTGAGATGGAGTAGTTTTCAATGGTGAACATCTTATGTTGATCATATCTACTATATGATTCACGCTCGACCTTTCGGTCTCGAGTGTTCCGAGGCCATATCTGCATATGCTAGGCTCGTCAAGTTTAACCCAAGTATTCTGCGTGCGTAAAACTGGCTTACACCCGTTGTATGTGAACGTAGATCTTATCACACCCGATCATCACATGGTGTCTCGGCACGACGAACTTTCGCAACGATGCATACTCAGGGAGAACACTTATACCTTGAAATTTTGTGAGAGATCATCTTATAATGCTACCATCGATCTAAGCAATATAAGATGCATAAAAGATAAACATCACATGCAATCAATATAAGTGATATGATATGGCCATCATCATCTTGTGCCTTTGATCTCCATCTACAAAGCACCGTCATGATCACCATCATCACCGGCGCGACACCTTGATCTCCATCGTAGCATCGTTGTCGTCTCGCCAACTATTGCTTCCACGACTATCGCTACCGCTTAGTGATAAAGTAAAGCAATTACATGGAGATTGCATTTCATACAATAAAGTGACAACCATATGGCTCCTGCCAGTTGCCGATAAATTTAAAAAACATGATCATCTCATACAATAACGTATCACTCATCATGTCTTGACCATATCACATCACAACATGCCCTGCAAAAACAAGTTAGACGTCCTCTACTTTGTTGTTGCAAGTTTACGTGGCTGCTACGGGCTTAGCAAGAACCGTTCTTACCTACGCATACAAAACCACAACGATATTTCGTCAAGTATGTGCTGTTTTAACCTTCACAAGGACCGGGCGTAGCCACACTTGATTCAACTAAAGTTGGAGAAACTGACACCCGCCAGCCACGTGTGTGCGAGGCACGTCGGTAGAACCAGTCTCGTGTAAGCGTACGCGTAATGTCGGTCCAGGCCGCTTCATCCAACAATACCGCCGAATCAAAGTGTGACATGCTGGTAAGCAGTATGACTAGTATCGTCCACAACTCACTTGTGTTCTACTCGTGCATATCATCTACGCATAGACCTGGCTCATGATGCCACTGTTGGGGAACGTAGTATTTCAAAAAAATTCCTATGATCATGCAAGATCTATCTACTAGAAGCATAGCAACGAGAGGGGAGAGTGTGTCCACATACCCTCATAGACTGGGAGTAGAAGCGTCTAGTGATGCGGTTGATGTAGTCGAACTTTCTTCGCGATCCAATAGATCAAGCACCGAACGTACGGAGCCTCTGCGTTCAGCAGACGTTCAGCTTGATGATGTCCCACGAGCTCTTGATCCAGTAGAACCTCGCGGGAGAGTTTCGTCAGCACGACAGTGTGGTGACGGAGATGATGAAGCTACCGGTGCAGGGCTTCGCCTAAGCACTGCAACGGTATGACCGAGGTGTGTTTCTGTGGAGGGGGGCACCGCACACGGCTGGGAGAGATCAACTTGATCAACTTGTGTGTCTAGAGGTGCCCCCTGCCCTTGTATATAAAGGAGCTAGGGGGGAGGTGGCCGGCCTAGGAGGAGGGCGCGCCAAGGGAGGAGTCCTGCTCCCACCGGGAGGAGGATTCCCTCTTTTCCTAGTTGGAGTGGGAGGGGAGAAGGAAAGGGAGGGAGGAATAGAAGGAAAGGGGGGGCACCCCCCTCCTTGTCCAATTTGGAATAGAGGGGGAGGGGGTGCGCGGCTGCCCTAGACGCCCCTCCTCTTCTCCCACTAGGGCCCATGAGGCCCATTTAGCTCTGTGGGGGGTTCCGGTAACCCCCCGGTACTCCGGTATATGCCCGAAACCTCCCGGAACCTTTCCGGTATCCAAACATAGTCGTCCAATATATCGATCTTTACGTCTCGGACATTCCGAAACTTCTCGTCATGTCCGTGATCTCATCCGAGACTCCGAACTACCTTCGGTACATCAAAACTCATAAACTCATAATACTGATCGTGATCAATCGTTAAGCGTGCGGACCCTACGGGTTCGAGAACTCTGTAGACATGACCGAGACTCATCTCCAGTCAATAACCAATAGCGGAACCTGGATGCTCATATTGGCTCCTACATATTCTACGAAGATCTTTATCGGTCAAACCACATAACAACATACGTTGTTCCTTTTGTCATCGGTATGTTACTTGCCCGAGATTCGATCGTCGGTATCTCAATACTGTCAGGCCCAAGATGCGATTCTATCCCAATCACGTGACACTTACGTGATTGGGGCACAACTGCATTTCGGGCGCTTAGCAAGATGGATATCATTACATCGTATCATTACATACATACATGGGGGATACAACATTACATACAAGTCACATGAATACAGCAACATCAGTACAAGTATCCGACTACGGATACAAACATGAAAAGCACAAAGACATCCATCTGCTATCCCAGGCTGCCGACCCGGAACCTAACCCAAGACTGAAGAAGAAGAGAATAACGCTCTCACGTCAAGACATCGGAAACCTGCACCTGCACCTGCAAGACATCGGAAACCTGCACCTGCAACTGTTGTTGTAGTATCTATGAGCCACGAGGACTCAGCAATCCCATAACCATGGGTAACAAGACTATCAAAGCTTAATAGGTAGGAAGAGGTAAAGTGGTGAGGTTGCAGCAACGGCTAAGCAAAAGTATGGTGGCTAACCTACAAGTACAAGAATAAGATGAGCATCTACGCAAACGGTCGCAACTAGTAATGATCGCTAAAGATCCTGAACTACTTACGAGTCAAACATAACCCCACCGTGTTCTCTTCTCAAAGTGAAAAGAGACAGTCACGGTTACTCACACAGTTGTGTGGTTTATCTCGGATCCTCTGACAAGTTTTCTACAACCGTACATTAACAAATTCCAATGTGCCACATAACCGCGGGCACGGCTTCCGAAAGATCATAACCCTGCAGGAGTGTCCCAACTTAGCCCATCACAAGCTATCACGATTAGCTGAAGTGATAAATATAATATCATCACCCCTTATCTTAGGGAAAATCTGATCAGGCTCGGCATCCCGGTGCACAAGACATTTCGACAATGGTAAAACAAGTCCAGCAAGACCTCCCGGCGTGCCGACACCCTGATAGTAGCCGCGCGTATCTCGTCTCAGGCCACGTCCGGATGGGAGAAGCTACGAGTAAAACCAGCCCTCGGGTTTCCTCAAGGTGGCCCCACAGCACCCCCGTTTGGGACCAACACCATCAGCACTGCCCCCCTGCTATGTAGAAAAGAATATCCAAGGAGCGTCCCCCTTATGCAAATTAATTAATTAATTAAGTTATTATGAGGCAAATTAAAACCAATGTTGGGCCTTGCTGGAGGAGTTTTATTCAAAGTCGAAGTGTCAAGGGGTCCCCATATACCCATCGTGTAAGGAACGCAAAAATCAAGGAACATAATGCCAGTTTATCGGCGCCTAAGGTGACATGAGTGGAACAAAACACCGAGCAAAAGGCCAAGCCTTCCACCCATGCCCAGTATATAGGTGTGTTAAATAATAATTATAGATATTGTGATAATCCAACAACAAGTTCCCTCCTGGAACGATCTTCATCTTCACCTGCAACTAACAACGCTATAAGAGGGGCTGAGCAAGCAGGTAACATAGCCAAACAATGGTTTTGCTAGGAAGGTTTCAAAGGTTAGAGGTTTCATGGCAACAAGGAGAGGGGCTGACAATAAGATGGGTAGCGCGACATATAACGATAGCATTGAGACACTAAGCAAAGGCAATGATAGTAAAGGTATCCAAGGGTATGGTCATCTTGCCTGAGATCCCGCAAGGAAGAAGAACGGATCCATGAATAAGACGGAGAAGAAGCCTTGAAGAAGAACCACGGGTAGACGAACAAATCCTCACGAACGCAACGGAACAAGCACTAACGAGAAGAAGCAAGCAACACGGTAAACAAACCACTCAAGAACATGACAATATGCACTACCAAGTAGGATGCACGACAAGTCTACATATGATGCACAGCAAGTATATACAGGAAGCATAACATGGCAAGGTAGGAAGCACAACAAAACAACACAAGTTTATATATATGATGCAATACATGGCAAGGTATGATGCATGGCAATTATATACAGGAAGCACAACAAGTCTATACAGGAAGCATAACAAGTCTATACAGGAAGCATAACATGGCAAGGTAGGAAGCATATAAAAACAACACAAGTTTATATGATGCAATACATGGCAAGGTATGATGCATGACAAATCTACACAGGAAGCACAGCAAGTCTATACAGGCAGCATAACATGACAAGGTAGGAAGCACAGAAAACAACACAAGTTTATATGATGCAATACATGGCAAGGTATGATGCATGACAAATCTACACAAGAAGCACATCAAGTCTATACAGGAAGCATTACATGGCAAGGTAGGAAGCATAACATGGCAACGGTGCAAGATGCACCCAAACATCAACCAAACTCACTCCAATCATGTTAACAAGATGAAATTATGACTATGCAAAATCACACAAGTTTTATATAAGGAACACCCCAAACGGAGCAACGGGCTAAAAGATACACATGAAACAAGATATAACAACAAGCTGAAAATAACAGCCACATAGCAACTTGGGAGCAAGATAAATATATGCTACAACACTCAAACATGGTGAAAGGAAGCATGGACATGAAGTAGACATATCCTACAGCAAACAACTCCATTGGAGCATCTCCATAGGAGGCATGGATCAATAGCAACAAGCTACAACATTTTGATCATGACACTAAAAACCTGACAACAATATTTTTATAGCAACTTGAGAGCAAGAAGTAAATAAGCTACATCAAGTCAAATGAGCAAGTAAGGGCATGAATGGATAGACAACAACATATACAACAAGGAATGATCAATGGCCACCCCAAAACTATCATGGATTTGCCTAGAACAACAAGCAAACATAGCATCCGGATATTACAGATTCCAGACTTAGTGAAATTTCACTAAGTGTTAAAACAGTAACAGCAACATGGCAAGTTTGCAAGCATGTTTAAGTCAACACAAGGCATATAATGGAAAGTTAAATGCACCACATCAAAGAGCACATCATGGAGATTCTAAAACATCTAGGCATGTGACAAGGGGACAAACACAACAATAGCAACGAGCTCCTCAACTAGGCATCTCGTAACAAGTTTCAGAACATAACAACCAAATGCACTTTTGCAACATAGATAAACATGGCAATATGAACTCAAACAAGCATGCTATAGCAACCAACATGTAGAGCATCTCATGATGAACATTTTGACATATCGTTTGCATCATTTGGATAAACATGCACCAAGTTATCATATCTCAAACATAGCAACAAAATAACAAGTAGCAGCAGTTTATAACAAGTAGCACCCTTGCAACAGATATTAGAGCATCTAGATGAACTCAAATGAGCATGGCACAATGGAACAAAGTGTAGAGCATATCACCACGATCATTTTGACATATCATATGCACAAATCGGACAAGCACAGCAAAAGATATCCTCATCACAAAAATGCATCGGACAACAAACTAAAAGGACTTAGCAGAAAAACAGGGGTCAACCTCTCGCGGGTCAACGGGTCACGGGCGCCGGGTCAAACGGGTCTGGATCGAACCCGTTAGGGTTTCAGCCCCAGATCGGCTGGATCCAGATCGGGTGGCGGCTCCCTTCGAGGCGGCCGGCGGCGGGAGGACGGGAGGCCGGGGCGGCGCGGAGACCGGCCGGCGGGAGTCCCGGCGACGAGGGGCCCGACGGCGCCTGGAAGCTGCAAGGGCGGCGGCGGTCGGTGAGAGCCTCGGCTCGGGCAGCGGCGAGCCCTCCTAGCCGGCGGGAGCTTGCAACGGCGGCGGCGGACGGCCCTCCAGCCGCCTGCGGGTGGCGGCGCGGCGGTCGCAGGGCCGGAGGCGGCGGGGACGAAGGCTGGCGCGGCGGGGGATCTGGCCAAGATCGGTGGCGCTGCGGGCCGGCATTGGGCCTGCGGGCCCGCGCGGCGGCGGCGGAAGCACTGTGCGGCGGCGGTGGAAGCACTAGGGTTTTGGACGCAAAATTGGAGGGGTGGACGTTTATATAGGCACAAGGAGCTAGGAGAGTCCAAATGAGGAGGGGTTTTCGGCCACGCGATCACAATTGAACAGCCTAGATGATGGAAAGGGTTTGAGCTGGGTTGTTGGGCTATGTAGATTAGTTGGGCTGAGATGAGAGGAGAGGGAGAGAGGCCCGCGGGGGTTTTCGGAGACCGAAAACGTCCGACAAAATAACTGGCTACTAGTGCCGCTATATTTAACGGTTGGGCTATCAAACGAACTCCGAATGCGATGAAATTTGGCAGGCGGTCTACCTAGGCTGTAATAAGACCACACGCCAAGTTTCAACCCATTCCGAGAACATTTTCCGGCCACTCATAAAATAAATATTCGGAGGCACTGCGGGCGCGTGCAAGTGTGTCTGGCTCAGAACGGACAACGGAAAGGACGAGAGGACTCGGGCGGATGCAACTTTTAAAAACATGCTGATGCAACACACATGATGACATGGAAAGATGCAACACGCAAGCAGATGACAAGGCACTGACAACGAATAACTGGCTGACATCTGGCTCACCGGTCTCGGGGTGTCACAAATACCTAGTTCAATCTCGTTACTGGCAAGTCTCTTTACTCGTTCCGTAATACATCATCTCGTGACTAACTCATTAGTCATATGCTTGCAAGGCTTATTATGATGTGTATTACCGAGAGGGCCCAGAGATACCTCTCCGACATTTGGAGTGACAAATCGTATTCTTGATCTATGCCAACACCACGAATACCTTCGGAGACACCTGTAGAGCATCTTTATAATCACCCAGTTACGTTGTGACGTTTGATAGCACACAAGGTGTTCCTCCGGTATTCGGGAGTTGCATAATCTCATAGTCATAGGAACATGTATAAGTCATGGAGAAAGCAATAGAAGTAAAACTAAACGATCATAGTGCTAAGCTAACGGATGGGTCTTGTCCATCACATCATTCTCCTAATGATGTGATCTCGTTGATCAAATGACAACTCATGTCTATGGTCAGTAAACATAACCATCTTTGATCAATGAGCTAGTCTAATAGAGGCATACTTGGGACATACTTGTTTTGTCTATGTATTCACACATGTACTAAGTTTCCGGTTAATACAATTCTAGCATGAATAAAAGACATTTATCATGATATAAGGAAATACAAATAACATCTTTATTATTGCCTCTAGGGCATATTTCCTTCGGGAACCTGGATGTTCATATTGGCTCCCACATATTCTACGAAGATCTTTATCGGTCAAACCGCATAACAACATACGGTGTTCCCTTTGTCATCGGTATGTTACTTTCCCGAGATTCGATCATCGGTATCATCATACCTAGTTCAATCTCGTCATCGGCAAGTCTCTTTACTCGTTCCGTAATACATCATCTCGTTACTAACTCATTAGTCGTTTGCTTCCAAGGCTTATTACGATGTGTATTACCGAGAGGGCCCAGAGATACCTCTTTGACACTCGGAGTGACAAATCCTATTCTTGATCTATCCCAACACAACAAACACATTTGGAGACACCTATAGAGCATCTTTATAATCACCCAGTTACGTTGTGACGTTTGCTAGCACACAAGGTGTTCCTGCGGTATTCAGGAGTTGCATAATCTCATTGTCATAGGAACATGTATAAGTGAAAGCAATAGCAGAAAAACTAAACGATCATATTGCTAAGCTAACGGATGGGTCTTATCCATCACATCATTCTCCTAATGATGTGATCCCGTTGATCAAATGACAACTCATGTCTATGGTTAGGAAATATAACATTCTTTGATTAACGAGCTAGTCTACTAGAGGCATACTAGGGACACTCTGTTTCGTCTATGTATTCACACATGTATCAAGTTTCCGGTTAATACAATTATAACATGAATAATAAACATTTATCATCATATAAAGAAATATAAATAACAACTTTATTATTGCCCCTAGGGCATATTTCCTTCAGAGTCATATAGAAGATACAATCAACATGGAGATGTTCACCGTTGATGACTAGTCCGTCTCACGTGATGATCAGACACGGCCTAGTCGATTCGGATCATATATCACTTAGATGACTAGAGGAATGTCTATCTGAGTGGGAGTTCATTAAATAATTTGATTAGATGAACTTGATTATCATGAACATAGTCTAAATATCTTTACAATATGTCTTGTAGATCAACTGGCCCACGCTAATGTTGCCCTCAACTTCAACGCGTTCCTAGAGAAAACCAAGCTGAAAGACGATGGTAGCAACTATATGGATTGGGTCCGTAGCTTGAGGATTATCCTCATAGCTGCCAAGAAAGCATATGTCCTTGAAGCACCGCTAGGTGACGCACCCATTTTCCCAGCAACTCAAGACGTTATGAACGCGTGGCAGTCGCGTAGTGATGATTACTCCCTGCTTCTGTGCGGCATGCTTTACAGCTTAGAATCGGGGCTCCAAAAGCGTTTTGAGCAACACGGAGCATATGAGATGTTCCAAGAGCTGAAAATGGTTTTCCAAGCTCATGCCCGGGTCGAGAGATATGAAGTCTCCGACAAGTTCTATAGTTGTAAGATGGAGGAAAACAGTTCTGTCAGCGAGCATATAATTAAAATGTGTGGGTTGCACAACCGCTTGTCTCAGCTGGGAGTTAACCTTCCAGAGGACTCAGTCATTGACAGAATCCTCCACTCGCTCCCACCTAGCTACACGAGCTTTGTGATGAACTACAATATGCAAGGGATGGAGAAGTCCATTCCCGAGTTGTATTCATGCTGGAATCAGCGGAGGTGGAGATCAAAAAGGAACATCAAGTATTGATGGTGAATAAGACCACTAAGTTCAAGAAATGCAAGGGTAAAAAGAACTTCAAGACGGAAGGCAAGGGAGTTGCCGTGCCCGGTAAACCAGTTGCCGGGAAGAAGCCAAAGAATGGACCCAATCCTGAGACTGAGTGCTTTTATTGCAAGGGAACGGGTCACTGGAAGCGGAACTGCCCCAAGTACTTAGCGGATAAGAAGGCTGGCAACATCAAGGTATATATGATATACATGTTATTGATGTGTACCTTAACAGAGCCCATAGTAGCTCCTGGGTATTTGATACCGGCGCAGTTGCTCACATTTGTAAGTCTAAGCAGGAGCTGCGGAATAAGCGGAGACTGGTGAAGGACGAGGTGACGATGCGTGTCGGGAATGGGTCGATGTGATCGCCGTCGGCACACTGCCTCTACATCTACCTTCGGGATTAGTTTTAAACCTCAAAAAATGTTATTTAGTACCAGCTTTGAGCTTGAACATTGTATCTGTATCTTGGTTAATGCGAGATGACTACTCATTTAAATATGGGAATAATGGTTGTTCTATCTATATGAGAGATATGTTTTATGGTCATGCCCTACTGGTCAATGGTTTATTTTTGTTGAATCTCGAACGTGATGTTACACATATTCATAGTGTGAATACCAAAAGATGTAAGGTTGATAATGATAGCGCCACATACTTGTGGCACTGCCGCCTTGGTCATATTGGTGTCAAACACATGAAGAAACTCCATGCATATGGACTTTTGGAGTCTCTTGATTATGAATCATTTGACACATGTGAACCATGCCTTATAGGCAAGATGACCAAGACTCCGTTCTACGGAACAATGGAGCGAGCAACCAACTTGTTGGAAATCATACATACTGATGTGTGCGGTCCAATGAGCGTTGAGACTCGTGGTGGCTATCGTTATGTTCTCACCCTCACTGATGACTTAAGTAGATATGGGTATGTCTACCTAATGAAACACAAGTCTGAGACCTTTGAAAAGTTGAAGGAATTTCAAAATGAGGTAGAGAATCAACATGACAGGAAAATAAAGTTCTTACGATCATATCGTGGAGGAGAATATTTGAGTCACGAGTTTGGTACACACCTAAGGAAATGTGGAATTGTTTCACAACTAACGCCGCCTGGAACATGTGACGCCCCAAGACCGATGCTCGAGAAGACTTCCATCTATTCCGGGTTTCGACGTTTGTTTCTTTTGATTGCTCTATTTTATTTTGCAATGCATCATGTCATCATGCCATCATGCCATAAATCTTTTGCATCTCAACTAAATAAATTGTGTGGATATTCGATCCATTTAAATCGAGGGATATTCACAATGGCGACTTCTCTTTATAACATATAAAAGTATCCCAATATTATCAGGGAGCTATATTAAAATATTCCATTGTTTTGGAATCACCAAAACACACTTGCAAAATTCCCATGACTTCTCTACTTCAAGTTTTGACTCACAAACCCCACCAACAATTCTTATCCTTTTTATCGAGGTTCCTCCAAAATCCGAACATTTTTGGGCACTTCAAAAACCTGTCCTAGTTCAAAACCTTTTGAATTAAATTCAAAGGAATTTGAATTTAAATCTTGCAATCGTGGCCATTCCTATTTTTCTTGGAACAAACACATTTTGTGAGTTCGAGAAAATAATTCGCATGCCCAACTTCTTTCTGTAACCTTTCCTTCTTTGTTTTCCTTCTTTGCTATTTTTTCTTTTTCTGTAAATAGAGTTTTAAGAGGAGGGAGAGAGAGATGGCCCAAGGCCAGCCACAGCCAGCTCAGGCCCAGCCACAGTCGGCCCATCACGCCTCCCTAGGCCCACCTAAAACCTAACCCTAGCCCGACTCCACCTCTCGCTCCTCCTCCCATCTTTTCCCTCGCGCCGCCAGGCCTCGAGCGTTCTGCCTCGTCTCCTCGTTCCCGCACATGAGCTCGCTCGATCCCCATCTCCCTCCACTTCGATATCCTCTCCTCCTCGTCGCCCCACGCGCCCTGCGACCCTGCCTCCTTTCTTCCTCTAGCGATGAGCCATCCCAGCTCCTCCCCCGCCGGACCCTGCCGCGTCACCGCGCTGGGAGCCAGGGCTGCAGCCGCCGAGGCGCTGCCTCCTCTTCTCGAGCGCCGAGGCCCTCGAGCCTTTCGGCTCCCGATCTGCCGCCGCGCCATGGCGTCCGCGCCGTCCGCCACCAAGGCCCCTGCCTCACCTCTCCACCTCGTGCCGCCGGCCCTCAAGCCCGCCGTCCATCGCCGCCGCGCCGGCCTCTTCCTCGTCTCTGCCCGCGCCGTCCGCCGCTGGATCCCACATCAGCCGCGACCGATGCTGCCCCATCTCCTCTGCAGCACGTCGCCCATGCTAGGAGCCTTGTCCCCGAGCGCGACTGGCCTCCTCAGCTCCTTCGACCATACCGGGCCCGCTGCTGCGTCGTCTCCACCGCGCCAAGGCACCTCTCCAACCTCGCGCTCGTGGCGCCCTGCCTCTGCTTCCTCCCACGTCGCCCTGCCTTGTTGCCGATGACCCGAAGATCTTGCTACCCCCTCGTTGTTGCTGCCAAGTTCCACTTCCAGAGACGCCCAAGTGCACGAGGACCGCAAATACGGCTACACCACCATCGGCGCGTGTGGATTCGCCAAGTTCATCTACCGCATTTCCGAAATCGCCAAGTACCACGACTACGTTGTTTGCCAAGTACCCCGACGCCCTGTGTACGACTACCATCACCGAAGAACCGGGTTGTAAAACGCCAAGTTCCACTACCGTCGGCCCGTGGACATCAAGTACCTCTACGGATGACCCGAACGAACTCGAACCGTTTACCACTGCCGTCTCCGAGTACCACTACTTCCACGACGAGATGAGTACGACTACCGCCGCATCGTGAACGACTACTTCCCCTTCGAAACGTGTACATCTACTTCCCTCGACGACTCGAACCGCCCCGAAACACACGCTTCGAAGGTATACCGCCGAAATGATGCCCGTGAACGAATGTGGTTGTATGAGGTGTATCACTTGTTCGCATCGTGTCCGAGTTGTCGCTGCATGTTCCTCCTCGTTTGCCCTGTCGCCAACTCTTGGGAACCTGGCAACTGGGAGCACCCCACCTATCTCTTTGCATGACACACTCCCGCCACCCTTTCTTTTGCATCGGTCTCTCAACTGAAAGTGCAACTAATCCCCGGGTGGTTTTGGTAATTAATAACAACATATATATCATTGAACTAATATTATCTTGAGAATCATTTCAGAAAAGTTCGATGATGTGGGTATGGAAATGTCTGAAGAAGTGGACCCCTCAAAATGCTAAGACAAGCATTGGCAAAAGCTCAAGACTCCTTTTTGGTTTAGTGATCAAAGATCACATTGAGTCCATAGGAAAGCCAATACTATTAAAAGGGGATGAGGTTGTGTTAATGTTCTTGTTGCTCAAGTGCTTGGTGATCTAACTCCCTCAACTATCAGCACTATTCACTACTTAACGCACACCCATAAGTAATCTCGGTCACACCGATTTCTCCAACTCAGTCCCACCGAGATGAACCACTTCAGTTGTTTCTCCAAACCCTAGCTTCTCGGTCAAACCGATTCTGAGTTTCGGTCTCACCGAAAAAGGGCTGCCAACCTTCTGTGATCAGTTGACATCAATTCGGAATATCCGAGTTTATATTTTCGGTCTCACCGAAATGGCAAACCCTAACCTTTGACTCACTTCGGTCTCACCGAGATGGTATTTTCGGTCCCACCGAAAATCCCAACGTTCACTATATTTGAACTTTCGGTCTGACCGAGTTTTAACTTCGGTCTCACCGAGATTGGTCAAATGTGTGTGTAACGGTTGGATTTTGTGTGGAGGCTATATATACCCCTCCACCCCCTCCTCATTCGTGAGGAGAGCCATCAGAAAGTCTACCACTTCTATCATACACTTTCTGAGAAGTGAACCACCTACCCTTGTGTTGAGATCAAGCCATTCCATTCCTATCATATGAAACTTGATCTCTAGCCTTCCCAAGTTGCTTTCCACTCAAATCTTTCTTCCACCACAGCCATATCAGTGAGGAGAGTTGAGTGTTGGGGAGTTTATCATCTGAAGCACAAGAGCAAGGAGTTCATCATCATCAACACCGTCTATTACCTTTTGGGGGGTGGTGCCTCCTAGATTGGTTAGGTGTCGCTTGGGAGCCTCCGTCGTGATGTGGAGTTGAACCAAGAAGTTTGTAAGGGCAAGGAGATCGCCTACTTCGTGAAGATCTACCCCGAGTAAGGCTAGTCCTCCGTGGGCGTAGGCCGTGATGGAATAGACAAGGTTGCTTCTTCGTGGACCCTTCGTGGGTGGAGCCCTCCGTGGACTCGCGCAGCCGTTACCCTCCGTGGGTTGAAGTCTCCATCAACGTGGATGTACGATAGCACCACCTATCGGAACCACGACAAAAATCTCCATGTCACCAAACTGCGTTTGATCTTCTCCACCTCTCTTTTACATGTGCAATTTACTTTCCGCTGCATAAACTCTAGAATTGCATGTGTAGGGTGTTACTTGAACTGATCTTGTTTGTGAAACTGCCAAAAACTTTGCATGATCTAAAGGCAGATTTTTTATATTGTCAAGTAGTCTAATCACCCCCCCCTCTAGACCTACTTTCGATCCTACAAGTGGTATCAGAGCTTTGGTCTCCATTGCCTTGGTTTCCATTGCATTGGACTCCATAAGCTTGGTTTCACAACCTAGGAGAGTATGGCGTCTAGTGAGGGTAATTATCGTAGAGGTCCTTACTTTGATGGTACAAATTTTGCTAGTTGGAAGCATAAAATGAAAATGCATATTCTTGGTCATAACCCAGCCGCATGGGGCATTATTTGTGTTGGCATGCAAGGTGACTTCTTTGAAGAAGGAAAAGTTCCGGATCGCGAAGCTACACCCGAAGAATTGAAGATGTTGCAAAACAATGCTCAAGCTTGTGACATTCTCTTCAATGCTCTGTGTCCCGAAGAGTTCAACAAAATCAGCCGTCTTGAGAATGCTAAAGAGATTTGGGATACTTTGGTTGAAATGCACGAGGGTACTGAATCTGTGAAGGAATCAAAGCTAGATATTCTTCAAGGTCAACTTGACAAGTTCAAGATGAAGGATGGTGAAGGAGTCGCTGAAATGTACTCTAGGCTTGCTCTCATCACAAATGAGATTGCTGGCTTAGGAAGCGAAGAAATGACCGACCGATTCATCATTAAGAAGATTCTCAGAGCTTTGGATGGAAAGTATGACACCGTGTGCACTTTGATCCAAATGATGCCAAACTACAAGACACTCAAGCCAACTGAAGTCATTGGAAGAATTGTTGCTCATGAGATGACACTTAAGGATAAGGAAGAGCTTCACAACAAGTCAAGTGGTGCTTACAAAGCTACAAGTGATGCTCCTACTACCTCAAGTGACAAGCTAATTTCCAATGAAGAGATAAGCCTAATGGTCAAGAACTTCAACAAGTTCTACAAGAATAGAGGCAAAGAAAGAAGCTCAAAGTCTAGATCATATGATGAAAAGAGATCTTCTAGTCGTGATCGAAACTGCTACAATTGTGAAAGACCCGGACACTTCTCAAATGAGTGTACGGCTCCCCACAAGAGAAGAGAAGAATCTCCAAGAAGAAGAGCAAGAGATGAGTCACCTCGGAGAGAGAGAAGGAGTAGAGATGATCGTTATGAACGAAGACCCTCTCGGAGAAGCAAGGATTCGGAGAGGAAAGACAAGTCATCAAGGAGCTACACAAGAAGAAGACATCAAGCTCATGTAGGTGAATGGGTCTCCGGCTCCGACTCCGACAATCAATCCGATGGAAGCTATCACTCCGACTCCGACTACAGTCAAGATGAAGGTGTTGCCGGACTTGCTCTTGTATCCTCCAACTCCAACTCCTACGACTTATTTGATTCACCAAATGAGGGAATTGGAAGATGCTTCATGGCTAAAGGCCCCAAGGTAACACACCCTGAATTCATTGACTTTGATAGTGATGAGGATGACTTGCTTGGTGAAGATGAGCTCTTGCATGATAAATCTAGTGAGCTTAGTAACGATGAAAATGCTAGTAGTCTTTATAGTCGAGAAGAGTCGAATGACAATGCTATGAAGGAGATTGAGCGTCTAACTAAAGAACTAAACACTCTTAAGTTAGCTCATGAAACAACTCAAGAAGATCATAGAGAGCTCCTAAGATCTCATGAGAAGCTACGCTTCGAGAAGCTCACTCTTGAGCAAGAACATGAGTTTCTAAAAGCGATCAATGACGATCTTCGAAAGAAGAGTTCTTCATATCTTGCCAAACGACTTCTCTTGTCTAATTTCTTGCCACCTATTAAGACTAAGCATGACAAGCATAAGAAAAATTCTTCCTCTAGTAGTAACAATAACCATGTTAAATCCAATGTTGTTGCTTCTAGTAGTTCTCTTGATTCCACTAACAATGTTTCAAGCCAAGTTACACTTGAGCAAGAGAATAGCTTATTGAAGGAAATCATAGAGAAAGGTGTCTACAAGAGTCTTGCCGGAAGCAAGAACTTTGAGGAAATTATTCGCAAGCAAGGAAGACACCGGAAGAATCAAGGAATTGGTTTTGAGCGAAAGTTCAACGCCAAAGGTGTTGAGTGGGAAGAAGGTCAATACCCTACTCCACATTTTGTTTCTCAAAAGGAGAAGTATGATCCTACTTCTTCCGATGTGGAACAAGCTCAAGATGACCTTCCACCACAAGACCACAAGCTAAAAGCCAAGGACAAACTTCAAGAGGAGATTGATGCATTCATTGAAGCACCTCAAGCCATGGTCAAGTGGGTTCCCAAGGACACGTCAAGTTCTACTTCGTCAAGCTCAACCACAACCCCAAGGATTCCCATCAAGATGATGTGGATCCCGAAGAAGAAGAACTAGAAGGTTCTTGAGGGTGACTCCGCCAACATACTTCACTCATATTCATTTTGGCAACTTGTGCAATCAACTTCCACATCATGCACTAGTTCATGGAGTCACAAACCCTCTTGTTGGTAAGTCAAGGGACAAGGTAATCATTGCTTTCATGGACATCATCTATTGTGAACTTCAATCTATGTCTATGGATATCCTTGTTTGTTCCTTGTGGGACTAACCCATGTAGGTATTGAAAGTGCCCTAATCCAAAGGATAGCTCCCAACTCTTGATGATCTACATCAACATTGAGCATCCACATCTTCAACATCTACATGAAGTCTTCTACGACAACCCAAGGTTAGTTTGACCCTTTAAAAGGGGCTCTCACATCTAGGGGGAGCTTTGCTCTAAAAATTGAGCTAAAGCATCTCCAAATGATGTGAACACATCAATGCTTTATGTAAAAGTGGTAACCCCACTTGTGCTTAAACGATGAGTATGACCTATGATCAAATGTTCTCATTTGGCTCCTAAGTCAATATACTCATATATAGATGACCTAGTCATCGACAAATTGTGTGCTAGTAGCTAGAGTTTTGGTTGTGCATGTTTGACACATATTTCAGTTGCTATCTTATTGTGTGAGCATGTTGAATGCATGATTTTATTCATTCAAGGACATCCATTTGTGGTTTTGATTGTTTTGGTTTCTTTTTCTGGCCAAATGGATGGACAAGAATGCCTAAGCACCTTCCCTAGCTATCTATGCTATCTTGTCTCAAAATTCTATTCATGCTTATATCACAACTTTGAACAAGTCTTTTTCGGACAGTCCGAGTGAGGAGCACTCGGAACCACCGATTCGTCTAAGGCTGACTTCCAAAACCTTCTAAGTCCATTTCGGTCTGACCGGCTTCTCAATCTCGGTCCAACCGAAACACTTAGATTGATCTAGGTTTCATCTCGGTGAAACCGAGTTCAAAATCTCGGTCTGACCGATATGTGTAACTGCACAGCAGAAATACATCTCGGTGACACCGAGTTTTTCAACTCGGTCCCACCGACAGTACGGGGTTATATATACTGAGGGCTGCGCGCGATCTATTCCTTTCAAACCGTTCGCCCTCCAAGACCCCTGCTGCCGCCGCCCTGATCTAAGGATCGTCGCCTGTGTGCCCTTGCCGCAGGTCTCCGCCGCCGTCAACGGTAATCTTCTCCTCCGTTGCCGCCGTAGAGGGACACCACCAAGTTAGGGTGTGTCCCGATCCCTATTCATGCTCCACTTCTGATTCTTGCATGATAGGACTGCCCTGATTCAATCCACGTTTGATATGTTCCCAATACATTGTTCAGATCGTTTAGTTTCGAGGAAAATTCTTAGGTTTAGGTTTCCACGGAATGCATCTCGGTGAAGCCGATTCCTGAAACTCGGACTGACCGATTTGGTCTCTGACCATTGCACTACATAGCTCGGTCTGACCGAGTTGTGAAAATCGGAATGTCCGAATTGAAGTTTCTGTGAAACCCTAAGTTTTCGGTAGGACCGAAACCCATTTCGGTCTGACCGAAAGTGGTGTGTAGGTTCTGTTGAACACTTCGGTTACACCGAAACTTGAAATCGGTTTGACCGAAATACATTCTGTGAAAACTCAAAACTAAGTTTTTAACTCATTTTTTAAAAAAAAAACTTCTGCAGTTGTGATAACTCTTCTACTCTGCCTATACCTTATCTATTCACAGGTTTTTTCAGCCATGTCAGATGTCAGTGACAGCCAGAACAGGTCTGAGTCACCGTTTGCTGAGATTCCAGAGGCAGGTACAAGTCCTGAGGCTAGCAGCTCCAGTGATGATGGTGAGAGGAGCACCCCTAGTGGTCTACCTCCTGCTGCTACGAGAACCAGGAAGAAGAGAACTTCTGATTCTGAGGATTCTGACTTTGTTGCTGAGGAAGTTACCTCCAAGCCAAAGAGGCAAGTGGTTGCCAAAGAGCTCCAAGGGCAGCAGCCAAAGAAAGGCACGAGCAAAGTGAAGCAGTCTGCAGTTGCCAAGAAGCTCAACTTGGAAGAGCCTGCTCCAAGCAAGGTGAAGAAGACTTCCAAGAGGAAGAGAGTTGTTTATGCTGAACCTCAAGTTGATGCTGCTGAAGAAGAAGAAGAAGAAGATGCACCCCAGCCTCCTCCTCAGAAAGCTAAGTTCATGGGTGATGCTATTCGGGCTCAAGCCTCCTCCAAGCCCAAGAAGCCTGCTCCAGCTAAGGCAGCTCCAGCCAAGCCCAAGAGGACAACCAGAAGCATTCCAGCTTCTGAGAAGAACAAAGGTGAGATGCCACCTTCTGAGTCAGATGAAGAGCATGTGTTGCTCAAGCTCCGTCCCAAGTTGCCACTCCACAATGATGCTCATCCTCAAGCTGAGGATATGAAGGCAAGAAAGGACAAATGTCTCAGGCTATGGAGACAGTCTGATCCATATGCCGTAAGAAGAAGGACTGCTGTGGACCCCAGATTCCACACCAGAGAGCAGCAGGATTTCTATGAGACCGTGCTAATGGATAAGAAGCCCATTGTTGCTGACACCAGGTATGTTGACTGGAAGTACATTGACAGCAGAGAGCATCGGGACTTCTTTCCCCATGTGCATGAGAGCTTCACTGCATGTGGAGTTGCTGATTTTGTGGGTCAAGAACTGACAGCCTGGAATGACGAGATGATCATGCAGTTCTATGCCACAGCCCATTTCTACCCCGATGGCAAGATCACCTGGATGACTGAAGGTCAACGGTTTTCTTCAACTGTTGCAGAATGGGCAGAAATTCTGAACGCTCCAGTGCAGAGAGAGGACGACATTGATGTCTATGGGATTCCTAAGAAGAGTCATGATTCCATGAAGAATATGTACAAGGAGATCCCAGCTGCTGATTTGGAAGGATGGAAGCTCGGCTCAGTGTATTATCTCCAGGCAGGTCTGACCACCACCAACACTATTCTGAGGCATACTTTGATGCCTAAGTCAGGTGACCACCGGATGATACGAGGCTATTCTATCAACATGCTGCACATTCTCGATGAGAAGGCACCTTTTAAGGTGATGGACTTGATGGTTGAGACCATTAAGAGGACTGCAGCTGACCAGAAGAGGTCATGTGGGTTTGCTCCGCAGATACAGATGCTCATCAACGCCAAGTTTGGCACGGGCAAATTCATGTTGGATAGGAAGCACTTGCCGCTGCAGCCAGAGCATGAGGACAACGTAGTTGTGATGGATGAAGAGGATCCCACCTCAGTTGAAGGGCAAGCCAAGATCGAAGCTGCAAAGAAAGCCAAAGCTGACAGAGAGGCAGCAGCAGCAGCAGCTAAGCCAAAGAGCTTTGGAGAACAAATCCTTGAAGCAACCCAGAGAATTGAACAACGCCTGGCCAGCATTGAGCAATCTCAGGAGAGCCTTGAGAGGATTGTCGAGGACAAGATCCACGCTCTAGACGTGAAGCTGACTGAGATTCAGGTGTCTGTCAACAAGCTTGAGGCAGACATGGAGGAGACTAGGCAGGAGAGAGCAGAGCTTATGCAGGATGATATAGTCCAGGACTCTCATCGCCAGACTGCTCCGGTTCCCAGAGGATCCAGGTCTGCAGCTATCCCAGTTACTTCAGCTCCAGCCACAGCTCCAGCTCCAGCATCCACTCCTCCAGCGCAGACATCAGCAGAAGTCTTCGCCGACGCAGCTATCTCTACACCGACATCTACCCAGACGGGAGCAGCCAGCCGAGCCCGCAGTGACGCTTAGCTCTATACCTTTTCGAACTTTTTGGTAACTTGTTGCCAAAGGGGGAGAAATTGCTATAGATCATAGGGCTTCGAGAGAGAGAGTGCTCTTTCGTCTTTTCGTTCTTTTGCCGGTTTTCCCTGTGATACATTGGTTTGATGCTACCTTAATGAGTGCTTAGTCATACTATGCCTTAATGTGTGCTTATTGCTTATCATATGCTATTTCTTATTGTATGGCTATTTACTCTTGTCTTGGTGATTGAGTGCATGTTATTCATTCTTATCATTTTGTGCGCTCCACCAAGATGTATGTGACATGGAAGAGTGACCCATAATCCTAATCGATTGTGCATTTGCATTCAAACGCAAATTTTAAATAATGCACAAATTTAGGGGGAGCTCTTGTTTATCACATACTTCTCAAAGCGACGATATTATTCTTTGATTATATCTCTTGTCGAAGCTTTGATCTATATGTTGTCATCAATTACCAAAAAGGGGGAGATTGAAAGTGCAACTAATCCCCGGGTGGTTTTGGTAATTAATAACAACATATATATCATTGAACTAATATTATCTTGAGAATCATTTCAGAAAAGTTCGATGATGTGGGTATGGAAATGTCTGAAGAAGTGGACCCCTCAAAATGCTAAGACAAGCATTGGCAAAAGCTCAAGACTCCTTTTTGGTTTAGTGATCAAAGATCACATTGAGTCCATAGGAAAGCCAATACTATTAAAAGGGGATGAGGTTGTGTTAATGTTCTTGTTGCTCAAGTGCTTGGTGATCTAACTCCCTCAACTATCAGCACTATTCACTACTTAACACACACCCATAAGTAATCTCGGTCACACCGATTTCTCCAACTCAGTCCCACCGAGATGAACCACTTCAGTTGTTTCTCCAAACCCTAGCTTCTCGGTCAAACCGATTCTGAGTTTCGGTCTCACCGAAAAAGGGCTGCCAACCTTCTGTGATCAGTTGACATCAATTCGGAATATCCGAGTTTATATTTTCGGTCTCACCGAAATGGCAAACCCTAACCTTTGACTCACTTCGGTCTCACCGAGATGGTATTTTCGGTCCCAACGAAAATCCCAACGTTCACTATATTTGAACTTTCGGTCTGACCGAGTTTTAACTTCGGTCTCACCGAGATTGGTCAAATGTGTGTGTAACGGTTGGATTTTGTGTGGAGGCTATATATACCCCTCCACCCCCTCCTCATTCGTGAGGAGAGCCATCAGAAAGTACCACCACTTCTACCATACACTTTCTGAGAAGTGAACCACCTACCCTTGTGTTGAGATCAAGCCATTCCATTCCTACCATATGAAACTTGATCTCTAGCCTTCCCAAGTTGCTTTCCACTCAAATCTTTCTTCCACCACAGCCATATCAGTGAGGAGAGTTGAGTGTTGGGGAGTTTATCACTTGAAGCACAAGAGCAAGGAGTTCATCATCATCAACACCGTCTATTACCTTTTGGGGGGTGGTGCCTCCTAGATTGGTTAGGTGTCGCTTGGGAGCCTCCGTCGTGATGTGGAGTTGAACCAAGAAGTTTGTAAGGGCAAGGAGATTGCCTACTTCGTGAAGATCTACCCCGAGTAAGGCTAGTCCTCCGTGGGCGTAGGCCGTGATGGAATAGACAAGGTTGCTTCTTCGTGGACCCTTCGTGGGTGGAGCCCTCCGTGGACTCGCGCAGCCGTTACCCTCCGTGGGTTGAAGTCTCCATCAACGTGGATGTACGATAGCACCACCTATCGGAACCACGACAAAAATCTCCGTGTCACCAAACTGCGTTTGATCTTCTCCACCTCTCTTTTACATGTGCAATTTACTTTCCACTCAAATCTTTCTTCCACCACAGCCATATCAGTGAGGAGAGTTGAGTGTTGGGGAGTTTATCACTTGAAGCACAAGAGCAAGGAGTTCATCACCATCAACACCGTCTATTACCTTTTGGGGGGTGGTGCCTCCTAGATTGGTTAGGTGTCGCTTGGGAGCCTCCGTCGTGATGTGGAGTTGAACCAAGAAGTTTGTAAGGGCAAGGAGATCGCCTACTTCGCGAAGATCTACCCCGAGTAAGGCTAGTCCTCCGTGGGCGTAGGCCGTGATGGAATAGACAAGGTTGCTTCTTCGTGGACCCTTCGTGGGTGGAGCCCTCCGTGGACTCGCGCAGCCGTTACCCTCCGTGGGTTGAAGTCTCCATCAACGTGGATGTACGATAGCACCACCTATCGGAACCACGACAAAAATCTCCGTGTCACCAAACTGCGTTTGATCTTCTCCACCTCTCTTTTACATGTGCAATTTACTTTCCGCTGCATAAACTCTAGAATTGCATGTGTAGGGTGTTACTTGAACTGATCTTGTTTGTGAAACTGCCAAAAACATTGCATGATCTAAAGGCAGATTTTTTATATTGTCAAGTAGTCTAATCACCCCCCCTCTAGACCTACTTTCGATCCTACATCAACGAGTTACCGGAACCGATATGTTGCCGTGGCATCATTTTCGGATTCGTCGCCGTGGCACCTTCTCTTTCCACCACGGTGACAAATGCTTCCTAACATGTTCATGTTAACTTTTAATAAAAATTGCATAAAACTTGAATATGTCATCCGCATCATGTTAACAACATTTAAATGTCTAAATTGTTGTTTGCATTAAAATGCACATGGGGAGTTTCCGGAATTGTTGTTGTTATTTCCAGCCCCATTTAAAAATGCCTAGACAGTGTAGTTTACTTATGCTTCACCTCTTTCCATGTTTAATAAAAACATTTAACCTTGTCTTGTAAATAACCGAGTTCAAACTAAACTATAGAATGTGGTGTTTCGTCAATATGCAACTCGTCGCATATTGAGCTCCACTTAATTTGTAGTGTTGTTTGTTGCACTTTGACATGCCTATTTTAAACCGGACATGCATCATACTTGGTTGTGCATCATATGCCATGTTTATGCTTGTGTGTTTACTGTGTTGTTTGCTTCTTTTCGGTATGCTTCTCTCGTTAGCTTCGGTTTTGTTCCGGAGTTGTGAGGATTTGTTCGACTACTTCATGGACTCGTTCTTCCTCTTTGCAGGATAACAGGCAAGATGACCATCCCCTTGGATACCTTTACTATCATTGCCATGCTAGTTGTCTCGATGCTATCGTTATATGTCGCGCTACCTATCTTTTGTTGTCAGCCTCTCCTTGTTGCCATGAAACCTCTAACCTTTGACACCATCCCAGCAAAACCGTTGTTTGGATATATTACCCACTTGCTCAGCCCCTCTTATAGCGTTGTTAGTTGCAGGTGAAGATGAAGATTGCTCCATGTTGGATCTTTGTTGTTGGAATATCACAATATCTATTAATATAATTAACACACATATATACTCGGCAATGGGTGGAAGGCTTGGCTTATTTCTCGGTGTTTTGTTCCACCCATGCCACCCTAGGAGCCGATAAACCGGCGTTATGTTCCATGATTTTGTGTTCCTAACGCGATTGCATATATGGGGACCCCTTGATAGTTCGTCTTTGAATAAGGTCCTCCAACAAGGCCCAACATTGGTTTTAATTTGCAACATAATAATAACTTAATTAAATAATTAATTTGCATAGGGGGTCGCATCCCCGAGGATTCTTCTACATAATAGGGGGGCCAGTTCTGATGGTGTTGGTCCCAAACTAGAGCCACTTGCGGTGCCACCCAGTTATCTGGGGTCTTCGGTTGCTGTACGTAGTGCTCATCTGGACGTGGCCTGAGATGAGATACGCGCGGCTACTATCAGGGTGTCGGCACACCGGGAGGTCTTGGTGGTCTTGTTTTACCATTGTTGAAATGTCTTGTGCACCGGGATTCCGAGCCTGGTTGGATTGTCCCTAAGATAAGAGGTAATATTATTATTACCTCTGCTGATCGTGAGAGCATGTGATGGGCTAAGTTGGGACACCCCTGCAGGGTTATGATCTTTCGAAAGCCGTGCCCGCGATTATGTGGCAGATTAGAATTTATTAATGTCCGATTGTAGAAAACTTGACAGAGGATCTGTAATAAAACACACCAACCGCGTGAGTAACAGTGACTGTCTCTTTTCACTTTGAGAAGAGAACACGGTGGGGTTATGTTTGACTCGTAAGTAGTTCAGGAACTTTAGCGATCATTACTAGTTTGCGACCATTTGCGTAGATGCTCATCTTATTCTTGTACTCGTAAGTTAGCCATCATACATATGCTTAGCCGCTGTTGCAACCTCACCACTTAACCTCTCCATACCCATCAAGCTTTGCTAGTCTTGTTACCCATGGTTATGGGATTGTTGAGTCCTTGTGGCTCACATATTACAACACACACCAGATGCAGGTACCGCTGAGAACAATGCAGGAGATGGTTCAGAACTTCACTGAGAGCTCGATGAAGAGAGTGGCCGTATGTATGTGACGTTTTTCGACGATCAGTAGTGGTTCCTACTAGGAGTGATCCAGGCCTGTGTTCGTGGTATCTTTCTCGTTTTTGGATTTCGTCCGTAGTCGGACTCTGTGTTGTTGGATGATGTATGTTATTGTGTTCATTTTGTGACGGGGCGAGTGTAAGCCAACTATCTTTTACAATTTCATCCCTGAATTTTACATGAGATGTGCAAAGATACCATACTTGAGATCATTCTAGTATGCGCTTATGTCTTTAAGTCATGCCTCGACACGTGGGAGACATAGTCGCATACTGGGCATTACAAGTTTGTATTGAGAGCCTTATCCGACCTAGGAGCCCCCTGATTGATCGAACCGCTGACGGTTGAGTCTAGGCACACACACAAAATGTTTTGAGTCCTATATATATATATATATATATATATATATATATATATATATATATATATATATATATATATATATATATATATATATATATATATATATATATATATATATATATATATATATATATATATATATATATATATATATATATATCGGAGAGTAGGATTTCTTTTACTCTTCATCCCCTTCATCGCTCTGGTGAGGACTCCTGACGTTGTTTTATCTCCTCTACTCTCAAAATTTCACCAATTTTTTTTAGGATCACGCGGATATTGTTTGGATTGTTCTGATATCTTTGTGACGAGTACATTGTTCTTGGTGCCTCCTGTCATATAGGGGTTGTGGCAGTGTCCCGGGGAGTTGAGCTCCGAGGTGTTGTCGTCACAAATGTATCATTGCGGTTCTAGAATACCAGAGGCGGCCGACATCGAAAACTCTTCTATGCGGTTAGTGGTGAGATAACCCCGACGTCACCCAGTACTGGCGGGATAGTTCGGGAGTATTGCCACAACTAGTATAGCGGATGCGTTTCGAAGGTCCAAGGTAAAATATTTACGAAGGTGCCTGGTTATGTGTTGACGGATGGATACAGCTGGATGTAGGTTTAGAGTTGAGTGCGCGGTGCTTCCCCTGTATCCCCAACACCAGATTGCACAACCGGAAAGCTTCGTGAATTAATAGGTGGGTTTCAAGTAGCTCGTAGGTAATCTTTCAACGAGTGCATGATATGAGGTTTGGGGTTCAACATCGAGTGGAGAGGTTTTATGGGCGCTGTTCCAATTGGGAGTTGCATATTAAAGAATCCTTGGCTATGCTGATCCGGGGATTGCAAGACCCTTTGTAACACGTTCCATGGGGCATTCAGCACCAACATGTGGGACAAAACCTCTATTATGTATTTGTTCCATCTGTACCTTGTTGTTTTATCCTATCATTTTTGTTCTCCAAGTGGCTTCTCGACAAGTTGATGTATCATTAAGCTATGGAATTCATTCGTTCAATTCTCTGTTCGAATGATATTGTGAAGATTATGTTGCAACATATCTATCCTTTGTTTTTGTTTTGATTGTGGTATCCGAGTTGCTTCGATGTCAAGTGTTGATTCCATACCTTTCCTAATTGGTGTTCTCATATTTCTATGGGAGTGCTAGTTCTTCTTGATCATTGAGATTGTCATGTAAATTCTTTTTCGACTGGCGTACTTCTCTTCAAGTTACCCGATCCTTTTTAATTTGTGCAAGACCAATCCTTGGTTTTTCTCAACGGTGTCTGTTTCATTCGTCCCAAGTTGTCTTTGTTTTTCCCCACCCTCCCACCCTTCTTCTTCTCGGAGCCAGAAATTCTCAAATGAAATATCCATTTTATTCATGTGATGTTTCTTCATTCTTTTCCTTCAATGTCCTTATCCGGTGATTCTTAGGAAGATGCTCAGGAAGATTAAGTTTATCATTCTCTGTTCTCGTTTCTTCTCCGATGGATTTAATTCAAGCTTTGGTGTTGATTATATCCTTCCTCTTGTTTCACATGTTTTCCCATGTTGAAATTTCTTATCCGAAGTCTCTCTTGTTTATTCAACTCTCTCTAATCCTTATCCGGAGTGTTCAAGATATCTCGGAAGATTCGTGTTTCCATTCTTAATCAGTTCAATCTATTTTGAGGTTGTTATCTTATTCAAGCCATTTAATTCAACTGGTGTAATCTCTCTTTCTGGCAATCCTTTCCAATGATGTTTCTTTTGAGTGGGCCCATAACCCACAGGTCTTTTCCCAGGATCTTACCTGACTCTTCTATTTTTCGGAGTTATTCTCAAGTTCTTTTCAAGTTTGACATAAGAATAAATTGTCATCAGCCATATGCCTTCTCCAAGATAGCTTTCAAATTCTTTTCATCGTTGGTTCAACCTTTTAATTCTTCATTCCGGAGTGCCTCAACAATTCATGGTGTTGTATCTCATCGTCTTCTCAGATTTTGAAGACCCGAAGAAGAGTTCCTCTTGAATCCTTATCCGTTCTTCCAAGATTCATGGTTCTAACTGCATGTCATCCTCATTATTGTTCCGATTGTGAGGAATTCTTTTTATACCCATCCGAAGCATTTCATGAATTCTTTCCATTGTGATCCTCCGAAGGCCATCATTTCAGAAGTTTTCTTCGTTCTTAGTTTTCAACTTCGTCCTCCAACTATTCTTAATCGATGCCTCTTCGTTCGTCTTCATATTCTTACGGTGGTTCATTCAAGATAACTCTTTCGTTCTTATCATGTCAATTCATTCATTCTTTCCAAATCTTATCGGTGGTCAGTTGAATTGTGCTATATCTCTCTCCAATCCTTTTCAAGAAGAATAAGTAGTATGCCAAATCCATTGGTTGTCATCAATTTAAATTGGTGAAGGATACGCATAACATAATTCTTATTCTTATTTCATCCAAATGATTAATTCCTTTGTTCGGAGTTTGTTCTTGATTAATAAACTCTAGGTTCGAAGTGTTACATCTTTCTTTCCGGAGTTCCAAGTTTTTATCATTACCTCACCATGGAGCTTCGTCTAATTCATTGCAAGGATTTAATATTATTCTTTTCGTCCTTCGTTCCTACCTCATCATCCTTTTGTGACCGGAGTTCTTCATGGTGGTTCGTCGTGATCTAAATCATTCTTCAAGTGTTCTTCAAGATTCTTGTTGGAGCTCAAGTATTCTTCTTCTTGCATTACGAAGTGCAATTCTTTCTACCTTTTTATTTTGAGGTGGTGTTATGTCATTCTTGACAATTTCCCTTTGTGCTTCATGATTCACAAGTTATCAAGAATGAGATATTTAAACCCATCATTTTTCTCTCCGTTCAAGAGATCTTTCAACCCTTCAATCTCTATGTTGGAGTTATTTGGGTTATATTTCACCTAAAGCTTTTTCTAAGGATTTTTGCTAATTACAGTGCTTATAAATGACCCAAATTCTTCATTTATCCTCTCGGTGAAAGAAATTTTCATCTCTTCGTTGATCTCTAGCAACATTTGGTTTCTGATAGTGGCCGATTGTCACCTCTTAATTTTCAGATGTTTTCCATAAGCCCACATCAAGCTTATTCTTTTCGTTGTTGAATTTCCAACAACTCTATTCAATCCATCGTTGTAAGGATGCTTCCAAATACATTGGTGGTAGAAGTTATCATTTTCTTCTACTTTCTTTCTTCCTAACAATGTAGCTTCTATTCTTTCATTCCGGATGTATTGTAATATTGATAACTTCGTTCCATCATCTCTTTTGTCAAGATCATGTTCTTTTCCTTGCTAGTCCATTTATCAGGAATGTTGTGTCCTCCGTTCAAGTTCTCTCATCTTATCAAGTTTTGCCTCTCTTCTCAACCGGAGTTCTGTCTGAAATCTTTGTTCCGGAGGCAATGTGTTGTTGATTTCATCAAGTATCATCCCTTGTTCTCAAGCTAATGTTAATTCCTTCCATTTTCAGACGGAGTGCTGTCCAACTGTCATTCTTATTCCTTGGCTATACCGTTGCGGTTCATATTCTTTTGGTTCGTAAGCTCTTGTTTCATGTCTTTCAACCCACAAGGTTCTCGTAATGTTCATTGTTCATCTTTTCTAACGGAGTGTTTTCAATTTCGTTCATCTCCGTTATTTTCTTTCATTCAAGTTTTTCAACCCTTCAAGGTTTGTTGGTTTCACTCATTTGTCGAAGAAGCAATTTTGTTTTACCTCTTCCTTTTCAGTTTCTATCCGGTGCCATCTCCAGGATCTCAGGTCAAGATCCTTTGTTAGTGTGGGAGAGTTGTGACGCCCCAAGACCGATGCTCGAGAAGACTTCCATCTATTCCGGGTTTCGCTGTGTGTTTCTTTTGCTTGCTCTATTTTATTTTGCAATGCATCATGTCATCATGCCATCATGCCATAAATCTTTTGCATCTCAACTAAATAAATTGTGTGGATGTTCGATCCATTTAAATCATGGGATATTCACAATGGTGACTTCTCTTTCTAACATATAAAAGTCTCCCAATATTATTAGGGAGCTATATTAAAATATTCCATTGTTTTGGAATCACCAAAACACACTTGCAAAATTCCCATGACTTCTCTACTTCAAGTTTTGACTCCCAAACCCCACCAACAATTCTTATCCTTCTTATCGAGGTTCCTCCAAAATCCAAACATTTTTGGGCACTTCAAAAACCTGTCCTAGTTCAAAACCTTTTGAATTAAATTCAAAGAAATTTGAATTTAAATCTTGCAATCGTGGCCATTCCTATTTTCTTGGAACAAACACATTTTGTGAGTTTGAGAAAATAATTCGCATTCCCAACTTCTTTCTTTAACCTTTCCTTCTTTGTTTTCTTTCTTTGCTATTTTTTTCTTTTTCTGTAAATAGAGTTTTAAGAGGAGGGAGAGAGAGATGGCCCAAGGCCAGCCACAACCAGCTCAGGCTCAGCCGCAGCCGGCCCATCAGGCCTCCCTAGGCCCACCTAAAACCTAACCCTAGCCCGACTCCACCTCTCGCTCCTCCTCCCGTCTTTTCCCTCGCGCCGCCAGGCCTCGAGCGCTCTGCCTCGTCTCCTCGTTCCCGCACACGAGCTCGCTCGATCCCCATCTCCCTCCGCTTCGATCTCCTCTCCTCCTCATCTCCCCACGCGCCCCGCGACCCCGCCTCCTTTCTTCCTCCAGCGACGCGCCGTCCCAGCTCCTCCCCCTGCCGGACCCTGCTGTGTCACCGCCCCGGGAGCCAGGGGCTGTAGTCGCCGAGGCGCTGCCTCCTCTTCTCGAGCGCCGAGGCCCTCGAGCCTTTCGGCTCCCGATCCGCCGCCGCGCCATGGCGCCCGCCACCAAGGCCCATGCCTCACCTCTCCACCTCGCGTCGCTGGCCCTCAAGCCCGCCGTCCATCACCGCCAAGTCCTTCCCGCCGCCGTGCCGACCTCTTCCTCGTCTCTGCCCACGCCATCCGCCGACGGATCCCACAGCAGTCACGACCGACGCCGCCCCATCTCCTCTGCAGCACGTCGCCCACGCTAGGAGCCTTGTCCTCGAGTGCGACTGGCCTCCTCAGCTCCTTCGACCACGCCAGGCCCACTGCTCCATCGTCCCCACCGTGCCAAGGCGCTTCTCCAACCTCCTGCTCGTGGTGCCCCACCTCTGCTTCCTCCCACGTCGCCCTGCCTTGTTGCTGATGACCCGAAGATCTTGCTGCCCCCTCGTTGGTGCTGCCAAGTTCCTCTTCCAGAGATGCCCAAGTGCATGAGGACCGCAAGTACAACTACACCACCATCGACGCCTGTGGATTCGCCAAGTTCATCTATCGCGTTTCCGGAATCGCCAAGTACCACAACTACGTTGTACGCCAAGTACCCCTTCGAAAACGTCAAGTTCCCCGACGCCCTGTGTACGACTACCGTCGCCGAAGAACCGGGTTGTAAAACGACAAGTTCCACTACCGTCGACCCGTGGACGTCAAGTACCTCTACGGATGACCCGAACGAACTCGAACCGTGTACCACTACCGTCGCCAAGTACTACTACTTCCACGACGAGAGTACGACTACCGCCGCATCATGAACGACTACTTCCCCTTCGAAACATGTACGGCTACTTCCCTCGACGACTCGAACCGCCCCGAAACGCACGCTTCGAAGGTATATCGCCGAAATGATGCCCGTGAACGAATGTGGTTGTATGAGGTGTTTCACTTGTTCGCATCGTGTCCGAGTTGTCGCTTGCATGTTCCTCCTCGTTTGCCCTATCACCAACTCGTGGGAACCTGGCAACCGGGAGCACCCCACCTATCTCTTTGCATGACACGCTCCCGCCGCCCTTTCTTTTGCACCAGTCTCTCAACGAGTTACTGGAACCGATATGTTGCCGTGGCATCATTTTCGGATTCGTCGCCGTCGCACCTTCTCTTTCCACCACGGTGACAAATGCTTCCTAACATCTTCATGTTAACTTTTAATAAAAATTGCATAAAACTTGAATATGTCATCCGCATCATGTTAGCAACATTTAAATGTTTAAATTGTTGTTTGCATTAAGAATTAGTAAATATGCACATGGGGAGTTTCCGGAATTGTTGTTGTTATTTCCGGCCCCATTTAAAAATGCCTAGACAGTGTAGTTTACTTATGCTTCACCTCTTGCCATGTTTAATAAAAACATTTAACCATGTCTTGTAAATAACCGAGTTCAAACTAAATTATAGAATGTGGTGTTTCGTTAATATGCAACTCATCGCATATTGAGCTCCACTTAATTTGTAGTGTTGTTTGTTGCACTTTGACACGCCTATTTTAAACTGGACATGCATCATACTTGGTTATGCATCATATGCCATGTTTATGCTTGTGTGTTTACCGTGTTGTTTGCTTCTTTCCGGTATGCTTCTCTCGTTAGCTTCGGTTTTGTTCCGGAGTTGTGAGGATTTGTTCGACTACTTCATGGACTCGTTCTTCCTCTTTGCGGGATAACAAGCAAGATGACCATCCCCTTGGATACCTTTACTATCATTGCCATGCTAGTTGTCTCGATGCTATCGTTATATGTCGTGCTACCTATCTTTTGTTATCAGCCTCTCCTTGTTGCCATGAAACATCTAACCTTTGACACCATCCCAGCAAAACCATTGTTTGGCTATGTTACCCGCTTGCTCAGCCCCTCTTATAGCATTGTTAGTTGCAGGTGAAGATGAAGATTGCTCCATGTTGGATCTTTGTTGTTGGAATATCACAATATCTATTAATATAATTAATACACATATATACTTGGCAATGGGTGGAAGGCTTGGCCTTTTGCTCGGTGTTTTGTTCCACTCATGCCACCTTAGGAGCTGATAAACCGGCGTTATGTTCCTTGATTATGCGTTCCTAACGCGGTTGGGTATATGGGGACCCCTTGACAATTCGTCTTTGAATAAAACTCCTCCAGCAAGGCCCAACATTGGTTTTAATTCGCAACATAATAATAACTTAATTAAATTATTAATTTGCATAGGGGGTTGCGTCCCCGAGGATTCTTCTACATAACAAGGGAGGGGGGGCAGTGCTAATGGTGTTGGTCCCAAACTAGAGCCACTTGCGTTGCCACCTAGTTATCTGGGGTCTTCGGTTGCTGTACGTAGTGCTCATCCGGACGTGGCCTGAGACGAGATACGCGCGGCTACTATCAGGGTGTCGGCTCGCCGGGAGGTTTTGCTGGACTTATTTTACCATTGTCAAAATGTCTTGTGCACCGGGATTCCGAGCCTGATCGGATTGTCCCTAATATAAGGGGTAATATTATTATTATCTCTGCTGATCGTGAGAGCTTGTGATGGGTTAAGTTGGGACACCCCTGCAGGGTTATGATCTTTCGAAAGCCGTGCCCGCGGTTATGTGGCAGATTGGAATTTGTTAATGTCCGTTTGTAGAAAACTTGACAGAGAATCCGAAATAAAACACATCAACCCCGTGAGTAACCCTGACTGTCTCTTTTCACTTTGAGAAGAGAACACGGTGGGGTTATGTTTGACTCGTAAGTAGTCCAGGATCTTTAGCGATCATTACTAGTTTGCGACCATTTGCGTAGATGCTCATCTTATTCATGTACTCGTAAGTTAGCCACCATACATATGCTTAGCCGCGGCTGCAACCTCACCACTTAACCTCTCCACCCCCATCAAGCTTTGCTAGTTTTGTTACCCATGGTTATGGGATTGCTGAGTCCTTGTGGCTCACAGATTACAACACACACCAGATGCAGGTACCGCTGAGAATAATGCAGGAGATGGTTCATAACTTCATTGAGAGCTCGATGAAGAGAGTGGCCGTATGTATGTGACGTTTTTCGACGATCAGTAGTGGTTCCTACTAGGAGTGATCCGGGCATGTGTTCGTGGTATCTTTCTCGTTTTTGGATTTCGTCCGTAGTCGGACTCTGTGTTGTTGGATGATGTATGTTATTGTATTTATTTTGTGACGTGGCGAGTGTAAGCCAACTATCTTTTACAATTTCATCCCTGAATTTTACATGAGATGTGCAAATATACCATACTTGAGATCATTCTAGTATGCGCTTATGTCTTTAAGTCGTGCCTCGACACGTGGGAGACATAGTCGCATACTGGGTATTACAGAACACCTCAGCGTAATGGTGTGTCCGAACGTCGTAATCGCACTCTGTTGGATATGGTGCGATCTATGATATCTCTTACCGATATACCGCTATCTTTTTGGGGTTATGCTTTAGAGACTGCCGCATTCACTTTAAATAGGGCACCGTCTAAATCCGCCGTATGAATTATGGTTTGGGAAGAAACCTAAGTTGTCACTTCTATAAGTTTGGGGATGCGATGCTTATGTTAAGAAACTTCAACCTGAAAAGCTCGAATCCAAATCGGAAAAATGCGTCTTCATAGGACACCCTTAGGAAACTATAGTGTCGTGGTGGGCGCACGACAGATGACAAGGGATGGCTAAAGATAGGAGGAGGCTCGAGGGCACTGGTAGGCTTCAGAGGCGGGGTTGGCATGAGCGAGCGTGGGACGCAAGACATACCCAGGTTCGGGGCTCTCCGGAGAGATAACACCCCTAGTCCTGCCGAGTGTAGTTGATGTGTATCAGTACAGGGTTGCTCCTCGAGCTGTATGGAGGAAGGAGGAAGACGGGCCAAGGATTAGGCTGCTTCTCCTTGTGACGTGTGTCTATGTCTCTCTCTCTATGCGTGTTCCGCTGATCTGCTCTTGTCCGCCCGTATGCATGAGGGCTCCTGGGGGGTTTTATAGGTCAACCCCCAGGGGTATAATGGTAATGTTACAAGGTCATGGGGCTGGGGTGTCATTTTCTGGGAAGCCGGCGCTGGGAACCGCTGGGTACAGGGCTCGCCGGGTCCTCCGAGCGCGGGACCTGCCGGGTACAGGGGCACTGTGGGCCGTCTTGGCGATCGTCAGGGAGTGGCCGGGTCGAGTCGGGTACAGTGGTGCTCCATCAGGTCGCCATCAGTTGGCATCATTGGTTATGATGATTGCACTATTGCCACGCCTCGGCTGACCAGATGCATGGGTGGGGCACTGTCACCTCAGTCATCGATAGATGGAGACTCGTCGCATCGTAAGGCTGGGGTGGGACGGGAGCTGACCCGTGGCCGGATTGAGGAACACGCCATGGCTTGTTGAGGAAGTCTTGACGTGCCGGGTCCGGCCGCCTTGAGCTGGCTTGTTGGTGCCGAGTCGAGGGATCCGGTCGTGTTGGAGAGCTCGACCCGGCCAAGCGTGAGCCGGATTGAGGGGCGATGCTGCCCCGTTGTTTTTGAAAAGGATCCGGGTTCTGTTGCCTGCCTGGGGTTCATCCCCCGACAGTAGTCCCCGAAGCTGTGAAGGTCCGCCGTCTTCGGATGGGAGGGCCTTTGCAGTTTCCCTTCCTTGAAGGAGAATTTGTGGCCGCCGGGTCCGGCAACACCCATTGTGCGCCGGCTTCCAGAAGCCGGATCACGGCATCCCGACAGCGACGGGAAACCGAGAAGTCCATCGAATCTTGGGGCAATCTTTTGGTCTTCGCGCGGGCGCCACGTGGCGCCTGGAAGTCGGAGGGGCCTGACTGGCCACGCGTGCGACAGGACGGGGCGACGCGCTGGGGCTGCGGCCGCACGCCCTTGGCCTATAATAACCCATATTTTTGGATTATTAATTTAAATTAAGATGAATAATTAAATTTGTATTATCTGTTTAACATAATGATCAAGGAAAGAAGATATGCTAGATTTTAGTTTCAAATAAAATATTAGATGAAAGTAATTACACAGTAAGGATAAGTATGTACATATACACTTGAGACTAGCATACATGCATCCACCGTTGTATTAGCATGCAAAGAAATATTACCACTAGTTAGTGGGTAGTACAAACTAGATAGTGGTAAGAAGATGCTACGTGGCTGAGTAATACTAGAATAGGTGCATGCATGTAATCATGAGAATGCACACGTGTGTAGCCTTCTAAACTAAGTAAGCATGTAAATATGGAAACGTGAGAGAAGACTTTGACTCATGTAGTTTTATCTCAGTACAAGGTTGTAATGCCCCGGATGTAATACTTTTTCTTTTGGGCATATAATATATCTCCGGCTTCATATATTTCATTTCGGGTTCTTTGTCTTTCGGATTTTCGTCGTGTTGTTGTATGCGTGTGTGGCATTCATTCATATCATGTAGACATGTGCATCGCATTGCATTTGTGTTGTCGGTTGCATCCGGTTCCACGCGTTCCTTCCCGTTGTCCGTTTCGCGCTCCGGAGCTCCCTCACGTGTCCGTGGCGTCCCGTAGGCCTACTTTGGTGTTTGGCCGTGTAACGTTACCGGTGTGGCGCGAGTCTAGTCGTGTGTTGTTGTTTTGTTGTGTGTAACCCGCCTGTCAAATCTCGCCGTGTTTCGAGTCCGTTTGCTACACCAACAGTTATTCGTGTGGGCTCAAAGTGCCTCCACTTTGTGGCCCAGGACACCCCCTCCAACAGCCCACCAACCACTCCTAACCACTTCTATCATCTAGGCCATCCAAATCTGATCCGGTGGCCGAAAACCGCACTCCATTTGGGCAACCCTAGCTACTTGTGCCTATATATTTGTCTACTCTCCCACAATTTGTGCCCCAAAACAAGAAAACCCTAGCCCCCACTTCATCCCCTTCCTCCAGCCACCACCTCGCCGGAGCTTCGCCGGAATTTCGCCGGAGATCGCCGGAGTTCCTCTCCCTCATCTCCGGCCTCCTCTCCACCGCCACCTTCCTCCTCTCCCTCACCGGCCACTTCTCCATCTCCACCACCGCCCCCGCGCCGGTTCCACCTCGTCCCCGCGGCCGACCAGAGCCACCACCCACCGGCCGGCCAGATCCACACCTGGAACGCCCCAGGCTCGAAGCCGCCGCCGGCGGTTCGCTTCGCGGATCGGATCGGGAACGCGCCCGCTCCAGACCGCAACGCGCCCACTCCTCCCACATCGCCGGCGCCCCCGTTTGTTTTCCTTCGCGGATCGGGTCGGGGAAGCTCCCGATCCGGATCCAGGCAGTAGCGCCCGCACTCCCTCCGTTGACCGAGGCCGCCGCTCCACTCGCCCGCACCGCCTGGACCGTCGCCATCCCTCCCGATCCACCGCATCGTCGGGCCTCGCCTCCTCCAGCGCGGGCCAGCCGCCGGGGGCCCGATCCGCCGATTCCCAGCCGCCGCAAGGGCCCAGCCGGGTAGGCCTCCTCCGCCCCGAGGCCAGGCCGCCTTCGCCTCGCCAGATCCCGCGGCCAGGGCCCTCCTGCGCGCCTGGGCCGCTCCCCTTCGTGGGCCGCGCCGCCTCCCGCGCCGCACAGGCCAGCGCCAGCCGCCCGCCAGCCGCCTTCCAGGTGGGCCGCGCCGCCGAGGGCCCAGGCCAGCGCCGCCGGGCTCCCGCCTTCGCCTCCTTCGGCTCCTCACTGGGCCGAGCCGCCGAAGGCCCAGCCGCCTCCACCGGATCCGGATCTAGCCCACTCCTACAGATCTGAGGTTGTTTGCAATAACCCTAAGTCCCAGTAATTTGTTCTCTGATGCAATGTTCAATTGAGGATATCTTTTAGTGTGTAACTCCGTTTTGCGCAAATGAGGTGTCCAGACGTTCGTGGTGATTAGCACTACGTTTTATCTTTTTGTCCCGTGCATGTTAGAGGTCATCTAGATGCTTATTTTCCTGTTGCAATAGTGCATCGTGATAAAACTGCTGCTATGTGATGTTTTAATGCCATCTTTGCATAGTGATAACTTTTAGCTCGTTTATCCGACTGATGCAAATGACATGTCCACGTGTTCGTCTTGCCATGCTCTACATGTTGTTTGTGTTAGGTTGCATGATAGATTTATTCTTGACATGTTTATCTTCGTTGCAAAGTGCCATGTGGCTGTGATGTTATTTCACTTGTTATGAAATGCCATCTTGTTGAGCTCATTGCTATCGTTGTGTTTATCTCCATGATGCATGCTTGTATGTTTCGGAATCATCATCATGTGTACTTTGATGTGGTGCTTACCACTTGCCATGTTTAGTTTCGAGGTGACTTAAACTTGCTCTTTTAGATGCCATGTTGAAACTGCTGTTTTAACACTTAGTGGATTTTCACCAAGTCTGAAATCTGTAACGTTCCGATGCCATGTTTGCTTGCTGCTCTAGGACAAACCATGATAGTTTTGGGGTGGATCTTGATTGTTCCTTGTAGTATATATTGTTGGCTTTCCATTCATGTTCTCACATGCTTATTTAAGTGGCTGTAACATGTTTTTCTTTTGCTCCAAAGTTTCAATAAAATTCTGCCGCCAGAATTTTATTGTCAAGTTCAATATGTCCAAGCTTATTGCTATTGATCCGTGGCTCCTTTGGGGGTGCACCTTTGGACTTATTTGCTGTAGGATATGTCTAGTTTAGGTTCATGCTCTTTGCCATGTTGTTTGAGTGCTGTAGCTTAATTATTTTGTGCTCCGAAGTTGCTATGTTGCTGTAATTTTCAGCTTTCGCTCGTTTCTTGTTTCGGGCATAACTTTTAGCCCGTAGCTCCGTTTTCAGCGAGTCTAATATGAAACTTGATTGATTTTCCGTGTAGATTCATAATCTCCTGTTGTTATCATGTTTTGAGGTGTTTTGCTTGAGTGCTATTTTCCGTGCTCCGTGTGCATCCTTAGTGCATCCATCATGCATCCATCTTTTTGGTGTGCGCATTGCATCTTGTTGATTTGTGCCTTGTGTGATTGTATTGTTTAGAGCCAAAAGCTGAGACCGAGTACGAGTACGAGCACGAGGTTACCAACGAGGTTGAGCACGAGGACCCTTCTTACGATCCGAACGACTACACTTCAGGCAAGATGACCGAACCCCGATAACATTACTATCTTTGCCTATTGCTAGTAGTTCCGCTCTATAGTTTTGCCTCGATGCCCATGTCTTTCCTGTCAGCCTCCTACTTGTAACCATCACCATGTTTAACCACCCTACCTATGCAAACCGTTGCTTGGCTAAGTACGCTTCGCTCAGCCCATTCTTATAGAATTGCTAGTTGCAGGTGAAGATCGAAGATGCTTGCTTCATGTTGAAGTTTTGTTGGGTTACATCACACTATATAAATGCTTAAAATGAAATCATCTATATATTGGCAAGGGGGGAAGGCTAAGCCTTTTGCTTGGTGATTTGTTCCACTCATGCCGTTAGGAACCGTATAAACCGGTGTTATGTTCCTTGATTATGCGTTCCTAACACGGTTGGGGTGTATGGGACCCCCTCGATAAACCGCTAAGTGCTAAGTCTTTTCCAGCAAGTCCCAACATTGGTACTATTTGCATAATAACTAAACAACTTGCATAGGGAGTAATTAACCCGAGCTCTTAATCAACAACCCCGGGCCAGTGCTCCTCATGAGTGTTGGTCCGAAACGGGGAGTCTGCGGGGTCACCACGAGGAAACTCGAGGATTGATATAAACCTGTAGAATCGCCCATCCGGTCGTGTCCTGAGACTAGATACGCGCGGCTACCTATCAGGGTGTCGACATGCCGGGAGGATTTGCTGGATTAGCCTTACCTTAGTTCGGAGTATCTTGAGCACGGGATTCCGAGAATACTCGGGTCTTCCCACTTTGGAGTTGCGACTCCGCGGATCGTTGGCTTGTAATGGGTCAAGTTGGAACACCCCTGCAGGGTTATGAACTTTCGAAAGCCGTGCCCGCGGTTATGTGGCAGATGGGAGCTTGTTAATATCCGGTTGTAGAAAACTTGACACATTGTTCTAATACACTACCAGTGTGTGTACCGTGACTGTCAATTTCCGAATAGGGATTCGGGAGTTGAACACGGTGGGGTTATGTTTGTTGAGCTTTAGCTAGGATCACTTCGTGATCATCTCTCGACCGAGGCTTCTCTTCTCGCACTCTGTCACGTAAGCTAGTTGCTAGTTGCTGCTGCAGACACTTATTCTTTTCTTCAGCCTTATCCTCACCCAAGGCATAAATAGTCTTGTTACCCGGGAACGGGATTGCTGAGTCCTCTGTGGCTCACAGTTACTTCACCACACCAGATGCAGGTCCAGTTGTGAGCTATCCAGGTGATGGCACCGAGCTAGACTGGGAGTACGACGAGGAGCATAGTCGATACTATGTTCGTTATCCGGATGATCAGTAGTGGAGACTTCTATTAGGATTCGATCCGACCTGTGGATTTTAATTATGTTTGGTATCTTGTCATTTGGATTTTACCCTTAGAGGGCTGTGATGTTTTAATGTATGATGATTGAGACATGTATTGTATTTGTGTGACGTGGCGAGTGTAAGCCAACTATATTTATGTTTTCCATCCCCCTTTTTACATGAGTTGTGCAAAGATACCAGACTTGCGATCATTCCAGCATGGGGTTATGTCTCTAAGTCGTGCCTCGACACGTAGGAGATATAGCTCCATCCTGGCATTACAAAGGTAACTAGAATTCTAGACTTATCATGAGAATGCAACGTGCCACTCTGCTAATGGACATGCATGTTTCGTCGGCAGCAAACCACAGTGCTGTCTTGCGTGGAGGTACTGCATGGTTGCCAGGAGAGTCAGCTGGTGGGTCACTTCTACTTCAAAGGGCACTCCCGAGGGGTTGGAGGCAAAGGCCATTGTGGCTACGGCTCAGATATTTAGCTGTTTTCTACCGACGACCACCACCTATAAATAGAACGCTACTACCACTGCACTTTGCACAAAAGAGGAAGAGAGACACCAGTTTAGAGGAAAGAGAGAGAGATGAACAACGAGAAGCTGAAAATATAGAGCCTGAGTAAGTGGAGTTATTATGAAATTAGAGCATGAGGTATTATGAAATTGAGAAATACTTGTGTTACGGTTAGTGATTCCCGTATCATGCACGAATGGTGAACCGCTATGTGATGAAGTTAGAGCATGAGGTATTTGTAGAGTGCCAACCTTTGTGTGGAGGTCGGGGGCGCGCGATGGTTAACTCCTACCAACCTCCCCCCTAGAAGCATGCGTTGATTGCTTTGTTTTGATGACTCGTAGATTTTTGCAATAAGTATATGAGTTCTTATGACTAATGTTGAGTCCATGGATTATACGCACTCTCACCCTTCCACCGTTGCTAGCCTCTCTTGTACCGCGTAACTTTCACCAGTGCCATAAACCCACTATATATCCTTCCTCAAAACAGCCACCATATTGTTCCTCAAAACAGCCACCATACATACCTATCATGGCATTTCCATAGCCATTCCGAGATATATTGTCATGCAACTTTCCACCGTTCCGTTTATATAACACGCATCATATTGTCATATTGCCATGCATGATCATATAGTTGACATCGTATTTGTGGCAAAGCCACCATGCATAACTTCATACATGTCACTCTTGTTTCATTGCACATACCGGTACACCGCCGGAGGCATTCATATAGAGTCATACTTTGTTGTTGTAGTATCGAGTTGTAATATCGTGTTGTAATGAAAGTGTGATGATCATCATTATTAGAGCATTGTCCCATGGGAGGTAATGCTAAATCTATAAAGCCCTCCGCGAAAAAGAAAAAAAGCCCAAAAAAAGAAAAAAAAAAGAAAAAAAGGAGAAAAAGAAAAAGAGACAATTGCTACTATGTTTTTCCACACTTGTGCTTCAAAGTAGCACCATGTTCTTCATTGTAGAGAGTCTCATGTTTAGTCATTTTCATATACTAGTGGGAATTTTCATTATAGAACTTGGCTTGTATATTCCAATGATGGGCTTCCTCAAATGCCCTAGGTCTTCGTGAGCAAGCAAGTTGGATGCACACCCACTAGTTTCTTTTGTTGAGCTTTCATTCATATTTAGCTCTAGTGCATCCGTTGCATGGCAATCCCTACTCACTCACATTGATATCTATGGATGGGCATCTCCATAGCCCGTTGATATGCCTAGTTGATGTGAGACTATCTTCCTCTTTTTGTCTTCTCCACAACCACCTCTCTTCCACATAGTGCTATATCCATGGCTCACGCTCATGTATTGCGTGAAAGTTGAAAGGTTTGAAAAGATAGAGCATGAAAACAAGTGCTTGGCTGAAATCTGGGTTGTGCATGATATGAATATTTTTGTGTGATAACGAGGGAGCATAGCCAACACTATATGATTTTGTAGTGATAACTTTCTTTAGCCATAGTATTTTGAGAAGACATGATTGCTTTGTTAGTATTGCTTGAAGTATTGTTATTTCTTATATCAATATAGACTTTTATCTTGAATCTTTCAGATCTGAACATTCATGCCACAATTAAGAGAATTACATTGAAACACTATATTGGTTAGCATTCCACATCAAAAAAAAATTCTTTATCATTTACCTCCTCGAGGACGAGCATGAATTAAGCTTGGGGATGCTTGATACGTCTCCAACGTATCTATAATTTTTTATTGTTCCATGCTATTATTTATGAAGTCTTTGATGTTGAATGGGCTTTATCAATCACTTTTATATCATTTTTGCGACTAACCTACTAACCCAAAGGGCGAGTTCAGATTGCTGTTTTTTTGCCTATTTCAGGGTTTTGCAGAAAAAGAATATCAAACGGAGTCCAAACGAAATGAAACCTTCGCGAGAGATATTTTTGGAGAAAATCACGCCAGAGGAACTTGAGAACCATGTTAGGGGAGCCTCGAGTGGCCCTCGAGGGTGGGGGGCGCGCCCCCTTCCTAGGGCACGCCCCTACCTCGAGGCCCACTCGAGCGTCCCCCGTGCCCTCCTTCTTCCTATATAAGTCCACGTACCCCAGAAACTCCGTACGCAGAGAGAAAACCATAATTCCACCGCCGTAGCTTCTGTTCCCGTGGAGATCCCATCTTGGAGCCTGTTCCGGAGCTCCACCGGAGGGGGATCCATCACGGCGGCCTTCATCATCATCATCATCGCCCTCACCATGAGTTGTGAGAAGTTTACCACAGACCTTCGGGTCCATAGCTAGTATCTAGATGGCTTCTTCTCTCTCTATGGATCTCAATACAAAGTTCTCCTCGATCTTCGAGGAGATCTATTCGATGTAATCTCTTTTTGCAGTGTGTTTGTCGAGATCCGATGAATTGTGAGTTTATTATCAAGGTTATCTATGAAAGATATTTGGTTCTTCTCTAAACTTTTTATGTGTGCTCATAATATCCTTGCAAGTCTCTTCGAATTATTGGTTTGGTTTGGCCTACTAGATCTATAGTTCTTGCAATGGGAGAAGTGCTTGGCTTTGGGTTCAATATTGCGGTGTCCTTTCCCAGTGACAGTAGGGGCAGCAAGGCACGTATTGTATTGTTGCCATCGAGGATAAAAAGGTGGGGTTTATATCATATTGCTTGAGTTTATCCCTCTACATCATGTCATCTTGCTTAAGGCGTTACTCTGTTCGTATGAACTCAATACACTAGATGCATGCTGGATAGCGGTCGATGTGTGGAGTAATAGTAGTAGATGCAGGCAGGCGTTGGTCTACTTGTCTCGGACGTGATGCCTATATACAATGATCATGCCTATATAGTCTCATAATTATTCGCTTTTCTATCAATTGCTCGATAGTAATTTGTTTACCCGCCATAGAATATCGCTATCATGAGAGAAGCCACTAGAGAAAACTATGGCCCCTGGGTCTATTCTCAACATATCAATCTACATCTACTTTACTTTTACCGCTTTTATTTACTATTTTATTAAACCAAAAATACCAAAAATATAAACTATCATCTCTATCAGATCTCGCTCCCGTAAGTGACTGTAAAGGGATTGACAACCCCTTACCGCGTTGGCTGCGCAGTTCTTATTTGTTTGTGCAGGTGCGAGGGACTCGCGTGTGGTTTCCTACTGGATTGATACCTTGGTTCTCAAAAACTGAGGGAAATACTTACGCTACTATGCTGCATCTCCCTTTCCTCTTCGAGGGAATACAACACAAGCTCAAGAGGTAGCAAGAAGAATTTCTGGCGCCGTTGCCGGGGAGGCTTACGCAAAAGTCATATACCAAGTACCTATCACAAACCCTTATCCTTCGCATGACATTTTTCCCTCTCGTTTTCCTCTCCCCCACTTCACCCTTGCCGTTTTATTTTCCCTTCTTCTGCCGTGTGTTTATCGTTCGCTTGCTTCTTGTTTGCTTGTGTGTGTTGGATTGCTTGCTTGTCATTATGGCTAGCCCCTTATCCGCTCCTTTGTCTCCCGAGTTTGAAGTGCTTCACTTCAAGCAAAGGCAAGGAGAAAATTTAAAAGATGCTTGGTTTTGGATGATGGAATCTTATCGTAAGTGCACCTTAGAGGTGAATTTTAGAATCTTGCTTCGCAATTTTTATGTTGGGTTAAATATGTCTCACAGACAACTCTTGGATTGCGTTGCCAAAGGGAATTTTATCGAAATTGATCCTAGTATTGCACATGAAATTATAGAGGGAATAGTGGGAACACTACCTCCCCCAAAAGGGTCAAATTCAATCCCGGAAGGGACGCAAGTTTTTGAGAAAATTTGCGAAGTAACAAAAATATTACAAAAATCTCTTGAACCTCTTAAAAGTGTTAGTGGGAATCTCCACCGCATGAATATGTTGATTACTCTTTGTAATAAGCGGTTGGATGCTTTAGATCTAAAGATTTCCGAATATGAAGGGAAACGTAAAAAACCTCCTGGATTCGAGCTTGACACCATTAAAAGGGTGAAGATCAAAGATGGCAATACCTAGATCTATCTTGTATCGTGCCTAGCTAGGGGCGTAAAATGATAGCGCTTGTTGGGAGGCAAACCAATTTTTTGTTTTTTGTTTTTGTTGTTTTTAGGGAATAAATATTGCATCTAGCCTCTGATTAGATGTGGTTTCATGTTTTGTTTAGTGTTTGTGCCAAGTAGAACCTTTGGGAAGACTTGTGTGAAGTTTTTGTGATCTTGCTGTGAAAAACAAAATCGTCAGCGCTTGCTAAAGTAGTCGTGGGAGTTTACTGGAGCATGCTTTTTAGTTGATTCTTTTTTCAGATGATTGGTAGACAAATTACGCAAATTTACCAATTTAGTTTGAATTTTTTTGAGTTCCAGAAGTAGTCGAACCCTGCAAATTACTATAGACTGTTCTGTTTTTGACAGATTCTGTTTTTCGTGTGTTGTTTGCTTATTCCAATGCATCTATGAGTAGTATTGGAGGATATGAACCATAGAGAAGTTGGAGTACAGTAGGTTTAACACCAATATAAACAAATACCGAATTCATTGCTGTACATTTGAGTAGTGGTTTGTTTTCTTTTACTAACGGAGCTCACGAGAATTTTTGTCTAAGTTTTGTGTTGTGAAGTTTTCAAGTTTTTAGTATTGCTTTGATGGACTATGGAACAAGGAGTAGCAAAGTACTAAGCTTGGGTATTCTCATGTCACCCCAAGTAAATCCAAGATAATCAAAAGCCTAAACTTGGGGATGCCCCAGAAGGCATCCGCTCTTTCGTCTTCATCCATCGGTAACTATACTTGGAGCTATGTTTTTATTCGCAGCATGTTATGTGTTTTGCTTGAAGCGTCTTGTATAATTTGAGTCTTTGCTTGTTAGTTTGCCACAATCATCCTTGCAGGACACACCTATTGAGAGAGTTAAATATGGCCTAGAAATTGTTAGAACACTCTATGTGTTCACTTATATCTTTTGAGTTGAATAGCTTTTGCTCTAGTGCTTCACTTATATCTTTTAGAGCACGGTGGTGGTAATATTTTGTAGAAATTGTTGAACTCCCATGCTTCACTTATATCTATTTGAGAGTCTATTAAAACAACATGGTAATGTGTTTAGGCTAAAGAAACTAGTCTTCACATGATAGACGTCCAATGTCAATGTAGTAATTTTTTTTTCACACCAAGTGCATTGAATAGAATGAGATGTTGGATGCTTGATAATTGCTTTGAGAGATGAGGATAGTGATATTAGAGTCATGCTAGTGGAGTTATTATGAAGTTGAGAAATACTTGTGTTAAGGTTAGTGATTCCCGTATCATGCACGTATGGTGAACCGCTATGTGACGAAGTTAGAGCATGAGGTATTTGTAGAGTGCCAACCTTTGTGTGGAGGTCGGGGGCGCGCGATGGTTAAATCCTACCAACCTCCCCCCTAGGAGCATGCGTTGATTGCTTTGTTTTGATGACTCGTAGATTTTTGCAATAAGTATATGAGTTCTTATGACTAATGTTGAGTCCATGGATTATACGCACTCTCACCCTTCCACCGTTGCTAGCCTCTCTTGTACCGCGCAACTTTCGCCGGTGCCATAAACCCACTATATATCCTTCCTCAAAACAGCTACCATATTGTTCCTCAAAACAGCCAGCATACCTACCTATCATGGTATTTCCATAGCGATTCCGAGATATATGGCCATGCAACTTTCCACCGTTCCGTTTATATGACACGCATCATATTGTCATATTGGCATGCATGATCATGTAGTTGAAATCGTATTTGTGGCAAAGCCACCATGCATAACTTCATACATGTCACTCTTGTTTCATTGCACATACCGGTACACCGCCGGAGACATTCATATAGAGTCATACTTTGTTGTTGTAGTATCGAGTTGTAATATCATGTTGTAATGAAAGTGTGATGATCATCATTATTAGAGCATTGTCCCATGAGAGGAAATGCTAAATCTATAAAGCCCCTCCGCAAAAAAAAAGAAAAAAAAGAAAGGCAAAAAAAAGGCCCAAAAAAAGAAAAAAAATAAAAAAAAGGAGAAAAAGAAAAAGGGACAATTGCTACTATGTTTTTCCACACTTGTGCTTCAAAGTAGCACCATGTTCTTCATTGTAGAGAGTCTCATGTTTAGTCACTTTCATATACTAGTGGGAATTTTCATTATAGAACTTGGCTTGTATATTCCACTGATGGGCTTCCTCAAATGCCCTAGGTCTTCGTGAGCAAGCAAGTTGGATGCACACCCACTAGTTTCTTTTGTTGAGCTTTCATTCATATTTAGCTCTAGTGCATCCGTTACATGGTAATCCCTACTCACTCACATTGATATCTATTGATGGGCATCTCCATAGCCCGTTGATATGCCTAGTTGATGTGAGACTATCTCCCTCCTTTTGTCTTCTCCACAACCACCTCTCTTCCACATAGTGCTATGTCCATGGCTCACGCTCATGTATTGCGTGAAAGTTGAAAGGTTTGAAAAGATAGAGCATGAAAACAAGTGCTTGGCTGAAATTTGGGTTGTCGATGATATGAATATTTTTGTGTGATAACGAGGGAGCATAGCCAACACTATATGATTTTGTAGGGATAACTTTCTTTAGCCATAGTATTTTGAGAAGACATGATTGCTTTGTTAGTATTGCTTAAAGTATTGTTATTTCTTATGTCAATGTAGACTTTTATCTTGAATCTTTCAGATATGAACATTCATGCCACAATTAAGAGAATTACATTGAAACACTATATTGGTTAGCATTCCACATCAAAAATTCTTTCTTTATCATTTACCTCCTCGAGGACGAGGAGGAATTAAGCTTGGGGATGCTTGATACGTCTCCAACGTATATATAATATTTAATTGTTCCATGCTATTATTTATGAAGTCTTGGATGTTTAATGGGCTTTATCAATAACTTTTACATCATTTTTGGGACTAACCTACTAACCCAAAGGCCCAGTCCAGATTGCTGTTTTTTTGCCTATTTCAGGGTTTTGCAGAAAAAGAATATCAAACAGAGTCCAAACGGAATGAAACCTTCGGGAGAGATATTTTTGGAGAAAATCACGCCAGAGGAACTTGAGAACCATGTTAGGGGAGCCTCGAGTGGCCCTCGAGGGTGGGGGGCGCGCCCCCCTTCCCAGGGCGCCCCCTACCTCGAGGCCCACTCAAGCGTCCCCCGATGCCTTCCTTCTTCCTATATAAGTCCACGTACCCCAGAAACTCCGTACGCAGAGAGAAAACCCTAATTCCACCGCCGTAGCTTCCGTTCCCAGGGAGATCCCATCTTGGAGCCTGTTTCCGAGCTCCACCGGAGGGGGGTCCATCACGACGGCCTTCATCATCATCATCATCATCGCCCTCACCATGAGTTGTGAGTAGTTTACCACAGACCTTCGGGTCCATAGCTAGTATCTAGATGGCTTCTTCTCTCTCTCTGGACCTCAATACAAAGTTCTCCTCGATCTTCGAGGAGATCTATTCGATGTAATCTCTTTTTGCGGTGTGTTTGTCGAGATCCGATGAATTGTGAGTTTATGATCAAGGTTATCTATGAAAGATATTTGGTTCTTCTCTGAACTAATTATGTGTGCTCATAATATCCTTGCAAGTCTCTTCGAATTATTGGTTTGGTTTGGCCTACTAGATCTATAGTTCTTGCAATGGGAGAAGTGCTTGGCTTTGGGTTCAATCTTGCGGTGTCCTTTCCCAGTGACAGTAGGGGCAGCAAGGCACTTATTGTATTGTTGCCATCGAGGATAAAAAGATGGGGTTTATATCATATTGCTTGAGTTTATCCCTCTACATCATGTCATCTTGCTTAAGGCATTACTCTGTTCGTATGAACTCAATACACTAGATGCATGCTGGATAGCGGTCGATGTGTGGAGTAATAGTAGTAGATGCAGGCAGGAGTCGGTCTACTTGTCTCGGACGTGATGCCTATATACAATGATCATGCCTAGATAGTGTCATAATTATTCGCTTTTCTATCAATTGCTCGAAAATAATTTGTTTACCCGCTGTAGAATATCGCTATCATGAGAGAAGCCACTAGAGAAAACTATGGCCCCCGGGTCTATTCTCAACATATCAATCTACATCTACTTTCCTTTTACCGCTTTTATTTACTGTTTTATTAAACCAAAAATACCAAAAATACAAACTATCATCTCTATCAGATCTCACTCTCGTAAGTGACCGTAAAGGGATTGACAACCCCTTATCGCATTGGCTGCGAAGTTCTTATTTGTTTGTGCAGGTGCGAGGGACTCGCGCGTGGTCTCCTACTGGATTGATACCTTGGTTCTGAAAAACTGAGGGAAATACTTACGCTACTGTGCTGCATCTCCCTTTCCTCTTCGAGGGAATACAACGCAAGCTCAAGAGGTATCACACCATCTTGGAGAAGGCGCCGCAGGGGGCGGCTCGGATGCCGTCGAGGGAGGCGCCGTCGGCGGTGGAGCCGCGGGCGACTCCGCCCACCGCGCCGTTGGTGGTGCCGGAGAGGACGCCGGCCGCAGTGGAGGCGGCCAGCAGGGAGCATGCTCTGGTGCTTAGGTCTGGGGGTCGCCGGGCCATTGGGTCGCGGCCGTCGGGGAGCGGGGCCAGCGAGATCTTCTTTGGGCCTCCGAGAGGAGGAGGCAGTGATGGCCGCTGTGACCCGACTTCTGCAAGGGCGGGCGGACCGGGTCCATGCATTTGCCCCGGCCGAGTTGGAGCAGACACAGGAGATGGAGCGCACCGTGCTCGTGAGTCTTCCTTGCCTTCTTCTTTTCTTGTTGTTTCTTCTTTGTGGGGGCGTGCCAACGCACCCACTAGGTGTAGCCCCCGAGATTTGGGCCAACTACGTAGCAGTTGGGTCGAATCTTAAATTGTTTTCTTGTGTTGATCGTTGCCTTTTGCAGCAAGTGGACTCCTATCGGATCAGTGTCTTCAACCGGCTCCTTGAGACGCACCAGCGGCTCGAGGAGCAGCTCGCCACCAAGGAGGAGGAGCTCCATGCCGCGGCTGGTACTTTTCTTGCGTGCTCTCTTCTTCTTTTCTTTGCGAATCTTGAAGTAGTACTTTGTTCCTGAATCGTTCTTCTATAGCCGAGGTGCTCTCCTGGAGGGTCCGGCTGGTTCGGGCCAACTTCCACCACGACCGGCTCGTTGCCAACACCAGTCGGCTTGGGGTCGAGGTGGAGCGGGCGAGGGCGGAGGCGACGGGAGCCCGGCAAGCGCTTGATGAAGCCAGCCAGCTGTGGGAGCAGCTGGCACACAACAAGGGCTGGCTTGAAGCCGAGGTGGAACACCTCAGGGCAGAAGCCGCCAAGGTCGCGGAGACGCAGAAGGCCCTTGCCGAGGTGGACCAGCAGCGCGGCAAGTTGGCCGACGAGAAGGGTCTGCTCTAGGACGGGGTGGAGCGCCTGAAGGAACTGGTGGCTGCGAAGGAGAAGACCCGACAGGGGGAAACCCGGTGCCGCGAGGAGGCCGAGAAGGCGGCTAAGGATAAGGATGCCGAGCTGAAGGCGGCCCTTGCCAAGGTCCCAAACTAGAGGAGACGCTGCAGGAGCGTGACCGTACCCTCGACTAGGAGCAGCGTGGTACGTTGCTCGAGCGCAGCACCTGGAAGAGTCCTTCTCCAGTAAGTGCTTTTCTTGGGTTTTTTGCCGAGCTGGCGCCTCGGCTTATCTTCCTTGGTGACTTTTTTCTAATTTGCCTCCCTTCCAGACAGGGGCCTTCCTGGAGATGCAGCAGCTCGCGGAGGAGGCGGTCCGCTTTCAGCGTGGCCCGGAGGGCATTGTCGGCTCCGGGACTAACCCACAGGTGGCCTGGACCTTCTCGAAGATCGCGGCCGCCGCCGAGGCCCATCTGCGAGTCTTGACCAGCAGATGGCGCGGTCTCTGAGGCTGGCGCGGCGATGACGGCGGCCCTCTGGCCGGGTTCCGTCGCGCCGAACAACTTCTTGCGGCTGGCGCGGTGGTTGGAGGCGTTGCCGGATCGGCTCCATGACTGGCGTGTTTCCGCCGCTCATGCTGGTGCCGAGATGGCGCTCAGGTTCGTGATGTCTTGGCATCCGGACTTGTAGCTGGACGCGTTGATGGGCCAGCGAGCCGGCTCGGAGAGCGCGCTGCAGGCGAAGGCCGGCCGGATCGCTGCTCGGGCTAGCTACATCACCGGGTTCACCTTCCACGACGAGTTCCGGCCGGAGCGTAAGAAAGATGGCGGAGTCGTGCCTGTCGACGACTATGGCCTGCTTCTGAATGAACCGGAGGGAAGCTCCGAGGAGACGTGCATCTATCGTGACGCGGGTGCAATGGAGGGAGACACACTTGACGAAAAATTGTTGTGGTTTTGATGCGTAGGTAAGTACGGTTCTTGCTAAGCCCATAGCAGCCACGTGAAACTTGAACAACAACAAAGTAGAGGACGTCTAACTTCTTTTGCAGGGCGTGTTGTGATGTGATATGGTCAAGACATGATGAGTTATACGTTATTGTATGAGACAGTCATGTTTTGTAAATTATCGACAACTGGCAGGAGCCTTATGGTTGTCTCTTTATTGTATGAATTGTGAAAGCCATGTAATTGCTTTACTTTATCACTATGAGTTAGCGATAGTAGTAGTAGCAATAGTTGGCGGGACGACCACGATGCTACGATGAAGATCATGGTGTCAAGCTGGCGACGATGGAGATCATGACGATTCTTTGGAGATGGAGATCAAAGGCACACGATGACGATGGCCATATCATGTCACATATTTTGATTGCATGTGATGTTTATCTTATTATGCTTCTTATTTTGCTTAGTACGACGGTAGCCTTATAAGATGATCCCTTACAAAATTTCAAGGTACAAGTGTTCTCCCTGAGTATGCACCGTTGCGAAAGTTTGTCATGCCGATACACCACGTGATGATCGGGTGTGATAAGCTCTATGTTCAAATACAACGGGTGTAAGACAGTTTTGCACATGCATAATACTCGGGTTAAACTTGACAAGCCTGGCATGTACAGACATGGCCTGGGAGCACTGGAGACCGAAAGGTCGAGCGTGGATCATATAGTAGATATGATCAACATAAGATGTTCACAATTGAAAACTACTCCATCTCACGTGATGATCAGACATGGTTTAGTTGATTTGGCTCACGTGATCATTTACATGACTAGAGGGATGTCTATCTAAGTGGGAGTTCTTTAGTAATATGATTAATTGAACTTTAATTTATCGTGAACTTAGTCCTGATAGTTTTGCATATCTATGATGTTGTAGATCAATGGCTCGTGCTACCGTTCCCTTGAATTTTAATGTGTTCCTAGAGAAAGCTAAGTTGAAAGATGATGGTAGCAACTACACGGACTGGGTCCGTAACTTGAGGATTATCCTCATTGTTGCACAGAAGAATTATGTCCTAGAAGCACCGCCAGGTGACAGACGTGCTGCAGGAGCAACTCCGGATGTTATGAACGTTTGGCAAGCTCGTTCTGATGACTACTCGATAGTTCAGTGTGCCATGCTTTACGTCTTAGAATTGGGACTTCAAAGACGTTTTGAACGTCACGGAGCATATGAGATGTTCCAAGAGTTGAAGTTAATATTTCAAGCAAATGCCCAAATTGAGAGATATGAAGTCTCCAATTAGTTCTATAGCTGCAAGATGGAGGAGAAGAGTTCTATCAGTTAACGCTTGCTCAGAATGTCTGGGTACTACAATCACATGACTCAACTTGGATGCAAAGTTGATGAAGATAGTTTTATTGATAAAGTTCTTCAATCACTGCCACCAAGCTATAAAGTGTTGATGGTTAACAAGACCATTCCCGAGCTCTTCACAATGCTCAAAGCTGCGGAGGTAGAAATCAAAAAGGAGCATCAAGTGTTGATGGTTAAAAAGACCACTAGTTTCAAGAAAAAGGGCAAGGGAAAGAAGGGGAACTTCAAGAAGAATAGCAAGCCAGTTGCTAATCCCATGAAGAACCCCAAGTCTGGAGCCAAGCCTGAAACTGAGTGCTTCTACTGCAAAGGGCATGGACACTGGAAGCGGAACTGCACCAAGTATTTGGTGGATAAGAAGGATGGCAAAGTGAACAAAGGTATATTTGATATACATGTTATTGATGTGTACCTTACTAATGCTCGTAGTAGCACCTGGGTATTTGATACTAGTTCGGTTGCTAATATTTGTAACTCGAAATAGGGGCTACAGATTAAACGAAGATTAGCTAAGGACGAGGTGACGATGCGCGTGGGAAATGGTTCCAAAGTCGATGTGATCGCCGTCGGCACGCTACCTCAACATCTACCTTTGGGATTAGTTTTAGACCTAAGTAATTGTTATTTGGTGCCATCGTTGAGCATGAACATTATATCTGGATCTTGTTTGTTGTGAGACGGTTATTCATTTAAATCAGAGAATAATGGTTGTTCTATTTATATGAGTAATATCTAATATGGTTATGCACCCTTGATGAATGGTCTATTTTTATTGGATCTCGATCATAGTGATACACATACTCATAATATTGAAGCCATAAGATGCAAAGTTGATAATGATAGTGCAACTTATTTGTGGCATTGCCGCTTAGGTCATATTGGTGTAAAGCACATGAAGAAACTCCATGCTGATGGACTTTTGGAATCACTTGATTATGAATCAATTGGTGCTTGCAAACTATGACTCATGGGCAAGATGACTAAAACTCCATTCTCCGAAACAATGGAGCGAGCAACTGACTTATTGAAAATCATACATACTGATGTATGCGGACCAATGAGTGTTGAGGCTCGCGGCGGGTATCGTTATTTTCTGACCTTCATAGATGATTTGAGCAGATATGGGTATATCTATTTGATGAAACACAAGTCTGAAACATTTGAAAAGTTCAAAGAATTTCAGAGTGAAGTAGAGAATCATCATAACAAGAAAATAAAGTTTCTATGATCTGATCGTGGAGGAGAATATTTGAGTTACGAGTTTGGTCTTCATTTGAAACAATGTGGAATAGTTTCACAACTCACGCCACCCGGAACACCACAGCGTAATGGTGTGTCCAAACGCCGTGACCGTACTTTATTAGATATGGTGCAATCTATGATGTCTCTTACCGATTTACCACTATTGTTTTGGGGTTTTGCTTTAGAGACGGTTGCATTCACGTTAAATAGGGCACCATCTAAATCCGTTGAGACGACGCCTTATGAACTGTGTTTTGGCAAGAAACCCAAGTTGTCGTTTCTTAAAGTTTGGGGTTGCGATGCTTATGTGAAAAAACTTCAACCTGATAAGCTCGAACCCAAGTCAGAGAAATGTGTCTTCATAGGATACCCAAAGGAAACAGTTGGGTACACCTTCTATCACAAACCCAAAGGAAAGATATTCGTTGCTAAGAATGGATCCTTTCTAGAGAAGGAGTTTCTCTCGAAAGAAGTGAGTGGGAGGAAAGTAGAACTTGGTGAGGTAATTGTACCATCTCCCGAATTGGAATGTAGTACATCACATAAACTAGTTCCAGTGATTCCTACACCAATCAGTGAGGAAGCTAATGATGATCATGAAACTTCAGATCAAGTTACTACTAAACCTCATAGGTCAACCAGAGTACGTTCCGCGCCAGAGTCGTACGGTAACCCGGTTCTGGAAGTCATGTTGCTAGACCATGATGAACCTACAAACTATGAGGAAGCGATGATGAGCCCAGATTCCGCAAAATAGCTTGAAGCCATGAAATCTGAGATGGGATCCATGTATGAGAACAAAGTGTGGACTTTGGTTGACTTGCCTGATGATCGACAAGCCATTGAAAATAAATGGATTTTTAAGAGGAAGAATGACGCCGATGGTAATATTACCATCTACAAAGCTCGACTTGTTGCGAAAGGTTTTCGACAAGTTCAAGGAGTTGACTCTGATGAGACTTTCTTACCCGTAGTGATGCTTAAGTCTGTCTGAATCATGTTAGCCATTGCCGCATTTATGATGAAGAAATCTGGCAAATAGATGTCGAAATTGCATTCCTTAACGGATATCTCAAAGAAGAGTTGTATATGATGCAACCATAAGGTTTTGTCGATCGAAAAGGTGCTAACAAACTGTGCAAGCTCCAGCGATCCATCTGTGGACTGGTTCAAGCATCTTGGAGTTGGAATATACGCTTTGATGAGGTGATCAAAGCATATGGTTTTATATAGACTTTTGGAGAAGCTTGTATTTACAAGAAAGTAAGTTGGAGCTCCGTAGCATTTCCGATATTATATGTGGATGACATATTGTTGATTGGAAATGATATAGAATTTCTGGATGGCATAAAAGGATACTTGAATAAGAATTTTTCAATGAAAGACCTCGGCGAAGCTGCTTATATATTAGGCATCAAGATCTATAGAGATAGATCAAGACGCTTAATTGGACTTTCGCAAAGCACATACCTTGATAAAGTTTTGAAGAATTTCAAAATGGATCAGTCAAAGAAAGGGTTCTTGCCTCTGTTAGAAGGTGTGAAGTTGAGTAAGACTCAATGCCCGACCACTGCAGAAGATAGAGAGAAAATGAAAGTCATTCCCTATGCCTCAGCCATAGGATCTATCATGTATGCAATGCTGTGTACCAGATCTGATGTGTGCCTTGCTATAAGTTTAGCAGGGAGGTACCAAAGTAATCCAGGAGTGGATCACTGGACAGCGGTCAAGAACATCCTGAAGTACCTGAAAAGGACGAAGGATATGTTTGTCATTTATGGAGGTGACAAAGAGCTCGTCGTAAACGGTTACGTCTATTCAAGCTTTGACACTGATCCGGATGACTCTAAGTCACAAACCAGATACGTATTTTTGTTGAATGGTGGAGCTATCAGTTGGTGCAGTTCCAAGCAGAGCGTCGTGGTGGGATCTACGTGCGAAGCGGAGTACATAGCTGCTTTAGAAGCAGCAAATGAAGGAGTCTGGATGAAGGAGTTCATATCCGATATAGGTGTAATACCTAGTGCATTGGGTCCAATGAAAATATTTTGTGACAACACTGGAGTAATAGCCTTGGCGAAGGAATCCAGGTTTCACAAGAGAACCAAGCACATCAAGAGACGCTTCAATTCCATCCGCGATCAAGTCAAGGAGGGAGACATAGAAATTTGCAAGATACATACATATCTGAATATTGCAGACCCATTGACTAAGCCTATTCCACGAGCAAAACATGATCAACACCAAGACTCCATGGGTGTTAGAATCATTACTATGTAATCTAGATTACTGACTCTAGTGCAAGTGGAAGACTGAAGGAAATATGCCCTAGAGGCAATAATAAAGTTGTTATTTATATTTCTGTATATATCATGATAAATGTCTTTTATACATGCTGGAATTGTATTAATCGGAAACTTGATACATGTGTGAATACATAGACAAAACAGAGTGTCCCTAGTATGCCTCTACTAAACTAGCTCATTAATCAAAGATGGTTATGTTTCCTGACCATAGACATGTGTTGTCATTTGATCAATGGGATCACATCATTATGAGAATGATTTGATGGACAAGACCCATCTGTTAGCTTAGCACTATGATCGTTTAGTTTTACTAATATTGCTTTCTTCATGACTTATACATGTTCCTATGACTATGAGATTATGCAACTCCAGAATACCGAAGGAACACCTTGTGTGCTATCAAATGTCACAACGTAACTGGGTGATTATAAAGAATGCTCTACAGGTGTCTCCGAAAGGTGTTTGTGGTGTTGGCATAGATCGAGAATAGGATTTGTCACTCCGAGTGTCGGAGAGGTATCTCTGGGCCCTCTCGATAATACACATCATAATAAGCCTTGCAAGCAAACGACTAATGAGTTAGTCACGAGATGATGTATTACGGAATGAGTAAAGAGACTTGTCGGTAACGTGATTGAACTAGGTATAATGATACCGACGATCGAATCTCGGGCAAGTAACATACCGATGACAAAGGGAACAACTTATGTTGTTATGCGGTTTGACCAATAAAGATATTCGTAGAATATGGAGGAACAATTATGAGCATCCAGGTTCCACCATTGGTTATTTACCGAAGATGATTCTCGGTCATGTCTACATAGTTCTCGAACCCATAGGGTCCGCACGCTTAACGTTCGATGACGATCGGTATTATGAGTTTATGTGTTTTGATGTACCGAAGGTAGTTCGGAGTCCCGGATGTGATCATGGACATGACGAGGAGTCTCGAAATGGTCGAGACATAAAGATTGATATATTGGAAGGTTATATTCGGACACCATAAGGGTTCCGGGGGTCACCGGATAAATACCGGAGTACCGGGGTGTTACCGGAACCCCCCGGGGGCTTAATGGGCCTACATGGGCTTTAGTGGAAGAGAGAGGAGGCGGCTAAGAGGTGGGAGCACCCCCCCAAGCCCAATCCGAATTGGAGGGGGACGGCCCCCCTTTCCATCTTCTCCTCTTCCCTTCCTTTCCCCCTCCTAGTTGGACTAGGAAAGGGGGAAACCTACTCCTAGTAGGAGTAGGAATACCCCCTTGGGGCTCGTCATAGGAGGTCGGCCGGCCCCCTCCTCCACTCCTTTATATACGGGGAAGGGGGCACCCCATAGACACACAAGTTGATTTCTTAGCCATGTGTGGTGCCCCCCTCCACTGTTACACACCTCGGTCATATTGTCGCGGTACTTAGGAGAAGCCCTGCATCGATAACTTCATCAACACCGTCACCACGCCGTCGTGCTGATGAAACTCTCCCTCGGCCTCAACTGGATCAAGAGTACGAGGGACGTCACCGAGCTGAACATGTGCAGATCGCGGAGGTGCCGTGCGTTTGGTACTTTATCGGTTGGATCGCGAAGACGTTTGACTACATCAACCGTGTTACTAAACGCTTCCGCTTTCGATCTACGAGGGTACATGGACACACTCTCCCGCTCGTTGCTATGCTTCTCCTAGATAGATCTTGCGTGATCGTAGGAAAAAATTTGAAATACTATGTTCCCCAACACTAACATACTTTCTCTCCTTGGATCATATGCACTTATGATTGGAACTCTAGCAAACATCCGTAACCACTAAAGATTATTAAGGTAAAACCCAACCATAGCATTATAAGGTATCAAGTCCTCTTTACTCCCGTACGCAAACAACCTACTTACTCATGTTTAAGCTTCTGTCACTCTAGCAACCCACCATAAGCAAATCATGAACATACTTCAAACCCTATAGCAGGGATCCCTCGTGCTTGCGTGACACGGAGAGCATCATAGGACAACAACAATAATAAAACATGCAACTCGAACCAATCACGATCATCAGTCAACCCATAGGACAAAATGGATCTACTCTAACATCATAGGATAGCCATACATCATTGGGAAATAACATATAGCGTTGAGCGCCATGTTTAAGTAGAGATTATAGCGGGTAAATGAGATGTTACACCGTTGCATAGAGGGGGAGAGAGTTGGTGATGATGGTGGCGAAGTTGTTGGTGTAGATCGTCATCACGATGATGGCCCCGGCGGCGTTCCGGCGCCACCGGGGGAGAGGGGGAGAGAGCCCCCCTCCTTATTCTTCTTCTTCTTCCTTGACCTTCCCCCTAGATGGGAGAAGGGTTTCCCCTCTGGTCCATGGCCTCCATGGCGGCGGAGGGGCGGGAGACCCTCCGAGATTGGATCTCTCTCTCTCTCTCTCTCTCTCTCTCTCTCTCTCTCTCTCTCTCTCTCTTTGTGTGTGTGTGTGTGTTTCCTTCTGTTTCTGCGCTCCCAGATTCTGGCCTTTCACCGTTTCTTAAATTCACGGAGATTCGTAACTCCGATTGGGCTCAAATTTTAACACGATTTTTATCCGGATATTGGATTTCTTGCGGTGAAAGACGGGCACCAACCGCCTTACAGGGTGGCCACAAGGGTCCAGGGCGCGCCCTACCCCCTGGGGCACGCCCCCCTACCTTGTGGCCCCCTCGGGCATTGTCTCGCGTTGATTCTTCTTCCTAAAAATGACATATATTCCAAAAAAAATCTCCGTAAGTTTTAATCCCATTTGGACTCCATTTGATATGGATTTTCTGCGAAACAAAAAACATGCAACAAATAAGAACTGGCACTAGGCACTGGATCAATATGTTAGTCCTAGAAATAGTATAAAAAGTTGCCAAAAGTATGTAAAAGTATGTAAGAGTTGTAGAATATTGGCATGGAACAATATAGATATGACAGAGACGTATCACTTTGCATGATCGTAAGACAGCTAGCACGATATTTTCATGGCTTGTCTGTTTTTTTATATCTTTGCTATGCTACATCATTGCACATCCTGGTACACTGCCAGAGGCATTCGTATAGAGTAATATTATGTTCTAGGTATCAAGTTGTAATTTTTATTTCTTATGAGTTATAAGTAAATAGAAGTGTGATGATTGTCGTTATCCATTATTAGAGTATGTCCAAGTGAGGAAAGGATGATGGAGACCATGATTCCCCCGCATGTCGGGATGAGACTCCGAACAAAAAGAAAAAAAAGGGGGAAAGGAAAAAATGGAAAAAGTGAGGCAAAAAAGAGCCCAAGAAAAAAGGAAGAAAAGAAAAAGGAAAAATGAGAGAAAAAGAGAGAAGGGGCATGCAAATTCCACACTTGTGCTCCAAAGTAGCACCATGTTTTTCATATAGAGAGTCTCTTATGCTTTCACTTTCATATACTAGTGGGAATTTTCCGTAGTAGAGTTTGATGCGTACCCACTTAGTTTCATATTGAGCTTTCATACACTTATAGCTCTTTGTGCATCCGTTGCATGGCAATCCCTATTCCTCGCATTGATATCTATTGATGGGCATCTCCATAGCCCATTAAATTGCCTAGTTGATGTGAGACTTTCACCCTTCTTTTGTCTACTACCACCGCATTCTATTCCACCTATATTTCTATATCCATGGCTTGCGCTCATGTATTGCGTGAGAGTTGAAAATGATGAAGCGCGTTAAAAATTATGAACCAATTGCTTGGCTGACACCGGGGTAGTACATGATTTATACTTTGTGTTATGAAGACAGAGCATGACAAGGCTATATGATTTTCTAGGGATAACTTTCTTTAGCATTTGATATTTTGAAAGACATGATTGTTTGTTGGGATGCCTGAGTATTGATGTCTTTATGTCAAATTATAGACTATTGCTTTGAATCACTCATGTCTTAAAATTCATGCCATGATTAGATATATGATCAAGTTTATGCTAGGTAGCATTCCACATCAAAAAATATCTTTTTTATCATTTACCTACTCGAGGACGAGCAGGAATTAAGCTTGGGGATTGATACGTCTCCAACGTATATATAATTAATGAAGTATTCATACCATGTTTATAACAATTTTGTATGGTTTTGGTATGATTTGCATGGAGCTAACCTGGACTGACGCTGTTTTCAGCAGAACTACCGTGGTGTTGTTTTTTGTCCAGAAATGAAAGTTCTCCAAATGAGCTGAAACTTTTTGTCGAATTTTTTTGGAACAAAAGAGACCCCCGAAGCTTCGTGGGAGGGCCATAAGATCTACGAGGAAGGCACAACCCACAAGGGCACGCCTGGTGGGCCTGGCTCACTCCGGTGGGTTGTGTTCACCTCGAGGCCCATTCGGACATGAGACCGACGCAAAAAATTCCTATAAATAGAGAAACCATCAGAAATAACCCTAGATCAGAAGTTCCACTGCCGAAGGCCACCGTAGCCACCGAAAACCAATCTAGACCCTTTCCAGCACTCGTTCGGAGGGAAAATCATCACCGGTGGCTATCTTCATCATCTCAGCGGCCACCATGATGAGGAGGGAGTAGTCCACCCTCGGGGCTGAGGGTTTGTACCAGTAGCTATATGTTTAATCTCTCTCTCTCTCGTGTTCTTCAGATGCACAATCTTGATGTATCGCAGGCTTTGTTAATATAGTCGGATCATATGGTGTTTTCCCTTCTCTATGTTGTGATGAATTGAGTTTTCCCTTTGGGATTTCGTTGGATTGAATACTTTTATGGATTTGAGAACACTTGATATATGTCTTGCAATTGAATACTCGTGGTGACAATGGCGTATCACATTGATTCACTTGATATATGTTTTGGCACTCAACTTGCAGATTCCCGAGGGAACATTGGGGTAAACTATGCATAGGAGTTTATGCAAGTACTTCTCTTTGTTTCTCCGGTAGAAATCTTGGGGCACTCTTTGAAGTTCTTTGTGTTGAATTGAGTATTATAAATCTGAATTTGTTTTGGTGTTATTTTAGTACGAACTCTTGATAGATCGATCTAAAAGGATAACTTTGTGTTATGTTAGTACGAACTCTTGATAGATCAATCGGAAAGAATAACCTTGTATTATTTTAGTATGAACTCTTGGACATATCGATCAGAAAGAATAACTTCGTGGTGATTTAGTACGAACTCTTGTAAAGATTGATCGGAAAGAATAACTTTGAGGTGGTTTCGTACCCCACCAATAATTTCTTCTTATGTTCTCCACTAGATAGGAACTTTGGAGTGATTCTTCATCGCACTTTGAGGGATGGTTATATCATCCAATTATATTAGCATTGTTGAGAGATTGCACTAGCGAAAGTACGGACCCTAGGCCTTGTATCTAAGCATTGCAATACCGTTTGTTCTCCATTTTATCAATTGCTACCTTGCTATTTTTTATTGTTACTATTACAAAAATCAATATCTACTATCCATATTACACTTGTATCATCATCTCTACGCCGAACTAGTGCACCTGTACAATTTACCATTGTATTGGGTGTGTTGGGGACACAAGAGACTTTTTATTATTTTGTTGCAAGGTTGTTTGAGAGAGACCATCTTCATCCTACACCTCCTACGGATTGATAAACCTTAGGTCATCCACTTGAGGGAAAATTGCTACTGTCCTACAAAACTCTGCGCTTGGAGGCCCAACACGTGTCTACAAGAATAAATTGCATAGTAGACATCAGGGATGCTGATACGTCTCCATCGTATCTATTATTTTTGATTGTTTCATGCCAATATTATTCAACTTTTACATACTTTTGGCAACAATTTATATGATTTATTTGGACTAACTTACCGATCAAGTGCCCAGTGCCAGTTCCTGTTTGTTCCATGTTTTTTGTTTCGCAGAATATCCATTATCAAACAAAGTCCAAACGCGATAAAAATGTATGGATAATTATTTTGGAATATGTGATTTTTAGGATGTGGAATCAACGTAAAAGGAGGCCCGAGGCCTCCATAACGCACGAGGGCGTGCTAGGGGGTGCCCGTCGCGCCAAGGTGTATCATGCCCTCCTCGAACGTTGGTTGGGGCCCTTCTTCTGGCGCAAGGAAGCTAATTCAGTGGGAAAACGTGTTAAAATTTTAGCACAATCAGAGTTATGGATCTCCGGAAATTTAAGAAATAGTGAAGGGTCAGATCTGGGGATGCAAAACAAAAGAGGACAGAGAGACAAATCCAATCTCGGAGGGGCTCTGGCCCCTCCACACCATGGAGGCCATGGACCCAAGGGGGAACCCTCCTCCCACCTAGGAAGGAGGCCAAGGAAGAAGAAGGAGGGGGCTCTCTCCCCTCTCTCCCGGCGGCGCCGGAGTGCCGCTAGGGCTAGGATCATGACAGCGATCTACATCAACAATCTTGCTACCGTCAACACAAACTTTCTCCCCCTCTATGCAGTGGTGTAACCTCTCTATTCTCGCTGTAATTCTCTACTTAAACATGGTGCTCAACATACATACTATTATCCAATGATATGTGGTTATCTTATGATGTTTGAGTAGAGTTGTTTTGTCCTACGGTCTTATTGGTGAAATTGCTATGATTGGTTTAATTTGCTTGTGGTTATGTTGTTGTCCTTTGGTGCCCATCATATGAGCGCGCACCTGGATCACACCATAGGGTTAGTTGTATGCTGATAGGACTGTGTATTGGAGGGCAAGGGTGACAGCAGCTTCCAAACTGGCATAGAAATTGATGCATATGGGATTGAAGGGGGACCAATATATCTTAAGGCTATGGTTGGTTTTTACCTTAATGAATGGTAGTAGTTGTGGATGATTGCTAGAATTCCTATCATAAGTGCATAGAATTCCAAGTAAGGGACGACATAAACTTGTTATCAATATAGTAACGTAGTTGATGGCCTATGGACAAATCATTCTCTTGTGTTACTGTGATAGCCTGGCTTAATAGGGATGATAGACTACTCATATCAATAAGGAATTCCTTCTTTTCCGGGAGCCCATTCGGACAGAACTCCAAGGTTAAACGTGAGAACTCCAAAGTTAAGCGTGCTCAGCTTGGAGTAATATCAGGACGGGTGACCGACCGGGAAGTTGCTACCGAGTGCGCACGAGTGAGGACAAAGTGCGCAGAAAAGACTAGTATGATATGTGGGGCCAGTGTAGATCCCGCCAGGAGTAACGATCACCGGCGGGTGTGTCCGGGGCGTTACAGTTACAAAAAGCTTGCTACTATGCTGCTTTTATTGTCTTGCAATTTACTTCAAGTTCCCGCTAAGTACTTCTAGTTTTATTCTTTTTTTAAAATAAAGCAAACGCTTAGTGTGCGTAGAGTTGTATCGGTGGTCGATAGAACTTGAGGGAATATTTGTTCTACCTTTAGCTCCTCATTGGGTTTGACACTCTTACTTATCAAAAAAGGCTACAAATGATCCCCTACACTTGTGGGTTATCACCATGACACACGAAGGGATCCAATCTCCCGCCGCACCACTGGCCAGAGCGCCGGAGCCCTAAGAGTTGGCCTTCCCGGCCTTCTCCGCCTTGGCCGTCGAGCTCTTCCCCATGGTGGCGAGTGCTTCGGTGCGTCTAGGTGGAAGAGTAGAAGCGGGGGAGCCAAGAGGGGGAGAAAGGGATATAAGGAATTGACCCCAGCGACAGTCCTTATACACATCCGATAAAAAATGCGATGTGGATTCCCACCGACGATCTCAGACTCTACGACATCCACATTGTAGCCCCGCATAGGACAGCGCCAACACGTGGTGGACTTAATGGGCGAAGATCGAGGCGTCTCACCCCCACCTTCCCTACTAACCCATGATGTTACCGCTTCCACACGTGCACAATCAAATTCAAATCCCATGATTTCCACGGCGAATCAATCCAATTAATTGCCCATTGTCCCTTTCCTAAAGGACACTCATAAGCCCGACTAACCACCCTCTGTGTTGCTATGAGACGAGCTTGACGCCCTGCCGCAGGTTAACTTGCCCCTTTCATTAGGCTCCAAGGTGCATGACTCATTAATGTAGACTCGTAAACGGCCCACATTGGCGTTCCCCTGGGATAAGGAGTGGCATCTCTCCGGAGAGTCAGCCCACATGTCGGTATCGCCACTCGAGTTGTAATTGCACATCCACACTCGGACCCCAAGTCTGTCTCTCCCGAGAGTCGAACGAGTGCCACCAAGTTTTCCTTAGCGATCAACACTACCCGGTCACCCGGAGAACCATTTGGTCGAGAATCAGTAGGGTCTTTGTCTAAGGATCGGTGGACTAGTACTTGGAATCAAATTCCGAGTGCTCCATAAGCACTCGGATTTAACCGAAGACTTAGTCCTCCTGCCCTACAAAGCCTCAACTAATTTGGGGGCTAATGATGAGGTCACCTACTACATGTAGGGTCAAGGACCTGTCATTTGTGGCCCACTTAGGGTCCCACACCATCACTGGAAGGTCCCAGGGCCCCTAGAATGTCAATATGCAATTAACATAAGGTTCACTCGGACGCCCCGCCTCCACTCAGATGAACGACGCTGCCACCATCACTCGGATAAGGAAAGAGAAGGGGTGACGTGGGAACTACAATGGTTTATGGATCCAATATCCGCCTTGAAGTCCAGTCATGGCCACCGTTGCCAGTAATAGCAGTAGTCATAGCCATAAACACCTGTAAATATCGCAATTAAGATCATTTAATGCCCAATGACGTGGAGGAAACGGAGGCTTCGGCGCACTCTATATAAGCCGCACTCCTACTCTTCGTGGGCACATGCATACCCTGTAACAATATCCTCAGAAAGCAAGCAAGCCGCCAGGCGCGAGACATAGGGTTGTTACCTCCTCCGAAGAGGGGCCTTCGTTAAACACCGAGTGTTACACCTACTTTGTAGCTAGGCTCTTCCCCTTCATTCTTACCCCTAGTATACATTGTCAAGATCATAACCCCAACAACCACCACCGACCATAATATTTTGAAGCTCCAAAGAAAAGGGGAGGCGGGAAGTGAAGTAGCCGAAAGTTGGCTCGCACCTAGGGAAAGGGGAGCCAGCAAAAACAAGGGAAATCCCGTATATATGAAGGAAATGAGTCGGTGTATCAAGGATTCCGAAAAAATTCAGAAAAGGTCATATTTATGGGATCTATCCGGACCGATAAAATGCCTTGGACCTACGGTTATTTTGCCGGATGGGTCGGTTCACGGCATCTGCTAGTGGTAGAGATGCTCTAGGAAAGAATGATATTGTTAAGATTAAACTATAATATGTAACTATGGGAAATCTCCCCTTACCCAACGGACAAGTGGTTGCATCCGCACGGACGCCTATGTCCGTCGCAATCGTCGCATCTCCCTGGAAACGATGCCTCCTATGGAACGTCGTGTCCCTCCAGGAGATATATAAGCACCATATAAACATCGACCAAGACTACTCCATCATTTGATTTCAAACACGTTATCACGCACGCTAGAACTACTAGAGAGAAAAATCAACAATAAAACAAGGGGAAAGTAGGAGCAACTTGCCGACGGTGAGATGACATGCCTTGTCTCCTTCTTCCTCCGTCTGATCCGCGAGGACGGTCGCCGCTACCGCCTCGTTGCCCTTCGCCACCATGGAGTTGGTGGCCTCCGTCGTTTCCATCGTCCGATGCAAACCATCCGATGGTTCGGCCGCTGGACGTGGCGCCCCTGGCAGCCACCGCCCTGCCAGACGCGCCACTCACGGTGCTCACCACACCCCTGGACATGGTCATCGTGCTCCTAGACACGCCCACAGCGATGCTCCTCGCACCCGTGGCCAGGTGCCCATGGGGTTCGACCCCTGCTAGTGGCCGGCCTGAGTGCCCCCATGGTGCACAGGGCCGCTGTCGCACCTGACCTGTCCACCGGGTCTCTGCCTCCACCCCCTCCTTCGCCGGCCGAATGGATTCCGTCGTCGACGCCGACGCCTGATGCCGTGGCCGCTAGCCCGAGCCTCTGCCTACCTGGCTATGCCCCTGTGCTGATGCCCTCGATGGTGAACACAGAGGAAGTGCTCGCCTTCATCTCCGCGCCAACCCGCACCTCCGGTGACGTCCTCCTTAGAGCCGACATGGAGGGCGCCGACACCACCGCCATGCCTCAACAGGAGATGGCCGCGGGCTCGAGCAGCCGTGCAGAGTGGTGCTTCGATCGCCTCTGCGAGCGTGCTTTCACAACCCTCGACCGCCGCCCCAGCCGCCGTCTAGGCTCATGGGCTCCGGCAAACCTCGGCCTCGCCCGCGCCACACCACATGGAGCCCGCTTGGGCCCCGTCATTGTCGAATCTTCTTCGAACGAGGAGAGCTCGGTGGTGCTACGTCGTTGATCACTGGAGTCACAGAGGGGATGCGGTGGTGGCCTCTCCAATCCATCGGCAGTGTCGTGCAGAGGTGGGGATCGAGCATGGTGGTGTGGATGTCGGATACTCCGACACTTATCTGAATCCACCCCTCCCCTCCCCCTTATGCAGTGTGATCGCAGGTGGGCCAGCCAAAGGCCGTGGAGGCCCAGGCCCAGGCGCCTGAGTGACCTCTGGCTGCCTCCTCTGTAGTTGTAGATTTTATTCTTCTTCTTTCTCTGTTTTATTAATCATTAGTACTAACAATTGTATTAGTGCAGTTTTAGATTAAGTTTAGTACTGTTTAGTATCTAGTTTGACTGCCACTTACATCCTAGTCCAGTTCTAGATTTAATCTAGCTTAGGACTTGTGAAATTATTAGTGTGTTTATATTATGCAATGGATTGATAATATAAATAAAGTACCGGATTTCATCTGGGAAGAATGACATGTTCCATATGTTTACCACATATCAAGTTATTTTGAACATGTTTTTGCGATTGAGATCATGTTCTCTCGCATACCAAACTTGCAAATTATTGAATATTTCTCCCTCATTATATTTGGAATCACAAGGCAATGAGTTGGGATCTACTACTCATTTGCAGAATATCCCCTCTTACTGTGAGGTCTACGTTTTGTCAAAAGACAAATGATTACCTCCAACGTTTATTCCTTATATTTAAATTGTAGCATACACAAGGTATTAGCAATGCGGCCCATTACTGCGAGATCTAAGTGATCTTCAATGTGTTATGTTCACATAATTGAGGTTGAGAATTTTTCAAGTTTTCACTTGAGTATCAATTTTTTGCATTCTTATTACACCACCATGATTGTTTTTAATTTACCGCCAGTAAATTAATTATCTCTGGTTCCCCATGCAGGCAAAGATGACTGCCAAAGAGTTTGAGGAGCTTGCCCTCAATGGCCAGAACTATCCTACATGGGCTATGGACATCAAGATCAGTCTTGCGTCTCGTGGGATTGGGTATGCAATCCAGCCCCCTGAGACTCCTCTCGCAGAGCCACGCCGCCGACGAAACAACAAAACTATGCTACTTTATTCATCATAAGGCACCATATTCATCCAGATCTCAAGTCTGAGTATTTACAGGAGGAATCTCATGTACTATGTTTTTGGCCCTCAAAACGAGGTATGAATAGCAGAAGGCACTAGTCCTGCCAGAAGCACTCGATGGGACTCATCTTCGTCTTCAGGATTTCAAGTCCATTGGTGAGTACAATCATGTTGTGAAGGAAATATGCCCTAGAGGCAATAATAAAGTTGTTATTTATATTTCCTTATATCATGATAAATGTTTATTGTTCATGCTAGAATTGTATTAACCGGAAACTTAGTACATGTGTGAATACATAGACAAAACAGAGTGTCCCTAGTATGCCTCTACTTGACTAGCTCGTTGATCAAAGATGGTTATGTTTCCTAACCATAGACATGTGTTGTCATTTGATGAACGGGATCACATCATTAGAGAATAATGTGATGGACAAGACCCATCTATTAGCTTAGCATTATGATCGTTTAGTTTTATTGGTATTGCTTTCTTCATGACTTATACATGTTCCTCTGACAGTGAGATTATGCAACTCCCAAATACCGAAGGAACACCTTGTGTGCTATCAAACGTCACAACGTAACTGGGTGATTATAAAGATGTCCTACAGGTGTTTCCGAAGGTGTTTGTGGTGTTGGCATAGATCGGGAATAGGATTTGTCACTCCGAGTGTCGGAGAGGTATCGCTGGGCCCTCTCGATAATACACATCGTAATAAGCCTTGCAAGCAAATGACTAATGAGTTAGTCACGAGATGATGTATTATGGAACGAGTAAAGAGACTTGCCGGTCACGATAACTAGGTATGATGATACCAACGATCGAATCTTGGGCAAGTAACTTATCGATGACAAAGGGAACAACGTATGTTGTTATGCGATTTGACCGATAAAGATCTTCGTAGAATATGTAGGAGCCAATATGAGCATCCGGGTTCTGCTATTGGTTATTGACTGGAGATGTGTCTCGGTCATGTCTACATAGTTCTCGAACCCGTAGGGTCCGCACGCTTAATGTTCGATGATGATCGTTATTATGAATTTATGTGTTTTGATGTAGCGAAGGTTGTTCGGAATCCCGGATGATATCACGGACATGAGGAGGAGTCTCGAAATGGTCGAGACATAAAGATTGATATATTGGAAGGTTGTATTCGGACACCGGAAGGGTTCCTAAGTGTATCGGGTATTTTCGGAGTACCATGAGGTTACCGGAACCCCCCGGGGAGTCTATGGGCCTTATTGGGCCCTAGTGGAGAAAGAGGGCAGCAAGCAAAGTGTTGGGCGCCCCCCTAGGCCCAAACCGAATTGGTTTAGGGCTTGGGGGCCGGCCCCCTCCTTCCTTCTCTCTTCCTCCTCTTTCCTCCCTTTTCCTACTAGGACTAGGAAAGGAGGAAACCTACTCCTACTAGAAGTAGGAATCATCCTCCCTTGGCGCGCCCCTAATACGTCTCCAACATATCTATAATGTTTGATTGTTCCATGCTATTATATTATCTGTTTTGGATGTTTAATGGGCTTTATTATACACTTTTATATTATTTTTGGGACTAACCTACTAACCCAAAGCCCAGCGTAAATTGTTGTTTTTTGCCTATTTCAGTGTTTCGCAGAAAAGGAATATGAAACAGAGTCCAAACGGAATGAAACCTTTGGGAGAGTTATTTTTGGAACAATTGCAACACAGAAGACTTGGAGTGCACGACAGGAAGCGAACGAGGCAGCCACGAGGGCAGGGGTGCGCCCAGAGGGGTAGGCGCGTCCCCCCACCCTTGTGGGCCCCTTGTGGCTCCCCTGACGTGCCTCTTCCTCCTATTTATACCTACGTACCCCAAAAACATCGAGGAGCACCCCAAAACCCTAATTCCACCGCCGCAACCTACTGTACCCATGAGATCCCATCTTGGGGCCTGTTCCGGAGCTCCACCGGAAGGGGCATCGATCACGGAGGGCTTCTACATCAACACCATAGCCTCTTCGATGAGTTGTGGGTAGTTTACCATAGACCTTCGTGTCCATAGCTATTAGCTAGATGGCTTCTTCTCTCTCTTTGGATCTCAATACAAAGTTCTCCTCGATCTTCTTGGAGATCTATTCGATGTAATTATTTTTGTGGTGTGTTTGTCGAGGTCTGATGAATTGTGGGTTAATAACCAAGATTATCTATGAACAATATTTCATTCTTCTCTGAAATATTTTATGCATGATTTAAATATCTTTGCAAGTCTCTTCGAATTATCAGTTTGGTGAGGCCTACTAGATTGGTAGTTCTTGCAATGGGAGAACTGCTTAGCTTTGGGTTCAATCTTGCGGTGTCCTTTCCCAATGACAGTAGGGGCAGCAAGGCACGCATTGTATTGTTGCCATCGAGGATAAAAATATGGGGTTTATATCATATTGCTTGAGTTTATCCCTCTACATCATGTCATCTTGCTTAAGGCGTTACTATGTTCTTATGAACTTAATACTCTAGATGCATGATGGATAGCGGTCGATGTGTGGAGTAATAGTAGTAGATGCAGAATCGTTTCGGTCTACTTGTCACGGACGTGATGCCTATATACAATGATCATGCCTAGATATTGTCATAACTATGCACTTTTCTATCAATTGCTCGACAGTAATTCATTCACTTACCATAGAATTCTGCTATCATGAGAGAAGCCACTAGTGAAACCTATGGCCCCCGGGTCTATCTTCATCATATTAATCTTCCATCAACTATTTATCTTTACTTTACCTTTTGTTTTGCAATCTTTACTTTCAATCTACATAATAAAAATACCAAAAATATTATCTTATTATCTTTATCAGATCTCACTTTTGCAAGTGGCCGAGAAGGGATTAACAACCCCTTTATCGCATTGGTTGCAAGGTTCTTATTTTTTTGTGTAGGTACGAGGGACTCGCGCGTGGTCTCCTACTGGATTGATACCTTGGTTCTCAAAAACTGAGGGAAATACTTACGCTACTGTGCTGCATCACCATTTCCTCTTCGAGGGAAAACAATGCAAGCTCGAGAGGTAGCAGCCCCATGTAGGCCAGCCTCCTCCTCCCTCCCTCCTTTATAAACGTGGCCAAGGGGCAGCCCATAGACACACAAGTTGATTTCTTAGCCATGTGCGGTGCCCCCTCCACAGTTACACACCTCGTTCTAACTTCATCATCACCGTCACCACGCTGTTGTGCTAACGGAACTCTCCCGCGACCTCGACTAGATCAAGAGTTCATGGGACGTAATCGAGCTGAACGTGTGTTGAACGCGGAGGTGCCGTACGTTCGGTGCTTGGATCGGTTGGATCGCGAAGACGTTCGACTACATCAACCGCGTTACTAAACGCTTCCGCTTTCGGTCTACGAGGGTACGTGGACACACTCTCCCCGCTCGTTGATATGCTTCTCCTAGATAGATCTTGCGTGATCGTAGGATTTTTTTTTGAAATACTACGTTCTTTAACAGTGGCATCATGAGCCAAGTCTATGCGTAGATGATGTGCACGAGTAGAACACAATGAGTTGTGGGCGATAATAGTCATACTGCTTACGAGCATGTGATACTTTGATTCAGCGGTATTGTGAGATGAAGCGGCCTGGACCGACATTACGCGTACGCTTACACGAGACTGGTTTCACCGTTATGAGCACTCATTTCTTAAAGGTGACCGGCGGGTATCTGTCTCCCTCACTTTAGTTGAATCGAGTGTGACTATGCCCGGTCCTTGTGAAGGTTAAAACAGCACACTTGACGGAAAATCGTTGTGGTTTTTTGTATGCGTAGGTAAGAACGGTTCTTGCTAAGCCCGTAGCAGCCACGTAAAACTTGCAACAACAAAGTAGATGACGTCTAACTTGTTTTTGCAGGGCATGTTGTGATGTGATATGGTCAAGACGTGATGAGGTATACATTACTATATGAGATGATCATGTTTTGTAAATTGTCGGCAACCGACAGGAGCCTTATGGTTGTCTCTTTATTGTATGAATGGCGAAGGCCATGTAATTGCTTTACTTTATCACTATGAGTTAGCGATAGTAGTAGTAGCAATAGTTGGCGAGACGACCACGACACTACGATGAAGATCATGGTGTCAAGCCGGTGACGATGGAGATCATGACGGTGCTTTGGAGATGGAGATCAAAAGCACAAGATGATGATGGCCATACCATGTCACATATTTTGATTGCATGTGATGTTTATCTTATTATGCTTCTTATTTTGCTTAATACGGCGATAGCATTATAAGATGATCCCTTACAAAATTTCAAGGTACAAGTGTTCTCCCTGAGTATGCACTGTTGCGAAAGTTCATCGTGCCGAGACACCACATGATGATCGGGTGTGATAAGCTCTACGTTCAAATACAATGGGTGTAAGACAGTTTTGCACATGCAGAATACTCGGGTTAAAATTGACGAGCCTAGCATGTACAGACATGGCCTCGGAACACTGGAGACTGGAAAGTCGAGCGTGGATCATATAGTAGATATGATCAACATAAGATGTTCACCATTGAAAACTACTACATCTCACATGATGACCGGACATGGTTTAGTTGATTTGGGTCACGTGATCATTTAGATAACTAGAGGGATGTCTATCTAAGTGGGAGTTCTTTAGTAATTTGATTAATTGAACTTTAATTTATCATGAAATTAGTCCTGACGGTATTTGCAAATTATGTTGTAGATCAATAGCTCGTGTTGTAGCTCCCTATGTTTTTGATATGTTCCTAGAGAAAACTAAGTTGAAAGATGTTAGTAGAAATGATGCGGACTAGGTCCGTGATCTGGGGATTATCCTCATTGCTGCATAGAAGTATTATGTCCTTGATGCACCGCTAGGTAACAAACCTATTGCATGAGCAGATGCAGAGGTTTTGAACGTTTGACAAGCTCGGTATGATGACTACTTGATAGTTTAGTGCGCCCTGCTTTACGGCTTATAACCAGGACTTCAAAAACATTTTGAATGCCACAGAGCATATGAGATGTTCCGAGAGTTGAAAATAGTATTTGAGACTCATGCCCGTGTCAAGAGGTATGAGACCTCTGACAAGTACTTTCCCTACAAGATGGAGGAGAACAGCTCAACCAATGATCATGTACTCAGAATGTCTGAGTACTATAATCACTTGAATCAAGTGGGAGTTAATCTTCCAGATAAGATAATGATTGACAGAGTTCTCTAGTCACTATCACCAAGTTACTAGAACTTTGTGATGAACTATAATATGCAAGGGATGACAAAAACGATTCCTGAGCTCTTCATGATGCTGGAAACAATGAAGGTAGAAATTCAAGAAAAGAGCAAGGGGAAGAAAGGGAACTTCAAGAAGAATGGCAAGCAAGTTGTCACTCCCGAGAAGAAGCCCAAAGCTAGACCCAAGCTTGAAACTGAGTGCTTCTACTGCAAAGGAAATGGTCACTGGAAGCGGAAGTACCCCAAATATTTGGCGGATAAGAAGGATGGCGAAGTGAACCAAGGTATACTTGATATACATATTGATAATGTGTACCTCACTAGTGTCCATAGTAGCCTCTGGGTATTTGATACTTGTTCGGTTGCTAAGATTAGTGACTCGAAACAAGAATTGCAGAATAAACGGAGACTAGTTGAGGGTGAGGTGACGATGTGTGTTGGAAGTAGTTCCAATATTGATATGATCATCATCGCACACTCCCTGTACTTTCGGGATTAGTGTTAAAACTAAATAAATATTATTTGGTGTTTGCGTTGAGCATGAAGAAGATTGGATCGTGTTTATTGCAATACGGTTAATCATTTAAGTGAGAGAATAATTGTTATTCTATTTACATGAATAAAACCTTCTATGATCATACACCCAAGGTGAATGGTTTCTTGAATCTCGATCGTAGTAAATACACACATTCATAATATTGAAGCCAAAATATGCAAAGTTGATAATGATAGTACAACTTATTTGCGGCATGCCGTTTAGGTCATATTGGTGTAAAGCACTATTGAAGCCAAAATATGCAAAGTTGATAATGATAGTACAACTTATTTGCGGCATGCCGTTTAGGTCATATTGGTGTAAAGCGCATGAAGAGACTCCATGCTGATGGAGTTATGGAATCACTTGATTATGAATCACTTGGTGCTTACGAACCATGCCTCATGGGCAAGATGACTAAAACTCCGTTCTCCGGAACAATGGAGCGAGCAACTGACTTGTTGGAAATCGTACATACTGATGTATGCGGACCGATGAATGTTGAGGCTCGCGGCGTGTATCGTTATTTTCTGACCTTCACTGATGATTTGAGCAGATATCGGTATATCTACTTGTAACACCCCATATGTGATACCTTCCATATATGGCAATAAAGCTTTACCAATTGATCCATGTCCTTTCCTTGGGGGTTCTTTTCAATTATGCATTCTTATTGTCATGTTACTTTTTCTTTTGCATTCATGCATTACTCCGTCATCATCATTGCATCATGACCATCATAGCATTCTTTACTTGTCTTGTGTGTTGGTCCTTGTCCTAGCTTCTCATGTGAGTGCTCTTGTTCTTGTTGTGTGGTGCTGATAGCAAGACCATGTCCGTGCTAACCCTACCCCCTTTCTTCTTGCACCTCTTCTTCTCCTTCCTTCTTTCTTCCCATTCTTTAAGCAATTTTGCAAGTGACTTAGCCTCTTCCAAAAATGTTCATCTCCTCCCCACACCCTTGTTACCTTAACCTAAGTCACCTTGCAAAGCTTCACCTCTTTTGGAATTGTTTTGGTTAGGTTTTAAAATGGCTCAAGTTTGAATTTAATTCAAACTTGAATTATTTTACTTCCTCTAAAAATGCACGGGACAATTTTATAAAATAATGTGTTATTCCAGGAGCTTAAGGATATTTTTATATCTATCAAACTCCTCACCTAGCCCCCTGTACATTTTCTTTTATGCAGTTGTTTATTAATTAAACAGAGATTGTAAAGAAAATGGAAAGAGGAAGAGAGCCAGCAGCAGCCAGTAGCCGCAGCCACCTGGGCCAGTCCACGCCACGGCATAGCCAGCTTCCCCGCACGCGCAGCCTACCCGCGCAGTCGCGCCATGACCTCCCTCTCGCCCGGGCCCGCCTAACAGTGTCTCTTCCCCCGAACGGACTCCTGCTCTGTCTTCCTCCGTCACTCAAGTCCAGAGACAGAGCGAAGCGCGCCGTCATGCCGTGATCTCACGGACGTCGAGGCCGCGACGCTCGCGCCCCTATAAAGCCGCAGCCCCGCGCCTCCTAGGGTTTCCCCCTCTCCTCCTTTCTCCCTCCACGTCGCGCATCTCCACGCCTCCTCCTCGCATGCTGCCACCAACGCCATGACCGACCTGAGCCGCAGCTCGCCGTCGGTGTAGCTTGCCCTGTCTTCCTCCTTGACGTCCTCCGGACCAGCAGCGCTGTCCCGGATCTGATCAGGCGTAAGGCCAAGCCCAAGGTCTCCTTCCACGACGTCCCCGTCATCGTCTTCTTCTCGGTCAGAAGCTCGTCGGACTTCCTCGCCGTCGTGCTGCTGCGTCCCCGGCCCCGTCATCATGCCCTAGGTATACTAGGTATACCCAGCCCCTTCCCTACTCCATCCCGTCGTCTTTAGTGCACCAGCATCGTTGCCAGATCCATGTCGTCCCCGTGTTCTCAATGCTCCGACGGGTTCTGAATTTTGCTGTCGTGTGGTGTCAATAGGCGTCGTAGACCCTCGCGCTTCGTCCCCGCTCTAGTTTTTCCCTCTCGTGCACGCCACCAGCGCCCGAGCGCAAGCTCGTGGAGCGCCTGCGCTGGCCTCCGTCTTCCGCACACACGCAGGATTTGAGCCTCTGCCTCGCCATGGCCCGAGCCGAGCGCGAGCTCGTTCTCGAGTCTCTGCACGCGCGCATAGCACACTCACAGCCTCGCCTGAGATCCGCAACCTCGCCGGTGCTCCTCTGCTCCGGTGGCCGCCGATGACGCTCGCCGTCGTCGAGTGTTCCCTGTCGCGGCGAGTTGAGAACATGTATCAGGTGCATGTTACATCAAGAGGAGCCGAGCCACCTCCTGATAAGTATCCCTGCCTAGCCCAACTGGTCCGCGCCTCGATCTGTTGCTGAGCCGACCTGGGTTCAAATCCCAGGCTCTGCACCATATTTTTGGGCCTTTTCCTTCGTTCTGTGCAGCCTCTCACCTTCCCACACCCCGCTGCACACCCACTTAGCCACCACGTCAGTTCCCTGGACCCACACGGGTCAGCGACCGTGGTTGTTCCAGGCTGGGTCAGCTTGACCCTTTTTCCTTTGTTTTTTTTTCTGTTTTGTTTTCTTTTTCTTTTTCTGCATTTTCTTTTGCATATTTGTATCTTTTAATATATGCATCTGATGGAAATGTTTCATATATGAAAACTGTCTAGATGTTCATGTAGAATATTAATATACAGTTTGTTGCCATGATTTAAAACATTTAAATTGTTGTTTGAATTAATTTGTGTTTAAATATGCTCAAACTTGTACAAATCATAACTAAATAACCCTAACTCCAAATTTGAAAAACTTTATATGTATTTGGGGTGGAAAATTGTGTAGATTAATGTGGTGCTGTTACTTTGCATGTTTAACAACTTTAGAATATGACTTTCTTAGATCTGTCCTATTTGTATTTATATGAATATGGGAGTTTCCGGAAAATGTTGTTTGTTCTTTTCGGCCCATTTAAAATGCTAGCATGTTGCTGTTAGTCCTAGTTGCACCCCTTGCCATGTTAAACAACTTATAAAACTTGTTGGGTGCTTGTTGAAAACATCTACATAACCACTTGTGGCATGTTAGTTTTGTTTCCTTTTGCTTGGTTCCTACATGTGTATGAACTTGTTTATTGCCATGTTGCTTGTGCACTCTTCTTGTCCCTAGGAGTTGCATCATATCCTACCCATGTCCCTGTGCGTCATATTCATGCATCATGTGTTTGAGCATTGCATGATGATTGATTGTTGTTTCGGTGTTTGCATTGTTGTGTTGGTTAGAGCCCGGTGACGACTCGGAGTTCGAGGTTCCTTTCGAGGCTGAGTTTGAGGAGCAAGGTTACGATCCCTCCATGGAATCAACAGGCAAGATGACCATTCCCCGATATCACCTCTATCTTTGCCTATGCTAGTTGTCTCGTTCTTTTAGATATGCCTCGATGCCTATTTTTGTTTGTCAGCCTCCTATTGTTGCCATGAAACACTCTAACCGCCTTCCTAGAAAACCGTTGTTTGGCTAAGTACGCATCGCTCAGCCCCTCTTATAGCGTTGTTAGTTGCAGGTGAAGTTTTGAAGACTGCCCCATGATGAACTTGTTTGGGATAACACAATATATACCTGTTATAAACTAATGCACCTATATATTGGTAATGGGCGGAAGGCTAAGCCTTTCTGCTTGGTGTTTCGTTCCACTCATCCCACCTAGGAACCGATAAACCGGTGTAATGTTCCTTGATTTTTGCGTTCCTAACACGGTTGGGGTTTATGGGCCCCCCTTGATAATTCGCTCTGTTTAAAGCTTTTCCAGCAAGGCCCAACATTGGCTTTACATTTTCCTAATAACTAAAACTTGCATAGGGCGTTGCAAACCCGAGTTCTTAATCAACAACCCGGGCCAGTGCTCCTCATGAGTGTTGGTCCAAACTGGGGGTTATGCGGGGCCACCTTGGGGAAACCCGAGGTTTGGTTTTACTCATAGGATCGCCCATACGGTCGTGGCCTGAGAGGAGATACGCGCGGCTACTATCAGGGTGTCGGCACACCGGGAGGTCTTGCTGGATTAGTTTTACCTTTGTCAAAATATCTTGAGCATGGGATTCCGAGAACACTCGGGTCTTCCCACTTTGGAGTTGCGACTCCGCAGATCGTGAGCTTGTGATGGGCTAAGTTGGGACACCCCTGCAGGGTTTGATCTTTCAAAAGCCGTGTCCGCGGTTATGTGGCAGATGGGAATTTGTTAATATCCGATTGTAGATAACTTGACACCTTATTCATGAATACACTACCTGTGTGAGTAACCGTGATGGTTTCTTTCTGAAGGGCTTCGGGAAGTGAACATCGTGGGGTTATGTTTGATCATGAGTAGTTAGGATCACTTCTTGATTAACTTGGCGATGGTTGGCACTTGTTCTCTTCTCGCTCTAAACTCGTAAGCTAGATGCTTAGTTCTTGCTGCAAACACTTTTATAGCCTTTCCACACCTAAGGTTTTGGTAGTTTTGATAACCGGGAACGGGATTGCTGAGTCCTCTGTGGCTCACAGATTCAACACACACCAGATGCAGGTACCGCTGAGAACAATGCAGGAGACGGTTCAGAACTTCACTGGGAGTTCGATGAAGAGCGTGGACGTTACTATGTTTCTTATCCCGACGATCAGTAGTGGTTCTTACTAGGAGGATCCAGGCTTGTGTTTTATGGTATCTTTCCCTTTTGGATTTTCGTCCGTAGCCGGACCCTGTGTTATTTGGATGATGTATGTTATTTTATTCATTGTGTGACATGGCGAGTGTAAGCCAACTATCTTTTACAATTTCATCCCTGAATTTTACATGAGATGTGCAAAGATACCACACTTGAGATCATTCTAGTATGCGCTTATGTCCTTAAGTCGTGCCTCGACACGTGGGGGACATAGTCGCATACTGGGCATTACAAGTTGGTATTCAGAGCCTTCTCCGACATAGGAGCCCCCTGATTGATCGAACCGCTGACGGTTGAGTCTAGGCACACACACAAAATGTTTTGAGTCCTATATATATATATATATATCGGAGAGTAGGATTTATTTTTACTCCTCATCCCCTTCATCGCTGTGGTGAGGACTCCTGACGTAGTTATTTCTCCTCTACTCTCAAAATTTCACTAAATTGTTTTTAGGATCACGCATGTATTGTTTGGATTGTTCCGATATCTTTGTGACGAGAACATTTTTCTCGATGCCTCCTGTCATTTAGGGGTTGTGGCAGTGTCCCAGGGAGTTGAGCTCCGAGGTGTTGTCGTCACAAATGTATCGTAACGGTTCTAGAATACTAGAGGCGGACGACATCGAAAACTCTACTATGCATGTCTGGTGGTGAGATAACCCCGACGTCACCCAGTACTGGGGAGATAGTTCGGGAGTATTGCCACAGCTAGTATAGCGGATGCGTTTCGAAGGTCCGAGGTAAACAGTTTCCGAAGATGATTGGTTATGTGTTGACGGATGGATACAGCTGGATGTAGGTTTAGAGTTGAGTGCACGGTGCTTCCCCTGTAACCCCAACACCATATTGCATAACCGGAAAGCTTCGGGAATTAATAGGTGGGTTTTCAAGTAGCTCGTAGGTAATCTTCCAACGAGTGCGTGGTATGAGGTTTGGGGTTCAACATCTAGTGAAGAGGTTTCATGGGCGTTGTTCCAATTGGGAGTTGCATCTTAAAGGATCCTTGGCTATGCTGATCCGGGGATTGCAAGACCCTTTGTAACACGTACCATGGGGCATTCAGCACGAACATGTGGGATGAAACTTCTATCATGTATTTGTTCCATCTGTACCTTATTGTTTTATTCTATCATTTTGTTCCCCCAAGTGGCTTCTCGACAAGTTGTTGTACCATTAAGCTACGGAATTCATTTGTTCATTTTGTTCGAATGTTCATTATGAAGACTATATGTTGCAAATATCTAGCCGTTGATTCAGCTTATCTATTTTGCATCAATGGCTAACGGTTGTCATCATATTCAGGATGGCTCCTAAGAAGGTTCCCAACCCAAACCAAGAGGGTGAAGAAGAGCGTCCTCCTGAACGTCCTCCGTCCCCTCCTCCTCCGTTTGAGGCATGGAGAGCGATTATGTAGGCAACCAACCAGAACACTTAGATGCTCATGCAGATGATGCAGAATTTCCAAGGCAATCAAGCAAATCAAGGTAATCATGGGAACCAAGACCAATGCAATCTGTTCAATCAACCTCACTTTGCGACACTGAACCAATTCTTGGCAAACCAACCAAAGTATTTCAGTTACTGTCTGGACCCGCTAGATGCTGAAGATTGGATCACAGACATCAAAAAGCACTTTGAATGCAGTAACATGAGACCTGAGGATTATGTCAAGTTTGCCACTTTCCAACTCAAAGATCAAGCTGCTGATTGGTGGCAATAGTACAAAGATTCAAGAGGTGGTCGTGAGATCTTGTGGACTGATTTCTACAGAGATTTCTGTTCTCATCACATTCCAACCAGTGTCATTGAAGGCATACGTGAGCAATTCCGCAACCTGAAGCAAGGCACCATGTCCGTCTATCAATACAATGTCAAGTTCTAGAATCTTGCCCGTTATGCGTAGCAAGACATCCCCGATGCCAAGAGCAAGATATACCAGTTCCGAGGTGGTCTGAAAGATGAACTCCAACTTGCTCTCACCTTGTTTGAGCCGGATGAATTTGACCAATTCTACAATATGCCTCTCAAGCAAGAGGCAGCTCATCTCAAGTGTGAAGCTTCCAAAAAGAGGATAAGAGATGTTGTCCACTCTTCCTCTTCCTCTCAAGTGGTTGCCAAGCAGCAGAAGTTATGGCTACCGCCTCCTCCAGTGCTCCGTCCTCCAAGCAACAACAAGCACTCAGGTGGTCATGAATTCTCCCACCCACCCAACCCAAGCAACCAGTCCAAGCCTCAGTTCCAAGCTCCAAGACCAAGTGGTCCTTATCATCGGCCTCTTTCAGAAGTTACTTGCAACAAGTGTTCTCAGAAGGGTCACTATGCCAACAAGTGTCCCAACCCAAGGCGCCTTCCGCCTCCTCCACCTGTCAGCAATGCTATTGTCAAGCACAATCCCAAGTCGGCAAGAGTGAACCTGATGAATGCAGCTCAAGCAGAGAATTCTTCCGATGTGATAATTGGTAAGCTCCCAGTTAACTATATTCCTGCCAAAGTCTTGTTTGATTCGGGTGCATCATGCTCTTTCATATCTCACCCATTTGCAACGAAGCACAATTTTGACACCAAAAATTTGCCAAGGGAGTTATCAATTGTTTCTCCGGGAAAAATAATGCATTCTAGCGTGTTTTCTCCGGATATATCTATTCATATGGGTGATTACGGTTTTCTGGTTTCCCCGGTTATTCTCGTTAACTCGGACATTGATATTATTCTTGGGATGGATTGGCTCTCGAAGCATGATGCTCTTATTCTTTGTGCAAATAAGGATGTCAATCTAACTCATCCTTCCGAAGACGTGATTATCTTCGCTTCTAGAGATAACACAATCAGTCTATTCTCTCTCAATGACAAGGGAGAGATTAATGCTATTTCTTAGATTCCGATGGTTTGTGAATATGAGGATGTATTCCCTGAAGAGCTTCCAGGCATGCCTCCAAACCCGGTACCAGGCCAGCCTACTGGCGCCCGTACAAGCTTTCTCCTAAAGAGTTGAAGGAGCTGAAGTAACAACTCGATGAGCAAGAACGTATGGGTCTAATCAGACCAAGTACTTCTCCTTGGGGTTGTGGTGTTCTATTTGTCAAGAAGAAGGATGGCACAGAACGCCTTTGCGTTGATTACCGGCCATTGAACAAGAAGACAATAAAGAATAAGTACTCACTCCCCAATATCAATGAATTTTTCGAGCAGCTCAAAGGGGCCAAGGTTTTCTCGAAGCTCGATCTTCGGATGGGTTACCATCAGATTCGTATCCGTGAAGAGGATATTCCTAAGACCGCATTCAGAACAAGCTATGGCTCCTATGAATACACGGTCATGTTTTTCGGCCTTGCAAATGCTCCACCCACTTTCTCTCGGATGATGCACTTCATATTCAACCCCTACACAAATGAATTTATGCTCGTCTACCTCGATGATGTCTTGGTATTCTCCAAGAATAAAGAAGACCATGCCAAGCACCTCTGTTTGGTCCTTGACAGGCTCCATGAGCACCGGTTCTATGCGAAGTTCTCCAAATGTGAATTCTAGCTGGATAAAGTCCTCTATCTTGGCTACATTATCTTTGCCGAGGGCATTTCTGTTAACCCCGAGAAGGTTGAAGCTATTGTCAACTGGGAACCTCCGCAGAATGTCAAGCAACTCCGAAGTTTCCTTGGTCTCGCTAGCTATTGCAGAAGGTTCGTTGAGAACTTCTCCAAGATTGCCAAGCCTCTTTCCAACCTATTGTAGAATAATGTCAAGTACTCGTGGACTCCTGATTGTGATGTGGCACTCAAGACACTCAAAGAGAAGCTCATTTCTGCTCTGGTTCTTACTCCTCCGGATGAGTCCAAGCCTTATGAAGTCTTTTGTGATGCTTCATTGCAAGGTCTTGGTGGTGTTCTCATGCAAGACAAGAAGATCGTTCCATACACTTCACGTCAGCTGAAACCAAATGAGAAGAATTACCCCACACATGATCTTGAGCTAGCATCGGTTGTTCATGCCTTGATCACATGGATACACCTTCTGTTGGGCAGAAAAGTGGACATCTTCACCGATCACAAGAGCTTGAAGTACATCTTCACTCAGCCAAACCTTAACCTTCGCCAGACTCGTTGGGTCAAAATGATTCAAGAGTACGATCCAAGCATTGAGTATACTCCTAGCAAGGCCAATGTCATTGCAAATGCCCTGAGCAGAAAGGTGTATTGCAACAGTCTTCTCAAACCGTTCCAGCCTGAACTTTGTGAGTCATTCAGGAAGCTCAACCTCCAAGTCGTTCCGCAAGGCTTTCTTGCAAACCTTCAAGTTGCTCCTACCTTGGAAGATCAAATCCGTGAGGCCCAACTCGGTGATGCTATGGTGCAGAAAGTGAAACATGGTATTGCTAAGGGTACTCCCAAGTACAAGTGCTAACGCATTGATGACATAGACACTTTGTTCATTGAGGACAAGACCGTGGTTCCCAAAGGTGATCTCAGAAAGCTCATAATGAACGAAGCACATGACTCACTCCTCTCGATACATCCAGGAAGTTCCAAGATGTACCATGACCTCAAGCAATCATATTGGTGGACTCGCATGAAAAGGGAGATTGCCCAATTCGTGAATGAATGTGATGTCTGCAGAAGAGTGAAGGTAGAGCATCGACGTCCAGCCGGACTCCTTCAACCTCTACCTATTCCCGAGTGGAAATTCGATCACATTGAGATGGATTTGGTCACCGGTTTTCCCAAGTCCAAGAAGGGAAATGATGCTATCTTTGTGGTGATTGACAAGCTAACTAAAGTAGCTCATTTTCTTCCAGTCAAAGAATCCATCAACGCAGCTCAGCTAGCAGAGCTATACATGTCCAGAATTGTCTCTTTGCATGGCATTTCTCAAGTGATCTCCTCAGACCGCGGAAGCTTGTTCACTTCCAAGTTCTGGGATTCTTTTCAGTCAGCCATGGGCACCAAGATACGCTTCAGCACTGCGTTTCACCCTCAGACTAGTGGTCAAGTGGAAAGAGTGAACCAAATCCTTGAAGATATGCTCAGAGCTTGTGTCATCTCCTTCGGTATGAAATGGGAAGATTGCCTTCCATTTGCCGAATTCTCCTACAACAAAAGTTTCCAAGCATGTGCCGGCAAAGCTCCTTTTGAAATCCTCTATGGTAGAAAGTGTTGTACCCCTCTCAACTGGTCCGAGACTGGTGAACGTCAACTCCTTGGAAATGATTTGATCTCAGAAGCCGAAGAAATGTGCAAAGTCATACGTGAGAATCTCAAAGCCATGCAATCGCGTCAAAAGAGCTACTATGACGGCAAGCATCGTGACTTGGCTTTCGACATTGGTGATCATGTCTATCTTCGTGTTTCTCCCATGAAGGGCACTCAGAGGTTTGGTATCAAGGGCAAGCTTGCTCCAAGATACGTGGGCCATTTCAAGATTCTTGGCAAGAGAGGCGATCTAGCCTACCAACTCGAGCTTCCCTCCAACTTTGCAAATGTGCATCATGTGTTTCACGTGTCTCAACTCCGCAAGTGCTTCAGGACGCCTAAACGCACCATTCCGTTCGAAGAGATTGATCTTCAAAGACTTGTCTTATCGTGAGCACCTTCTTGAAGAAACTGAGCGCAAGACCCGCAACAAGTCCATCAAATTCTTGAAAGTGAAGTGGTCACACCATACCGACCGAGAAGCTACATGGGAACGAGAAGATCATCTCCGTTCCGAGTATCCCGCCTTCTTTCAGTCCTCGAGATCTCTATGTAGTCGAGGAGAGTTTGTAACACCCCATATGTGATACCTTTCATATATGGCAATAAAGCTTTACCAATTGATCCTTGTCCTTTCCTTGGGGTTCTTTTCAATTATGCATTCTTATTGTCATGTTACCTTTTCTTTTGCATTCATGCATTACTCCATCATCATCATTGCATCCTGACCATCATAGCATTCTTTACTTGTCTTGTGTGTTCGTCCTTGTCCTAGCTTGTCATGTGAGTGCTCCTTGTTCTTGTTGTGTGGTGGTGATAGCAAGACCATGGCCATGCTAACCCTACCCCCTTTCTTCTTGCACCTCTTGTTCTCCTTCCTTCTTTCTTTACATTCTTTAAGCAATTTTGCAAGTGACTTAGCCTCTTCCAAAAATGTTCGTCTCCTCCCCACACCCTTGTTACCTAGACCTAAGTCACCTTGCAAAGCTTCACCTCTTTTGGAATTGTTTTGGTTAGGTTTTAAAATGGCTAAAGTTTGAATTTAATTCAAACTTGAATTATTTTACTTCCTCTAAAAATGCCCAGGACAATTTTATGAAATAGTGTGTTATTACAGGACCTTGAGGATATTTTTATATCTATCAAACTCCTCACCTAGTCCCCTGTACATTTTATTTTATGCAGCTGTTTATTAATTAAACATAGATTGTAAAGAAAATGGAAAGAGGAAGAGAGCCAGCAGCAGCCCAGCAGCCGCAGCCACCTGGGCCAGTCCACGCCGTCGCCCAGCCAGCTTCCCCGCGCGTGCAGCCCGCCCGCGCAGTCGCGCCGTGACCTCCCTCTCGCCCGGGCCCGCCTGACAATGTCTCTTCCCCCGAACGGACTCCTGCTCCGTCTTCCTCCGTCGCCCGCGTCCAGAGACAGAGCGGAGCGCGCCGTTGTGCCGTGATCTCACGAACGTCGAGGCCGCGACGCTCGCGCCCCTATAAAGCCGCAGCCCCGCGCCTCCTAGGGTTTCCCCCTCTCCTCCTTTCTCCCTCCGCGTCGCGCATCTCCATGCCTCCTCCTCGCATGCTGCCGCTGACGCCATGACTGACCCAAGCCGTAGCTCGCCATGTCTTTCTCCTCGACGTCCTCCAGACCCGTAGCGCTGTCTCGGATATGATCAGGCGCAAGGCCAAGCCCAAGGACTCCTTCCACGACGTCCCCGTCGTCGTCTTATTCTCGGTCAGAAGCTCGCCGGACTTCCTCGCCGTCGTGCTGCTGCATCCCCGGCCCCGTCTTCATGTCCTAGGTATACTAGGTGTACCCAGCCCCTTCCCTGCTCCTTCCCGTCGTCTTTAGTGCACCAGCATCATTGCCAAATCCATGTCATCCCCGTGTTCTCGGTGCTCCGGCGGTTTCTGAATTTTGCTATCGTGTGGTGTCAGTAGGCGTCGTAGACCCTCGCGCTTCATCCCCGCTCTGGTTTTTCCCTCTCGTGCACGCCGCCAGCGCCCGAGCGCAAGCTCGTGGAGCGCCTGCACTGGCCTCCGTCTTCTGCACACACGCACGATTCGAGCCTGTGCCTCGCCATGGCCCGAGCCGAGCGTGAGCTCGTGCCCGAGTCTCTGCACGCGTGCATAGCACACCCACACCCTCGCTTGAGATCCGCCACCTCGCCAGTGCTCCACTGCTCCGGTGGCCACCTACGACGCTCGCCGTCGTCGAGTCTTCCCTTTTGCGGCGAGTTGAGAACCTGTATCAGGTGCACGTTACATCAAGAGGAGCCGAGCCTCCTCCTGATCAGTATCCCTGCCTAGCCCAACTGTTCCGCGCCCAGATTTGTTGCTGAGCAGACCTGGGTTCGAATCCCAGGCTCTGCACCATATTTTTGGGCCTTTTCCCTCGTTCTGTGCCTGACAGGCCAGCCCCACCGTCCAGCCTCTCAGCTTCCCACACCCCGCTGCGCACCCACTCAGCCGCCAAGTCAGTTCCCTGGACCCACGGGTCAGCGACCGTGGTTGTTCCTGGCTGGATCAGCTTGACCCTTTTTCCTTTGTTTTTCTTTTTTGTTTTGTTTTTGCTTTTCTTTTTCTGTTTTTTCTTTTGCATATTTACATCTTTTAATATATGCATCTGATGGAAATGTTTTATATATGAAAATTGCCTAGATTTTCATGTAGAATATTAATATGCAGTTTGTTGCCATGTTTTAAAACATTTAATTTGTTGTTTGAATTAATTTGTGTTTAAATATGCTCAATAAAATCATAACTAAATAACCCTAACTCAAAATTTGACAAACTTTATATGTATTTGGGGTGGAAAATTGTGTAGATTAATGTGGTGCTGTTACTTCGCATGTTTAACAACTTTAGAATATGACTTTCTCAGATCTGTCCTATTTGTATTTATATGAATATGGGAGTTTCCGGAAAATGTTGTTTGTTCTTTCCGGCCCATTTAAAATGCTAGCATGTTGCTGTTAGTCCTAGTTGCACCCCTTGCCATGTTAAACAACTTATAAAACTTATTGGGTGCTTGTTGAAAACATCTACATAACCACTTGTGGCATGTTAGTTTTGTTTCCTTTTGCTTGGTTCCTACATGTGTGTGAACTTGTTTATTGCCATGTTGCTTGTGCACTCTTCTTGTCCCTAGGAGTTGCATCATATCCTACCCATGTCCATGTGCATCATATTCATGCATCATTTGTTTGAGCATTGCATGATGATTGATTGTTGTTCTGGTGTTTGCATTTTTGTGTTGGTTAGAGCCCGGTGACGATTCGGAGTTCGAGGTTCCTTTCAAGGCTGAGTTCGAGGAGCAAGGTAACGATCCCTCCGTGGAATCAACAGGCAAGATGACCATTCCCCGATATCACCTCTATCTTTGCCTATGCTAGTTGTCTCGTTCTTTTAGATATGCCTCGATGCCAATTTCTGTTTGTCAGCCTCCTATTGTTGCCATGAAACACTCTAACCTCCTTCCTAGCAAACCGTTGTTTGGCTAAGTACGCATCGCTCAGCCCCTCTTATAGCATTGTTAGTTGCAGGTGAAGTTTTGAAGACTGCTCCATGATGAACTTGTTTGGGATAACACAATATATACCTGTTATAAACTAATGCACCTATATATTGGTAATGGGTGGAAGGCTAAGCCTTTCTGCTTGGTGTTTTGTTCCACTCATGCCACCTAGGAACCGGTAAACTGGTGTTATGTTCCTTGATTTTTGCGTTCCTAACACGGTTGGGGTTTATGGGCCCCCTTGATAATTCGCTCTGTTTAAATCTTTTCCAGCAACGCCCAACATTGGTTTTACATTTGCCTAATAACAAAAACTTGCATAGGGCGTTGCAAACCCGAGTTCTTAATCAAAAACCCGGTCCAGTGCTCCTCATGAGTGTTCATCCAAACTGGGGGTTATGCGGGGTCACCTTGGGGAAACCCGAGGTTTGGTTTTACTCGTAGGATCGCCCATCCAGTCATGGCCTGAGACAAGATACGCGAGGCTACTATCAGGGTGTCGGCACGCCGGGAGGTCTTGCTGGATTAGTTTTACCTTTGTCGAAATATCTTGAGCACGGGATTCCGAGAACACTCGGGTCTTCCCACTTTGGAGTTGCGACTCCGCAGATCGTGAGCTTGTGATGGGCTAAGTTGGGACACCCCTGCAGGGTTTGATCTTTCGAAAGCCATTCCCGCGGTTATGTGGTATATGGGAGTTTGTTAATATCCGGTTGTAGATAACTTGACACCTTATTCATGAATACACTACATGTGTGAGTAACCGTGGTGGTCTCTTTCCGAAGGGCTTCGGGAAGTGAACATGGTGGGGTTATGTTTGATCGTGAGTAGTTAGGATCACTTCTTGATTAACTTGGCGATCGTTGGCACTTGTTCTCTTCTCGCTCTAAACTCGTAAGCTAGATGCTTAGTTCTTGCTGCAAACACTTTTATAGCCTTTCCACACCTAAGGTTTTGGTAGTTTTGATACCCGGGAACGGGATTGCTGAGTCCTCTGTGGCTCACAGATTCAACACACACCAGATGCAGGTACCGCTGAGAACAATGCAGGAGATGGTTCAGAACTTCACTGGGAGTTCGATGAAGAGCGTGGACGTTACTATGTTTCTTATCCCGACGATCAGTAGTGGTTCTTAATAGGAGGATACAGGCTTGTGTTTTATGGTATCTTTTCCATTTGGATTTTCGTCCGTAGCCGGACCCTGTGTTATTTGGATGATGTATGTTATTGTATTCATTGTGTGATGTGGTGAGTGTAAGCCAACTATCTTTTACAATTTCATCCCTGAATTTTACATGAGATGTGCAAAGATACCATACTTGAGATCATTCTAGTATGCGCTTATGCCATTAAGTTGTGCCTCGACACGTGGGGGACATAGTCGCATACTGGGCATTACACTACTTGATGAAGCACAAGTCTGAAACATTTGAAAAGTTCAAAGAATTTCATAGTGAAGTAGAGAATCATCGTAACAAGAAAATAAAGTTTCTACGGTCTGATCGCGGAGGCGAATATTTGAGTTACGAGTTTGGTCTTCATTTGAAACAATGTGGAATAGTTTCACAGCTCACACCACCTGGAACACCACAGCGTAATGGTGTGTCCGAACGTCGTAACCGTACTTTATTAGATATGGTGCGATCTATGATGTGTCTTACCGATTTACCACTATCGTTTTGGGGTTATGCTTTAGAGATAGCTGCATTCATGTTAAATAGGGCATCATCTAAATCCTTTGAGACAACACCTTATGAACTATGGTTTGGCATGAAACCCAAGTTGTCGTTTCTTAAAGTTTGGGGCTACGATGCTTATGTGAAAAAGCTTCAACCTGATAAGCTCGAACCCAAGTCGGAGAAATGTGTCTTTTTAGGATACCCAAAGGAAACTGTTGGGTACACCTTCTATCACAAATCCGAAGGCAAGATATTCATTGCAAAGAATGGATCCTTTCTAGAGAAGGAGTTTCTCTCGAAAGAAGTGAGTGGGAGGAAAGTAGAACTTGATGAGGTAATTGTACCTTCTCTAGAATTGGAAAGTAGCACATCACAGAAAATTGTTCATGTGATGCCTACACCGATTAGTGAGGAAGCTAATGATGATGATCATGAAACTTTGGATCAAGTTAATACCGAACCTCGTAGGTCAACCAGAGTTCGTTCCGCGCCAGAGTGGTACGGTAACCCGGTTCTGGAAGTCATGTTACTAGACCATGACGAACCTGCAAACTACGAGGAAGCGATGATGAGCCCAGATCCCGCGAAATGGCTTGAAGCCATGAAATATGAGATGGGATCCATGTATGAGAACAAAGTGTGGACTTTGGTTGACTTGCCCAATGATCGGCAAGCAAAGAAAATAAATGGATCTTTAAGAGGAAGACTGACGTTGATGGTAATGTTACTGTCTACAAAGCTTGACTTGTTGCAAAAGGTTTTCGACAAGTTCAAGGAGTTGACTACGATGAGACTTTCTCACCCGTAGCGATGCTTAACTCTGTCCGAATCATGTTAGCAATTGTCGCATTTTATGAAATCTGGCAAATGGATGTCAAAACTACATTCCTTAATGGATTTTGAAATAAGAATAGTATATGATACAATCAGAATGTTTTGTCAATTCTAAAGGTGCTAACAAAGTATACAAGCACCAGTGATCCATGTATGGGCTGGTGGAAGTATCTAGGAGTTGGAATATATGCTTTGAGAAGGTGATCAAAGCATATGGTTTTATACAGACTTACGGTGAAGCCTATATTTACAAGACAGTGAGTGGGAGCACTACAACATTTCTGATAAGTATATGTGAATGACATATTGTTGATCGGAAATGATGTAGTATTTTCTGGAAAGCATAAAGGATTGTTTAAAAGGAGGTTTTCAATAAAAAGACCTCGGTGAAGGTGCTTACATATTAGGCATCAAGATCTATAGAGATAGATCAAGATGCTTGATAACACTTTCGATGAGTACATACCTTGATAAGATTTTGAAGTTGTTCAAAATGGATCAATCAAAGACGGATTTCTTGCTTGAGTTATAAGGTATGAAGTTGAGTAAGACTCAAAACCCGACCACGGCAGAATATAGAGAAAGAATGAAAGTCATTCCCTATGCCTCAGCCATAGGTTTCATAAAGTATGCCATGCTGAGTACCAAACCTGTTGTGTACCTTGCCATGAGTTTAGCAAGGAGGTACAATAGTGATCTAGGAGTAGATCACTGGACAACGGTCAAAATTATCCTTAGTTGCTGGATGACTAAGGAAATGTTTCTCGATTATGGAGGTGATAAAGAGTTCGTCGTAAAGAGTTACGTCGATGCAAGCTCTGACACTAATCCAGATGACTCTAAGTATCAATCTGGATGCGTATTGAAAGTGGGAGCAATTAGCTAGAGTACCTCCATGCAGAGCATTGTAGACATAGAAATTTGCAAAATACATACGGATCTGAATGTAACAGACCCGCTGACTAAACTTCTCTCACAAAGCAAAACATGATCACACCTTAGTACTCTTTGGGTGTTAATTACATGGCGATGTGAACTAGATTATTGACTCTAGTAAACCCTTTGGGTGTTGGTCACATGGCGATGTGAACTATGGGTGTTATTCACATAACGATGTGAGCTATCGGTATTAAATCACATGGCGATGTGAACTAAATTATTGACTCTAGTGCAAGTGGGAGACTGAAGGAAATATGCCCTAGAGGCAATAATAAAGTTGTTATTTATATTTCCTTATATATCATGATAAATGTCTTTTATTCATGCTAGAATTGTATTAACTGGAAACTTGATACATGTGTGAATACATAGACAAAATAGAGTGTCCATAGTATGCCTCTACTAGACTAGCCCATTAATCAAAGATGGTTGTGTTTCCTAACCATAGACATGTGTTGTCATTTGTTCAACGGGATCACATCATTAGGAGAATGATGTGATGGACAAGACCCATCCATTAGCTTAGCATAATGATCGTTTAGTTTTATTGCTATTGCTTTCTTCGTGACTTATACATGTTCCTCTAACTATGAGATTATGCAACTCCCAAATACCGGAGGAACACCTTGTGTGCTATCAAATGTCACAACGTAACTGGGTGATTATAAATATGCTCTACAGGTGTTTTCGGAGGTGTTTGTGGGGTTGGCATAGATCGAGAATATGATTTGTCACTCCGAGTGTCGGAGAGGTATCTCTAGGCCCTCTCGGTAATACACATCGTAATAAGCCTTGCAAGCAAATGACTAATGAGTTAGTCACGAGATGATATATTATGGAATGAGTAAAGAGACTTGCAGGTGACAAGATTGAACTAGGTATGATGATACCGACGATCGAATCTCAGGCAAGTAACATACCGATGACAAAGGGAACAACGTATGTTGTTATGCGGTTTGACCGATAAAGATCTTCGTAGAATATGTAGGAGCCAATATGAGCATCCAGGTTCCGCTATTGTTTATTGACCGGTGATGTGTCTCGGTCATGAATACATAGTTCTCGAACCCGTAGGGTCCGCACGCTTAACGTTCGATGACGATCGGTATTATGAGTTTATGTGTTTTGATGTACCGAAGGTTGTTCGGAGTCCCGGATGAGATCACTGACATGACGAGGAGTCTCGAAATGGTCAAGAAATAAAGATTGATATATTGGAAGACTATATTCGGACACCGGAAGGGTTCCTAAGTGTATCGGGTATTTTTCGGAGTACCGTGAGGTTACCGAAACCCCCCGGGGAGTCTATGGGCCTTATTGGGCCCTAGTGGAGAAAGAGGGCAGCAAGCAAAGTGTGGGGCGCGCCCCCTTAGGCCCAAACCGAATTGGTTTAGGGCTTGGGGGTCGGCCCCCTCCTTCCTTCTCTCTTCCTCCTCTTTCCTCCCTTTTCCTAGGAGGACTAGGAAAGGAGGAAACCTACTCCTACTAGGAGTAGGAATCCTCCTCCCTTGGCGCGCCCCAAGTAGGTCGGCCTCCTCCTCCCTCCCTCCTTTATATACGTGGCCATGGGCACCCCATAGACACACATGTTGATTTCTTAGCCGTGTGCGGTGCCCCCTCCACAGTTACACACCTCGGTCATATCGTCGTAGTGTTTAGGCGAAGCCCTATGCTGGTAACTTCATCATCACCGTCATCACGTGATGTCTACTACGCAACCTTATTCTTGTAGACGTTGTTGGGCCTCCAAGTGCAGAGGTTTGTAGGACAGCAGCAAATTTCCCTCAAGTGGATGACCTAAGGTTTATCAATCTGTGGGAGGCGTAGGATGAAGATGGTCTCTCTCAAATAACCCTGCAACCAAATAACAGAGAGTCTCTTGTGTCCCCAACACACCCAATACAATGGTAAATTGTATAGGTGCACTAGCTCCGCGAAGAGATGGTGTTAAGAGTGCAATATGGATGGTAGATTTAGATTTTTGTAAACTGAAAATATAAAAACAGCAAGGTAACTAATGATAAAAGTGAGCATAAATGGTATTGCAATGTGTTGAAACAAGGCCTAGGGTTCATACTTTCACAAGTGCAAGTTCTCCCAACAATAATGACATAACTGGATCATATAACTATCCCTCAACATGCAACAAAGAGTCACTTCAAAGTCACTAATAGCGGAGAACAAATGAAGAGATTATTGTAGGGTACGAAACCACCTCAAAGTTATTCTTTCTGATCAATATATTCAAGAGTCCGTAGTAAAATAGCACGAAGCTATTCTTTACATTCGATCTATCTTAGAGTTCGTACTAGAATAGCACCTTACGATACAAATCAACCAAAATCCTAATGTCACCTAGATACTCCATTGTCACCTCAAGTATCCATGGGCAAGCTTATACGATATGCTTCACGCAATCTCAGATTCATCTATTCAACCAACACAAAGAACTTCAAAGAGTGCCCCAAAGTTTCTATCGGGGAGTCAAGACAAAAACGTGTGCCAACCCCTATGCATAGATTCCCAGGGTCACGGAACCCACAAGTTGATCACCAAAACATACATCAAGTAGATCACGTGATATCCCTTTGTCACCACAGATAAGCACATGCAAGACATACATCAAGTGTTCTCAAATCCTTAAAGACTCAATCTGATAAGATAACTTCAAAGGGAAAACTCAATCCATTACAAGAAGGTAGAGGGGGAGAAACATCATAAGATCCAACTATAATAGCAAAGCTCGCGATACATCAAGATCGTGCCATCTCAAGAACACGAGAGAGAGAGATATCAAACACATAGCTACCGATACATACCCTCAGCCCCGAGGGTGAACTACTCCCCCCTCGTCATAGAGAGCGCCGGGAAGATGAAGATGGCCACCGGAGAGGGATCCCCCCTCCAGCAGGGTGCCGGAACGGGTCTAGATTGGTTTTGGTGGCTTGAGAGGCTTGCGGCGGCGGAACTCCCAATCTAGGTTTCTTTTTAGGGGTTTCTGTATTTATAGGAATTTTTGGCGTCGGTCCCACGTCAGGGGGGGTCTCCGAGTCGTCCACGAGATAGGAGGGCGAGCCCGGGGGGTAGGGCGCGCCCTCCACCCTCGTGGACGGCTCGGGACTCTTCTGGCCCAACTCTTTTACTCCGGGGCTTCTTTTGGTCCATAAAAAATCATCAAAAATTGGCACGTCAATTGGATTCCGTTTGGTATTCCTTTTCTGCGATACTCAAAAACAAGGGGAAAACAGAAGCTGGCACTGGGCTCTGGGTTAATAGGTTAGTCCCAAAAATCATATAAAAGTGTATATTAAAGCCCACTAAACATCCTAGAAGAATAATATAATAGCATGGAACAATAAAAAAATATAGATACGTTGGAGACGTATCAAGCATCCCCAAGCTTATTTCCTGCTCGTCCTGGAGTACGTAAATGATAAAAACGGAATTTTTGATGTGGAATGCTACCTAACATAATTCTCAATGTAATTACCTTTATTGTGGCATGGATGTTCATATCCGAAAGATTCAAGACAAAAGTTTAATATTGACATAAGAATAATAATACTTCAAGCATACTAAGAAAGCAATTATGTCTTCTCAAAATAACATGGCCAAAGACAGTTCATCCCTACAAAATCATATAGTTTGGTTATGCTCCATCTTCGTCACACAAAATACCCAAATCATGCACAACCCCGGTTTCAGCCAAGCAATTGTTTCATACTTTAATTTTTTAAAACTTTTTCAACTTTCACGCAATACATGAGCATGAGCCATGGATATAGCACTATAGGTGGAATAGAGTGGTGGTTGTGGAGAAGACAAAAAGGAGGAAGATGGTCTCACATCAACTAGGCGTATCAATGGGCTATGGAGATGCCCATCAATAGATATTAATGTGAGTGAGTAGGGATTGCCATGCAACGGATGCACTAGAGCTATAAATGTATGAAAGCTCAACAAAAGGAACTAAGTGGGTGTGCATCCAACTTGCTTGCTCACGAAGACCTAGGGAATTTGAGGAAGCCCATCGTTGGAATATACAAGCCAAGTTATATAATGAAAATTCCCACTAGTATATGAAAGTGACAAAACAAGAGACTCTCTATCATGAAGATCATGGTACTACTTTGAAGCACAAGTGTGGAAAAAGATAGTAGCATTGTCCCCTTTTATTTTTTCTTTTATTTTTTATTTTTCGGGCCTTTCTTTTTTTTGGCCTTTCCTTTTTTTATTTGGCCTTTTTTTCTTTTTTTTGGGAAAATGCTCTAATAATGATGATCATCACACTTCTATTTATTTACAACTCAAAGATTACAACTCGATACTAGAATAAAATATGACTCTATATGAATGCCTCCGGCGGTGTACCGGGATGTGCCATGAATCAAGAGTGACATGTATGAAAAATTATGCATGGTGGCCTTGCCACAATTATGATGTCAACTACATGATCATGCATGGCAATATGACAATGATGAAGCGTGTCATATGAATGGAATGGTGGAAAGTTGCATGGCAATATACCTCGGAATGGCTATGGAAATGCCATAATAGGTAGGTATGGTGGCTGTTTTGAGGAAGGTATATGGTGGGTGTATGGTACCGGCGAAAGTTGCGCGGTACAAGAGAGGCTAGCAATGGTGGAAGGGTGAGAGTGCGTATAATCCATGGACTCAACATTAGTCATAAAGAACTCACATACTTATTGCAAAAATCCACGAGTCATCCAAACAAAGTACTACACACATGCTCCTAGGGGAAGGGTTGGTAGGAGTTAACCATCGCACGATCCCAACCTCCACACAAAGGATGACAATCAAAGAAATACCTCATGCTTTAAATTTGTCACACAACAGTTACCATACGTGCATGCTACGGGACTTGCAAACCTCAACACAAGTATTTCTCAAATTCAAAACTATTCTACTAGCATGACTCTAATATCACCATCCTCATATCTGAAAACAATCATCAAGTGTCAAACTTCTCTTAGTATTCAATGCACTTTATATGGAAGTTTTTACTATACTCATCTTGGATGCCCATCATATTAGGACTAAATTCATAACCAAAGCAAATTACCATGCTGTTCTAAAAGACTCTCAAAATAATATAAGTGAAGCATGAGAGTTCATCTATTTCTTCAAAATAAAACCACCGCCGTGCTCTTAAAAGATATAAGTGAAGCACTAGAGCAAACGACAAACTACTCCGAAAGATATAAGTGAAGATCAATGAGTAGTTGAATAATTATGTAACTATGTGAAGACTCTCTAACATTTAAGAATTTCAGATCTTGGGATATTATTCAAATAGCAAGAAAAACAAAATAAAATAAATTGACGCTCCAAGCAAAACACATATCATGTGGTGAATAAAAATATAGCCTCAAGTAAAGTTACCGATAGACGAAGACAAAAGAGGGGATGCCTTCCCGGGGCTGTAATGCCCCGGATGTAATACTTTCCCTTTTAGGTATATAATATATCTCCGGCTTCATCTATTTCCATTCTGGGTTCTTGTCTTTCGGGTTTTCGTCGTTTTGTTGTGTGAGTGTGTGGCATTCATTCATATCATGTAGACATGTGCATTGCATTGCATTTGTGTTGTCGGTTGCATCCGGTTCCGCGTGTTTCTTCCCGTTGTCCGTTTCGCGTTCCGGAGCTCCCTCACGTGTCCGTGACGTCCCGTAGGCCTACTTTGTTGTTCGGGCGTGTAACGTTACCGGTGTGCCGCGAGGTTGTTTTGTGTGTTGTTGTTTTGTTGTGTGCAACCCGCCTCTCAAATCTCGTCTCGTTTGGACTCCGTTGGCTATCCCATCAGTTGATCGTGTGGGTCCAAACACTTTGTGTCCCGGAAACACCCCTACTGCAGTCTTTTATCTCCTCCTAGGCCTTTTAATCTACCCCCGCAATCGGATCCGTCGGATCGCGATCGAAGGGCTCCAAACATCCCTAAATTCCTCCCTAACCCTAAAAACTGCTATATATTGGACCCTAGTCTAATTTTGGCATCTCTTCTCCTTCCTTATCCTTTCCCTAAAAATTCAGATCCACCAACCCCCTCTTCCACTTGGCAAGTCCCCTCCTGGGAACCAGCCACCGTTCCCACGAAGGAACCCAGCCGGCGCCCTCCGCTCGATCCGCCTGGGAGGACCGATCGGCGCCAGGAGTCAACGCGTCGGCCTCTCCGCTCGATCCTTCCGCGCCAGGCCTTTTCCCTTCGCCATCGACAGATCCAGGCCTCCCTGTCGATCGATCCAGCCGGCCTGGTCCCCACTTCGCCGCTTCCCCGGCCCGTTCGCCTCAACCGCCGAGGCCTAGGCTTCTCCCGCCGTCGACCGAGGCCGCGGTCGCCACGAGCGCTCGCCTGGGCCGAGGCGCCCAGCGGCCCAGTCGCCTCTCCCCCGCGCCGCTTCGCGGGCCCTCCGCCAGGCCACCACGGGCAGGCCGCCGCCTCCTCCCGCGGGCCGCCGCACCGAGGCCCGGCCTCCTCCTCTCGGTGGGCCGCGCCGCACCGAGCCAGGCCGGCTCAGCCAAGCTCCGCCGCCTCGTCAGTTCCTTCCCGGGCCAGATCCGGCCTCCTGGGCCCGTTTATCTCCAGATCTGAGGTTGTTGGAATTTCTTCCAAGTCCCTGTTATATTTGATCTGTGATGCAATGTTTGACCTGCTCTAACTTTTTGTCTGTTGCTCCGATTCGCGCGTGTAGCATGTCCAGAAGTTCGTGGAGACTTGCTCTACGTTTTATCTGTTGTTGTCATGCATGTTAGAGATCATTTAGGTGCTCGTTTTGCTGTTGCAAGAGTGCATCATGATATAAACTGCTGCTATGTGTTATTTTTATGCCACCTTTGCCATGTGATATCTTTTAGCTCGTTTGTTCGAATGATGCAAATGACATGTCCACGTGTTCGTCTTGCCATGATCTACATGTTGTATGTGATAGGTTGCATGGTAGATTTATTATTGCCTTGTTATCATCGTTGCAAAGTGCCATGTGGCTGTAATGTGTTTTCACTTGTTACGAAATGCCATCTTGTTGAGCTCGTTGCTAACGTTGTGTTTACCTCCATGAAGCATGCTTGTGTGTTTCGGGATCACCTTCATGTGTACTTTGATGAGGTGCTTACCTTTTGCCATGATTAGTTTCAAGGTGACTTAAACATGCTCTTTTAGATGCTATGATGATATTGCAGTTTTAGGACTTAGTGGTTTTTTCACTAAGTCTGAAATCTGTAACGTTCCGATGCCATGTTCGTGTGATGTTCTAGGACAAAGCATGATAGTTTTGGAGTGGATTTTGATTGTTCCTTGTAGTATATATTATTGTCTTTCCATTCATGTCCTCACATGTCCATTTAAGTGGCTGTAGCATGTTTATCTTTTGCTCCAAAGTTTCAATAAAAATTCTGCTGCCAGAATTTTATTGTCAAGTTCAATATGTCCAAGATCATTGCTATTGATCCATGGCTCCGTTGGGGGTGCACCTTTGGACTTAGTTGCTGTAGTATATGTCTAGTTTGTGTTCATGTCCTTTGACATGTTATTTGAGTGTTGTAGCTTAATTATTTTGAGCTCCGAAGTTGCTATGTTGCTGTAATTTTCAGCTTTCGCTCATTTCTTGTTTCGGGCATAACTTTTAGCCCGTAACTCCGATTTCAGCGAATCTTATATCAAACTTGATTGATTTTCTGTGTAGATTAATAATATCAGATTGTTATCATGTTTTGAGGTGATTTGCTTGAGTGATATTTTCCGTGCTTCGTGTGCATCCTTAGTGCATCCATCATGCATCCATCTTTTTCGAGTGCGCATTGCATCTTGTTGATTTGTGCTTGGTGTGATTGTTTTGTTTAGAGCCGGGAGCTGAGTCTAAGTTCGAGTACGAGCACGAGGTTTCCAACGAGGTTGAGCACGAGGACCCTTCTTACGATCCGAACGACTTCTCTTCAGGCAAGATGACCGAACCCCGATAACATTACTATCTTTGCCTATTGCTAGTAGTCTCGATCTATAGTTTTGCCTCGATGCCCATGATCTTCTTGTCAGCCTCCTACTTGTAACCAATTGCCATGTTTAACCAACCTACCTATGCAAACCGTTGCTTGGCTAAGTACGCTTCGCTCAGCCCTTCTTATAGCATTGCTAGTTGCAGGTGAAGATCGAAGATGCTTGCTTCATGTTGAAGTTTGGTTGGGTTATATCACACTATATAAATGCTTAAAAATGAAATCATCTATATATTGGCAAGGGTGGAAGGCTAAGCCTTTTGCTTGGTGATTTGTTCCACTCATGCCGTTAGGAACCGTATAAACCGGTGTTATGTTCCTTGATTATGCGTTCCTAACACGGTTGGGGTGTATGGGACCCCCTCGATAAACCGCTAAGTGCTAAGTCTTTTCCAGCAAGTCCCAACATTGGTACTATTTGCCTAATAACAAACTAAACTTGCATATGGAGTTATAAACCCTTTTTCTTAATCAACAACCCCGGGCCAGTGCTCCACATGAGTGTTGGTCCGAACTGGGGGTCCTGCAGGGCCACCTCAAGGAAACTCGAGGTTTGGTAAAAACCCGTAGCATCACCCATCCGGTCGTGTCCTGAGACTTAGATACGCGCGGCTACTATCAGGGTGTCGACACGCCGGGAGGATTTGCTGGATTAGCCTTACCTTAGTTCGGTATATCTTGAGCACGGGATTCCGAGGATACTCAGGTCTTCCCACTTTGGAGTTGCGACTCCGCGGATCGTGGGCTTGTAATGGGTCAAGTTGGAACACCCCTGCAGGGTTTGAACTTTCGAAAGCCGTGCCCACGGTTATGTGGCAGATGGGAGCTTGTTAATTCCGGTTGTAGAAAACTTGACACAATGTTTCTAATACACTACCAGCGTGTGTTCCGTGACTGTCAATTTCCGAATAGGGATTCGGGAGTTGAACACGGAGGGGTTATGTTTGTTGAGCTTGTAGCTAGGATCACTTCGTGATCACTTCTCGCCGAGGCTTTCTCTTCTCGCTCTCACTCACGTAAGCTAGATGCTAGTTGCTGCTACAGACACTTGTTCTTTCTTCAGCCTTATCCTCACCCAGAGGCTTAAATAGTCTTGTTACCCGGAGACGGGATTGCTGAGTCCTCTGTGGCTCACAGTTACTTCACCACACCAGATGCAGGTCTAGCTGTGAGCTATCCAGGTGATGGCACCGAGCTGGATTGGGAGTACGACGAGGAGCGTAGTCGGTACTATGTGCGATACCCGGATGATCAGTAGTGGAGACTCTTACTAGGATTCGATCCGCCTGTGGTTTATTTATCTGAGTTTGGTATTCTGCATTTGGGTTTTTGCCCTTAGAGGGTTGTGATGTTCTTAATGTATGATGTTTGAGACTTGTACTGTAATTCTGTGACGTGGCGAGTGTAAGCCAACTATTTTCTGTTTACAATCCCCTCTTTTACATGAGATGTGCAAAGATTACCGAACTTGAGATCATTCTAGGATGGATTTATGCCTTTAAGTCGTGCCTCGACACGTAGGAGGTATAACTCCATCCTGGGCATTACAAGTTGGTATTCAGAGCCTTCTTCGACCTAGGAGCCCCCACTGTTTGATCGAATCGTTGACGGTCGAGTCTAGGCACACACTGAAAACTTTTTGAGTCCTATATTATATCGGAGAGTAGGATTTCTTTGCTTCTCATCTCCTTTCTCTCTGGTGAGGACTCCTGACGACTACTCTTGTCTCTCCTATCTTCAAAAATTGCACAAAATTTTTTTAGGAATCCCGCGAGTATTCTGGGATTGTTTCGATGTTCTTGTGACAAGGATATTGCTCTCGATGCCTCCTGTTACCGAGGAGTTGAGCTTCGGGGTATCATTGACACAAGCATATCGCGGCAATACTAAATACTTAAGACGGCCGACATCGAAAATCTCCCCTATACGGCCAGTGGCAAGATAACCCCGACATCACCCAGTACTGGGGAGGTAGTTCGGGAGTATTGCCATAGCTTGTTATAGTGGATGCTTTTCGAAGGTCCGAGGTACACAGTTTCCGAGAAAGACTGGTTATGTGTTGAAGGATGGATACACCTGGATGTAGGTTTAGAGTTGATTGCGCGGTGCTTCCCGTGTATCCCCAACAACTGATTCCATAACTGGAATCTTTCGGAAATCTATAGGTGGGTTTTATCCAGTAGATCGTAGGCATTCTTCCAACGAATGCAGGTTAGTGAGTTCGGGGTTCTACATTGAGTGAAGGGGTTATATGACCGATGTTACTATCAGGAGTTGCATCTTAAAGGGTCCTTGGCTATGCTGATCCGGGGATTGCAAAACCTTTTCGTAACGCGTTCATATGCTTTCAGCACAAAGATGTTAGAACGAAACTCCTCTCTTGTGTTTGTTCCCGTCCGTACCTTGTTGTTTTCTTATTTTATCCTTTTGTCCCCTATGTGGCTTCTCGTGAAGATTGATGTTATCATTTAACTGAGAATTTCATCCGTTCCTCTTGTTCGGATGTTTTCATTCGTTCTATTGTTCGAATGATTATTGTGAAGACTTGTTGCAATTCATTCCATTGATTCAGCTTATACCTTTTGTCAATCAATTGCTGATTCGTGGTCATCTCTTACAGGATGGCTCCGAAAAAGGTTCCCAACGCTAACCCAGAGGTGGAAGAGGTTCCAGATCATCCTCCTTCCCCTCCTCCTCCGCCTGAGGCTTGGAGAGCGATTATGCAGACTACTGCTCAGAACACTCAGTTGATGATGCAGATGATGCAAGCTAATCAAGCTAATGAGGGTGTTCCAGGGAATCAAGGCAACTTCTTCCAGCAGCACCATGCTACTCTCAACCAGTTCCTGGCTAACAATCCTAAAGCTTTCAGTTACTGTGTCGACCCTCTTGATGCTGAGGATTGGTTAACCGACATTAAGAAGCATTTTGAGTGCAGTAACGTGAAGCAAGATGATTATGTGAAGTTTGCAGCCTTCCAACTGAAAGATCAAGCAGCTGACTGGTGGCAGCAGTACAAAGACTCCAGGTCGGGTCAAGTGATCTCTTGGGAGAATTTCTGCAAGGATTTCCGTTCGCACCACATTCCTACAAGTGTCATCGAGGGTATGCGTGAGCAATTCCGCAACCTGAAGCAGGGCTCCATGACAGTCTATCAGTATAATGTCAAGTTCCAAAACCTTGCTCGCTATGCTAAGCAAGACATTCCTGATGCCAAGAGTAAAATCTATCAGTTCCGTGGAGGTCTCAAAGATGAACTTCAGCTTGCTCTCACCTTGTTCGAGCCCGATGAATTCGACAAGTTCTATAACATGGCTTTGAAAGAAGAAGCAGCTCAGCTTAAGATGGAGGCTTCTAAGAAGAGAATTCGAGATGCTGTTCACTCTTCCTCATCGTCTCAGATGGTCTTGAAGCATCAGAAATTCTGGCTTCCTCCTCCTCCAGTGATTCGAGCTCCATACAACAACTCCAACAACTTCAACAACTCCAACAACAAGAACTCTAGTGGTCGTGGTTTCTCCCACCCACCCAACCCGAGCAACCAGTCGAAGAAGCAGTTTCAGTCTCAAGGCTCCAAGTCCAGTGGCTCTCATTTCCGTCCTCTCTCAGAAGTGACTTGCAACAAATGCACTCAGAAAGGTCACTAAGCCAACAGATGTCCGAATCCGAAGCGTCTTCCTCCTCCTCCACCTGTGAGTTCAGCTATTGTCAGGCATGATCCAAAGGCAGCAAGGGTCAATCTGATGAATGCAGCGCAAGCGGAGAATTCTTCTGATGTCATTTTGGGTAACCTTCCAGTGAACTCTATCCCTGCTAAACTTTTATTTGATTCGGGTGCTTCATGTTCTTTCATGTCTCAACCATTTGCATCCAAGTATAATGTTGACATCAAAAGTTTGCCAAGGGAGTTATCAGTTGTTTCTCCGGGGAGACGAATGCATTCCAGTATATATGCTCCGGATGTTTCTATTCGCATGGGTGATTATCGATTTTTGGCTTCTCCGGTGATTCTCGGCAATTCTGACATCGACCTCATCCTCGGAATGGTTGGCTTTCTCAGCACGATGCTCATATTGATTGTGCACAAAAGGAAGTCAAGTTGACTCATTCTGATGAAGATGTGATTATCTTCGCCTCCAGGGATAACACTATCCGGCTTTTCTCTCTCAATGATAAGGGCGAAATTAATGCCATATCTCAAATTCCGGTGGTGAACGAATATCAAGACGTCTTTCCTGAAGAACTTCCAGGCATGCCTCCACACCGTCAGGTGGAATTCGTTATTGAACTCGAGCCGGGTACTGAGCCAGCATGCCGGCGTCCGTACAAGCTCTCTCCGGATGAATTGAAGGAATTGAAGAAGCAGCTTGATAAGCAGGAGAGTATGGGTCTCATCAGGCCTAGTACATCTCCGTGGGGCTGTGGTGTCTTATTTGTCAAGAAGAAAGATGGCACGGAGCGTCTCTGTGTTGACTACCGACCATTGAACAAGAAGACGATTAAGAACAAGTATCCGCTCCCCAACATCAACGAACTCTTTGAGCAGCTCAAAGGAGCTAAAGTGTTCTCTAAGCTTGACCTCCGAATGGGCTATCATCAAATTCGCATTCGTGAGGAAGACATTCCCAAGACGGCCTTCAGAACGAGCTACGGTTCATACGAGTATACCGTCATGTCCTTCGGTCTCGCCAATGCTCCTCCTACCTTTTCAAGGATGATGCATTACATCTTCAACCCCTATACTGGCGAGTTTGTGCTTGTGTATCTGGATGATATTCTGGTGTTTTCCAAGAATGAAGAAGATCACGAAAAGCACTTACGTCTGGTTCTTGATCGACTCAGAGAGCATAAATTCTATGCCAAGTTCTCAAAGTGCGAGTTTTGGCTCGATAAGGTTTTGTACCTGGGCCACATCATCTCAGCTGACGGTATTGCGGTTAATCCCGAGAAAGTTGAAGCAATTGTCAACTGGGAAGCTCCTGAGAACGTCAAGCAGCTCCGCAGTTTTCTGGGTCTTGCCAGCTATTGCAGAAGGTTTGTTGAGAACTTCTCCAAGATTGCCAAGCCTCTTTCCAACCTGCTTCAGAAGAATGTCAAATACTTTTGGTCTCCAGAGTGTGAAGTGGCATTCAAAACTCTCAAAGATAAGCTTGTCTCTGCTCCAGTTCTGACTCCCCCGGATGAATCCAAGCCCTATGAAGTGTTCTGTGATGCTTCTCTTCAAGGTCTTGGTGGTGTGCTTATGCAAGATAAGAGAATTGTGGCATACACTTCTCGTCAGCTAAAGCCAAGTGAGAAGAACTATCCCACACATGATCTCGAGCTAGCAGCTGTGGTACATGCTCTGATTACGTGGAGACATCTGTTGTTGGGCAGAAAGGTCGACATCTTCACTGATCACAAGAGTTTGAAGTACATCTTCACACAGCCGCATCTGAACCTCCGTCAGACTCGTTGGGTTGAAATGATCCAAGAGTATAATCCCAGCATTGAATACACTCCTGGCAAGGCGAATGTGATTGCAGATGCTTTGAGCAGAAAGGCATATTGCAACAGCCTTCTTATCAAGCCGTACCAGCCTGAGCTTTGTGAAGCATTCAGGAAGCTCAACCTCCAAGTTGTTCCGCAGGGTTTTCTTGCAAATCTTCAAATTGCTCCTACCTTGGAAGATCAAGTCCGTGAGGCCCAGCTCAGTGATACCATGGTGAAGAAGGTGAAACATGGGATTGCAAAGGGCACTCCAAAATACAAGTGCTTCCGTGTTGATGAGAGAGATACCTTGTTCTTCGAGGACAGACTCGTTGTTCCCAAAGGTGATCTCAGGAAGCTCATAATGGAAGAAGCTCATGATTCTCTCCTTTCCATTCATCCTGGTAGTTCCAAGATGTATCAAGACCTCAAGCAGTCTTACTGGTGGACACGCATGAAAAGGGAAATTGCCCAATTCGTGAATGAATGTGATGTATGCAGAAGAGTGAAAGCAGAACATCAACGTCCAGTCGGTCTTCTCCAACCTCTTCCTATTCCCGAGTGGAAGTTCGACCACATTGAAATGGACTTCGTCACTGGTTTTCCTAAATCCAAGCGAGGAAATGATGCTATCTTTGTGGTGATTGACAAGCTTACCAAAGTCGCTCACTTCCTGCCAGTCAAGGAATCAATCAATGCAGCTCAACTTGCAGAGCTGTACACTTCCAGAATTGTGTCCCTACATGGCATTCCTCAAGTTATATCCTCAGACCGTGGAAGCTTGTTCACATCAAGGTTCTGGGACTCCTTTCAGTCCGCCATGGGCACGAAGATCAGATTCAACACTGCTTTTCACCCTCGGACTAGTGGTCAAGTCGAGCGCGTGAATCAGATTCTAGAAGACATGCTCAGAGCCTGTGTCATCTCCTTTGGCATGAAATGGGAAGACTGCCTTCCATTTGCCGAGTTCTCTTACAACAACAGCTTTCAAGCAAGTGCAGGCAAAGCACCGTTTGAAATTCTCTATGGCAGAAAGTGCCGTACCCCTCTCAACTGGTCTGAAACAGGCGAACGTCAACTCCTTGGCAATGACTTGATCTCAGAAGCCGAAGAAATGTGCAAAGTCATACGTGAGAATCTCAAGGCCGCTCAGTCGCGTCAGAAGAGCTACTATGACGGCAAGCATCGTGATTTGGCTTTCAACATCGGTGATCATGTCTATCTCCGAGTTTCTCCGATGAAAGGAACCCAAAGATTCGGTATCAAAGGAAAGCTTGCTCCTAGATACGTCGGGCCTTTCAAGATTCTTGGCAAAAGAGGCGACCTAGCCTATCAGCTTGAGCTCCCTCCCAACTTCGCAAATGTTCATGATGTCTTACATGTGTCTCAACTTCGCAAATGCTTCAAGGCACCTGAGCGCATGATTCCGTTTGAGGAGATTGATCTTCAACAAGACCTGTCCTACCGAGAGCATCCTGTTGCTATTCTCGAAGAAACCGAACGCAAGACCCGCAACAAGTCCATCAAGTTTCTGAAAGTCAAGTGGTCACATCACACAGACCGAGAAGCTACCTGGGAACGAGAAGATCATCTTCGTTCCGAGTACCCTTCCTTTTTCCAGTCCTAGATCTCGGGACGAGATCTTTTTGTAGTAGAGGAGAGTTTGTAATGCCCCGGATGTAATACTTTCCCTTTTGGGTATATAATATATCTCCGGCTTCATCTATTTCCATTCCGGGTTCTTGTCTTTCGGGTTTTCGTCGTTTTGTTGTGTGAGTGTGTGGCATTCATTCATATCATGTAGACATGTGCATCGCATTGCATTTGTGTTGTCGGTTGCATCCGGTTCCGCGTGTTTCTTCCCGTTGTCCGTTTCGCGTTCCGGAGCTCCCTCACGTGTCCGTGACGTCCCGTAGGCCTACTTTGTTGTTCGGGCGTGTAACGTTACCGGTGTGCCGCGAGGTTGTTTTGTGTGTTGTTGTTTTGTTGTGTGCAACCCGCCTCTCAAATCTCGTCTCGTTTGGACTCCGTTGGCTATCCCATCCGTTGATCGTGTGGGTCCAAAGTGCCTTCACTTTGTGTCCCGGAAACACCCCTACTGCAGTCTTTTATCTCCTCCTAGGCCTTTTAATCTACCCCCGCGATCGGATCCGTCGGATCGCGATCGGAGGGCTCCAAACATCCCTAAATTCCTCCCTAACCCTAAAAACTGCTATATATTAGACCCTAGTCTAATTTTGGCATCTCTTCTCCTTCCTCCTCCCTTCCCTAAAAATTCAGATCCACCAACCCCCTCTTCCACTTGGCAAGTCCCCTCCTGGGAACCAGCCACCGTTCCCACGAAGGAACCCAGCCGGCGCCCTCCGCTCGGTCCACCTGGGAGGACCGATCGGCGCCAGGAGTCAACGCGTCGGCCTCTCCGCTCGATCCTTCCGCGCCAGGACTTTTCCCTTCGCCATCGACAGATCCAGGCCTCGCCGTCGATCGATCCAGCCGGCCTGGTCCCCACTTCGCCGCTTCCCCGGCCCGTTCGCCTCAACCGCCGAGGCCTGGGCTTCTCCCGCCGTCGACCGAGGCCGCGGTCGCCAGGAGCGCTCGCCTGGGCCGAGGCGCCCAGCGGCCCAGTCGCCTCTCCCCCGCGCCGCTTCGCGGGCCCTCCGCCAGGCCACCGCGGGCAGGCCGCCGCCTCCTCCCGCGGGCCGCCGCACCGAGGCCCGGCCTCCTCCTCTCGGTGGGCCGCGCCGCACCGAGCCGGGCCGGCTCAGCCAAGCTCCGCCGCCTCGTCAGTTCCTTCCCGGGCCAGATCCGGCCTCCTGGGCCCGTTTATCTCCAGATCTGAGGTTGTTGGAATTTCTTCCAAGTCCCTGTTATATTTGATCTGTGATGCAATGTTTGACCTGCTCTAACTTTTTGTCTGTTGCTCCGATTCGCGCGTGTAGCATGTCCAGACGTTCGTAGAGACTTGCTCTACGTTTTATCTGTTGTTGTCATGCATGTTAGAGATCATTTAGGTGCTCGTTTTGCTGTTGCAAGAGTGCATCATGATATAAACTGCTGCTATGTGTTATTTTTATGCCACCTTTGCCATGTGATATCTTTTAGCTCGTTTGTCCGAATGATGCAAATGACATGTCCACGTGTTCGTCTTGCCATGATCTACATGTTGTATGTGATAGGTTGCATGGTAGATTTATTATTGCCTTGTTATCATCGTTGCAAAGTGTCATGTGGCTGTAATGTGTTTTCACTTGTTACGAAATGCCATCTTGTTGAGCTCGTTGCTATCGTTGTGTTTACCTCCATGAAGCATGCTTGTGAGTTTCGGGATCATCTTCATGTGTACTTTGATGAGGTGCTTACCTTTTGCCATGATTAGTTTCGAGGTGATTTAAACATGCTCTTTTAGATGCTATGATGATATTGCTGTTTTAGGACTTAGTGGTTTTTTCACTAAGTCTGAAATCTGTAACGTTCCGATGCCATGTTCGTGTGATGTTCTAGGACAAAGCATGATAGTTTTGGAGTGGATTTTGATTGTTCCTTGTAGTATATATTATTGTCTTTCCATTCATGTCCTCACATGTCTATTTAAGTGGCTGTAGCATGTTTATCTTTTGCTCCAAAGTTTCAATAAAAATTCTGCTGCCAGAATTTTATTGTCAAGTTCAATATGTCCAAGATCATTGCTATTGATCCGTGGCTCCGTTGGGGGTGCACCTTTGGACTTAGTTGCTGTAGTATATGTCTAGTTTGTGTTCATGTCCTTTGCCATGTTATTTGAGTGCTGTAGCTTAATTATTTTGAGCTCCGAAGTTGCTATGTTGCTGTAATTTTCAGCTTTCGCTCATTTCTTGTTTCGGGCATAACTTTTAGCCCGTAACTCCGATTTCAGCGAATCTTATATCAAACTTGATTGATTTTCTGTGTAGATTAATAATATCAGATTGTTATCATGTTTTGAGGTGATTTGCTTGAGTGATATTTTCCGTGCTCCGTGTGCATCCTTAGTGCATCCATCATGCATCCATCTTTTTCGAGTGCGCATTGCATCTTGTTGATTTGTGCTTGGTGTGATTGTTTTGTTTAGAGCCGGGAGCTGAGTCTGAGTTCGAGTACGAGCACGAGGTTTCCAACGAGGTTGAGCACGAGGACCCTTCTTACGATCCGAACGACTTCTCTTCAGGCAAGATGACCGAACCCCGATAACATTACTATCTTTGCCTATTGCTAGTAGTCTCGATCTATAGTTTTGCCTCGATGCCCATGATCTTCTTGTCAGCCTCCTACTTGTAACCAATTGCCATGTTTAACCAACCTACCTATGCAAACCGTTGCTTGGCTAAGTACGCTTCGCTCAGCCCTTCTTATAGCATTGCTAGTTGCAGGTGAAGATCGAAGATGCTTGCTTCATGTTGAAGTTTGGTTGGGTTATATCACACTATATAAATGCTTAAAAATGAAATCATCTATATATTGGCAAGGGTGGAAGGCTAAGCCTTTTGCTTGGTGATTTGTTCCACTCATGCCGTTAGGAACCGTATAAACCGGTGTTATGTTCCTTGATTATGCGTTCCTAACACGGTTGGGGTGTATGGGACCCCCTCGATAAACCGCTAAGTGCTAAGTCTTTTCCAGCAAGTCCCAACATTGGTACTATTTGCCTAATAACAAACTAAAATTGCATAGGGAGTTATAAACCCTTTTTCTTAATCAACAACCCCGGGCCAGTGCTCCACATGAGTGTTGGTCCGAACTGGGGGTCCTGCGGGGCCACCTCAAGGAAACTCGAGGTTTGGTAAAAACCCGTAGCATCACCCATCCGGTCGTGTCCTGAGACTTAGATACGCGCGGCTACTATCAGGGTGTCGACACGCCGGGAGGATTTGCTGGATTAGCCTTACCTTAGTTCGGTATATCTTGAGCACGTGATTTCGAGGATACTCGGGTCTTCCCACTTTGGAGTTGCGACTCCGCGGATCGTGGGCTTGTAATGGGTCAAGTTGGAACACCCCTGCAGGGTTTGAACATTCGAAAGCCGTGCCCGCGGTTATGTGGCAGATGGGAGCTTGTTAATTCCGGTTGTAGAAAACTTGACACAATGTTTCTAATACACTACCAGCGTGTGTTCCGTGACTGTCAATTTCCGAATAGGGATTCGGGAGTTGAACACGGAGGGGTTATGTTTGTTGAGCTTGTAGCTAGGATCACTTCGTGATCACTTCTCGCCGAGGCTTTCTCTTCTCGCTCTCACTCACGTAAGCTAGATGCTAGTTGCTGCTGCAGACACTTGTTCTTTCTTCAGCCTTATCCTCACCCAGAGGCTTAAATAGTCTTGTTACCCGGAGACGGGATTGCTGAGTCCTCTGTGGCTCACAGTTACTTCACCACACCAGATGCAGGTCCAGCTGTGAGCTATCCAGGTGATGGCACCGAGCTGGATTGGGAGTACGACGAGGAGCGTAGTCGGTACTATGTGCGATACCCGGATGATCAGTAGTGGAGACTCTTACTAGGATTCGATCCGCCTGTGGTTTATTTATCTGAGTTTGGTATTCTGCATTTGGGTTTTTGCCCTTAGAGGGTTGTGATGTTCTTAATGTATGATGTTTGAGACTTGTACTGTAATTCTGTGACGTGGCGAGTGTAAGCCAACTATTTTCTGTTTACAATCCCCTCTTTTACATGAGATGTGCAAAGATTACCGAACTTGAGATCATTCTAGGATGGATTTATGCCTTTAAGTCGTGCCTCGACACGTAGGAGGTATAACTCCATCCTGGGCATTACAGGGGCATCCCCAAGCTTAGGCTCTTGGTTGTCCATGAATATTACCTTGGGGTGCCTTGGGCATCCCCAAGCTTAGGCTCTTCCCACTCCTTATTCCATAGTCCATCGAATCTTTACCCAAAACTTGAAAACTTCACAACACAAAACTCAACAGAAAACTCGTAAGCTCCGTTAGTATAAGAAAATAAAACCACCACTTAGGTACTATTATTAACTAATTCTAAATTCATATTGGTGTAATATCTACTGTATTTCAACTTCTCTATGGTTCATACCCTTCGATACTACTCATAGATTCGTCAAAATAACCAAACAACACACGAAAAATAGAATCTGTCAAAAACAGAACAGTGTGTAGCAATCTATAACTTTCGAATACTTATGTAACTCTAAAAATTCTTAAATAAATTGGTGGACGTGAGGAATTTGTCTATTAATCATTTGCAAATATAATAAACCTAAAAAGCACTCTTCTGTAAAAAATGGTAGCTAATCTCGTGAGCGCAAAGTTTCTGTTTTTTACAGCAAGATCACATTAACATTCACCCAAGTCTTCCCAAAGGTTCTACTTGACACTTTATTGAAATAAAAGATATAAAACATGATTACTACAGTAGCTTAATCATGTGAACACACAAAAATAGTAGGGGTAAATATTGGGTTGTCACCCAACAAGCGCTTTTCTTTAATGCCTTTTAGCTAGGCGTGATGATTTCAATGATGCTCATATGAAAGATAAGAATTGAAACATAATAAGAGCATCATGAAGAATATGGCTAGCACATTTAAGTCTAACCCACTTCCTATGCACAGGGATTTTGTGAGCAAACAACTTATGGGAACTATAATCAACTAGCATAGGAAGGGAGAACGAGCATAACTCCAAGATTTTAAGCACATAGAGAGGAAACTTGATATTATTGCAATATGTAGAAGCATATGATCCTCTCTCATAATAATTTTCAGTAGCATCATGAATGAATTCAACAATATAACCAGCACATAAAGCATTCTTTTCATGATCTACTTGCATAGAAATTTTACTACTCTCCACATAAGCAAATTTATTCTCATCAATAGTAGTGGGAGCAAACTCAACAAAATAACTATCATGTGAAGCATAATCCAATTGAAAATTAAAATCATGATGATGAGTTTCATGGTTATCTTTATTCTTTATAGCATACGTGTCATCACAATAATCATCATAAATAGGAGGCATGCTTTCATCATAATAAATTTGCTCATCAAAACTTGGGGGACAAAAAATATCATCTTCATCAAACATAACATCCCCAAGCTTGTGGCTTTGCATATCATTAGCATCATGGGTATTCAAAGAATTCATACTAACAACATTGCAATCATGCTCATCATGCACATATTTTATGCCAAGCATTCTATGTAATTCTTCTTCTAGTACTTGAGCACAATTTTCCTTCCCATCATTTTCACGGAAGATATTACAAAGATGAAGCATATGAGGCAACCTCAATTCAATTTTTTTTGTAGTTTTCTTTTATAAACTAAACTAGTGATAAAACAAGAAACTCAAAGATTCGATTGCAAGATCTAAAGATATACCTTCAAGCACTCACCTCCCTGGCAACGACGCCAGAAATGAGCTTCATGTCTACTATGCAACCTACTTCTCGTAGACGTTGTTGGGCCTCCAAGTGCAGAGGTTTGTAGGACAGCAGCAAATTTCCCTCAAGTAGATGACCTAAGGTTTATCAACCGTGGGAGGCGTAGGATGAAGATGGTCTCTCTCAAACAACCCTGCAACCAAATAACAAAGAGTCTCTTGTGTCCCCAACACACCCAATACAATGGTAAAGTGTATAGGTGCACTAGTTCGGCGAAGAGATGGTGATACAAGTGCAATATGGATGGTAGATTTAGGTTTTTGTAAACTGAAAACATAAAAACAGTAAGGTAACTAATGATAAAAGTGAGCATAAACGGTATTGCAATGCATTGAAACAAGTCCTAGGGTTCATACTTTCACTAGTGCAAGTTCTCTCAACAACAGTAACATAACTGGATCATATAACTATCCCTCAACATGCAACAAAGAGTCACTCCAAAGTCACTAATAGCGGAGAACAATCGAATAGATTATTGTAGGGTACGAAACCACCTCAAAGTTATTCTTTCTTATCGATCTATTCAAGAGTCCGTAGTAAAGTAGCATGAAGCTATTCTTTCCGTTCGATCTATCTTAGAGTTCATACTAGAATAACACCTTAAGATACAAATCAACCAAAACCCTAATATCACCTAGATACTCCATTGTCACCTCAAGTATCCGTGGGCATGATTATACAATATGCATCACACAATCTCAGATTCATCTATTCAACCAACACAAAGAACTTCAAAGAGTGCCCCAAAGTTCCTATTAGAGAGTCAAGACGAAAACGTGTGCCAACCCTTATGCATAGATTCCCAAGGTCACGGAACCCGCAAGTTGATCACCAATACATACATCAAGTAGATCATGTGATATCCCATTGTCACCATAGATAAGCACATGCAAGACATACATCAAGTGCTCTCAAATCCTTAAAGACTCAATCCGATAAGATAACTTCAAAGGGAAAACTCAATCCATTACAAGAAGGTAGAGGGGGAGAAACATCATAAGATCGAACTATAATAGCAAAGCTCGCGATACATCAAGATCATGCCATCTCAAGAACACGAGAGAGAGAGAGAGATCAAACACATAGCTACTAATTGTAATGCCCCGGATGTAATACTTTCCCTTTTGGGCATATAATATATCTCCGGCTTCATCTATTCCATTTCGGGTTCTTTGTATTTCGGGTTTTCGTCGTTTTGTTGTGTGCGTATGTGGCATTCATTCATATCATGTAGTCATGTGCATCGCATTGCATTTGTGTTGTCGGTTGCATCTGGTTCCACGTGTTCCTTTCCGTTGTCCGTTTCGCGTTCCGGAGCTCCCTCACGTGTCCGTGGCGTCCCGTAGGCCTACTTGTTGTGTGGTCGTGTAACGTTACCGGTTTGGCGCGAGACTTGTCGTGTGTTGTTGTTTTGTTGTGTGTAACCTGCCTGTCAAATCTCGTCGCGTTTCGAGTCCGTTTGCTTCCCCAACAGTTATCCGTGTGGGCTCAAAGTGCCTCCACTTTGAGGCCCAAGACATCCCTCCAACAGCCCACTTCCCTCCGCTTGGCCCATCCAAACTCCCCTCGCGATCGGATCCGTCGGATCACGATAGGAGGGCTCTAAAACACCCCAAATTCCTCAAACCCTAGCACCTACCCTATATAAACACCCCCATGCCATTTTTGGCAGCCTAATCCTTCTCCACCTACCTCTAGCTCCTCCTCCCTCAATTTTCGGATCTGGTCAGCTCCATTTCGCCACTTGGCAAGTCCCCTCCTCACCACCAGTCACCGCCGCCGTTTTCCACCGAAGCCTCGAGCCCCTGGCTGGGTTTCGATCGAGTCAACGGCCTCCCCAGCGATCGTTGGATCCCGCTCGGCCTCCCGCGTTGCCACAGCGCCAAGGCCCACCGATCCAGCCGCCGTGGACCACTTCCTCGCCTGCTCCCGATCGGCCAGATCGACCGAGGCGCCGCGCCGCATCGCCCGCTGGGCCAGGCCCGTCCTGCCGCCTCCTCCCGCATCGATCGCCTGGGCCCTCCTCGCCAGCGCCGGCCCAGGGGCTCGCCTCCCCGCCGAGCGGCTCGGGCGTCACTCTGTTCCCACCTTCGCTAGGCCGAGCAGATCCCGAAGGCCCGCAGCCAGCCGCGCCGCCGCACCTGGGCCGCCTCCACCGGGCCAGATCCAGGCCTCCTTCCACTCCGGGCCCAGCCGAGCCCCAGCCGTCGGGCCTCTGCACCGCCTCCCCGCGGGCCGGCCCTTTCAGCCGCGGGCCGCCGCCTTCCAGTCCGCCAGATCCGCTCCAGCCGCCCTCGCGCGGGCCGCGCCAGATCCAGCCCGTTGTGGGTTTTTCCCTCAGATCTGAAGGTTGTTTTTCAAACCCTAGATCTAATCCCTGTTAATTTTTGTGTGCTGATGCTAGTTTCAACTTCTGATATCTTTTAGTGTGTTTATCCGTTTTGCGCAAATAGCATGTCCAGACGTTCGTGGTGATTAGCACTACGATTCATTCCATTATGCCATGCATGTTAGAGATCATCTAGGTGCTTATTTTTCTGTTGCACGAGTGCATCCCGGTATAAATTGCTGCTATGTGATGTTTTTATGCCATCTTTGCGATGTGATATCTTTTAGCTCGTTTATCCGAATGATGCAAATGGCATGTCCACGTGTTCGTCTTGCCATGCTCTACATGTTGCTTGTGTTAGGTTGCATGATAGATTTATTCTTGCCATGGTTATCTTCGTTGCAAAGTGCCATGTGGCTGTGATGTTGTTTAACTTGTTATGAAATGCCATCTTGTCGAGCTCGTTGCTATCGTTGTGTTTATCTCCATGATGCATGCTTGTATGTTTCGGAATCACCATCATGTGTACTTTGATGTGGTGCTTACCACTTGCCATGTTTAGTTTCGAGGTGACTTAAACTTGCTCTTTTAGACACCATGATGAAACTACTGTTTTGACACTTAGTGGATTTTCACTAAGTCTGAAATCTGTAACGTTCCGATGCCATGTTTGCTTACTGCTCTAGGACAAATCATGATAGTTTTGGAGTGTCTCTTGATGGTTCCTTGTAGTATATATTGTTGGATTTCCATTCATGTTCTCACATGCCTATTTAAGTGGCTGTAGCATATTTAACTTTTGCTCCAAAGTTTCAATAAAATCCTGCTGTCAGAATTTTATTGTCAAGTTCAATATGTCCAAGCTTGTTGCTATTGATCCGTGGCTCCTTTGGGGGTGCACCTTTGGACTTATTTGCTGTAGGATATGTATAGTTTATGTTCATGCTCTTTGCCATGTTGTTTGAGTGTTGTAGCTTAATAATCTAGTGCTCCGAAGTTGCTATGTTGCTGTAATTTACAGCTTGTGCTTGTTTCTTGTTTCGGGCATAACTTTTAGCCCGTAGCTCCGTTTTCAGCGAGTCTTATATGAAACTTGATTGATTTTCCGTGTAGATTCATAATCTCCTATTGTTATCATGTTTTGAGGTGTTTTGCTTGAGTGCTATTTTCCGTGCTCCGTGTGCTCCCTTAGTGCATCCATCATGCATCCATCATTTTTGTGTGCGCATTGCATCTTGTTGATTCGTGCCTTGTGTGATTGTATTGTTTAGAGCCGGAAACTAAGACCGAGTACGAGTTCAAGCACGAGGTTACCAACGAGGTTGAGCACGAGGACCCTTCTTACGGTCCGAACGACTACACTTCAGGCAAGATGACCGAACCCCGATAACATTATTATCTTTGCCTATTGCTAGTAGTTCCGCTCTATAGTTTTGCCTCGATGCCCATGTCTTTCATGTCAGCCTCCTACTTGTAACCATTACCATGTTTAACGACCCTACCTATGCAAACCGTTGCTTGGCTAAGTACGCTTCGCTCAGCCCCTCTTATAGCATTGCTAGTTGCAGGCGAAGTTCGAAGATGCTTGCTTCATGTTGAAGTTTGGTTGGGTTATATCACACTATATAAATGCTTAAAATGAAATCATCTATATATTGGCAAGGGTGGAAGGCTAAGCCTTTTGCTTGGTGATTTGTTCCACTCATGCCGTTAGGAACCGGATAAACCGGTGTTATGTTCCTTGATTATGCGTTCCTAACACGGTTGGGGTGTATGGGACCCCCTCGATAAACCGCTAAGTGCTAAGTCTTTTCCAGCAAGTCCCAACATTGGTACTATTTGCCTAATAATTAATTAAACTTGCATAGGGAGTAATTAACCCTCTTTATTAATTCTACAACCCCGGGCCAGTGCTCCACATGAGTGTTGGTCCGAAACGGGGAGCCTGCGGGGCCACCTTGGGGAAACCCGAGGGCTGGTAAAAACCCGTAGCTTCACCCATCCGGTCGTGTCCTGAGACTTAGATACGCGCGGCTACTATCAGGGTGTCGACACGCCGGGATGATTTGCTGGATTAGCCTTACCTTAGTTCGGAGTATCTTGAGCACGGGATTCCGAGAATACTCGGGTCTTCCCACTTTGGAGTTGCGACTCCGCGGATCGTGAGCTTGTAATGGGCCAAGTTGGAACACCCCTGCAGGGTTATGAACTTTCGAAAGCCGTGCCCACGGTTATGTGGCAGATGGGAGCTTGTTAATATCCGGTTGTTGATAACTTGACACATTGTTCTAATACACTACCAGCGTGTGTACCGTGACTATCAATTTCCGAATAGGGATTCGGGAGTTGAACACGGTGGGGTTATGTTTGTTGAGCTGTAGCTAGGATCACTTCGTGATCATCTTTCGCCCGAGGCACTTCTCTTCTCGCACTCGTTCACGTAAGCTAGTGCTAGTTGCTGCTGCAGACACTTATTCTTTTCTTCAGCCTTATCCTCTCCCAAGGCTTAAATAGTTTTGTTACCCGGGAACGGGATTGCTGAGTCCTCTGTGGCTCACAGTTACTTCACCACACCAGATGCAGGTCCAGTGGTGAGCTATCCAGGTGATGGCACCGAGCTAGTCTGGGAGTATGACGAGGAGCGTAGTCGATACTATGTTCGATATCCTGATGATCAGTAGTGGAGACTTCTACTAGGATTCGATCCGACCTGTGGATTTAGTTATGTTTGGTATCTTGCCATTTGGATTTTACCCTTAGAGGGTTGTGATGTTTTAGTGTATGATGTTTGAGACATGTATTGTATTTGTGTGACGTGGCGAGTGTAAGCCAACTATGTTTATGTTTTCCATCCCCCTTTTTACATGAGTTGTGCAAAGATACCAGACTTGCGATCATTCCAGCATGGGGTTAAGTCTCTAAGTTGTGCCTCGACACGTAGGAGATTTAGTCCCATCCTGGGCATTACACTAATACATACCCTCAGCCTCGAGGGTGAACTACTCCCCCCTCGTCATGGAGAGCGTCGGGATGATGAAGATGGACACCGGAGAGGGATTCCCCCTCCGGCAGGGTGCCGAAGCGGGTCTAGATTGGTTTTTGGTGGCTCCAGAGTCTTGCGACGGCGGAACTCCCGATCTAGGTTTCTTTTCGGGGGTTTCTGTATTCATAGGAATTTTTGGCGTCGGTCCCACGTGAGGGGGTCTCCGAGTCGTCCACGAGATAGGAGGGTGAGCCCGGGGGTAGGGTGCGTCCTCCACCCTCGTGGACGGCTCGGGACTCTTCTGGCCCAACTCTTTTACTCCGGGGGCTTCTTTTGGTCCATAAAAAATCATCAAAAATTGGCACGTCAATTGGACTCCGTTTGGTATTCCTTTTCTTGCTATACTCAGAAACAAGGGGAAAACAGAAACTTGCAGTGGGCTCTGGGTTAATAGGTTAGTCCCAAAAATCATATAAAAGTGTATATTAAAGCCCACTAAACATCCTAGAAGGATAATATAATAGCATGGAACAATCAAAAATTATAGATATGTTGGAGACATATCATCACACCGTCGTGCTGACGGAACTCTCCCCGCGACCTTAACTGGATCAAGAGTTCGTGGGATGTCATCAAGCTGAACGTGTGCTGAACGCGGAGGTGTCGTACGTTCGGTGCTTGGATCGCTTGGATCGCGAAGACGTTCGACTACATCAAGGGCGTTACTAAAAGCTTCCGCTTTCGGTCTACGAGGGTACGTGGACACACTCTCCCCGCTCGTTGCTATGCTTCTCCTAGATAGATCTTGCGTGGTCGTAGGAAATTTTTGAAATACTACGTTCCCCAACATGTTGTTCATAAGATATGGCCCAAATTACATTTTTGTGCGAAGGAACCTACTAAGGGGAGAAGATAGAGAAAACTTTGTCTACTATGCTCCCTTCAGATAGGATCCTCCAACAACAATACCATGATCGTAACTACGCTGTCTATTCCGAGCTTATTCACATGTTACTTCAGGCTAAAAAGCATGATGAGCTACTCACTAAGAATGGCTCTCAGTGCCGGGTTGGGCACAACCTTTACCTGAAGTTCATCTGAATGTCGCGAATAGAAAAAAGTTTAATGGTAACTTTTGGGGTAAACAATCCAATTTCGAGTATAAATGAAAGCGCATTGGGAACAGAAGATCTAGAAACCCAGGCAAGGGAAAATGCACTTCAAAGCCAGGTTTGATAAATCTAAGCTTTGCAACAAGTGTGGATGCTACACGCATTCCACTGAAAAGTGCACAATGCCCAAGCATCTGGTTATGATGTACCAGCAATCTCAGGGACGTAAAGCACCTCAAGGGAAAAGGTTTGAAGCCAACTTCAACCTTCATTCGCATAGTGTAGAAGGAGTCGGTGGTTCGCACGATGTTCCTCCTGGACCGAGCAACGCCATGATTCCTTATCTGCCAAAGGATCCTACTAAAACGGAGAACATCTTGATTGAGTACACCACAAACAACATGTTTGCCGACTTTGACTAGTCCCCCAATCTCCTTAGTGATCTACTTAAATATGTCCATTTGTGATGATTGTAATAAGAACATAAGTTTGGTGTTGTCTTTATATTGTATTGTATCAACACATTTGATATAATAAGATTGTATTCAACTCCCTCCGTCCCATAGTATAAGAATGTTTTTCACACTAGTATAGTGCGAAAAACGTTCTTATATTATGGGACAAAGGGAGTATGTATTAACATGAGTTTTCTTATTGAAAATTCTTTTGTTTGATATAGTATTCTACGGGGATAATCCGATGGAAGAGGAATTATGTCTTGTGGACAGTGGTACCACAAACTCCATATCGAGGGAGATGAAATATTTTCAAACTCTGAAAAAGATGAATGGAGATATTCTAATTATCGCTGGACGCGATACAGTGATTGTTGGTACTGGACGTGCCATATTCACCCTCCCAAGTGGTACACAAGTGACAATTTAGGATTCTTTGGTGTATCCCAATTCTTCACGTAACTGATTAGTTATTGAGATATCCGTAAAAATGATTTTTATATTGAAACCCATGAAAACAACAAAGAGGAGTATCTACTCTTTACTAAAGATCACGGATATGGCAAAAAGATACATGAGAAAATTCCTTCTCTATCGTCTGGTTTGTACTATACGTACGTTAAACCCGTGGAACATGTTGCATACAAAGTAATTTCTTAGAATGTTAACGCATTCCAAACCTGGCATGATCGCCTAGGCCATCCCGAAATCGAGATGATGAGAAACATTTCTAGCAATTCTATTGGTCATAATTTGCTTCAGTCAAAATTTCCTCAATCTTCAGAGTTTGTGTGCACATCTTGTGCCACATGAAAGCTAATTTTGAGCCCTCGCACCTCAAAATGCATGCTGAACCACTTCAGTTCCTTGAACGTATTCAAGGAGACATTTGTGGTCCCATTCAACCATTATCTGGACCTTTCAGGTATTTCATGGTTCTGATTGACGCATCTACACGATGGTCATACGTGTATCTTTTATCCACACGGAACCATGCATTTGCCAATATAATGAGGAAAGCCATTAAATTGCAAGCCCATTATCCAGAATGTCGAATTAAATCAATTCGAATGGACAATGCCGCAGAATTCTCCTCACGTACTTTCAATGATTATTACCTGGCTTTGGGGACTGAAGTTCATCACCCTGTTTCATATGTCCATACACAAAATGGTTTGGTTGAATCATTGATTAAGAGGATCAAACTCATTACAAGACCTTTGTTTATGAATTGCAACTTGCCAACCTCTTGTTGAGGTCATGTTGTTTTACATGCTGCTGACTTAATACAATTGAGGACAACTGCATATCACAGTTCTTCCCCTCTGGAATTGATACGTGGAAATCCTCCTAGCATTTCCAATCTGCGTAAGTTCGGATGTGCTGCATACATGCGGATCTCACCACCACAGTCGACATCTATGGGCCCACACACAAAGTTGGGGATCTATGTGGGGTACAAATCACCGTCAATTTTTAAGTACATGGAACCCCTGATTGGGGATCTGTTCACAGCCCGCCATGCTGATTGCATATTTGATAATGAACATTTTGCGGCATAGGGGAGATTTCAAGTACCAGAAAGAATGCCCGGAAATTGATTGGAATGCTCATGCCATTCCATCCTCTGATTCACGTACCCATGAGACCGAACTTCAAGTTCGGAAGATTGTTAATTTGCAACATCTTCCAAATAATCTGCCAGATTTATTTACTGATATGAAAGGTGTTACAAAATCCTTTAGTCCGACCAGAAACGCGTCAGAAAGAGTGGAGGTACTAATAAAAAACACTCAACTCCCTATACCTAAAAAGAGGGGGAGTAGTGCAGCCTTTGACATGGGGCATGCTTCTAGCAAGCAACAAAGGAAACCGAGAAGAAAAACCTCCGAGTCAGTAAATGCAGGTCAACTCAACATTGACAAACACCTGATGGGTAGTATACACCTAGTGGAAGGGCAACCTCCACAACCCAACTCTAGTGTGCACAAACTGACTAGGACATCGGAACACCCAGACTCAATCATATTGAGAAATCACGAAGAGTCACTAGGGTGCAGTAAATTTCCATCAACTATGTTGATTCTGGAGAATCATTTGACCGTAAGACTACGACTGTCGACATATATTTTGCTGAAAAGATTGCAGATGCCCTTCTCACTTATCATGATCCAAGATCTATCGTTGAGTGTCAAAAGCGCTCCGACTGGCCTAAATGGAAGGATGCAATCCAAGTAGAAATTGCCTGCTTAACAGAAGAAAGGTATTCACTGAAGCAATACCGACACCTCCCAGTGTTTTCCCTGTGTGATTCAAATGTTTTTTTAGGAAACGAAATGAGAGTAATGAGGTGGTGAGATATAAAGCGATGCTCGTAGCACAAGGTTTCACGCAGAAACCCGGCGTTGATTTCACTGAAACATATTCCCCAGTAATGAGTGCAACCACTTTCCGATATCTTATATCCTTTGCAGTGCAAAATCGTCTATCTATGCAGTTGATGGACGTCCTGATCGCATATCTTACGGGTCACTATTCGAACATATATATGAAGGTTCCTGGCGGAATCTCGGTCCCAAATAAAAATGCAAAACGCAACATGTATTGTGTAAAGCTGAATAAGTCATTATATGGCTTAAAGCAGTCGGGACGGATGTCGTACAACCGACTCAGTAAGTTCCTTCTTCAGAAAGGTTACTCCAATAGTGTTGATTGCCCACGTGTCTTCATAAAAAAGTCCTCTGCAGAATTTTGCATCATTTTTGTGTATGTTGATGATCTCAAACATCATTGGCAACACACCAGACATTGATGAAGCACGCAATCACCTTAAGATAGAATTTGAGACGAAGGATTTGGGTAAAACCAAAATTTGCTAAGGCATTCAACTTGAGCACCTTCTCTTAGGAATCATGGTACACCAATCTGCTTATATCCAGAAAATATTATAGAAATTCAATATGGACAAATCCTATCCGTCTAAAACTTTCATGGTGGTTCGATCTCTAGACGTAGAGAAAGACCCATTCTGGCCAAAGGATGATGGGGAAGAGTTGTTCGGAACCTAAAGTTCGATACTTCAGTGATGTTGGAGCGCTTATGTATCTTGCAAAGTGCACGAGACCTGATATTGCATTTGCAGTAAATCTACTTGCTAGACATAAAGCAGCTCCCACCAAACGCCATTGATCTAGAGTGAAGAATATCTCCATGGCACAAATGATCTTGGCCTATTTTTCCAGTTCCAGAAAAATCGGGACTCTGATATGATTGGATATGCAGATGCCGGCTATTTATCTGATCCCCATAATACCAGATCATAGACCGTCTTTTTGTTCCTACACGGTGGCACTGCTATATCATGAAAGTCTTCAAAACATACTCTTGTGGCAACATCTACCAATCATTCTGAAATAATTTCATTATTTGAAACATGTGAATGTGTATGGCTTTACAGAACGATAAACCACATACAACAGGCATGTGGAATTGGTTTGATAAAATCACCTATCATCATCTATGAAGATAATCCGGCCTATATTGCACATATGCAAACATGATACATTAAGAGTAATATCACTAAGCATATTTCTTCTAAGTGGTTTTCCCCATGATCTTCAGCAAAGCGGGGAAATAAACGTCTTGCAAATCAGATCATGCGACAATCTTGCTGATATATTTACCAAGTCTCTACTAAATTCTACATTTCAGAAATATGTTCATGGAATTAGCATGCGACGACTTCGAGGCTTGCAAGCACCAGGGGGAGTCTCTTCTTGAGATATCACAGTTCAAACATCACATTACGCTATATCTCTCTTTGTGAGTATATAACCTCATCAAAGATTTTATGAAGAACTTTTGAAGGAGAATCTTTTGAAATGATAGAGCTTTCCAGACAACCGTGAAGATGATTCTATATGGTCAAGCATAGATTAGAGGAAGTGTTAAGATTAAACTATAATCTGTAATTAAGGAAAGTCTTCCCTTACCCAATGAACAAGCGGTTGCACCCGCACGGACGCCCCTATCCGTCGCAACGGTCGCATCCCCTGAAACCGATGCCTCCTCTGGATCCAAAAATGCTAGACATACAAAGATTTACAAGCTTTTACACGCTTTTTCCATCTAACAACCAATCACAAACCTCTCCTCCCCTGATTTTAAGAGGGGTGGGCCGCCCCGCTCACCTATTGACCAATCAAGGTTAACCCACCCTGTAAAAGTCTGTAAATTGTTTGTACGTGTAGCATTGCTCCTCTGGATCCTCTGTCCCTCCAGAAGAACCCTGTAAACATCGATCAAGACTACTCGATCATTTGATTTCGAACAGATACTTGGCTGCTTCTTGTGAGGCCGTGAGCACCCCGGCTTCTGGAATTCGTCGAACACAAATCCACGACACAGTTTGAAATTTTGAATCACAAACGGCTGGGGCCTCGCCTTCTCGAGACACCACCGCAAGCATCTGCATACCCCCCGGCTTCCCCGCCCTTCTCCTCTCCGGTCGCCCTCTCCTTCCGTTCGCGAAGCAGCCACTCCGCTCTCGCTCCCGTCGAACCCAGCACCTCGAATTCCACTTCCACCACCTATCCTCCCCCTCTCGTCTCCTACCTCGCTCGTGCCGCTCGATTCGGCCGGGAAATCCTAAGGCTACTCGGCTCCGATCGGTGGCGCGCGCCAAGTGCTCGACGATACTCCTCGTGCCGGATCCCTCACCTCCGATCGCTCCGTTTCTGCAGGAGTGCGATGGGGCCTCTCGGCGATTCGTACGCGCTGCGCTGTGTCTCCGACCTGCCCCCGCCGTTCCGCGCCGTGTTTGGGTTCAGGTTCGTGCGTGGCGATGCATACGCCCATCAAACTCCGCGGTTGTTTTTTTGTTTCTACATTGTTCTTCCGCAAAATTCCGTTTGGTTGGACGATCGCACAGTAGCTTGAGATTTAGAGTAGCCTCGTGGGGCATGAGACTAAACTGGCAAGCTAATAGCTTCATTATGGCGGAAAATTAGGCATCACCGCGGGGAGGAATTTGGACTGCTTTGTCTCTGTGGCATGATGGAGCTGGGATGGTCCTCAATAGTCATTGTCCCTTCTCTTCTGTCTGCTCTGCAGGTACTTCAACTCCTTGCAGAGCGAGTGCTTCCCGGTGTGTTTCCTCTCAGATGTAAACATGGTTGTCTCTGCGCCTACTGGGAGTGGTAAGACCGTACTGTTTGAGCTTTGCATTCTGAGGCTCTTCTCGAGGTTCCTCACAACGGATTGGAGGTTCAATTTGATAAAAGGAACTCTGAAAACAGTACGTGCTGACTAGCTTTTCTCAGACAACGTTGGGACTAAGATTGGGAGTCTAGCTAGGATACTAATTGTTTCCACTCCGTGCTTCATTGGGGTTGCGTGGTTAGATCTATATCGCTCCCATGAAGGCGTTGGTGCAGGACAAGATGCGCGACTGGAAACTGAAGCTGGGCTCATTGGGGATAAATTGCTTGGAGATGACTGGTGATAGTGAATTCTTTAACAAGAAGGCCATACATGATTCAGATTTGATCCTCACCACTCCTGAGGTATATGTCACTACTTATTTTGCTTCTTATTAAATAAACCTCTGCTTATGCAAACTATTTCCCTATTTTTTTAACCAACATTTGCATGCAGAAGTTCGATTCTATGAGTCGTCATGGAATAAGGGATGGAGGATTGGGTTTCTTCAGTGATATTGCTCTGGTCCTTATTGACGAAGTTCATCTTCTCAATGATCCACGTGGAGCTGCCCTGGAAGCAGTGGTCAGTAGAATAAAAATGCTTTCTCGACTTGGCAACATGAAATCTGCTCCATTGGCAAATGTTCGATTCATAGCAGTTTCTGCAACTATCTCTAATGCTGAGGATATTGGTTAGTAGAAACGTGAATTATGTCGACCATGTACAATTAACCACACTATCCTGTGGGAAGAAACTTATGTATTAACCTTGTGAAATTACAGCGGAATGGCTCCTAGCACCTCCTGAAGGAATCAAAAGGTAACTAAAGCAGGTTCCTCATAGATAATATGAAATACTGCTACTGAATTTTCCTTATTTGTACTATGCTCCTTTGCAGATTTGGAGAAGAGATGCGGCCAGTGAAGTTGACAACCAAAGTTTTTGGTACGATTCAGGCTTCTCGTTATTTTAGAATCTGGATGAGCATATGGGTGCATAAGAAAGATTGACACTGTACTTTGGCAACCCATAAGATTGTTTATAATGAAGCTACTCGAACTTTCTTATGCTCTAGGGCAACTGTTGCACTGGTACAACATAGTGAAAGTAATGCGTGATCTATTCTTTATTGTCTTGCCTTCAAGAATTGATAACCCTTCCAGTTCTTATCAATTATTTTGAAAGCTTTGTATACTATGTGCTTCAACTTCTGATTTAATTGTGTTAAAGCAAGAAAAACATTACTCTGTCATGACTAATTCCATCCTGCACTGAAGGGGCGCAAATTTCACCAGTCATAAAATGATGTTGTGAAATAAATCTGTGCTTTGTGCTGCTAAAAATCAGGAACATGTGAATTTTCCATACCAACTTGATTAGAAATTAGCATCACTGATGATATTTAGTACTGTCAGCCATTCTTATGTTTGCCCTAATTAATAATTGTTTCACTGTGCTATTTAGGTTATGCTCCAGCGAAAAATGACTTCCTGTTCGAGAGGGTACGCATAATTCCTATCCAATAATGTTTGTTTTTCGAAATTATAGGGGGGGGGG
>LR738712.1:441397660-441438382 GCA_902687465.1 Secale cereale | reverse complement strand
TAAGGAGGAGTGTTGAGATGTATTCTATCATACTTAGTGCACAATATTTTCTTCTGAAAAATGTTAGACACTATTGAATCAAAAATTTCAACTTAATTTTCTTTGTTTTTTCAACTTTCAGAGGCTACAAAGTTTCATTTTCGGTAAGTCATATCTCCCCATCTGTCAATTATACTGCCCATAAGTTACATTATTAAAATTGAAGTGATCAAAATAGAACGCGAATGTTGAATACAGATATACTGATGCAACACTCAAGAGGGAAGTCTGCACTTGTTTTCTGTTCTACAAGAAAAGGTGCACAAGAAGCAGCACAGTGCCTCTCACAAACTGCGGGGCCTCTTGGCTATTCAAATCCATTCATGAAATCTATGCAGCAGTGTGAACATCTACGAGAGGCTTCCTTAACCTGTAGTGACAAGCAGCTGCAGTCTTGTATCGTACATGGAGGTCATGTTGAATCTTGTTCTCTGGGCACCCATGACCTTCCTAATTTTGTTATCTGGACACTCACGTTAGGTGTTGACTAAATTTACACTGACGTTGTCGTATTACGAAATTTCAGTTGGTTTTCATAATGGTGGTCTTTGCTTAAAAGATAGGAGTCTTGTTGAGGGGCTTTTCCTGAAGGGTGATCTTCAAATTCTATGCACGACAAATACTTTGGCACATGGCATCAACTTACCTGCACATACAGTAGTGATAAAGTCGACACAATTTTTGTGAGAACCCTTCTCCTAATATGACAGCATTCTACCTACCCTCTTTTCTTTTATGATATTTTCTGATTTTCATACATTTTGTAGCAACAAAGAGAAGGGCTCATATGTAGAATATGAGAGATCCATGGTGCTTCAGGTGTGCTATTAAGTCTCAGTTGCTTCTGCAAAATAGCATCTTAATAAAGGATATGCACCGCCAAGCATTTATTTGCTATGTATTTTTTTTCTTCCTGCCTTAATGATATGCCTGTTGCTTAAGGTGTTTTTACTTGCTTTATTAAATTTAGCTCAGGCCTCGTTAATGTAAATTTAGGCAACACCTAATGTCCATATTATTATATCTTAAATTTAGCTCAGGCCTCGTTAATATCCATATTATTATATCTTAACTTTCCTTTGAATAACATAAGTTGGTTCTTGCTTGTTGCTGCAAATAATTGGATACGCTAAATTCTTTTTCATGCATGCAAGTTGATTTGGTTATCCTGTAATGCGTTATTATATTTAGTTAAAATTAACATGTATTTGACTCAACGGTCAAAGTAATTTTACATTTTGTAATTCAGATAGGAAACAATGTATGTGATAATTGTTACAGTATATGTGGATTGCACTAGCCCTTTCCATCAGTTCGGACTTTTGGTTGCGTTGGCTAGTGCATGAAGCTTAACATGGTATCAGAGCTAAGGTCTTGAGTTCAAGTCCTGGCTTTCGCAATTTATCTAAAAAAATTGCTGCTGCCCCTCTTTGTGTCCACGTATTGGCCTCTTGAGTCATACGTGAGTTTCGCGCGCCGTCGCTCTCTTCCGGTTGCACGTGTTGACTTGTCTTCCCTGTCACACGTGAGAGGGGGTGTTACAGTATATGTGGATTGCACTAGCCCTTTCCATCAGTTCGGACTTTTGGTTGCGTTGGCTAGTGCATGAAGCTTAACAATAATGCCCTTGCTTCTGACAGAGCCTCTTTTTTCGGTCATTCACAGATGTGTGGGAGGGCTGGCCGTCCACCATTTGATGATACTGGAACAGTTGTAATTATGACAAGAAGAGAGACAGTAATTTTCCTCTCTTGTTAATTCTGAAATACCCTTGACAGGAAAATGCTTCGTGGTTTTTGGTCTAACCTGTCGTAAATTTGTCTCGTAGGTCCATCTATATGAGAACCTTCTCAGTGGATGTGAAATGGTGGAGTCTCAGTAAGTTCTTTTATGTTCAGTTGCAAAGTTCTTACGCGATATTTTAACTGAAACTTAACTCTGTCATGCCTGGTACTTCATTTGAAACTCCTGGCTGATTATAGATACTATGACTAGGTTGCTGCCATGCGCAGTGGAGCATTTAAATGCAGAGATTGTTCAGCTGACAGTGTCTGACATAACTTTGGCAATTGAATGGCTCAAGTGCTCATATTTGTACATCAGGATAAAAAAGGCATGAACGTACTACTCTTGATCTTTAAATCTCTTTGGTTTAAATGTATGATCTAATTCATGTCAAAATAAATTATCAGAATCCTGAGCACTACGGAATTAAGAGAGGGATTCCTCGTGATCTCCTTGAGAAACAAATGAGAGGTATCTTTTGTGTACTTTGTTGACTTAACAGTTCTCTCATGAATTCATGAAATAATTATCCTTATGGATTGAATTTACAGATATATGTGTTGAGAAGATCCACGAGTTGGGTGAGTATGGGCTAATTTGGACAGATGGAGATGGTTTCAGTCTAAAACCATTAGGTAAACTTTCCATTTTGCAAGAAAATTACAATCAAATGACATCATATGCAACCGCTTTCAATCTATAGCAGCATAAGCTTAAGTGTTTCACCAATTTTTTCGAATCCCTTCCATGTCTGATGTTTGACCAAGTGGGCTATAATCTTGTATCCCTTCTAATACTAACATTATTGCTTTACTATTTCTGCAATGGAAAACACGGTACTGTTATTAGTAATATACTAATATGCACATTCTGTTGTTTATATATTAAAGAATGATTATTTCTGCATTTTCACCTCTTTGCAATACCCACATTATACTGGAGCTCTTATGGAATAAGTTTATCATAGAAGTTGTATTAGAAAAGGTATCAAGTACTCACAGAAATATCAGAGGGTTGGGCATACATTGTGAAATGTTATAACTCTGGTGCACCTGGATGAGGACCCTGGATGCTTTGCGGCGACTTCAATCTCATCTACTGCGATGAGGACAAGAGCAACGGCAACCTCAACCGCCGCATGATGGGTCGCTTCCGGCGTACATTCAACGACCTCGCACTCAAAGAGGTCTACCTCAACGGCCGGCGTTTCACTTGGTCCAACGAGCAGTCACCCCCAACCCTGGTGCACCTCGACCGAGTCCTCTGCACCACCGACTGGGAGGAGCTACACGGGGAGTGCCACCTTCGGTGCCTCGCCTCCATTGTCTCCGATCACAGCCCCTTGCTGCTCGACTGCAGGCCGGTGCCACCAGGTCATCGATGATTCCACTTTGAGGAATTCTGGACGCGTTTGGATGGATTCCACGACACTGTGGCGGGCGCCTGGCACTCCGTCCACGACGACGCCCCCTTCCGACGGCTTATGCGGCGCATGCAAATCACCGCGCGCAAGCTTACTAGCTGGAGCTCGCGAACTGTTGGCAACGCCCGCCTCAAGCTTGCAATCTCCAGGGAGCTCCTCCTCAGGCTGGACACGGCGCAGGAGAGTCGACCCTTGTCCCCGCACGAAGACTGGCTCCGGAGACAGATCAAGGCCTCGTACCTCGGCCTGGCCTCCCTCGAGCGAACCATCGCCCGGCAACGCGCCCGCATTGCGACTCTCAAGGACGGCGATGCCTACACATCTTTCTTCCACCGGCAATGCACTTACCGTCGGCAGAAGAATCGGATACACAGCCTCATGGTGGACGGCGCCCCGATCTCCGCCCCCGGCGACATGGCGGCTGCGGCCTACGCGCACTTCGACGCCCTGCTCGGCCGCGAAACGCCCCGAGATTGCAGCCTCGACCTCTCTGAGCTGATCACGCCCACAAACCTCGACGACCTCGACACCCCCTTCGAGGTCGAGGAAATTTGGAACGCGGTGAAGCGCCTCCCTGCTTGTAAGGTCCCCGGCCCGGACGGCTACACCGCCGAGTTCCTGCGTGCGTGCTGGCCAATCGTCCGGCAAGATTTCGTCGACGTTTTTCAGCGGCTGTACGAGATGCGCGGCCGGGGTTTTTCCTCACTCAATCAGGCCCTGCTCACCTTGCTCCCAAAGCGTGCCGACGCACGCGGCCTTGGCGACTTCAGGCCCATAAGCCTTATCCACCTCGTCACCAAAATCTTCGCCAAGGTTCTTTCGCTCCGCCTCACGCCAAAGCTCTGCAGCCTCGTCAGCGCCTGCCAGAACGCATTCATCCCCAGGCGCAGCCTGCACGACAACTTCATCCTCGTGCGCCAGTCTGCGCGCCTCCTGCACCAGCTCGGAGCCCCTCGCGCCCTCCTGAAGCTTGACCTGGCCCGTGCCTTCGACACCATCAGCTGGTCGTTCTTGTTCGAGGTCCTCCGGCAGTACGGCTTCGGCTCCCGCTTCCTGGAATGGCTCGCCATCTTGCTCTCCTCGGCCAGCACGAAGGTACTCATCAACGGAGACCCCGGCCCCTCTATCTGGCACCGGTGCGGCCTTCGCCAGGGCGACCCAGTATCTCCACAGCTGTTCGTCCTCGCCGTCGACATGCTCGGTCGCCTCCTCCGCCGTGCCACGGAGCTGGGCATTCTACAGCGGCTGCATCCCCGGCGCGCGGTCCCCTCGGTCTCCCTCTACGCCGACGACGTAATCATATTCTGCCACCCCACCGTCGGCGACATCACTGCCGTCAAGAGCATCCTACTGCTCTTCGGCCGAGCCTCGGGTCTCCTAGTCAACTACGCCAAAAGCTCCGCCACCTTGATCCGATGCACGGCGGACGACGTCGCGCCCGCGGCCAACCTGCTAGGCTGCCCCCTCGCCGAGTTTCTGATCACCTACCTGGGCATCCCCCTAACTCTGCATCGCCCGACGGCCGCACAGCTGCAACCCGTCGTCGACAAAACGGCCGGCATGCTACCCACCTGGAAGGCGCACCTCATGAACAAAGCCGGCCGCCTCGCGTTCGTCAAGGCCATCCTCAGCGCAATTCCGATCCACCAGCTCCTCGCGCTCGCGCCCCCCAAGAAGACCATCCGAGCACTTGAGAAAATCCAGCGTGGCTTCCTGTGGGCTGGACGCGCGGAGGCAAACGGAGGCCACTGCCATGTCAACTGGCAACGCGTCGCTAGGCCGCTCTCGCTCGGTGGCCTCGGCGTGCGCGACCTTGGCCGGACCAGCCTCGCGCTCCGCACCCGCTAGCTGTGGTTCAGCCGCACGGACAGCACCAGAGCATGGGACGGCCTCGACCTGCAATTCACAGTCGAGGAACGCGCATTCTTCCTTGCATCCACCACCATGCAAATTGGAAACGGCACGGTGGCCCTTTTCTGGGAAGACCGATGGATTTGCGGGCGCTCTGTTTGCGAGATCGCGCCACTCCTTTACGCTTGCATCCCCAAGCGTCGACGCAAACTCAGAACCGTCGCCGATGGACTCCAAGCCAACCAATGGGCACATGACATACACGGCACGATCGGCATACATGAGATTGGGCAATACTTACAGCTCTGGCAGGCCATCAACGGCACAACCCTCTCCGCCGAACCAGACCGACTCACCTAGAAGTGGAACGCAAGTGGCGTCTACTCCGCCAAATCGGCCTACCTCGCCACTTTCAATGGCTCCGTGGGCTGCGACGCATGGAGGCTCACCTGGAAGAACTGGGCACCCCCGCGCGTCCGTTTCTTCTGTTAAGCTTCATGCACTAGCCAACGCAAAGTCCGAACTGATGGAAAGGGCTAGACAATCCACATATACTGTAACACCCCCTCTCACGTGTGACGGGGAAGACAAGTCAACACGTGCAACCGGAAGAGAGCGACGGCGCGCGAAATTCACGTATGACTCAAGAGGCCTATACGTGGACACAAAGGGGGGCAGCAGCAATTTTTTAGATAAATTGCGAAAGCCAGGACTTGAACTCAAAACCTGGCTCTGATACCATGTTAAGCTTCATGCACTAGCCAACGCAACCAAAAGTCCGAACTGATGGAAAGGGCTAGACAATCCACATATACTGTAACATCTTCCACTGGCTCGCCCGCCTGGACCGGTGTTGGACAGCTGATCGCCTCGCCCGCCGCGGTCTGCAGCACCCCGCACGATGCCTTCTCTGCGACCAGGCCCCCGAGACCATGCGCCACCTCACCCTAGCCTGCCCCTTCGCCAGGCAGATCTGGCACGACGTGCTGCATTGGCTCAGGCTCCCCTGTGCCCTGCCCGACAGAGAGATCTCCCTCAATGACTGGTGGCGCACGGCGCGACACGGCACTCCCATGCCCATGCGTAAAGGCCTCGCCTCCGCAACCCTCCTCGTCCCATGTATGATATGGAAGCACCGCAATGATTGCGTCTTCAACAGAGGCCAGCCCTCGACATCCGATCTGCTCACGAGGATCAAAGACGAGGCCGCCCTCTGGGCCCGAGCCGGCGCCCTAGGGCTTCGTGCCATACTGCCACAAACCTGGGACGTGCACTGATATGCCCTCAGGCAATGTAATCCCCTCCTAGGAGGATTGTAACCGTAACTTCTTTCTTTACAAGGCAATGAAATGCAAGCTCTTCTTGCGTTTTCTCAAAAAAAAAATGTTATAACTCTGCTATTAATTTTCTGGTGGTCCTGAATTCATTTGTCCTCACATATTAGAAGTTGCAGTGTTCCAGTCAGTTGCATATGTATCTGTATTTCATCTGCACATCAAATAACGATTTTGATATGTATCTTTCTACTCAGAACCTGGGAGGCTGATGACAAAATTCTATTTAAAGTTTGACACGATGAAGCTTATTGTCAAAGCTTCTGCATGTTGCAGTTTGGAAGATTTATTGCATATCATCTGCCGCTCTGCTGAGATTTCTTGTAGGCAGCTCTATATATTTTGATTTTAATAAGTTAGTTTGTGTAGTGAATTCGTGATTTGATTTTTCTTCTTCTGGAATTTCAAGGGATCCAACTACGTCGAAATGAGAAGAAAACTCTAAATGACATAAACTCAGATAAAGAGGGAAGGCTTCGATTCCATGTTGTCAGTGAGAATGGAAAAAAGAAGAAGCGTATCCAGACAAGAGAAGATAAAATATTCGTATTAATGAATGACTGTTTAACGGGGGACCCCCTAATGCATGATTTATCCCTCAACCAGGTTGGCTGTTTGTTTAGCTTTAAACACATTTTAATATTATTTCCATTCCTTCTAATTGCTTTGGACTTCTGCATGCAGGAAACAAATTCAATATGCTCAAATGGATGTAGGATTGCCAAATGCATGAAAGAATATTTTATATACAAAAGGAGTTACAAATCTGCCATAAATTCTATGCTCCTTACAAAATGCCTAGACCAAAAACTTTGGGAAAGCAGTCTATTTTTACTCAAACAACTTCCTGGAATTGGAATTGTTACAGCAAAGGTTATTAAGTTTGAACCATAATTATTTAGGCACTCCATATACAAACACTGCATAATTGACTGGTGAGTTTACGACTGCTATCCTAGGCACTGAAAACTGTTGGAGTTGATTCCTTCGAGAGCCTGGCAAGTGCTGATGCTAGAAAGCTGGAAAGTGTGACGGGACGAAATTATCCATTTGGAAATCAGATAAAGGAGTCCTTGTCGTCATTACCGCCAAAAATTGACATACAAATTGTGGATGCTGGAAACAGACAGGGGAAATCAACCATTACCGTGACACTAAGCCGGCAATCACAGGCAGTTCGATCCAGTAAACAGAACTATGTTGACATGGTACATCTTTTAGCTTATTTTTTTTTATCATTCAATGCTGCTTAAACCTACAAATTATTTAACTATTGTTTTTCAGATTGTGGGCTCAGAGGAAGATAATATGATCCTTTTTCATGAGAAAATAAGGTCAGTGGTTTTATTTTATAATCTTTGTGTCCTTTATGGTCTTTTTCTTCTCCTGATTGTTTTGTTTCGGTTATTCCTGCCATCATTTCCAACTCTTCCTTGAAGGGCTCAAGAGTTTTCCAGGTAATACTTCTGAAGTCCTGTTATTTCAGCAAACATTTGAACCATTGTTATCTAAGTAGACAAGCAATTGAACTCTAACTTTACTGCTATAAGTTGGTACATTGTCAAATGCTTTGTTGCTCCTTCAAGGAAGATATTCTTTTCGTTACAGTTGTATTTTCAATAGATTATTATAGCAGGTAGCAGAATCTGGTAGCAACCTCACCTTTTTGGTTAAACTATTACTTGTTCTGCTAAGCACCAAATAGCACCTCTGTTTGATACAGCAAACGAACATAGCACAGTGATAGCAAAGATGAATAAAATCGCTCAACTAGATACCAAAGTTCAAGGATCTTGCTATACTCTCTGACACCCAAACCAAAGCTAAGTTGCTCCTAGTTACTCTCACTGGCTATTCTGTTAAATGTAGCCCATATTCTGTAAAACTTTTGGTGCCATGCCCCCAGAGTGCCAGGGTGACTCTGAAGGTAGATCTGATCTTTGAAGAACACGGTAATGTCTCCAACAGATAATTATTGTTTGACAAATAAAAGGTCATTTTACAATTTTATGCTGACATATATTGTGCATAAATTTTATTTTGAAGTTGGCATTGATATCCACAAGAAGCATGTGGTCAGCAGGGAGGATGATTTTCATGTGACAAAAGCGTATGGGACAGAAAAGCCAAAGCCCTTGATCAGTCTTCCTGCTGATACTTGTTTGGTTAGCTCCAGGACAGCTGAAACAAGTCCAGCCCAAGCTCATATTGGACGGAGCCCACTATCGAAAGAGGTTTGCGTTGTAGAAGACGATGATGGTGCCAACGTTCCAGACAAAGTTGACAATATGCCGGGAACGAGAACATTTAACAACTTGGCTTCACTGTAAGTTTTTAACCTATTACTCCCTCCGTTCCTAAATACTCCCTCCGTCCCATAATAAGTGTCTTGACCTTAGTACAAATTTATACTAAAGTTAGTACAAAGTTGAGACACTTATTTTGGGACAGAGGGAGTATAAGTATTTCTAGAGATTCTAATATGAACTACATACGGATGTATATAGACATAGTTTAGAGTGTAGATTCACTCATTTTGCTCCGTATGTAGTCCCTATTGGAATCTCTAGAAAGACTTATATTCAGGAACGGAGGGAGTATATGGACTCCTCCAAGAATTCTAGAATTGGCTTCCATTCATCAGTGTAGCCGAGAACAGAACATTTGCCTCATTGACCATTAGTCTAGTGTTTAGTACAGAAAATGTCCTCCAGGGTTCTTTAGAGGCAAATATTTGCAATGTTGCCCTAGGTCACCAGAGAACTGCTATGGTTCACAGCTTTTGTTGAAACTTTGATCACATGTCAGATTTTGATCTTCCTTCCATGTTCTTTGAACCTTCTCTGAGTATTAATTATTCTGAGGTGATATTTTGATGACTGCAGAGAGGTCCCCAGCTTCGACCTAATGCTTGAAGAAGATAATGGAGGTAACACGATGCTAGAAAACACCATACCTGCTTTGTTTCATTTGCACACCAGTCAGCAAGATCTACTTTATTTACTTTTCTAAGCGAAATGTTTATAACATTCCTAGATATGCAAGATGTGTCGTTTCCTGAACCAGCAAAAGCAGAATGCAGAAGTGCCACCAGCAACACAATTTTTGATCACATACGCAAGAAATCCAGAGATTTTCCAACACTGATGTTATCAAAGTCGATGGATAGCTCTTATGAACCTTTGATACTGAAGAAGATGAAGACATCGAGGGGCCAGTTTAACTTGGATCAGGGAATCCTGCAAGCGAATGAGGTCACACCAATGGATTCTGAACATTCCGAGCTTAGAGTCTCTCCAACCAATACAGCCGAGAAGTGTCAGAGGATCCTGAGCAGAACTTCAGAGAAGAGCCGCTCTCTGTTTGCAGAGAAAGTTTACAGCCCATTTGAGATGAGCAAGAGCCTTAATAGAATTCCAGATGAAAACTCTGTTGAATTTGCTGACAGAAGGGGCAGCCTGTCTGAGAAGAGCAAGAGCCTGAGCAGAATTCCAGATGAAAACTCTGTTCAATTTGCTGTCAGAACTGACAGCCTATCCAAGAAGACCAAGATCTTGTGGACAGCAGCTGATGAGAACTCTCGTCAATTTGGAGGCAAAAGGGACAACCCATCTGAGAAGAGCAAGATCCTGATGAGACCTCCAGATGACAGCATTCTTCAATTTGCAGGCAGAAGGGGCAGCCCATCCGAAAAGAGCAATGTTTTGAGCAGAACTCCTGATGAGAACAGTCTCCAGTTTGCAGCTAAAAGGGACAGCTCATCCGCGAAGAGCAATGTCTTGAGCAAAACTCCTGATGTGGACTCTGCTCAGTTTGTCGGTAGAAGGGACAACCCGCCGGAGAAGAACAAACTCTGTTGCAGCAGCCCCTTCCTGGATTTGCAGGCCATGAAGCAATCTCCAGCCGCAGTTCAGCCTCTCAGGATTCAAGACTACTGCAAGGATATATTGGCGAGTTCAAAGGGCAGTGGAACTGGCGAACCTTTCCTTGATTTCAAGAGTGTCTTTTCCTTCCTCTGATCCTGTGAGTATCTTGTACAGGCCTGCTCAGTGTTGTGCTCGAAATATGGCAGGGTGACCTGCCAGAGGCCCTAGCTAGACAATTTCTGATGATTAGTAGCGTATAGCGTTATATGTTTGAATACCTTTCTGTGTTGTGTACAAATGGCATGTGGATACAGTGCATATTAAACAACAATTTTTTTTGTTTTTTGCGATAGATATTAAACAACAATTCGTTCAGTGTAATACGCTTATGTGCGAGTTAATTGCCCAAAACCATCAGATTTGTGGCTAGGGTACTGCTGAATCACCAACTTGGGCAAAAATAACGGCGAGCCACCACTTCTGTGGCAAGTGAATCACAAAAAACACTAAACCGTCTGTGCAACGCTGCTAAGTGGAATTCCGACGCGGCCGGCCCGCCTGTCGGAACCACGTGGCCAGCGGTAACGGACGAGGCCAAACGGCCGTTTCATCTGGGCGTGAGTGAACTGTGGCTCTTCCCCCTCCTTCACTTCAGCTCGCTCTCATTCCCCCCTTTCCCTTCTCGCACGCGAAACCATGGCGTCTTAGCCAAACACCGGCGATGTGGAGGGTGGCGGCGAGTGCGGTTCCAGGTCCGGCCACGCTGACGGCGAGGGCAGCTCTTGGCCGGCGGCGACGGCGGTCCCGCGCGTTGCAACGGGCGTCTTCAGATGCAGATCCGTGGTGGAGGAAGCCGCGGAATGCGAACCTAGCGGGTCTGCACAAGTGGCTACTGCCGTCGATGAGTACGACCTCTCACTCCTCTCTCTCTCTCTCTCTCTCTCTCGATTTAGAATTTGATTTACTGTTGTCTCCGTAGTTTAGTTTAACAAGCGGGCGGATCTAGTTTAGTTTATGAAGCTAATAATTACATTTCTGTTGTCTCTATAGTTGCTTCAAATTGAGCTATTTAACTTCAAAAAAGGTCAGGTATTTCATTTCTGTTGTCTTAGGGTTTGATTCATCTAGTTTAGTTTGACAAGCAAAAAAAAATAGATTTTTGTTGTCTCTGTAGTTGGTTCTAAATGTTGTTTGTGTGTAAATATTGTTTGTGTGTAAATATTGTACAAATGTTGTCTCTGTAGTTGGTTCTAATTCAGCTATCTGAATGTTGTTTGTGTGTAAATTTTTTTCTAATTCAGATTTCTCTGAATATTTGTTGTCTCTGAATGTTGTTTCTGTGTAAATATTGTATGTTTCTGAATATTTACTCTTTCTGAATATTGTTTGTTTCTGAAAATTGTAGTATCTGAATATTTACTCTTTCTGAATATTGTTTGTTTCTGAAAATTGTAGTATCTGAATATTGTTTGTCTGTATGTACATACAGTTTATATTTACATGTGCTATTCTCATGCATTGTAGGGTGAACTATGAGCAGTGGGAAGTTCATATTCAGTTCCAAGGGTGGAAATACTTGAGGACTAGGATGTATAGGAAAGACATAAGACATTTCTATCTTATGTCATTGGTGCTTGAGAATGGCTACAGTGAATCAGACTATCTGTACTACATGAGTGCTGATGGCATAGGATTGGATGGTTTTAAACTTCTAGATAGTCAGACCAAGGTGGATGAAATGCTTAGGGAATATCAGGACAACAAGGAAATTAGTTTGTCAGTTATTAAGGGCAAAAGGCAGCAGGCAATTGTACTAGCAGCAGCACCAGCAGTAGCACCACCAGCAGCAGCAGATATATTTGATGAAGAATACAACATTGATCCTCCTGTGCTTTTTGCAGTGAATGAAGAAGGTGTGGCACATAAGGAATTTGTTACAGATGATGTGTTACTGATGGGCACACAGCAGAGTGTAAACTATGAGCCCATCAAAACAATGCCACCTCCCCAGCTTGAAAACTGTGATTTTCAGAAAGAACACAGTGACAATTATTCAGACATGGATCTGGATTCAGATAGTGAAGATAGTGAAGAGTATGTACCTGGTGAAGAAAGTACAGATGATAGCTCTGATGAAGATATGAATAAGCCAGCAGCAAAGGACTGTGATGGTGACAGTGAACCAGAGGACATTTATGATGTTGCAGTTGTTGAAGAGGAAGAGCATAGTGAAGAGGAAGAAGATGCAACTGAAGCTGATGGAGTTAGTGAAGTGCTACCTGTTTTGAAAATAGCAAAAAGAGTAGGACCAACAACAAACTCACACTCATCAGCAAATGACCCAATTGAGCCTGACTGGTTTCCTTCGGATGATGAAGATGAAAATCTAGGTTTTTTGGATTCAGAGGATGATGATGGCAATGAGCCCATGTCTTTCATTATTCCCTCAGGAAGAAAAACAAGAGCAGAGAGGAAAAGGGATAGAATATGGTATGATGAAAGCAGACTCAATCCAGAGCAGCAATTCTGTTTGAAGCTCTGTTTCAAAGATGTGTACCAATTTAGGAATGCTCTTGTTAACTTTCATATCAAGCAGCTGAGATCTTTCAAATATCACAGGAACTGCAAAGACAGGGTAATTGCCTGGTGTGATCACAAGGACAAGGGCTGTCCTTTTTTCATTGTTGCTTCTCAGATCAAGAATGAGAAAACATTTTGTATCAAGAAGTTTAGAGCACAACACATCTGTCCAACTAGTGACAGTCATAGTATAGTGAGTTCCAAGTGGCTAGGTCACAACTTCCTAGACACTATTAGATCAGACCCAAACACAACTGTGCCAGCATTGGTAGACAAGGCAAAGAGGAAATTTGGAATTGAAGTTCCAAAGATGATGGCATGGAGAGCTAAGAAGAAAGCAAAGTAAATTGTTTTGGGAGATCATAAGAAACAATATCTTAGGTTGTCTGATTACATTGAAACTGTCAAGTTATGCAATCCAGGCTCAAGATGCATTGTCACCACTGTCACTCCTACAAGGACACATGAAAACCCTCATCCAGGTCCAAGATTCCATGGTCTTTTCTTTTGTCTGAATGCACCCAGGGAGGGTTTTCTCAATGGATGTAGGCCCTTCATTGGTTTGGATGGTTGCTTCATTAAGCTGACAACATGAGCACAAATCCTAGCAGCTACTGGTAGGGATGCCAACAACAACATGTATCCCATTGCATTTGGAATTGTAGGAGTGGAGGACACACCTAATTGGAGCTGGTTTCTCACTCAACTGAAGTATGCTCTTGGAGGCACAGAGGGCAAATTTGGCAAATACACCATTATGTCAGATAGGCAGAAGGTCAGTTATATGCTATCTTTACTCTTGTTTACCATTTTGTACATAACTGTCTAGCTTTGCCAATTAGGTATTAACATTTAGGTTAACTGTGTAAGCAGGGACTACTTAATGCTATAAATGCTGTATTTCCAAACTGCCCACAAAGATTTTGTTTAAGACACATTTATGCAAATTTCCAAAGAGCTGGATTTAGAGGTGAAGACCTAAAAAATGCATGGACAGTGCTAGCTACTCATACACAAAATATGGTTTTGATGTTGCCATGGACAATTTGAAGAATGAATGTGAGGATGCTTGGAGGTGGTTGTCTGGTATTCCAGTCCACACATGGGCTAGGCATGAAATGGACACTAACTGCAAAACAGACCTAGTGGTTAACAACATAAGTGAGGTTTTCAATAAATATATTTTAGATGTTAGAAACAAACCAATTGTGACAATGATAAATGGAATCAAAGACAAGTTCCTAGCCAGGTTTGATGCAAAGAGAGAAGGTGGAGAGCATGCAAGGTGGGAAATAGCTCCAACTTATGCAGGGATGTTGGAGCTCAGCAAGAAGTATGCTAGAGACTGCAAAGCAATCAGGGCAGGTACAAATTTATGGCAGGTCACCAGTGGCCCAAAGACATATGCTGTCAATCTTCTTGAGCACACTTGTGGATGCAGAAAGTGGGACATGTCAGGGTGTCCATGCAACCATGCTTGTAGTGCTATTTACAAAAGCAAGATGCAACCTGAGGACTTTGTCAGTCCATTCTTCAAGAAATCTATGTATTTGGAGTCATACAAAGCTATAGTGTATCCAGTTCCAGGAGAAGATGCTTGGGTCAAGACAGAGCAACCTAATATTGATCCTCCTATTTTCCACAAAGAGGACCAGAGTGGGAGAAAAGAAGAAAAAAAAGGAAGAAGGGCAGATTTGAAGTGCCTAAACCCAAAGATTCCTCTAGAATGGCTACAATCAAATGTGGCAACTGCAAGTTAATGGGCCATAGGTTTACAAACTGTTCCCAACAACTGAGGCTTGATCTCCAGTTAAGGAAGAATAAAAGCATGGTAAATTAAATTGTCTTTGTATTTCAATCAAATGTGGTAGCAACAAATTGTAACTTAAATTGTCTTTGTATTTCAATCTTAAAATGCAGGAAAAGAGAAGGCAGAAGGCAGAAGCATACATTCCATCACCTGCTGATCCAAGGGCACCAAGTTCTTCTGCAGCAGTGCCTAAAACAACTGCAAAAGCACCAACTGCTGCTACTAGGTCATCCATACCTGCTTTCACAACACCAAGGCCAGCAACAAGGGCTAGTGGTGATAGTTTCTCTGTTGGTACTTCATCTACATCTACTAGAGCTAGAAAGATGAGACCAGTGAGAGGTGGAAGAGATGGAGGAGTCTCAAATGCTGGAACAGGTTCAAAGAAGAAAGCTCAGAAATATGCAAGACTGAAGAGCTACTTCTCTGCCAGTGGAAATGTTTGAACTTATGGAATGGCACCCATGTAACTGTGCTTCATTTGGGTACTGTGAACTGTGAACCTACGTAGCATTTGAGTGATGTGAACATGTGTTTCATTTTGCTCCTGTCAATTATGAACCTATGTGTTGTTTAAGTGATGTGAACCTATGTCAACCTATGTTTCATTTTGCTCCTGTCAACTATGAACCTATGTGTTGTTTAAGTGATGTAGATGAATTATGTCAACCTGTGTTTCATTTTGCTCCTGTCAACTATGCACCTATGTGTTGTTTAAGTGATGTGAAGTAGGGGTCATCGAGCCCTCGACAAGTACCCAACCCAACCTAATATAGCCTAGCCTAAAGTAGGGGTCATCGAGCCCTCGACAAGTACCCAACCCAACCTAATATAGCCTAGCCTAAAGTAGGGGTCATCGAGCCATCGACAACTACCCAACCCAACCTAATATAGCCTAGCCTAAAGCATCAAGCCATCGACAACTACCCAACCCAACCTAATATAGCCTAGCCTAAAGTAGGGGTCTTCAAGCCATCGACAAAACCCTACTCATAACATGTCTAGTATGAAACTTTTTTCAAACACAAAATAGGCACAAATAAGGTATTGATAACATAATTCAGAAGCACAATTTCAGTACAAATGTCTTGAAATTTTAAGTGATACAAATAGCATATACTACAAATAGCATATACTAGTACAACAACATGAAATCATTCATCAACTATCTCCTTTATCTTCCTGATCTTCCCCTTGGTGGCCTCCTTCTCTTTGAACAGGTCACCTATGGTGTACTCCAAATGCCTTTTCTCTTGCTTGAACTTCTCCCTCTCCTCCAACAACTTGTCCCTCTCCTGCTTGAGCTGCTCCATCTCCTGCAGCAGCTTCAACTTCTCTATCTTCTCTTGGTCTCTCTCTTTCTTTGCTTTGGCCCTTATAACCTGATGTATGTTAGTGTCTGCTTTGGCAGCCAAGTTCTTTTTCTCAAGCTCTTCCTTCAGGTCACTAAGAGCTATCCGTGCATTGCCTAGTTGGGAAATTGCATCCTCCTTGTCAGCCACCATTTTTGCGAAGTCAACTTTAAAGAACCTCAGGTCATTTTCCATCTTCCTCTTATCTTGCAGTACCTTGAACACTTCTTCAGCACTAACTACGTTCTGTCTCAATCTGTCAGTCAACTCCTTCTCATACATATCCCAGATCCTAGCTAAAGTTGTCTTCAATGTGTTTGGCCACTCTGCATCAACCCATTCCACATATGTGCACTTGGGTCCATCCTAAGAATGTGTGTGAAAAACATAAATAACATTAATTTTATTTTCTGATAACAAATGCAGAACAGTTAACTGATAATAATGCAGAACCAATGAGCTCAAATATGTCCTACTTGGTTAAATCATATGAACCAATGAACCAATGAGCTCAAAGAACTGCTAACTTACCTTTTGTGCACAGCCTAGAAACCTCCTGCCGCTATCGGTGGATTCAAACGCCACAAATTTCTCACAGAGGGCTCGATGCTCACAACGTGCAGGATGATTCACAGCAAGGCCGCACCATTCATTGCACTCCATGGTCGCAGGTGCCTAAACATAAGGAAAAAATTTCTAATTCTACAAAGAACAGAAATCCCCCTTATACCTAGAACCCTAACCCTAGATGCGAACTCACGAGATGCACACGGCCAGAAGCTTACCTTGCTGACACACTCGTCGTCAGACGACGAGGACGAGCCCGAACCATCAGAACAAGACACCATCTCTCCCTCTCGTCGGCGATGCGGCGACGGCGACGAGAGGGGCGCCAGAGGGGACAGGAGGGGCGCACCGCAGGAGAGAACATAACGAGCTGAGCTCAAGAGCAGAGCGGTCGAGCAGAGGGAAGGAGGAGTTGACGAGTGGATCAAACGGCCGTTTGGCCTCGTCCGTTACCGCTGGCCACGTGGTTCCGACAGGCGGGCCGGCCGTGTCGGAATTCCACTTATCAGCGTTGCACAGACGATTTAGTGTTTTTTGTGATTCACTTGCCACAGAAGTGGTGGCTCGCCGTTATTTTTGCCCAAGTTGGTGGTTCAGCAGTACCCTAGCCGCAAATCTGGTGGTTTTGGGCAATTAACTCCTTCTGTGCTGTGTACAAGTTTCTATCTCTGAAAGGAAGTCATGCATGGACATTAGAACTCATGGTCAATTTTGCAAGGATACTCGTCATAAAATTGTGTTTTATGTTTATGCCTGACTCTTGTGCAAACTTAACTCCCAATTATTTCTAGGTATTCCGAGGGTGGAACTAATCCACGTTAAACCTCATTTCAACTTTATTTCAATATTCCCCCGCAAAAAAACTTTATTTCAATATTATATTTATTCAAGAATTCTACGAAGCAACAACGTAGAACTTCCAAAAGAAAAATAAATCAACATAGATCGCTAAGATCTCCGCAAGGTGAGCTCCTAGTAGGCTCCTGCCTTGTCATTCATCCCACAAGCATACATGAACATGATCCTTTCCTCTTGCTCCTTGTTAATCTCCTTCTTGATCTCGAGCTTCAGCCATTCCTCTTCAATAGCAAGACTACGCTGCTCACACTTCACCCTCTCCCCAGTTTGTTAGAATAAATCCGAGGCAACACAGTCTCTGCCATGCGTGCCTCATAGCTCATCTAGACCCTCAACCTGATGTAGAGCGGTATGCATCGCCATATCGAGAGCTACAATGCCAAGTGACACATGTACATGGCTTACAAAGGTGAATTTTCTTCTTTACATCTGCTTACCTACTACTCTCGAGGATGGTATATACTACCTAACACTCCTATTTTGTGCGTATTTAGGTTTGAGTCGAGTGCCATGCAAGCCACGGAGGAGGTCGTGCATAAGAGCATCTCCAGCCGTTGGCCCCCCAGGGGGCGTCTAAAAGCGCCGCCTGGGGGTGAGCCGGCGTAAAAAATAGACCTGGGGGCGAGTCGGTCCCCAGCCGTCGGCCCCCAGGGCCGCCCCCAGGCGCGTATTAAAATAATAAAAAAACCTTCGGTGATGATATGATAAAAACTAGTTAAATTTCGGCCAAACATGGCAAATTTCGGTGAAATTTGCGCATTTTCATTACATTGACCTAATCTAAAAAAAGGAAGGGGCTGAAGTCGTCGCCGCCGTCGCCGCCATCGTCGTCGTCGGCCTACTCCTCCTTGACGCGGGCGCCCCTGCTGGACCCTGCCCGGCGTCGCCATGGCGGACTGGCGGCGGCGCGTCGTCGTCATCATCGTTGTCGCATAAGACGACGACCCCGTCTTCATCGCGGCCGCGTCGGCGCTCCTCGAAGCGGCGCAGGGCGGCGCGCTGGCGCTCCTTCTCCTTCTCCCAGCGCGCCTTCTCCATTGCAATGGAGTCCTGGCGTGCCCATTCCAGGGCCGCGTCGTCGTCGTCGAACTCGGCCTTCACCGGCGCCAGCCCCGGCTCCGTCTTTGGCTTGACGAAGCGTGGAGGAGCCGACGAGGAGGAGGCGCGCCGGTCGCCCTCGTTGATGACGATGCCGACGCTGCGAGTGCGCCGGCCGATTGGCGTCTCCGCCGCGGGCTCGGCCTTGACGCCGAGAAGCGCCGGAGAACCGGAGGAATGGGAAGACGAGCGAGAGGACGAACACGAGGAGGAGGCGAACCTCCTTGGCGCCCATGCGCGTCGGTGTTGTGACGGGGCGGCCCGCGTCGCAGGATAGGTCAACGGCGGGTTGTTGCCGCCGTCGAGGTGCGCCAACACACCATCCAGCGTGCGGCCGGGGACGCCCCACCATAGGTGGCATCCCTCGCTGTTCTTCACGCCGCTGACCACCGGCGCGCCGTTGGTGGAGGCCAGACGCTGCTGCTGGCGGCTCTGGAAGTACGCCGCCCAGGCCGCGTGATTGCCGGCGGCGTACTGGGGGAGGGAGCGCTCGTCGTCGGTTAGGGAGGCGCGCGCCACCTCGACCTCCTCGGCGAAGTACGCGTGCGAGGGAGGGGAGGCGTCGGCGTGTCGTCCCGAGACGCGCCGCCCGTGAGGAATCAATGGCAAGGCTGACCGACGGCAGCCTTGCCATTGATTCCCCGCGGGAACCGAGGCAGTTGGGGAAGACGAGACGCCGTGTCGCTGACGCGGCTGGCCCGCGACTTTTTCGCGCCAAAACAGTTCGCCCCGGCGCCCCCGGGCGCCCCCCAGCGCGTCGGGTTCGGCCTGGGTCCGCCGGCGCTGTTTTCGGCCCAGGCCGGCGAAAATCAGGCTCCTGGGGGCGCGACTGGGCCGTTTTTCGGCGCCGGCGCAAAAAAAAAAACCGCCTGGGGACGCCTTCCTCGGGGCGGGCATCTCCAGCCGCGCCCCCAAGAAGGCCCTCCAGGCGTTTTTTCGTCCACCGGCGCCAAAAAATCGACCCAGTCGCGCCCCCAAGAGCCCAGTTTTCGCCGGCTCGGGTCGAAATTGTCGCCAGCGGACCCAACCCGAACCCGGCACGCTGGGGGTCGCTCAGGGGTGCCGGGCGAATCGTTTTTGGCACGAAGAGCCGCGGGCCCGCCAAGTCAGCGACTCGACTCTCTTCTCGCCGCTTCGTCGTCCTCATCGCCTCGTTTCCCGCGGCGAATCAATGCCAAAGTTGCGTGCGCTGCCGCGCCGGTCAGCCTCCATTGATGCCTCATGGGCGGCGAAGTGAAGGCTGGGCGACGCGTCCCTCGGCCGCCACGCAATCACACCACGCGTAACGCGCCGGCCAAGCCTACCACGCGGCGCCTCCGCCTATAAAAGCCGACCGCAAGCGTGGCGGAGACTCGCACATATCATCCACCGCCGACGCGCCCATTTCTCCCCCTTTCCTCCTCTCGCCATCCCTAGTTGAGAAGCATAGTCGAGCGTTTCCCAGGCGACGGCGTGGCGGCGAACGGATTCGGGCGCCGTCATCTGCACGAGGACGAGGCTTGCCTCCTTTTCGACGCCGAGTACCCGATCCCGCCGGACATGCGGGTGCCCGGGGCGTGGAGGATCAGCGCCGGTGGCGTGCCGGTGCCCCCGCTACCCACCGGCGCCGCGCGGCGTGCGGAGATCGCACGTATCCGCTCGTCCCTGCCGTGTGCGGCGAGGGAGGGGCCCCGGTACGTCCCCGATAGCCCAATCTGGGAGCCCTACTTCCGCCGCCGGCACGACGAGCAGCTCGAGGCCACCAACGGCGTCGTGCTCTCCGGCAGGTTCAGCGCCGACGGCCGGCGCCGGTGGTGGGCCGTGCCCGGGCGCACGTTGGAGTCGGTCCTCAAGTACATCGAGGGCGGCAACACACCGCGCCTCGAGTACCCCGCTCCCCCGTCCTTCTCACGCCGCCGGGGAAGCCCCTGGACGCCGAGGCGCATGGAGCCCGGGGTGTCCTCCTCCTCGTCCGGTGGCTCTCCCTGCCTCCACCTCCGCCCCGTCAAGCCGGAGCCCCAGGACACGCCTGTCAGCGCGCGTACCCGCAGCTCCGGCGCCCTCGTCGAGCCCAAGGCGGAGCCCGGCCTCCCCCCGGAGTACGAGGAGATAGCCCGGCGCGGCTTCTCCGACGAGGACGCCATGCGGTAGTCGCGCGATGACTACCTGCGCGAGGAGATGGTCCGGCAGTGCCGGGCCCTGAAGGAGATCGCCACCCGCAAACGTGGGCGTGAGGACGAGAACAGTGTCGTCGTCCTTGATAGCGACGACGACGACTCCCCCGGACCGTCCAACCCGCCGCGCCAACCGGGGGAGGGATGCAGCAGGGATGGCGGAGGCGGGGGCAGGGACGACGACGACGGCGGTGACTACACGCGGTTCTACAGCCTCCTCGGCATGTAGAACCGCGTGGGCGGGCGGCGAGGCAGGCGGCGAGGGAGACAGCGGGGGTAGCCCGCGCTAGTTATTTTTTTGTAAACTATGCTTAAATTTGAACGAACTCGCCCATGTTTGCGTAAAATTTGAGCCGTGTTTGCGCCGAATTTGAACTTCTTAAAAAACCGTGGGGGCCGCGACTGGGGGGCATCACGCCCCCAGTGCGCGGTTTAGCACCGGTGTGCCCCCAGCGGGCGATTTTTAGCCCCTCCTGGGGGGCCAATGGCTGGAGATGCCCTAAGAGAACGTCTACACCATCTCCAACAACTAAGAGGGGGAGCATGGAAGAAAAGGAGAAAGAAGAGTTTCTTCCAGGCAGTCAAATCATCGGGGCCAATACAACCGGACCATCCAGGCACCAATACGAGTGCACCAGGACGCGGACCGGGACATCCCCAGACCGTCCGGAGATGGAACCTATTGAGTATAAGGATTATTAGGAAGTATAAGATAGACTATGATTGGTCTTGCCTTGTCTTGTACTGTAAGTTGGTCTTTGTACTACTATATATATGCTCACGAGGATTAAGCAATACAACAACAATTATTCCACCAAACGTCTTTCTCCCTTCTAAAATGGTATCAGGCTAATCGATCCTAAACCCTGGCCGTCGTCCATCGCTTCCGCCCCGTGCGTCGCCCTCGGGGTGGTCGACCTCCATGACCGCCGCCGGGGCCGCGCAACCCGTACCTAGGGTTCGTCCGCCCATCGAGTTGATTGCCTGCCCTAGAGAGTTTTTTTCGATCAATTGATTGAAATTTTTCTCTCCGGCCAATCGATTGATTGGTGTTCTTTTTTGGTTCTCCGATGTGTAGGTCGATTTGCGTCTCCCGCCGCCGTCTGTCGACTACAATGCACGCCTACTTCATCGACATCTTCATCATCTCCAACTGGATGGTGCCTCGGGCTTGGCATGCTGGACGGCGGCCGCTCGACCGGCCTTGCGCTGGACCTGCGTCCTCGGATCCTCGCCATGCGGCCGGGGCCACTCACGCACCATGTTGATACGTCCAAAACGTATCTATAATTTCTGCATGCTCCATGCCTATTTTGGGTGATATTGCTATGTTATTTATACACTTCCATACACTTTTGATCATATTTGGACTAACCTATTAACTCAGTGCACCCCAGTGCCAGTTTCTGTTTTCTGCTGTTTTTGTATTTCAGGTTTTCCCATTACGTAAATTGCCAGAAAAAATCCGGGAAAAATATATAAAAAATCAGCGTTCCGGAAGCTTCCATGCGGCCAAAGTAGGGCCGGAGGGGACCCACAGGGGCAACAGGCGGCCTGCCCACGCGGCCCCCCCTGGCCGCGCCGGGGGGGGGGGGGGGGGCGCCTGGGCACCCCTGACCCCCTCTGATGCCCCCCTTTGGCATATATTTACACCGTGTCGCGGAAACCCTGATTCCAGACCCCTTTTCTCCAGACGCGATTCCGATCTCCGCCGCCATCGCCGTCAAGCTTCGGGGGACCAGAATTCCTGCGCCGGCACCCTGCCGGGACGGGGAAGTGCCCCCGGATTCATCTCCATCGACGTTGCTTCCTCCCTCCATGATGCGGGAGTAGTTCCTCCTCGGGGCTGAGTTTCTTACCAGTAGCTATGTGGTCAATTCTCTCTCCCATGATGTGATCTTCGTTGTGATCATAGGCTATGTTAATCTAGGGTGATCCCATGATATTTCCCCTTCCTCTATGTATTGGATTGATGTACTCACTTGTCTTTATCTAGTATAATCCCCGAGACCAAAGTGACAACGGTCTATTGGACATGGATTAGAACAATATTTTCATGAGTGATTTCCTCTCTTGTGTGTTGATTAAAGATTGAGAGTCTCTTGGTGCTTGTCTTTGACTATCCTTTAGATATGTTGTGGTGATTGTGGGACTCTCTTTGGATGGCCGCGGTGACATTGGGAAATCCTTAGATTGAGAACTACGAACTTTGAGGTGTGCTTTTGTAGCCCTACATAATTCTCGTCCTCTCTTGACCAAGAAGGAATGACCTCCGAGTGCGTCCCCTTTGCATGTTTTATGGGAAATATCATGTGATTCGATTATGTTAATGTTGTTGGGAGTTGCCACTAGTGAAAGTATGAAGCCTAGGCCTTGTTTCCACCATTGCAATACCATTTGTGCTCACGTTTACCACTTGTTTGCTTGCTGCACTTTTTATTACAGAATTATATTACTTTGCTTTGCCACTCCTATCATCCATATTTTACCATCTCTTCGCCGAACTAGTGCACCTATACAACTCCTAGTTGTATTAGGTGTGTTGGGGACACAAGAGACTTCTTGTATCTTAGTTGCAGGGTTGCTTGAGAGAGACCATCTTCAACCTCTACTTCCCTGAGTTCGATAAACCTTAGGTCATCCACTTGAGGGAAATTGCTGCTGTCCTACAAACCTCTGCGCTTGGAGGCCCAACATAGTCTACAAGAGTAGAAGTGTGTGTAGACATCAAGCTATTTCTGGCGCCGTTGCCGGGGAAGTGAGTGCTTGAAGGTATATCTTTAGATCTCGCAATTAAATCTTTTTGTTTCTTGTTTTTATTTCACTAGTTATGTTTATGGAAAACCGTGCTATTGGATCGTTGCTTGCGGGAAGACGCCCCACACCTGTGGTGGTTGCTCCTCCCCCTACTGAAATTGTGCCCTATAAAATACCAGCTGGTATTATCGATTATGTTTTGGCTAATCGTTATGCAGGAGACAAACATCCCGGTGAACACTTGCTATATCTGTCACAACTATGTTCATTATTTAAGCTTGCAGGTGTATCGAGGGATTTTGTCATGAGGAAATTATTTGCCTTGTCACTGAAAGGAAAAGCATTGGAATGGTATAGGCTACTAGATGACTCTCACCTGCTGGATTGGGAAGAGATCCAGTCTCTCTTTTACTCCAAGTTTTATCCTCTTCATGAAGTCCATGAGAATAGGAATTATGTTTATAATTTTTATCCTCATGATGGAGAGAGCATAGCTCAAGCTTGGGGGAGACTGAAAACGTTAATGCTAAAATGTCCTAACCATGGGCTCCCCAAAGATATGATTATTAATAATTTCTATGCGAGGCTTTCTCGACAGGATAAAGATTTGCTCGACGCTTCCTCTATGGGTTCTTTCACAAACAAAAAGATTGATGCTAAATGGGAACTCCTTGAAAAAATTCAACGCAACACTGAAGATTGGGAGATCGACAAAGGTAAAGAGTCAGGTATAATTTATGAGTATGATTGCATTAAGTCCTTTGTTGAAACTACAAGTTTTAATAAGTTTAGTGCTAAGTTTGGGCTTGATTCTCAACTCCTTGTTGATTTCCTCAAATCTTTTGCTTCACATCTTAATATGCCTAAGGAGGATTGGATCAAGTATCATAAACCTTTTAAAGAGACTTGCAAAGAAAATGAATTTGTTCATGATGATTGCAACATGCATGATCCAATTCCTAAAAATGAAGTTTTATATAAGCATGTTAATTTTTGTGGAGTGGATAGACCTTGTGAAAGGCCTATGATTGAAGAAGAGAAGTATTGTAAGCAACATAAGCATGAAAGAACAATCACTTGGGTCAGAGATTTAAATGAAATTGCTAGAGAATTGTGTGACCTTTATCCTTTTACTTGTGAACTTTGCCGTATAGAGGGTCACTTTAATTTTCAATGCATGAACTTTCAAAACATAACTGTTAACCGGTTGTGTGATAACATGATCACCTCTGATCTTTACGATGAGCTTATGTTATTTTTGATGTGTGAAGAGTTATCAGAAAAGACTTCTTGGCTAGATGTCAATGCCATAGGAATAAAAAACACTTTGCAAAATTGCCATCTCTATTGTGTTGTTAATTGCCATGAAAATGATTACATAAGTAAGATTAGAAAGGAGGGAACTTTACCAAAGTATAAAAACGTCTCTTATATTTCTGCTAATAAAAAGGAGAGTTTCTCCCAAGTTTCCCCTATTGTTTCTAATGATAAACCAGGATATGTGGAGAAGCTTCATCTCCAACCACTCCCTCCTAAGGTTAAGAAGAAGAAAAAGAAGAGGAGGAGGAAGAGGAGCAAGAAAGAAGAAGAATGGGTATCAACCTGGCCTGAGCATATTCCTCCCATCAATTTTTATCCTGACGGTTGTAAGTTTAAAGAAGAAGGTGAAGTTTATTGCCTTAATTATCATCTTGATGATACGTCCGTAGGTACTATTGAAGATGATTTTGATTATGATATGCATGTTACTTATTGTGATTGGGAAAATGATGATAATGCTACTTATGATCTTGAAAATCTTTTTGGTACCAACTCTGAAAGTGATGATATGGGAAGCTCTAAGCTTGGGGATGATAGGATTGCAAATCCCTTACCCACTAGTGATGTGATAATTGATAATTCTTTTGCTAGTAAGAATAAAGACAACATGTTTACAAATATAGTTGCTAGCAATGATAATGCTCTTCTCTACCATGATGATGTTATAACTCCAATCTATAGTGATTATAAAGGTACCTATGACATAAGGAGAAATTATCCTTATGAAACTTGTCATAATCATGGAGGGAATTACTCCCTTGTTGAACACCATCTTCCTAATACACAATTAATCTACAGTGTTCAAGTTGTTTATGATAGTCCTACTCCCACTATTACCAATGAGAAAGATTATGCTTATGTGGAGAGTAAGAGTACCTTTTTGCATGTGGATCATGGTAACAATGCTTTATGTGATGCTTATATTGTTGAGTTTATTTGTGATCCCACTGAAAATTATTATGAGAAGGGAACATATGCTTATAGATATTTCAATAATATTAAGTTCCCTCTCTTTATGTTGAAGGTTTTGAAGTTATGTTTGTTTTGTCTTCCTATGCTTATTGCTTTGTGCTTCAATGAATTATTCTATTGCAATATTCCTATGCATAGGAAGCATGTTAGGCTTAAATGTGTTTGGTATTTGCTTCTTGATGCTCTCTTTTGTTCTTCAACTCTTATTCCTACGAGAGCATCATTAAAGTATTATGCCTAGCCTAAAGGCATAAAAGAAAGCGCTTTTGGGAGGCAGCCCACATGAATAAAATTTTATTTTGCTTTTGTTGTGTCTTGATGTTGTTACTACATCAGCATCATCATTGTATCTTTACTTTTCAACTTTGTGCCAAGTGTAGCCTCTGATTGCAAGAAAGTTCAAAAGTTGTGACGTGCTGTCCAGGAAACAGATTCTGTCCTTGGATAGGAAAATTCGTATAAAATCACCAGATCATCTTTTTGGTCTGAATTTTTTCGAAAGCGTGCTCTATACAATTGTCTTTCGTGCGTCCGTTCTGAGTTTTTTGATTAGAGTTGCAGAAGTGCCCCGAAAAAATCATTTACTACCTGCTGTTCTGTTTTTCACAGATTCTGTCCTGTTTTGCCTTTCCTTCATTTTGCAAACCTTGAGCTTGCTTTTTCTTTGCAAAAACCTTTTGGCAATCTTGAGAAACAGTATACCTTCAAGAATATCCTTATTTCCAGTAAGGAACAATTATATTATTATGGGTACTAACCTCGCTAATCAGATTATGATGAGTTATGTATGAAGGGAGTTTTCAAGTGTGCGAGGGAAGATGATAAAAAGATTCAGTAGTGTCAAACGCTCAAGCTTGGGGATGCCCCCATGCACCCCCAAGAAATATTCAAGGAGACTCAAGCATCTAAGCTTGGGGATGCCCCCGTGCATCCGCTTCTCCATCAACATTATTAGTTCGTCCTTCGTTCCACTATATTTTTATCACTTCATGTGTTATGTGCTATGCTTGGAGCGTATTGCTTTTAGTTTCCTTTTTAGTTTTCTTTAGCTTTTCATAACGAGACAGAACTCAGATTTCTTTGTGTGGGAGAGAAACACGCTCCACTTTTACCTAGAACACAACATAGAATTTTCATGTTTATCTTTGCTGTGTATGTTCTTGGTCTTTTAATAGCTACTATCATGCTTAGCTCTTAGTTTTCATGCTTATCTTTTTAAAGAGCTTTTGTTCAGTTGGTTGCTTGAACTCTCTTTAGTTGTCATGCTTATCTTATTAAGAGAGTTTGCTTCTGTTGCATTGGTCGATATGTCTATGATAAAAATGCTACGTGCATAATGGTGCTTAGTAGTTCATGTTTTCTTATGGTTAGTCTCAAATAGCTGGGGGTTCCCAATGTGTTATTGGAGTACCAACATGATTTGTTTGCCTATGATGTGGTATGGTTTAGTAATATCTTCCTTCAAGAATTTATTTTGATTGACTTGGCGTATGCTCACGCATATTTAAGACTGTAAAGAAAGTCTGTCAAGCCTTGATGATCTTTTATTTCTGAGTAGCGCTATAACTTGCATGCCTGATTCAATGTTGCTTTGTCGCTCTGCATGATTATGACCGTCATTGCTCTTCTAGTTGGTCGCTCCCAGTCTTTTGCTAACCTCCACCTGTACTAAGCGGACTGACTGCTTGTGCATCCAAAATCCTTTAAACCAGTTATGCCATATGAGTCCACCATACCTTCCTACATGGTATTTACCTGCCATTCCTAACGGAGACTTGCATGTACCATCTCGAAATTATTCAAAGAAAAATGCATTCCTATTTTGTGCCTCTGTTGTAAGTCCATGAGGAAGTAGTAGTTAATTCATGATCTTTTTAAGTTGGACAAGCTTCACCCCGGGATTGCATGTATAATGTGCAAACCCATAATACGAGAAGGAACTAGCATTGAGTGCGCCCGGCTCAAAATTAATATAACAAACAAACCCTCCTTCACGCTTTGTTCATGAGAAATCAGAAAACTTTGGCAGTGATAAACAAAGGAGATTAAGAGGATGTGATCGTCCTCATTCGGGAGCCGTTCCTCGAAACTTGGTCCATCTCAAGAAGTAATTGAGTTGTCTGCTAGCATTCGTTGACGGAACATGCATAATCAAAAAAATAATTATTACCTCTGTTTTTAAAACCAAGAGCTCTGGTACATGTTTTGTCTTTGTTTCCGACTACGGGTTTTCAACCTTGCCAACAAAAGCCACGGTTCGAGAGTCTCACCTTCTTATTAAAGCACCAACTACTTAGAGCATGATTGTCATTCTGAGTGTAATCTGCATTGTCCCAAAGTAGCATTGTCTTTTGCATGATTATGATATCGTTTATTTTGAAATCATTGTATCTAGTCATCACTTAAACCTTGGAGGTGCCCCTGCTTTTATGTTTTGCTTCACTAAAGGGGGCAAGCAAGATATCACTTTATCATATTCGCACACCATGCTCATTACAAATCTATTTGATGTTTCAGTATCATGTTGTAAAACTTTCAGTTCTTTGTGATTTTCTCATGAGGTAACTAAATTACTACAGATTCATTGTCTCAGTATGCTTTTGTCATATGACTATAAAAAGTCCTATATGGTTAATAGCATGTCACCACAGAAATTATTCTTGTTATCATTTACCTACTCGAGGACGAGCAGGAATTAAGCTTGGGGATGTTGATACGTCCAAAACGTATCTATAATTTCTGCTTGCTCCATGCCTCTTTTGGGTGATATTGCTATGTTATTTATACACTTCCATACACTTTTGATCATATTTGGACTAACCTATTAACTCAGTGCACCCCAGTGCCAGTTTCTGTTTTCTGTTGTTTTTGTATTTCAGGTTTTCCCATTACGTAAATTGCCAGAAAAAATCCGGGAAAAATATATAAAAAATCAGCGTTCCGGAAGCTTCCATGCGGCCAAAGTAGGGCCGGAGGGGACCCACAGGGGCTCCAGGAGGCCTGCCCATGCGCCCCCCTGGCCGCGCCGGGGGGGGGGGGGGGGCGCCTGGGCACCCCTGACCCCCTCTGATGCCCCCTTTGGCATATATTTACACCGTGTCGCGGAAACCCTGATTCCAGACCCCTTTTTCTCCAGACGCGATTCCGATCTCCGCCGCCATCGCCATCAAGCTTCGGGGGACCAGAATTCCTGCGCCGGCACCCTGCCGGGACGGGGAAGTGCCCCCGGATTCATCTCCATCGACGTTGCTTCCTCCCTCCATGATGCGGGAGTAGTTCCTCCTCGGGGCTGAGGTTCTTACCAGTAGCTATGTGGTCAATTCTCTCTCCCATGATGTGATGTTCGTTGTGATCATAGGCTATGTTAATCTAGGGTGATCCCATGATATTTCCCCTTCCTCTATGTATTGGATTGATGTACTCACTTGTCTTTATCTAGTATAATCCCCGAGACCAAGGTGACAACGGTCTATTGGACATGGATTAGAACAATATTTTCATGAGTGATTTCCTCTCTTGTGTGTTGATTGAAGATTGAGAGTCTCTTGGTGCTTGTCTTTGACTATCCTTTGATATGTTGTGGTGATTGTGGGACTCTCTTTGGATGGCCGCGGTGACATTGGGAAATCCTTAGATTGAGAACTACGAACTTTGAGGTGTGCTTTTGTAGCCCTACATAATTCTCGTCCTCTCTTGACCACGAAGGAATGACCTCCGAGTGCGTCCCCTTTGCATGTTTTATGGGAAATATCATGTGATTCGATTATGTTAATGTTGTTGGGAGTTGCCACTAGTGAAAGTATGAAGCCTTGGCCTTGTTTCCACCATTGCAATACCATTTGTGCTCACGTTTACCACTTGTTTGCTTGCTGCACTTTTTGTTACAGAATTATATTACTTTGCTTTGCCACTCCTATCATCCATATTTTACCATCTCTTCGCCGAACTAGTGCACCTATACAACTCCTAGTTGTATTAGGTGTGTTGGGGACACAAGAGACTTCTTGTATCTTAGTTGCAGGGTTGCTTGAGAGAGACCATCTTCAACCTCTACTTCCCTGAGTTCGATAAACCTTAGGTCATCCACTTGAGGGAAATTGCTGCTGTCCTACAAACCTCTGCGCTTGGAGGCCCAACATAGTCTACAAGAGTAGAAGCGTGTGTAGACATAACATGCGTGGATGTGCTTGGCTCCAACGCCGCGCCGGATCACAAATCCACTCCGCGTGTGGCCGTGTCCATGCACGTATGTGCTTGTGCATGCTGCGTGTAGGCAGCTCGTATGTGTTGTATACTTGCAGCTGGAGGCTGATCGTCTGCTCATGCATTAACTCAGCCTTCGTGCATTGATGTACACCTCGTCCGGTCCCTTGAAGATCGTCTCAAGTATATTGCGCACCTGCCGATCGAGTAATGGGCTGCTCTTGCATCGCCCCATCTATCCGCAGCATCGCCGTCCCATGGTTCTTTTCACGGCTGCACCGACCTGCGCTCTACCGCTGCATCGCCCCTTCGGGCCGTAGTGCCACGGCCTGCGGTTCATCGCCGTCCGAGGCCGTCCGTTTCAGGTCGTCCCCTTGGCTGCATCGACCCTCGCGCAGTCGCTGTGTTGCCCCATCTGGCCGTAACGAGCATGGCACGCGGTCCCTTCAGTCCGCCCCGTGGTTCTTCCCGCGGCTGCACCGACCCACGAGCTGCCGTTGCGTCGCCCCTTCGGGTCGTAGTGCTGCGGCCCGCGGTCAACCGCCGCCCCGAGGCCGTCCGCTCTAGGTCGTCCCCGAGGCTGCATCGACCCTCGCGCCGCTGCTGCGTCGCCCCGTCGGGCCGTAGCGAGCGTGGCACGCGGTCCCTGGAACCGCCCTGAGGTCTTCCCCGCCGTTGCCCCGACTCACGCGTCGTCATTGCATTGCCCCTTCAGGCCATAGCGCCGCAGCACGCGGTCCACTTCGCCGTCCCCGCGCGTCCACTTCTACATGGTATGCGTCGCGCCGCCTTCCTAGGAAGCGGGAACGCCATCGTCCGCACCGGTCTTCGTCACGCTGTCGGGCTCTTCCTCGCCTACTTGGAGCACTGTCGCCGCGCTTCTGACCTAACCGCTGCCGCCTCCTCCTCAGGCCGCCGCCGCCTCTCTCACTACTAGAAAAAGGGCTATAGATGGGATTGACACTAATGGCGCACCAGACAAGCGGTGCGCCATTAGTATATACTAATGGCGCACCACCTTCTGGTACGCCATTAGAGTTGAATACACTAATGACGCACCTGGCTCAGGGTGCGCCATTAGTATCAATTTTTTTCCTTTTCCAAACATACTAATGGCGCATCCAGACACAGTGCGCCATTACTAGTTGTAACTAGTAATGGCGCACCAGTCACAGAGTGCGCCACTACTGTTGTTTTTTTATTATATTTTTTATTCTTTTTTTGCAAAACTACTAATGGCGCACTGTTCCACAGTGCGTCATTACTAGTTTAAACTAGTAATGGCGCACTTTGGGACAGTGCGCCATTAGTATGTTTTTTTGCAAAACTACTAATGGCGCACCACCAGAAGGTGCGCCATTAGTAACCTGGGTTACTAATGGCACATTTTGAGGTGGTGCGCCATTAGTAAGTGGGCACCAACAAAATATTTTGGACAGCCACTCCTACCCACACTCACTTTCTCCCCACTTCATTCTCTCCACCTCCTCCTTGTCTCGGGTGCCTCCTCTTTGTCACCTCATTTCCACCATAGATTCATTCAAATTAAGTGGTTAAATTACCTTGTTTTGATAGGTAAGTAAGGGGGGAAGCTTTATTTATGTTGTTCTCCCTACAACAATGTGCACATGCACTTTTTATGGCCTAGCTAGATCTATGTATGTTTGTGGTGTTGCATATGTTTGTGGTGTTGCATATGTGTTTGTGTTTGGAGGTGTACCGGTATTTTAAATGCGATAGTTGCCAATATTTTGCCGGAATGTTGATTCATTTCCGTTTCGGCGAGAATTTTGGCATTAAGCATTCTTTTTGGTCCTATTTTTAGGGAAAGTCATGCCAAATTTTTTCTTGGTTCTAAAATATCGTTTTGCTCTACCCCGTAGGCGACCATGGTCCGCACGATTACCGAAGGCATCGTGAATAGGTTTTTGAGCTCCGCGAAGGCCGAGATGCTTCAAAAGAACGAGACGGAGATAAGATGTCCGTGTCGAAGATGCAAGCTGAAGAGCCTTATTGCGGACCCGGATTCCGGGCAGGTGCGGGACCACCTGCTCTTGCGTGGTTTCATGGATGGCTATCGGTGGCAAGGTGATGAAGATGACTACAAAGTCATCCATGGGGGCCGGGCAAGAAATGAGGAAGGGCAGCAAGACAACCACCGTGGCTCGGGCGGGCGAGAAGACGAAGAATCCCGAGGAGATGATCACGACGGTGATGCTGTACACAATCATCATGTAGAAGATGCTGGACATGATGATGAGGAAGATGCCGGAGCAGACGACGGGCATGATCATGAAGATGATGATGCCGGCGGAGCAGACGACGCTGGACCATCGATGGGCTGGGTGCAGGACCCTCATATTCAAGAGCTGCTTCTCAAGCAGACGGATAACGCAAGAGCTGCCGCCCGAGAGAAAGCCAAGATGGATCAACTTGAGTTAGACGCGGTTACTCCATTGTATGAAGGATGGAGGCCCGAGGATACCCGCCTGAAAGTAACGCTCATGGCTCTGGAGATGAAGGTAAAACACAAAATGACCGACGCATGCTTCGACGAGAACATGTCATTCTGGCACGAATGTCTTCCCAAGGGGAACAAGTGCCCGACCAGTTTCGAGGAGGCGAAGAAAATCATGTGTACTCTGGATTTACCGCACGTTAAATACCATGTGTGCATGAACAATTGCATCATTTATCGGGACGAGCACGCGGAGTCTACCATATGTCTGGTGTGCGGTGTCACTCGATACAAGAAGAGGAAGAAAGCTCCTCGAAAAGTGGTGTGGTAATTTCCGATCACTCCTCGTCTGCAGCGGTATTTCGCGGACCCTAAGGTAGCAAAGCTCCTGCGTTGGCTCGCGGATAGGGAGGAGAAGAAGCGAGAAGATAACGCAAATGATCCGGAGATAGATAAAAAAGACAAGATGCTGAGTCACCCTAAGGATGCGAGCCAGTGGCAAGCGTTGAACTTCGAAGACCTAGAATTTGGGAACGATCCAAGGAACATCGTGCTGGGCGCGAGCACCGATGGAGTCAATCCGTTTGGCAGCCAGAGAAGCACACATAGCACCTGGCATGTGTTTGTGTGGATGTATAACCTTCCCCCCTGGTTGTGCATGAAGAGGAAGTACATTCACATGAGTATGCTAATTGAAGGACCCAAACAACCAGGGAACGACATCAATCTGTATCTGGGGCTGCTGAAAGAGGAGCTTGACACGCTGTGGAAAACGCCAGCCAATACATGGGACGCCGTAGAGAAAGAATATTTCCCTATGAGAGCCGCGCTGCTCACGACAGTGCACGACTATCTCGGTTACGGATATGTCGCGGGGCAGGTGGTCCACGGATTTTCTGGATGCGTCAGGTGCATGGATGACACAACGTATCGCCAGCTAGATAGAGATCCCGGGTCTTCGAAAACCGTGTTCATGGGACATCGAAGGTGGCTTCGCGACGATGACCTGTGGAGAAAACGCTAGGATCTGTTCGATGGTGAAACCGAACCCTGAGGACGCCCGCGTACGAGGAGCGGTGAGGAAATAGACGAGCTGTTGAAAAATTGGAAAGATTGCCCACTGCCGGGAAAGAAGCAAAATGCGCCAGAGCCGGGAAAGAAGCGAAAGGCGCCAGAGCCGCTGCTGAAGGTATGGAAAACGAGGTCTGTATTCTCGGACTGGCCGTACTGGAAGATCCACCGTGTGCCTCACAGCCTTGATGTCATGCATATCACGAAGAACGTGTGCGAGAGTCTGCTTGGTACCCTGCTCAACATGCCAGAGAGGACCAAAGATGGGCCGAAAGCAAGGGCAGACTTGAAATCAATGGGCATCAGGCAGGAGCTTCACGCTATATGATGATGATGATGATGATGATGATGAGGCGAAGCAGGACACGGAAAGTCGTCGCAAAGGCAAAAAGGCCAAGAAGACCGGAAATGACTACCCTCCCGCGTGCTTCACTCTAAGTCAGGAGGAGATCGAGCAGTTTTTCACCTGCCTCGTAGGAGTAAAACTTCCTTACGGTTACGTGGGGAAGATAGGCAGATACCTAGACCCAGCAAAGCTGAAGTTCAGCGGGATGAGGTCTCACGACTGTCACGTGCTGATGACGCAGATACTTCCAGTTGCAATTCGTGGGATCATGGACACGCACGTCCGTGAAACGCTATTTGGCCTATGCAACTTTTTCGACGTCATCTCTCGGAAGTCGGTTGGCGTGAGGCAACTCAGAAGGCTACAGGAAGAGATCGTGGTGATACTATGCGAGCTTGAGATGTACTTCCCGCCCGCATTCTTCGACGTTATGGTGCATCTGCTGGTCCATATCGTGGATGATATCATCCAACTCGGGCCGACGTTCCTGCACAGCATGATGCCGTTCGAAAGGATGAATGGTGTCATCAAAGGATACGTTCGCAACATGTCACGTCTAGAGGGAAGCATAGCCAGGGGCTTTCTGACCAAAGAGTGCATCTCCTACTGCACGAATTATCTTGGCATCGAGAACCCCGTTGGTCTGCCCGTCAACAGGCACCTCGACAGGCTCGCTGGATGGGGTCACCGTGAGGGTCGCCGCGAAATGCATGTCGACTTCGAGGGTCGACTCGCCGACTTTGAAAGAGCAAACCTAGTCGTGCTACAACACATAGACGTGGTCGATCCTTGGGTGGTAGAGCACAAAACCTTTATTGAGAAGACGTACAATGACTGAGGCCAACAGAGGACGGACGGAGATATAATCAAAGAGCACAACTCATGTTTCACGCGTTGGTTCAAGCAGAAGCTTCTGTCGTACCCTTTACATGAGGATTCTTCCGCGGAAGAACAACTCATATTCGCCTTGTCACAGGGCGCCGAGCACAACCTGATGACCTATGAGGCGTACGATATCAACGACTACACATTCTACACCGAGGCCAAGGACATGAAGAGCGATGGTTATCAGAACTCCGGGGTAACGATGGAATCCTACACCGGTAACGACAAGGACAGATACTACGGAGATCTGGGAGCTGAGCTACGCTGGAGAGAAGGTCCCGATGTTCCGTGTCAAGTGGGCCAAGAGCGTCCTAAAAGAAGACCGGTATTTCACCACCATGGTTATACCCGAAGCCAAATCCAACACCGCGGGCGCAAACGGCACCGCGAAAAATGAGCCATGGGTACTGATGGGCCTCTAACCCCTCGTTGGTTACCCCAAGTGGAAGGTGTGAGATGCAGTGTTGTGGAAGTTTTTCCCTTAGCAAAGATGCCAAGGATCGAATCCCCAGAGACTCCTAGGTTCAACAAGTAGGTGTCAACTGCTAACGGCGCCAGATATTAGCAATCAACGTGGACCTGCACACAGATACAAATAACTTTGCTCCCAACGAGTACAGAGAGGTTGTCAATCCCTCCGGCCTTGTAGTTCACAAAGGATTAAACGCAAATGATAGTAGTGATAGATAATGTTTGCAATAGTAAATAATAGCGAAAAGTAAATAGCAGATGTGATCAATGATGGTAATATGGACCGGAGTCTCATGATGTTCACTAGTGATGTCTCTCTCCCAAAAGACGATAAAACAGCTATGTGAGGTAAACGAATTACAGCTGGGCAATTGACAGGACCACGAACGCAAACCAATGCTGACTACATTGCAAGAAAGGTTGAGGTTCAAAGCATGGGCGGTACGCCAAAGTAAGTAGACCGAAATCCATCAATATCTACTACTAATCATCCACCTTGAGATATCTATCCAGAACATCTCGCTGGTATTAAGTTGCGAGCCCCACCCATAGTGTAAACTCAAAGCAACAGACAACTGCATTAAAAGAACTTTGCGTAAAGTAAACAATCCTTGCACCCGCGGGCACAAGCACCGTTGTTTTCCCCCTTGTGGCAAAAGCACATCTCCTAGACTCATGTTTCTGTCACTCAAACTAGTCATCGAGGGGCATGAACCCACAATCGAGCATAACGTTCCCTCTTGGAGTCACTACCTACTACTTGGCCAAAGCAATAAATAACAACGGAGAACATGCAAGAATTACTTATGAACATAAATATAAAAGAGGTAGATCAAATATATTACTCAATCACAATCTCAACATAATCTCATAATCCATCGGATCCCAGCAAACTCATCATAGCAACAACATAAGGATTACATATGTGCCTCGATCATGTAGGGCAGCTCACGAGGACTAATTAGTGAAGCACAAGAACGGGAGGAGAACATCACATAGCTACTGGTCATGGACTCATGGTCCAAGGGAGACTACTCACAACTCATCCGAGAGGCATCCATGGTGGTGGAGAGGCTCCCGATGGTGATCCTCCCCTCCGGCAGGGTGCCGGGAAGAGTTCTCCTGGTGCTCCCGATCTTGGAAGCGGCGGCGGCGGCGGAACAAAGATGAGATCGCGAAAAAAGTTCCCGTCCCGAGGGTTTCGAAGGACGCTCTAAATATATGCCAAAGGGGGGCACCAGACGGGGCTCGGGGGGCCCAAGCGCCCCCCGGCGCGGCCCAGGGGGGGGGGGGGCGCCGCCAGGGCGCCTGGGGCCCTGGTGCCCCCCCGGCTATACTTCGGGCGCAAGGTAGGTTCTGGAACGCTTTTTTTTTATATAATTTTTCTGGATTTTTCCTGACAGTTCTCGTAATGTGAAAACCTGAAATACAAAAACAGCCGAAAACAGCAACTGGCACTGGGGTGCACTGGATTAGTAGGTTAGTCCAAATATGATCAAAAGTGTATGGAAGTGTATAAATATCATAGCAATATCACCCAAAAGTGGCATGGAGCAAGCAGAAATTATAGATACGTTTTGGACGTATCAACATCTCCAAGCTTAATTCCTGCTCGTCCTCGAGTAGGTAAATGATAACAAGAATAATTTCTGTGGTGACATGCTATTAACCATATAGGACTTTTTATAGTCATATGACAAAAGCTTACTGAGACAATGAATCTGTAGTAATTAAGTTGCCTCATGAGAAAATCACAAATGACTGAAAGTTTTACAACATGACATTGAAGCATCAAATAGATTTGCAATGAACATGATGTGCAAATATGATAAAGTGATATCTAGCTTGCCCCCTTTAGTGAAGCAAAACATAAATGCAGGGGCACCTTCAAGGTTTAAGTGATGACTAGATACAATGATTTCAAAATAAACGATATCACAATCATGCAAAAGACAATGCTACTTTGGAACAATGCACATTACACTTAGAATGACAATCATGCTCTCAGTAGTTGGTGCTTGAAGAAAGAAGGTGGAGATTCGAAAAGTAAAAGAATGGTTATGTGCTAGAGCTTTTTATTTTGAAAACATAGAAGCAATTTTGTCAACGGTAGTAGTACTTCACATGTGTCATGCATAAGACATCCTATAAGTTGCAAGCCTCATGCATCGAATACCAATAGTGCTCGCACCTTGTCCTAATTAGCTCGGATTTCCATGGGTTATCATTGCATTACATATGTTTCAACCAAGTGTCACAAAGGGGTACCTCTATGCCACCTGTACAAAGGTCCAAGGAGATAAATCACATTTGATTTCCCGTTTTTGATAGATCTCAACTTGAGGACATCCATACCGGGACAACATAGAAAATAGATGATGGACTCCTCTTTAATGCTTAAGCATATTCTCATAAGAGATTGAGGATTAGTGTCCAAGCTAAAACTTCCACCATGATACATGGCTTTGGTTGGCGGCCCAATGTTCTTCTCTAACAATATGCATACTCATTCAACCCATGGCAAATCACCCTTACTTCAGACAAGACGAACATGCATAGCAAGTCACATGATATTCAACAAAAGTGTGACAGTTGATGGCATCCCCAGAAACATGGTTACCGCTCAGCAAGCAACTTATAAGAAATAAGATACATAGGCAACATATTCTTTACCACAATAGTTTTTAAGCTACTTTCCCATGAGCTATGTATTGCAAAGTTAGTCTGCTTAGTACAGGTGGAGGTTAGCAAAAGACTGGGAGCGACCAACTAAGAGAGCAATGACGGTCATAATCATGCAGAGCGACAAAGCAACATTGAATCAGGCATGGTAGTTATATCGCTACTCAGAAATAAAAGATCATCAAGGCTTGACAGACTTTCTTTACAGTCTTAAATATGTGTCGGGACCCCGATCCTAAGTCACACCGATCTAGCATGTAACACACCATATCCCTTTGCGGCCTCACGCACGTTATCCCCAGGGGTGCCACCTTACCTGGCCCGGGACCGTTTGCGCATTTTGGCTCACGTATATGATAGTGTCGCTAGCATCCATATGATAGAGAACCCGGGCCGACATGACCAGTTATAAACCAAAAGTGGCACTAAATTACAGAGACAGGCATTCATGACCCAGCAACGAACGTGTCGGTCATCAACGTATGAACCCAAGTCGTAGCAAGCTACAAGGACTTAAAGGAACAACACGTGACATTTCCCCTAAGGAACAGACACAGGAACGAAGAAGGACATATGCCGGTCAGCCTAAGTGATCCGGAGCAGTAGCAAGCTACCAAGGCTCAGTGGAAGCACTACGAGACATTTCCCTGTAAGATAGGCTACCAAGGGTAAACAACTAGGTGTCGGATCCCACACATACCAAGCATTTCAATAACATACACACAATATGCTCAATATGTGCAAATACAACATGGCATCACAACAAGACTCTAATAAACAAAGTATTTATTCATTAGGCTCCGAGGAGCCAAGTATTACAAACATGGGTCTCACGACCCAACATTCAGAGCATACAAGCAACAAGCGGAAGCACTACATGTCTGAGTACATACATCTACAAATGAAAAAGGCTGAAGAGCCTGACTATCTACAACACTCGTCTAAGGTCGTAGCTGAGGTAACAAGCTACTTGTCGAAGTCCAAGCAGAACTACTAGTGAGACATCAAACCTATCTGCAAAACATAAATTAAGCAAACATGAGTACAAAGGTACTCAGCAAGACTTACATCAGATCCTATCATACATGCACTTGTATCAAGATGGCAAAGTGGGGTTTAGTTGCAGCAAGCCAGCTTTGACTCAGTGGCTATCCTATTCTACGATTGCTGGTAACTCTTTTGAGGTGGCGCACACGAGTCCACTAAGCACCACACAATACACCACTATGGATTCATTCCCGTCTCCCTACGAGAAAGCCATCCATAGCACTCACACTTGTCTTGAGTATTTTAAAGTATCCACTTCAAGTTGTCTATGTACCACGTAAGCATCCAAGAAGTCCATATCCGCGGACCCGGCTATTCGAGTAGATCATGTTAACCCTGCAGGGGTGTACTTATTCACACACGCTCTCGCCACTTACCGCCAGGTACATCTCATGTATCTCGGCAACCTTCAAGCGGAAGCCTGGCGAGGGTGTCGGCCACGACCTGACTAACCACACAAGTCTCTCGTCCAGGTTTATCGCCTATTCGGGTTCCATCCGTGGGGAGATCCGGCCGGGGTGTCGCTCACGGCCCCAAATGATGTGCGCAGGGTTCCCAAGCCCACCTCGCCGAGTGGATCTACGCTTGGTACACCGTTCCATGGTGCCTAGTCTGTCCCAAGCCCACTGGCCGAGTGCCACTTGGTAGACTACTAACACTACCTACAAACACCAGAAACTAGTTGCAACTCCTGGACAGAGATCATGTTGATTAATAAGTCGAGAGGGGTCGAGTTACCGGAACCCAATGTGTGGTAGTAACTAGTCATTGGACAACATACTCGGAACTCAGTTCTTAGGGACGGTTCCAGTGAGACAACCCACCATGTACTCCTACATGGCCTCTCACCACTACCTTTACCAAATCGTGTTCACACACTTAACCCTCAGCATCAGAACATATCATTTCACTCCAATTCATTCCCGATGAATCAGACCTGACACACTCTAAGCAATAGCAAGCGAGGCATGGTAAGATCACATCATGGCTTCAATCAACTCCTACACATGCTAGTGGGTTTCAACTATTTACTGTGGAAAGACAGGTCATGCAGAGGAATGGGTTCAACTACCGCAGCATAAGGTAGCAGTTGAGATCGTTGTTGTCCTAATGCAATAACAGGGAGCAAGAGCGAGAGAGGGATTGTATCGGAATGAACAAGGGGGTTTGCTTGCCTGGTGAAACAACGTGCATAGCACTGCTCCTCTGACAGGTACTCTGGATCGGTCTCCGGAGCTGGACCTATCGAGAAGAACGGTGCCGACAATCAAACACAAGCATATGCAACAATATGATGCATGAATATGGCATCAAAATATGATGTTGTTGAGCTAATGCAACTAGCATTCAATTGAAAGAAGTCCATTTGAACCAAAGGCTCAAATGCAACTTTAAAATAAGTATTTCTAAATGCCATATATGTGTTTTCATATAAACAGTAGGTTTAACTTCATTTGTCATGCATCAAAATGGTACAGATGGATAGATTGAATTTTTCTGATAATTTTTCATATATAAATTATTTCATTCTGAGCTACGGTTGAATTTCTGTGATTTTTTGAAGTTTTGGATATTTTCTGGAATTTCCTGTTTAAAATTAATTCCAGAAAATAATTAATTGCGTCAGCACTGCGTCATGCTTGCGTCAGCAAGTCAACAGCGCTGACTGGGTCAAACCTGACGTGTGGGGCCACACGTCAGTGACACCGGGGCTAAACCCGAGTCAAACCCAGCTGACCAGGGTTTGACCAAGCCCTGGGGCCCATAGTCAGTGGCTTAGGGGGGGGGGGGGGG
>LR738712.1:441274201-441397547 GCA_902687465.1 Secale cereale | reverse complement strand
GGGGGTTTAAGTGGCAGGTTTAGCAGCTAAACACGCGCCACATCAGTCGCCGGAGTTTCACCGGCGACGACCTCGAGCCACGGCGGAAGTTTGCCGGAACGAGCTGGAGGCCACGGTTTGGCAAACGGAGGCCACCGGCGGGTAGCCCGAGCACGGGCGCATCGAGCTGCGCACAGGGGAGGTCGTGGGAACCGTGGAGCTCGCCGGAGCGGGGCTCGCGGCGGCGGTGGCTTCGGCCGAGACGAAAACCACGGCTACGACGCGGGAGGAGGGGAGGAAGAGAGGGAAAACAGGGGGGAAACGGAGAGGAGCTCACGGCGGGTTGCTGAGCAGGCCAGCGGGCTCGGGGAGGCGCTGAAGGCGGCAAATCGTCGGCGGCGATCGTCGGCGTCCGAGGAGGAAGACGATGACGACGACGGCTCCACAGGGCGTCCGGCGTCTTGTGGCTGGACGGAGAGGACGAGGGAGTCGTGGCGGAGCTCTCGGGCTACTCGGAGGGGCGAGGAAACGGCTCTGGCTACGACTACGGCGAGCGGCGGCGACGGCGGCGTCTGGAACCGAACGGGAGAGGGAGATAGAGGAGAAGGGAGGGTCCAGAGAGAGTGAAAAAGAGGGCGCGCTCGATCCAGACGGCAGTGGCGACGTCGGCCGTCTCGTTGCGCTGGCAGGGGAGGGCAGGCAGGCAGCTCGCGTGGCGCGCGGAGCGCTCGCGTGCGCCGGGCACGCGCCTCGCCTACTGGCGCGAGGTGGGGGACGGTGCGGTGGCCGGTGGGCTGGGCCGACTGCTGGGCCAGGCAGTTGGGCTGCAGGTAAGCCAGGTAAGCTTTTCCCTTTTTTATTTTTTTCTTTTCTATTTTTTTTTCTGACATTTGTTTTGATTTAATTTCTAAATTAAATCAATTATTTTCTGCTGACATATTTATTTTGCAGGGACCTAGGAATTAACCCAAGCCCCTAAAAATAAACAACCAGAATTTTGGACATATATAAAATATATAATATATATATATCCAATGCAAATAACTATTGCATTAATTCCAAATGCCCAAAATAAATATTTATGAGCTCCTAATAATATTGGCTTGATTTTTATCTCTAACCAATATTTTTAGAGGGCCACATGAACTTTTTCTTGGACCTTTTTGGAGCAACTTTTATTTGGGTCATTTTCAAAACGGTTTCTGAGGGTTTCACAAGTCCTCATTTCAATTTCATTTGAAATTTAAACATGATGCACACCACTAGGCTAACCTAGTGCATACAAGAACTAGGGTTGTGACAACTCGCCTCCACTCGAAAGAATCTCGTCCCGAGATTCAGGAGTAGGCGGAAAGAAGGTGGGGTACTCCAGTCGGAGACGATCTTCTCGCTCCCAAGTAGCTTCTCTCTCGGAATGATGGGACCATTGAACTTTGAGAAACTTGATGTTGTGACGTCGAGTGACACGCTCTGCTTGATCCAGAATGCGAACGAGATACTCTCGGTATGTGAGGTTATCTTGGAGATCAAGCGTTTCGTGATCCACTCCGCGGATGGGATCCGAGAAGCAACGCCTGAGTTGAGAGACGTGGAAGACATCATGAACTCGAGAAATATGTGGGGGTAGTTCCAATTGGTAGGCAACCTCTCCTTGTTTAGCGAGAATGCGAAAAGGACCAATGTAACGAGGAGCCAACTTTCCCTTGATACCGAAACGATGGGTACCTTTCAAAGGAGTAACCCGAAGGTAAGCTTTGTCACCAACTTCATAAGCCACTTCCTTATGATGACGATCATATTGGCTCTTCTGACGAGACTGGGCTGTTTTCAAATTCTCACGAATGATGCAAACTTGCTCTTCTGCTTCCTAGATCATATCCGGTCCAAAGAATTGTCTTTCACCGGTTTCTGACCAGTTCAAAGGTGTTCGACATCTTCGTCCATAAAGAATCTCAAAAGGAGCTTGCTTGAGACTGGATTGATAGCTATTGTTATAAGCAAACTCGGCGAAAGGAAGACATTTCTCCCAATCCATACCGAATGAGATAACACAAGCTCTAAGCATGTCTTCGAGAATTTGGTTAACCCGTTCCACTTGACCACTTGACTGAGGCTGGAAAGCGGTACTGAAAGAAAGATGGGTGCCCATGGCAGTCTGGAAACTCTCCCAAAAATGAGAAGTGAAAAGACTACCACGGTCTGAATTGATCTCTAGTGGGACACCATGAAGTGACACTATTCGAGAAATATACAAGTCAGCAAGCTGACTAGCGGTGATACTCTCTCGAACAGGTAGGAAGTGAGCCACTTTGGAGAGACGATCAATGACTACAAAAATAGCATTATTCCCTCTCTTGATCCTGGGAAAGCCGGTGATGAAGTCCATACCAACTTTATCCCATTTCCATTCAGGAATAGCTAGAGGCTGAAGGGTGCCAGCAGGTCTTTGATGTTCTGCCTTAACGCAACGACAAACATCACATCTAGCAATGAACTCAGCAATTTCTCTCTTCATCCTAGTCCACCAGAACCTCTGGCGTAGATCCTGATACATCTTAGTACTACCGGGATGAATCGTGAGAGGAGATTCATGAGCCTCCTTAAGAATCAATTGCCGAAGATGTTGCTTCTTGGGAACCACCAACCGGTTTTGGAAGAGAACAACACCTCGGTCATCTATGGAGAAACTACCAGCAATACCTTTGGCAATGTTTCTCTTGATCCGGGTAATTCCGGTATCATGCTTCTGGGCTTCTATGATATGATCCACAAGAGTAGGTTTCGCCACCAAAGTAGAAAGGAATCCGTGAGGAGCAATGTGAAGGTTAAGCTTACATAATTCCTCATGGAGAAGTGGTTGGCCCTGCTGCAACATGAGATTGTTGCAATAGGATTTACGACTTAGCGCATCAGCCATGACATTGCCCTTGCCCGGGGTGTAGGTAATCCCTAAGTCGTAATCGGAGATCAACTCCAACCAACGTCTTTGCCTAAGGTTCAAATCTGGTTGGGTGAAGATATACTTGAGACTCTGGTGATCGGTGTAGATCTCGCAACGATTACCAAGGAGGTAATGTCGCCAGGTCTTAAGTGCATAGACTACGGCTGCAAGCTCTAGATCATGTGTAGGATAATTCTCCTCATGTGGATGCAACTGTCGAGATGCATAGGCAATCACACGACGATCCTGCATAAGGATGCAACCTAGTCCCTGTCGTGAGGCATCACAGTAGATAACAAAGTCCTTAGTGAAATCCGGTGGCACAAGTATGGGAGCGGAAGTCAGGCGTCTCTTTAGTTCCTGAAAACTGTGCTCACACTGTGGGGACCACTCAAACTTTTTATCTTTCTTGAGAAGTTCCGTGAGAGGTTTGGCCACTTTAGAGAAGTTCTCCACAAAGCGGCGACAATAACTGGCTAGACCAAGGAAACTCCTAACTTGTTTAACTGTTTCAGGCGGAGTCCAATCAAGAACGGCCTGAACTCTCTCGGGGTTGACAGCAATGCCCTTACCAGAGATTACATGACCGAGATAGGTCACTTCTGGCAACCAAAATTCGCACTTGGAGAACTTGGCATAAAGGCGGTGCTCTCTGAGTTTTTCTAGAACAAGTCTAAGATGTTCGGCATGCTCTTCCTCGATTTTCGAGTAAATAAGAATATCATCGAGGTAAACCACGACGAACTTATCTAAGTACTCCATGAAGATCGAGTTCATCAAGCGGGAGAAGGTGGCTGGAGCATTTGTTAAACCGAAGGACATGACGGTGTACTCGTACTGACCATAACGAGTGACGAAAGCCGTCTTGGGGATGTCCCCATTTCTAATCTTGATTTGATGGTATCCTAACCTCAAATCCATCTTGGAGAAGACTGAGGATCCAGCGAGCTGATCATACAGGTCGTTGATCCTGGGAAGCGGATACTTGTTCTTTACCGTGACCAAATTAACGGGACGATAATCTACAACCATCCGATCCGTACCATCCTTCTTTTTGACAAAGAGGACGGGGCAAGCCCAGGGAGAAGAACTAGGACGGATGAAACCCTTTTGCAAGGACTCATCAAGTTGTTTCTTAAGCTCGGCTAGTTCTAAGGGTGCCATTTTGTAGGGTCTCCTAGAGATTGGAGCGGTTCCTGGGATAAGCTCTATAACAAACTCTACATCTCGATCGGGTGGAACACCTGGCAGTTCCTCTGGAAAGACATCCGGAAAGTCACGGACTACCGGAACATCTTCAAGATCTGGAAGAGGGCTGGCATTAAGAGAATAGAGTTGATGCTTTGCAACTCTAGTGGTGACAGTGACTGTCTTACCAGACGGGTGTGTAAGCTGAATAGACCTAGTGAAGCAATCAATCTTGGCATGATGAGCTGTCATCCAGTCCATACCCAAGATGATATTCATATCTGAAGACTTGAGGGCTACAAGTGATGCAAGGAACACAAGTCTGTCGACAAGGATTTCATTACCATGGCTTACACTAGAAGTTTGCCATTTGGATCCAGGAGTTTGAATAAGTAGTGGGGAAGGCATATCACAAAATGACATGTCGTGTAAGCGGGCATAACTTTCAGAAATGAAAGAATGAGACGCTCCAGTATCGAATAGAACCGATGCCGGGTGACAATTAACAAGGAGTGTACCAAGAACGACATTTGGATCATCATGAGCGTTCTTGGCTGAGACGTGATGCACACGTCCATGTTCGATGGGAGCTGACTTAACACTGATCATCTTGCGTGATGATTTATCACGTCTAACAGACTTTACGGACTGGGATGGGGCAACACGGGTCTGAGTGCAAATACGAGCAATGTGGCCCGGCTCTCCGCACTTGTAACAAATCCTGGGATTAGGACGTGGACCCGTATTGACAAACGGTCCATCAATAGACCTGGGTGGAGCATACTGCTGAACTGGAAGAGGTACCACACGAGATGGCCTCGAAGGATAGATGGGTGGAAGAACAGAGTTCGGAACCCAAATCCGGCGCTTCTAGAGACTAGTACCGGAGGAAGATCCCAGATCAAGGGCGTGCTTACGAGACTCATCGTAAGTGAGCTGAGCTGTCTCTGCATTGATGGCCTTGTTCACAAGGGCCTGGAATGTGTTGCAATGATGCAAGTGGAGATCACGACGTAGTTTGGGGTTGAGACCCTTCCGGAACCTAGCCTGCTTCTTGGCGTCCGTGGACACTTCTTCTGTAGCATAGCGGGCGAGGTTCTCAAACTCTCGACTATAAGCATCAACAGCCATCTTAGCCTGTGTAAGACTACATAACTCTTCTCTCTTACGATCGATAAGGGCTTGAGGGATATGATGCTCACGAAATGCCTCGGTGAAATCTCTCCAGGTAGGAATCTGGTCAGCTGGAATCATGGCCTCATAGTTCTGCCACCAAAGACTAGCAGGACCTTCCAAGTGATAAGTGGCATAGATGACCTTGTCCTCTTTAGCTACATTCGCAGAACGCAGCTTGTGAGTGATTCTACGGAGCCAGTCATCTGCATAGAGTGGCTCAATGGAATGTTGAAAGGTGGGTGGTTTCAGACGAATGAAGTCATGGATGGTTGTTGATTCCTTGCACTAATGTGCGGTGTTCTCCTCAATACGTGCCAACAGGCGGTTAGACTCACGCTTGTTTCTCTCCATCTCTATCATTAACTCTGCGAACGAAGGCTGGTCGGGAGGATCCTCCTCATCCCTACCATCTCCGTGGTTCTGTCTACGAGCAGCTGAGCTTCGCTTAACTGAAGACATCCTGAGAAGCGAAACCAAAGACGGAAACATCAACAACTATAGGATGCATAAGGTAGAACAAAAAATTAGTATCTCTCGAACTACTAGGATAAGTCCGGCAGCATAACGGCATTAAAATGCTCAGAATGAGACATCCTGCTAACAAAGGGTAGTTCAACATCTCAACATCATCACTCAAGGTTCTGTGATAGTACTAAAACAACTATACTGGAAGAACTTCAAACAAGAATAAGACTCTGATCAACCAATCTTAAGGGACTACGGAGTAGTAACTCGTGATCCTGATAGACGGAAGAGAAAGCCTAGTTCCTTAACCCTGTAGGAAAGGTAAGATGACTCAGATCAGAAGACATGAGGTATAAGGAGTAAAAAGAGCCTTACGTTCCCTTCCACAATCAATTCCCTTATATAACTAAGGAATTTCTAGACTCAACTTCGACCAGTTTGGCTTGGTAATCCTACAGGCAGTCAGGCTCTGATACCAACGCTGTCGGGACCCCGATCCTAAGTCACACCGATCTAGCATGTAACACACCATATCCCTTTGCGGCCTCACGCACGGTATCCCCACGGGTGCCACCTTACTTGGCCCGGGACCGTTTGCGCATTTTGGCTCACGTATATGATAGTGTCGCTAGCATCCATATGACAGAGAACCCGGGCCGACATGACCAGTTATAAACCAAAAGTGGCACTAAATTACAGAGACAGGCATTCATGACCCAGCAACGAACGTGTCGGTCATCAACGTATGAACCCAAGTCGTAGCAAGCTACAAGGACTTAAAGGAACAACGCGTGACATTTCCCCTAAGGGACAGACACAGGAACGAAGAAGGACATATGCCGGTCAGCCTAAGTGATCCGGAGCAGTAGCAAGCTACCAAGGCTCAGTGGAAGCACTAGGAGACATTTCCCTGTAAGATAGGCTACCAAGGGTAAACAACTAGGTGTCGGATCCCACACATACCAAGCATTTCGATAACATACGCACAATATGCTCAATATGTGCAAATACAACATGGCATCACAACAAGACTCTAATAAACAAAGTATTTATTCATTAGGCTCCGAGGAGCCAAGTATTACAAACATGGGTCTCACGACCCAACATTTAGAGCATACAAGCAACAAGCGGAAGCAGTACATGTGTGAGTACAGACATCTACAAATGAAAAAGGCTGAAGAGCCTGACTATCTACAACACTCGTCCAAGGTCGTAGCTGAGGTAACAAGCTACTTGTCGAAGTCCAAGCGGAACTACTAGTGAGACATCAAACCTATCTGCAAAACATAAATTAAGCAAACATGAGTACAAAGGTACTCAGCAAGACTTACATCAGATCCTATCATACATGCACTTGTATCAAGATGGCAAAGTGGGGTTTAGTTGCAGCAAGCCAGCTTTGACTCAGTGGCTATCCTATTCTACGATTGCTGGTAACTCTTTTGAGGTGGCGCACACGAGTCCACTAAGCACCACACAATACACCACTATGGATTCATTCCCGTCTCCCTACGAGAAAGCCATCCATAGCACTCACACTTGTCTTAAGTATTTTAAAGTATCCACTTCAAGTTGTCTATGTACCACGTAAGCAGCCAAGAAGTCCATATCCGCGGACCCGGCTATTCGAATAGATCATGTTAACCCTGCAGGGGTGTACTTCTTCACACACGCTCTCGCCACTTACCGCCAGGTACATCTCGTGTATCTCGGCAACCTTCAAGCGGAAGCCTGGCGAGGGTGTCGGCCACCACCTGACTAACCACACAAGTCTCTCGTCCAGGTTTATCGCCTATTCGGGTTCCATCCGTGGGGAGATCCGGCCGGGGTGTCGCTCACGGCCCCAAATGATGTGCGCAGGGTTCCCAAGCCCACCTCACCGAGTGGATCTACGCTTGGTACACCGTGCCACGGTGCCTAGTCTGTCCCAAGCCCACTGGCCGAGTGCCACTTGGTAGACTACTAACACTACCTACAAACACCAGAAACTAGTTGCAACTCCTGGACAGAGATCATGTTGATTAATAAGTCGAGAGGGGTCGAGTTACCGGAACCCAATGTGTGGTAGTAACTAGTCATTGGACAACATACTCGGAACTCAGTTCTTAGGGACGGTTCCAGTGAGACAACCCACCATGTACTCCTACATGGCCTCTCACCACTACCTTTACCAAATCGTGTTCACACACTTAACCCTCAGCATCAGAACATATCATTTCACTCCAATTCATTCCCGATGAATCAGACCTGACACACTCTAAGCAATAGCAAGCGAGGCATGGTAAGATCACATCATGGCTTCAATCAACTCCTACACATGCTAGTGGGTTTCAACTATTTACTGTGGAAAGACAGGTCATGCAGAGGAATGGGTTCAACTACCGCAGCATAAGGTAGCAGTTGAGATCGTTGTTATCCTAATGCAATAACAGGGAGCAGGAGCGAGAGAGGGATTGTATCGTAATGAACAAGGGGGTTTGCTTGCTTGGTGAAACAACGTGCAGAGCACTGCTCCTCTGACAGGTACTCTGGATTGGTCTCGGGAGCTGGACCTATCGAGAAGAACGGTGCCGACAATCAAACACAAGCATATGCAACAATATGATGCATGAATATGGCATGAAAATATGATGTTGTTGAGCTAATGCAACTGGCATTCAATTGAAAGAAGTCCATTTGAACCAAAGGCTCAAATGCAACTTTAAAATAAGTATTTCTAAATGCCATATATGTGTTTTCATATAAACAGTAGGTTTAACTTCATTTGTCATGCATTAAAATGGTACAGATGGATAGATTGAATTTTTCTGATAATTTTTCATATATAAATTATTTCATTCTGAGCTACGGTTGAATTTCTGTGATTTTTTGAAGTTTTGGATATTTTTTGGAATTTCCTGTTTAAAATTAATTCCAGAAAATAATTAATTGCATCAGCACTGCGTCATGCTTGCGTCAGCAAGTCAACAACGTTGACTGGGTCAAACCTGACGTGTGGGGCCACACGCCAGTGACACCGGGGCTAAACCCGAGTCAAACCCAGCTGACCAGGGTTTGACCAAGCCCTGGGGCCCATAGTCAGTGGCTTAGGGGGGGAGTTTAAGTGGCAGGGTTAGCAGCTAAACACGCGCCACGTCAGTCGCCGGAGTTTCGCCGGCGACGACCTCGAGCCACGGCGGAAGTTCGCCGGAACGAGCTGGAGGCCACGGTTTGGCAAACGGAGGCCACCGGCGGGTAGCCCGAGCACGGGCGCATCGAGCTGCGCACAGGGGAGGTCGTGGGAACCGTGGAGCTCGCCGGAGCGGGGCTCGCGGCGGCGGTGGCTTCGGCCGAGACGAAAACCACGGCTACGACGCGGGAGGAGTGGAGGAAGAGAGGGAAAACAGAGGGGAAACGGAGAGGAGCTCACGGCGGGTTGCTGAGCAGGCCAGCGGGCTCGGGGAGGCGCTGAAGGCGGCAAATCGTCGGCGGCGATCGTCGGCGTCCGAGGAGGAAGACGATGACGACGACGGCTCCACAGGGCGTCCGGCGTCTTGTGGCTGGACGGAGAGGACGAGGGAGTCGTGGCGGAGCTCTCGGGCTACTCGGAGGGGCGAGGAAACGGCTCTGGCTACGACTACGGCGACGGCGGCGTCTGGAACCGAACGGGAGAGGGAGATAGAGGAGAAGGGAGGGTCCAGAGAGAGTGAAAAAGAGGGCGCGCTCGATCCAGACGGCAGTGGCGACGTCGGCCGTCTCGTTGCGCTGGCAGGGGAGGGCAGGCAGGCAGCTCGCGTGGCGCGCGGAGCGCTCGCGTGCGCCGGGCACGCGCCTCGCCTACTGGCGCGAGGTGGGGGACGGTGCGGTGGCCGGTGGGCTGGGCCGACTGCTGGGCCAGGCAGTTGGGCTGCAGGTAAGCCAGGTAAGCTTTTCCCTTTTTTATTTTTTTCTTTTCTATTTTTTTTCTGACATTTGTTTTGATTTAATTTCTAAATTAAATCAATTATTTTCTGCTGACATATTTATTTTGCAGGGACCTAGGAATTAACCCAAGCCCCTAAAAATAAACAACCAGAATTTTGGACATATATAAAATATAAAATATATATATATCCAATGCAAATAACTATTGCATTAATTCCAAATGCCCAAAATAAATATTTATGAGCTCCTAATAATATTGGCTTGATTTTTATCTCTGACCAATATTTTTAGAGGGCCACATGAACTTTTTCTTGGACCTTTTTGGAGCAACTTTTATTTGGGTCATTTTCAAAAGGGTTTCTGAGGGTTTCACAAGTCCTCATTTCAATTTCATTTGAAATTTAAACATGATGCACACCACTAGGCTAACCTAGTGCATACCAGAACTAGGGTTGTGACAATATGCGTGAGCATACGCCAAGTCAATCAAAATAAATTCTCGTAGGAAGATATTACTAAACCATACCAATTCATAGGCAAACAAATCAAGTTGGTACTCCAATAACACATTGGGAATCCCCCAGCTATTTGAGACCAACCATAAGAAAACCTGAACTACTAAGCGCCATTATGCACGTAGCATCTTTATCATAGACATATTAACCAATGCAACGTAAGCAAACTCTCTTAATAATATAAGCATGATAATTAAAGAGAGTTCAAGCAACCAACTAAACAAAAGCTATTTGAAAAGATAAGCATGAATACTAAGAGCTGAACATGATAGTAGCTATTAAAAGACAAAGAACACACACAGCAAAGATAGACATGAAAATTCTATGTTATGTTCTAGGTAGAAGTGGAGCGTGTTTCTCTCCCACATAAAGAACGCTGAGTTACGACTCATTATGAAAAACTAAAAAGAAAACTAAAAGCAAGACGCTCCAAGCATAGCACATAACACATGAAGTGATAAAAATATAGCGGAACGAAAGACGAACTGATAATGTTGATGGAGAAGGGGATGCACGGGGGCATCCCCAAGCTTAGACGCTTGAGTCTCCTTGAATATTTCTTGGGGGTGCACGGGGGCATCCCCAAGCTTGAGCGCTTGACACTCCTGAATCTTTTTATCATCTTCCCTCGCACACTTGAAAACTCCCCTCATACATAACTCATCATAATCTGATTAGCGAGGTTAGTACCCTTAATAAAATAATTGTTCCTTGCTGGAAATAAAGATATTCTTGAAGTTCTACTGTTTCTCAAGATTGCCAAAAGATTTTTGCAAAGAAAAAGCAAGCTCTTGGTTTGCAAAATGAAGGAAAGGCAAAACAGGACAGAATCTGTGAAACACAGAACACCAGGTAGTAATTGATTTGTTCGGGGTACTTCTGCAACTCAAATCAAAAAACTCAGAACAGACGCACGAAAGACAATTATATAAAGAACGCTATCGAAAAAATTCAGACCAAAAAGATGATCTCGTGATTTTATACGAAGTTTTCTATCCAAGGACAGAATCTGTTTCCTGGACAGCACCTCACAACTTTTGAACTTTCTAGCAATCAGAGGCTATACTTGGCACAAATATGAAAAGCAAAGATACAATGATGATGCTACTGTAGTAAACAACATCAAGACACAACAAAAGAAAAATAAAAAAAATTATTCATGTGGGCTGCCTCCCAAAAACGCTTTCTTTTATGCCTTTAAGCTAGGCATAATGCATATAGATCAAGTTGTATCAATTGAACCATCATCAAGATCATCAAAAAGCTCTTCAATAATACAACTAGTCTTAAGAGGACTCTCAAATAAAGGCCTCATAGAGATACTCCTAGGTAGAAGACCAAAAGGATAAAAGTCAAGGGAAGATTCATTTATAAATTTATCAAAGACAGGTGTTTCTTCCAAGGTCTTTACAGTTTCAACCCCTTTGACTTTTAGAATGGGGAGCCTTTGGAACGTGAACGAACTTAGGCTCCCTCTTTGCCAGAGTTTCTACCTTTTTGGTTTTGATCGAGGAGAAGGTAGTTCCTAGGGTATCAAATATTTCCTCAATCTTGTCTATCCTAGAAGAGTCCAAGTCATGGAATTTGACGGTCTCCAAAATTTTAAATTTTTTATGCATGGAGCTATCAAGTCTATTCAAATTCCCTTGGATCTTACGATCCAACTCATTTATCTTATTAATGCTTGGCATCTCTAGCTCTATCTTTTCAAGTTTTTTCATAATGTGAGCTAGGGTGATGTCCTCTCGAATGCTAACAACAGGGAGATTCCCAACAAGATTTTCAATAATACTAAGAGACTCCCAAACTGGGGCCTCTAGGAAATTCCCATTGATAGCATTATCTAGAATAAACCTATTCCAAGAAGTAATTCCAACATAAAAATTTCTAAGCAAGATAATAGTAGGTTGCTTCTTGGTGGCTCTTTTTTGTGAATCATTAATTCTATACCAAGCATCTTTCAAACTTTCCCCACCTCTTTGTTTAAAGGTGAGAACTTCTGCCTCGTCAAAGACAAAAGGACCCGACATAATGACAACTAAAGAACGAGATAACTATTTTTGTGATTTTCGATAAAAGGTACTAAAGCAAAAACTGAAAGGTAAACTAACAAGACTAAAAAGCAAAGGTAAAAGATAGCATGCAACTCCCCTATCCTGAAGAGTGGAGTCCCCGGCAACGGCGCCAGAAAAACTCCTTGATGGGCCTCTAACCCCTCGTTGGTTACCCCAAGTGGAAGGTGTGAGATGCAGTGTTGTGGAAGTTTTTCCCTTAGCAAAGATGCCAAGGATCGAATCCCCAGAGACTCCTAGGTTCAACAAGTAGGTGTCAACTGCTAACGGCGCCAGATATTAGCAATCAACGTGGACCTGCACACAGATACAAATAACTTTGCTCCCAACGAGTACAGAGAGGTTGTCAATCCCTCCGGCCTTGTAGTTCACAAAGGATTAAACGCAAATGATAGTAGTGATAGATAATGTTTGCAATAGTAAATAATAGCGAAAAGTAAATAGCGGATGTGATCAATGATGGTAATATGGACCGGAGTCTCATGATGTTCACTAGTGATGTCTCTCTCCCAAAAGACGATAAAACAGCTATGTGAGGTAAACGAATTACAGCTGGGCAATTGACAGGACCACGAACGCAAACCAATGTTGACTACATTGCAAGAAAGGTTGAGGTTCAAAGCATGGGCGGTACGCCAAAGTAAGTAGACCAAAATCCATCAATATCTACTACTAATCATCCACCTTGAGATATCTATCTAGAACATCTCGCTGGTATTAAGTTGCGAGCCCCACCCATAGTGTAAACTCAAAGCAACAGACAACTGCATTAAAAGAACTTTGAGTAAAGTAAACAATCCTTGCACCCGCGGGCACAAGAACCGTTGTTTTCCCCCTCGTGGCAATAGCACATCCCCTAGACTCATGTTTCTGTCACTCAAACTAGTCATCGAGGGGCATAAACCCACAATCGAGCATAACGTTCCCTCTTGGGGTCACTACCTACTACTTGGCCAAAGCAATAAATAACAACGGAGAACATGCAAGAATTACTTATGAACATAAATATAAAAGAGGTAGATCAAATATATTACTCAATCACAATCTGAACATAATCTCATAATCCATCGGATCCCAGCAAACTAATCATAGCAACAGCATAAGGATTACATATGTGCCTCGATCATGTAGGGCAGCTCACGAGGACTAATTAGTGAAGCACAAGAACGGGAGGAGAACATCACATAGCTACTGGTCATGGACTCATGGTCCAAGGGAGACTACTCACAACTCATCCGGGAGGCGTCCATGGTGGTGGAGAGGCTCCCGATGGTGATCCTCCCCTCCGACAGGGTGCCGGGAAGAGTTCTCCTGGTGCTCCCGATCTTGGAAGCGGCGGCGGCGGCGGAACAGAGATGAGATCGCGAAAAAAAGTTCCCGTCCCGAGGGTTTCGAAGGACGCTCTAAATATATGCGAAAGGAGGGCACCAGACGGGGCTCGGGGGGCCCAGGCGCCCCCCCCGGCGCGGCCTAGGGGGGGGGCCGCCAGGGCGCCTGGGGCCCTGGTGGCCCCCCCCCCCCGGCTGTACTTCGGGCGCAAGGTAGGTTCTGGAACGCTGATTTTTTATATAATTTTTCTGGATTTTTCCTGACAGTTCTCGTAATGTGAAAACCTGAAATACAAAAACAGCCGAAAACAGAAACTGGCACTGGGGTGCACTGGATTAGTAGGTTAGTCCAAATATGATCAAAAGTGCATGGAAGTGTATAAATATCATAGCAATATCACCCAAAAGTGGCATGGAGCAAGCAGAAATTATAGATACGTTTTGGACGTATCAGGTACTGGCTTCCCAAGTTGACCAATACTTCTTCATTACCGACCCGTCAAAGCCCAGTCGTGTTGTCATGAGGAGAGGCAAAAGGAAGATCATCGGAGATCACCGAAGATGACTACAACGACTTCAAGATCAAGTGCTCGAGCACCGCAACCTCCGAATCAAGTCAGTGGGGGAAAGAAATGCGGGAGCTGAACTTAGGGGAACAAACACTCGGTCCCGACGGTTACAAAGTGGCGGAGCCTATATGGGACAAGGAGGAGGCGGACCGTGCCGAGCAAGGCCTACCGCCCCTCTTCGATAAATATGGTGACAAGCAGACCAGGAACTTTGTCAGGGCCCGGTACAAGAAGGACCCGAAAACAAAGGAGCTTACCACGGATCCGAAGACCAGGGCGCTTGAGCTTGTTTTGGTAAGGAATACACCCCCGCGTAATTAGCTCCATATGGTTGCATTCTAATTAATGAAGCTAAATTTTTAAATGGTTCACATTCCTTCCGCAGGCGACTGAAAGCAGTAGCGCGGGGTCGACTAAGAGCAACACTTGGGACACCACTCTAAATAGGGCGTTGAATGTAATGAAGAAAAAGGATAAGCTCAGTAAGCCGACGTCAGCTGGTCGTGTGGCCGGCAAAGGCTTGTCCACAAAATGGTCATCATACTATAACTCTGGTGGGCGAAAGGAGAAAAAGACCAGCTCGGAAAGCCAAGCGCGCGAGGTTCAAGAACTCAAGGCACAGGTGGCGCGGATTCCGGAGATTGTCCAAGAGCAAGTGCAACAACAACTCGGAGCGACGATCACCGCCATTGTGCCTACCTTGATCGAGGGGTTGCACGCGTGGATTGCGGGCGGCCAACAGGGGCCGCCCCCGATTCCCAGCTTCACGGCCAGCAACTCGCAGAACGCGATGGCGGGGCCATTGGTGTCTCCGGCGGAGGCGACATTGGTGTCTTCGACGCCGGCACGGGAGCTTAATGCACCCGGGTGTACGTCGGCCGACACCTCTGCAGCAAGCGGCCCCTCCGTCAACTGCATGCCCGCCGTTGGTGGTGCCTCGACATTAGCCGAGCTCGACGCCATCATCACGGTAACTAATTAAGCCTCTCTCGGCCGAGGAGTTCATCTCCTTGCCTTTGACTGGGCATCCCTGACACCCTACATGTTTTCGCAGGGCGCCGCCGACGTTCCGTGCACTCTCCTGCACTTCGTGAACAACGAGTTGGTCGATGTCGCCAAGGGCAAAATCGTTCAACCGGGCAACCCCGTGTTCCACGGTACCCAGATGCCACCCAACTTGTATAGGGTTCAACTGGTTCGGGTGCTGCCAGGCTGCGACGAGTTGTTACCTCCGATTCGACCCGTCGGGGCCGACGAAGATTACGTGATGACCCTCAACGCCTGCCTGAGCTGGCCCCTGCTTTGGCCGAAGAGCCAGATTCGTTTGGGGGCGGGGGACACCACCCCAAAGACAACACGACCAGTCGTGCCGGAGCCAAGTCGGCCCCATGGCAAGACCGCCGCAACGGTGCCGGACATCCCTATGCCACTAGATCCAAACATGCATATGGCACAGGATCCAAACGACGACGACGATACATTTGCCAATGTCGATCAGTACTTTGCCGATCATGGGTACGGTGGCGACTTCATGGGGCCTCCTTCTCAAGAACCCAACCCTACAAAAGACGTGCGCGATCAAACTGGTACCGCGGAGAAACCAAGTTGCAACAGGCGTCGTCTGCCGTTCAGTTCTCAGGAGACGCCTCCAGCTTCCGACTTCACCGAGCCTCAAATAGGCGAGGTGCGAAATATTATCAGCCCCAACACACTCAAGAAGGCGGTCTGTGAGCAGAACTCGGTCCCATTATAGGAGAAGAAGAAGGCACGCAAAAGAAAGATTAACAAGGGTGCGAGCCAGCCGGCACCGAGTATGATCCGTGCTCAGGACGGGCCACCTTCACCTGAGGATGTAATGAGGAGGGTGCATGTGGCGGGTAGGCCGATGCTACCGAGAAATATGCTCGATGCTGTAACCGCTGCTATGCGCAGTCTGCATGACAGTGTTCTTTCTTTGGAGAAGCGGCGTCTCAGAGAAAAGGATGTGGCATACTCGGTTTTCGCGGCCAAGGTGCCAGAGGGCAAGGGCTTTGTGGATAACTCCGTCGGGGGTACAATCGTCCTGCGGTTTGATGACATCTACGCTATGTTGAACCTTCATCCGCTGCACTACACCTTCGTTCGGCTATTTTCTGAGTATGGAGATGCGGATCATTCGCGACAAGACCCCGGACATCGTGATAGTCGACCCCTTCTACATGCGTGCCAAGATCTTGGGCAGCGCTGGGGACCGGCAAGTCGCGAGTTCTTACCTCGAAGGCGTCATTCTGGCAAACCGAGATAAGGATAACTTCCTCGTGCCTTACTTTCCCGAGTAAGTCCTCCCCTCAACCACCCCGTAACATATGAATTCTTAGATTTCGATCATTTTTCTTTTAACATTCCGTGTTTTCTGCAATGACACACATTGCATGCTCATCCTCCTAAGCCCCAAATATTCCATGGCCACGTATTTCGACTCGGACCGTCAGTCAAACGTAGACTACACAAATGTCAAGAAGGTTCTTGATGATGTTCTCCCCGGCTATGCCAAATCTGGAGGCACCTTCACCAGGCCTATTCGTAAGACCGGCAAGCACGTGTTCTCCCACAATACGACGTTCTGCTGCGTCAAGCAGCCGCCTGGCGGTCAGAAGGGTGCCTACTACGCCATCCATCACATGCGGGCGATCGTACGGGACCATCATCAACTTCTGCTACCGAGTAATCAAAGATTGGGCCGCGAGCGTGTCGGCAATCCAGGACGCGGACATCAGACAAGAATTCTTTCGCATCCAGTCGGAGTTTGCGGAAATCATCCATCAAGATGTCCTTCGTACCTCGGGGCAGTTCTACCTCAGAAATCAACCGTCCAACAGTGACATCGACACAATGCTACAAATGCAGGCTGACAACGCCTGCGATTTCATGACTCCCACGATAGATGGCGGCTTCATCCACGCTCCGGTCCCTTGAGTCGAGTCGAAAGTAGTGATGCTGTGTCTAGTTCTGAAACATCGATTGGCTCATGTTGTAATTAAACTTTAATGAACTTGTAGTATGTCTCTTTGGTTTCGATTGTCGTTCAACTTAGATGTAATCGATGCTATTAATGTCTTGCTTTTCTCTTTCGATCGTTCTGTTGCATACTTATATATTGCTTATGTATTGTCTGTGAATTGGTACTAATGTTTCGTTTGGCTAGTGCATAGCGATGCCGTCGTATGTCGTGTACATGTGTAAGGTTCCTGGAGTCTACGACGACTGGGAGGAGTGTCGGAGACAGGTTCACCGATTCAACGATGACAGTTACAAAGGGTACACCACTAGGGCCGAGGCGGAATCTAGATACGCCCGCTATCTAGCGGGAGAGGGGAGGGAGCGTTGGAGGAACCGGATGAAGACGAGTTTCATCGTTATGATGCTCATCGTGATGACCGCAGCTCTCTTCTATGTGATGGTAGTTTAGATGATCGATATCGACTTGTAATGTGAAGACAAACTCGCTACTCGCGGTCTCGAGACTTGTAATATAATGTTCTATCTTTGTTCGGTCTTTTCAATTCGGAGACTAATATGATGAATTGTATTCGGAGACTAATATGATGAATTGTATTCAGAGACTAATCTTCTATTGTATTCGATGAATCTGTTGTTGATGTGTGCTGTCTATATTCTGTCCAATAATACATTTTGTAACGTGTGCAAAAAACAAAAAATTAAAAAATAAATAAAAAACCTAATATTCATACTAATGCCGCATCACATCACAGTGCGCCATTAGTATGCCAAAGGATATTAATGGCGCATCATTAAACAGTGCGCCATTAGTATGCCAAAGTTACTAATGGCGCATCTGGCAGTTGTGCGCCATTAGTATGCCAAAGCACCTGGGTATATATGGCCCCCTGGGAGGCATACTAATGGCGCACCGTGGTATATACTAATGGCGCATCTGAGGTGCGGCATTAGTATACCAGATACTAATGACGCACCAGAGGTGCGCCATTAGTAAAATATACTAATGGCGTGGCACTAATGGCGCACCACTAATGCGTCATTAATGGCCAAAATAGGTGCGCCATTAGTAGGCCTTTTCCTAGTAGTGTCTTCTTCCCGGTCCACGACGACTACCTCGACATCAGCCACCCCGACTTGACATCGACCACGTCGTCCCTCGCACGGCTACCTCAACAACGGCTACACCACCCTACGCTCTTGGCTAAATCGACATCGGCACAAAGGGCTATCGCCTTGCTTGAGTAACCTTATGGGCTTTCACTCCAGCCATAACTTTTGCGATGCGTTGACCGTTACAACTGTGGGGAGATGTCCGTCGGCTTGCCTTCAGATTCTTCTTCAGTCTCACCATCTGCATCGCTACCGTTGTGACTACGGGGGATGCTGAGTATAAGGATTATTAGGAAGTATAAGATAGACTAGGATTTGGTCCTGCCTTGTCTTGTACTCCAAGTTAGTCTTTGTACTCCTATATATATATATACCCACGAGGCTCAAACAATACAACAATAATTATTCCACCAAACGTCTCTCTCTTCTAACAGAACCATTGCTCATGGTAGTTGATGCGCAGACTATCCCACGTTGGAGTCCTCGTTCCACAGAAGCAGTATCTCGCTTATAGTGAGTGTAGTTTCGGTCTCGCGTGAAGCATTTCCAGGCAGTACAGTACTCGGCCGGCCCAAAATTGTAGCGTATTTTTTTCACTGGTTATATTGTTGGCTTTCAATGTTTTGTTTCGTTTTTCTTATTTTCTATTTCGATTTGGTTTTCTTTGATTATTTTGGGGTTTTATCATTTTCTTCTGATTCTATTTCTATTTCCTTTTTCGTTTTTCTGGTTTTCTTTGTTTCTCTCTCGTTTTTAATCTGTTTTCTTCATACTTTCTATTTTCATTGTGTTACCTTTTTTTTTCATCTTTCTCGGATTTTTTTTACCATATGCCTAATTTTTCACAACAATGTACATTTGTAATATACATCAGAACATTTTTTATACATGTTGTACATTTCTCATATACATTTTGAACATTATTTTATGCATGTTTAACATTTTTGGGTTATGATGTCTAGTTTTCTATCATACACACTGTACATTTTTCGAATACATCTGCAACATTTTTTATACATATTCCAAATACATGATTAATATTTTTTAGATATATGTGTTTGATGCCAACTTTCTTTCATACAAGTTATACATTTTTGTGTACACCAGGAACATTTTAGACATGTTTAACATTTTTAAAATACATGATTAACATTTAAAAAAAAATGCTTGATGACTACCATTTCATACACATTATACATTTTCCGTATATACCATGAACATTTTTTCTTCATGTTAACATTTTTAAAATATATTATTCACACTTTTTTGATACGCAATCAATTTTTAAAAAACATTATTTTTTGATGTTCAATTTTTTTACATGTTCTACATTTTTCACATACACCTGAAATATTTATTTATATATGTTGAACATATTTTAAATACATGATTACCATTTTTTTAATACGTTCTTTGATGACAACTTTTTTACACACATTGTATATTTTTTGTCTACACCATGAACATTTTTTATGCACGTTTAACATTTTTCAAATATATGATTAACATTTTTTAAATGTGTGGTGAAAACTTTAGAAAAATTAAAGGGCAAAAGAGAATAAAAACAAAAACAAAAGATAAAATATAAAATATAAGCTACAAAAAATAAAAAGAAAAATGTGCGTAATGTCGTCATGACATCAGTGCTACTAGGCCGGCCCGCGAACCAGGTGCTTGCAAACGAGGCGATCTACTGGCTCGCACTATATCGTCTAGAAAAAATACAGGCTCGCACTACAGAGGTGAGACACAGTCACTCCCCCGTCGTTCGCGCGAGTTGAAGCTCGGACCGTCTAGGCCTGATGATGGGAAAATGGCGGGCGTGAAAATAAGCATCCACGTCATTGATACAGAGTGAAAAATTTAAATACATAAATAAAATGGAGATCAAACATTGTAGGTATTTTATTTCCAGAGCTCTTACATTTACATAAAAGGTCTGTTAATTACATCTCCGAAGAGGAAAACCCTGATTAAGAATTCCAACATATCTATTACATAGCATCACAACACATGAGTACTACAAAATGTAGAAATAAAAGAAGACTACAAAATGTAGAAATAAAAGTCCTCCTCGTTGTCTTCAACGTCGGCGTACTCGGAGAGCCTTGAACTTCGTCTATGCAAACATACGTGTTGCAATTCATGATTTGACAATGTTCATTCATATAGCACGTTCATGCCTAGCTCATTAACCATCGCAGATATGTAGTGGTTGTCTTTTTAGTCATATGAAGATCTATTTAATGGTTAACTTGCCGGGCTAACGTGCGTATGTGCAATATGGGGCATAACTCTTTTTATGAGTTAATTTTGACATGCATGTGATTTCTATATGCATGCGTGAAATGGTGAAATATTTGGTTTACTTTATAGCAACGTATATGTCGTTGCATCGAGCCATTATATGCGGGGCTATATGAAATTTAGTGATGACATATTCAATCGCACTATGTTATGTTTAGTGCAAGCAACATAGGCGATGACCCTAGCTGTTTTTAGATTTTGTATATGCATGTACCTACATGAAAGGAATGCATGATTTGATTTTAATCTATATGAGAAATTATCTTATGTCATGCAGTCATATTAATGCATGTTTTCCTATAGTGAACATATCATATGTGGACATGCGACTAAGTGAACATAGTCAGATATTTATATGACTTTGGATTTCAAGTGCATGAGAATATTTTTATAAAGTTTCACTTCACTTGTATTAGTACTAACATCATGTAGCAACATCCGGCCCATGTGTAGCATAATCAAATGAAGTATGTCGATTTCTTCTAGCTTGTATTATCACCAACATAGCATAAATTATATGCTTGTAGTGTAACCAAACAGAAGTATGTATCAATTTATATTTTGCATGGACATGATGGGCCAATGAAAATTGTTATTTCAAGTTCAGCTATGTAGGACTAAACTATGTATGTTTCATGATCATATCTATTTTGGACATTTCCATCTTGTAAACGCACTATGTTATATCTAGTGCAAATCAGTAGAAAAAATCACCTATCAAATAACTTAATTTGTTTCTACTTTTTATGGGATGCGGGATCACCATGAGACCAAATAAGATGGGTGTTATTTGTTTCTTGAGTTATATAAACATGGGAATGGAAGATCACCACACGACCAAATGGGATGGATATAATTTACTCTTGAGTTGTATCAACATGGGATGCAAGATCGCCATGCGACCAAACCAAGATGGATATGATTCTGATTCTTGAATTGTATCAACATGGGATGCGAGATCACCATGCGACCAGACAAGATGGGTGTTATTTTTATTCTTGAATTGTATCAACATGGGATACAAGATCGCCATGAGACCAACACAAGGTGAGCATAATTTTTAATTGCACGTGTGCACTTAGTTTGCTTCATTATAGGATTGAGTAGTGATATATGACCACTAGGCATCTCATGCATTATCTTGATTTTTATCAGCATGGGATCAAGATCACCATGAGACCAAAACAAGAAGAATTTTATGGGTAAAACCAAATATATATGAGATGGGTGGTGAAAATAAAGCATCATCGATGGATATATTTTAATATCGAATTGTATTAACATGGGATGCAAGATCACCATGAGACCAAAACAAGAATGAACATATTATTTACTCTTGAATTGTATCAACATGAGATGCAAGATCCCATGAGACCAAAACAAGAGGGAACATATTTTTACTCTTGAGTTGTATCAACATGGGATGCAAGATCGCCATGAGACCAAAACAAGAAAGAACATATTTTTTATTCTTGAATTGTATCAATATGAGATGCAAGATCCCATGAGACCAAAACAAGAGGGAGCATATGTTTTGTTCTGGAGTTGTATCAACATGGGATGCAAGATCACCATGAGACCGAAACAATAAGTCTTTTGTGGGTAGCACCGAACGTATATGAGATATGCGGTGCAAGTAAATCATCATCGATTGATATATTTGAGTCTTGGATTGTATCAACATGGGATGCAAGATCACCATGAGACCAAGACAAGAGAAATTTTGATTGCACATGTGCACTTAGCTTGCATCAGTATGGGATTGAAGATAAATATGTGACCAGACTAGGCATTTATTTTTACTCTTGATTTGTATCAACATGGGATCGAGATCACCATGAGACCGAACCAAGAAAAAATAATTAAGAAGCACCAAACATATATGAGGTGTATGGTGAAACTAAAACATCATCGGTCAATAATGGAGGGAAAGGGCAGCCATGTATTCTCACCTTGCCTTAGTTTTGTTGGAATTTTGCTAGTAGGCCTTTGGCCCAAAGCCCAACTAAAATGCTGAAATTCTCTTGGCCCATTCATGCACACATGTGAGTGGAGTGAGTGGCACTAAAGTTTAGTCCCACCATAGAAGTTGAGAGAGAGTTGCACCTCTTTATAAGGTGAGCTCTTCTATCACTTGTATGAGCATGAGAAGATGAGACCTACACGCGCGCTCCTCCTCCTTGCTCGCCTCGCCACGCCAAGCCTCGCCTCGCCTCGCCTCGTCACGACGCGTCGCGATTGCTCAACCGTTTCCGATCCTTTTGGATCATGGGGCTGTTACTTGGACGTGGGGTTTTCTCCACGACCTACCCACCCTAGCCGCCGCCACAATATATGGTTTCGCACCACCGTTCCAGATCATGCGCCGCCACACAAGTCTTCTCCATCCCTCCTTCTGGCGTGTACCGCGAGAAGGGACAGCAGGCCTCCGGAACCCTGCCTCTTGTGATCCTGTACGGGAGAGGGACGATCAGGTTTTTGGGGAGCGCACTCATGCGACTGCTGGCAACGACGACTTCGCCAACGACGACTTCTTCCCCGACTTCGGCAACCTCTTCCTTAACGACATGGGTGACAACATCAACGCCGGCGGTGCTACTCCCGTTGCACCGTATGTGATTGTGTCCTTCTTGTTCGAGATCGTGGTAGAATGCATGCTTCTAGTATGTGCCCTAGATTTGATCGGTTCATCTGCTATGCTAGTCAGCACATTTAGTATAATCTGTGTTACTGCTGTCATGATTTATTTCCTGTTTATTCGGATTAAATATCATAGTAATTTTCTCATATTTCCAACAATCCAAAAACCTGATTATAGGCAAATTACTCCGAGTGGTTTTATTGTGTATTTGAAGCCGCCTACCTTTAAGGGGGCGCAATATAAGAGGTGGCGTACGAGAGCAGTCAAGCCTGAGGGTGATCTTAATCTAGTACAACTGGAAGCTTTTGAGAAGATCGACACTCTCTTTAAAGGTGCCCTTCTGAGTGTTCTTGATGATTCCATTGTGGATACATATATGCCATTTGACAACGGCAAGGACATGTGGGCTGCGCTCGAGGCCAAGTTTGGTGCCTCCGACGCCGGTAGCGAGTTGTACGTCATGGAGCAATTCTATGACTACAAGATGACTGATGAGCGCCATGTTGTACAACAGGCTCATGAGATACAGTCACTCGCCAAGGAACTTGAGTACTTTAAGTGTGTGTTACCGGGCAAATTTGTTGCCGGGGGCATCATTGCCAAGCTTCCACCTTCGTGGAACAATTTTGCTACTTCCTTGAAACACAAGAGACAGGAGTTTTCCCTTTCGGATCTCATTGGTAATCTTGATGTTCAAGAGAAGGCGAGAGCAAAAGACACACATGCTCGAGTTGCCGACGGAGCTTCTAGTGCCCACATGGTACAGAAGAAGAATTTCCAGCCCAACAAGTTCAAATATAAGAAGAACAAACTCAAGACAAATGCAAGTTTGATACAAATAACAAGTCATTGATATGTCTCCGTCGTATCTATAATTTTTGATTATTCCATGCCAATATTATACAACTTTCATATAATTTTGGCAACTTTTTATACTATTTTTGGGACTAACATATTGATGCAGTGCCTAGTGCCAGTTCCTGTTTGTTGCATGTTTTTTATTTCACAGAAAATCCATATCAAACGGAGTCCAAACGGGATAAAAACCGGCAGAGATTTTTTTTTTTGAATATATGTGATTTTTGGGAAGAAGAATCAACGCGAGACGATGCCCGATGGGGCCATGAGGTAGGGGGCGTGCCCCTGACCCTCGTGGCCACCCCGTAAGGCGGTTGTGCCCTTCTTTTGCCGCAAGAAAGCCAATATCCAGATACAAATCGTGTTAAAATTTCAGCCCAATCGGGGTTACGGATGTCCGGGAATATAAGGAACGACGAAAGGCTAGCATGTGGGAACGCAGAAACAGAGAGAGACAGAGAGACATATCCAATCTTGGAGGGACTCTCGCCCCTCCCATGCCATGGAGACTAAGGACCAGAGGGAGAACCCTTCTCCCACCTAGGGAAAAGGCCAAGGAAGAAGGAGAAGGAGGGGGCTCTCTCCCCCTCACTTCTGGTGGCGCTGGAGTGCCACCGGTGCCATCATCGTGTGACGGTGATCTACACCAACACCTCCGTCATCTTCACCAACATCTTCATCACCTTCCCCCATCTATCTACATCGGTTCACTCTCCTGCAACCTGTTGTACCCTCTACTTGAACATGGTGCTTTATGCTTCATATTATTATCCAATGATGAGTTGCCATCCTATGATGTCTGAGAAGATTTTCGTTGTCCTATCGGTAATTGGTGAATTGCTATGATTGGTTTAATTTGCTTGTGGTTATGTTGATGTCCTTTGGTGCCCATCATATGAGCACACGCGTGGATCACACCATAGGGTTAGTTTTATGTTGATAGGACTATGTATTGGAGGGCAAGAGTGACAGAAGCTTCAACCTAGCATAGAAATTGATGCATACGAGATTGAAGGGGGACCAATATATCTTAATGTTATGGTTGGGTTTTACCTTAATGAACGTTAGTAGTTGTGGATGCTTGTTAATAGTTCCAATCATAAGTGCATATAATTCCAAGTCTGGGATGACATGCTAGAAGTGGCCTCTCCCACATAAAACTTGCTATCGGTCTAGTAACGTAGTCAATTGCATAGGGACAATTTCGCAACTCCTACCACCACTTTTCCACACTCGCTATACTATGTTTATTGCTTCTTTACCTAAAAAGCCCCTAGTTTTTATTTACGTGCTCTTTATATTCTTGCAGACCTATCCCACAACAACTACAAAGTACTTCTAGTTTCATACTTGTTCTAGGTAAAGTAAACATTAAGCGTTTGTAGAGTTGTACCGATGGTCGATAAAACTTGAGAGAATATTTGTTTTACCTTTAGCTCCTCGTTGGGTTCGACACTCTTACTTATCGAAAGAGGCTACAATTGATCCCCTATACTTGTGGGTTATCAAGACCTTTTTCTGGTGCCGTTGCCTGGGAGCAATAGCGTGGGGTGAATATTCTCGTGTGTGCTTGTTTGCTTTATCACTAAGTAGATTTTATTTGTTGTTCTAAGTTGTTCTCTATCTTTAGTTATGTGTATGGAACACGAAATACCAAATAAATTAGGTTTACTTGCTACTCATGGAGATGATGAACCTCCTACAACCCTCGATGCTCATTATGTGAAAGATATTATGTACTACTTTGATAATCCTGAGAAAACCCCATTCAACTACATAATGGGAGTAACATTGGATCAACGTGAATACTGTAGGGATTATCGCTTGACACAAAAACGGAAACTATTATGGGATCAAATTTATATGTTGCATTGGTATGCTCGGGATTTATTCTTGAGATATGATTATACTTGTTTCTCTAGAATTAAGGCTCCACACCTTCCCTTTTCATGCAAATTTAATGATAATAAAACCTTAGCATCTTATGCTAATGGTACATATGATTATTATGATGTGGAAAAAATAGAAGAATTCGTTGCTTTTAAGGGTGCTTATGAAATTGAATCTCTGTTTAAAAGGTATGAAGCTTTTAATGATGATGTCTATAGGCCTGAAAATTTTGCTATATTGAAATATTGCTATCAGAATTATGAATATAATTCCGATATTGATGCGTTTATTGAGAAGGTCTTCGCTATCCAAGAAGAGACTAATATTTTGCAGGAAACTATGGAAGAAGAAATTGATGACACTGTGAGCTCATTAGATGAAAAAGATGACGAGGAGAGTGAAGAACAAAAGGAGGAAGAGAGGATTAGCTACCCATGCCCACCTTCTAATGAGAGTAACTCTTCAACTCATACATTGTTTAATTTCCCCTTCGTGCTTACAGAAGGATGATTGCTATGATAATTGCTATGATCCCTTTGATTCATTCGAAATATCCCTTTTTGATGAACTTGATGCTTACTATGCTTGTGGCCAAGATGCCAATATGAATTATGCTTATGGAGATGAACTTGCTATAGTCCCTTATGTTAAATATGAAATTGTTACTATTGCACCCACGCATGATAGTCCTATTATCTTTTTGAATTCTCCCGACTACACTATATCTGAGAAGTTTACCCTTATTAAGGATTATATTGATGGGTTGCATTCTACTACTACACATGATGATTTTAATAGATATAATATGCATGTGCTTGCTTCTCCTACTTGCAATTATTATGAGAGAGGAACTACATCTCCGCCTCTCTATGTTTCCAATACGATAAAATTGCAAGAAAATGTTTATGCTATGCATTGGCGTTTACTATGTGTGCATGAATTGTTCTTTTATGACATGCCGATGCATAGGAAGAGAGTTATACTTCGTTGTTGCATGATATATGTTACTTTGTGCTCACTACTAAATCACAAATCATTGTTAATTAATATTGGCTTTGATATACCTTGGGATCCGGGTGGATCCATTACTTGAGCACTATATGCCTAGCTTAATTGCTTTAAAGAAAGCGCTGCCAGGGAGACAATCCAAAAGTTTTGGAGAGTCATTTATTTTTATTGTGTGCTTTTATAAAGTTAAAAAAAAGAGGGGAACCTAAAACTTTTTCAAAAAGAGAAGCGACTGAAAGGTGGTGCATTGCGGAAATAAGGGTCGACCTTGAACACTTGTGTTCATGCCCATGGAAACTTTGTGAACCTTGATTATAGAAACTTTTCAACAAAAATAATTATCCCCTTGTACAATTCCATTGTATTATAAAAATAATGTGCCAAGAGTTTCCTTTAGGATGATTAAACTGCTTGTTGGTTTGTGCAGTGCAAAAACAAAAAAAATGTGGCTCTAGTGCGCGATTTACACTTGTTACTGGAACGTCGAAAGGATATGAAACTTTTTGCACTGTCTTGCTATACAAAATTTTTGACTTTTCCTAATTTTGCAATAATTTTTAGAGTTACAGAAGTATGGTTAATGTCCAGATTACTACAGACTGTCGTGTTTTCACAGATTGCTGTTATAGCTTCATTATTTGCATATGTTTGAATTCTTGTTCAAGCCTCCTTGACTTGGGGCCATAGAATTGTGATAACATACATCGGGTAATGTTTGTTCATAATTATACAATAATGTTAGTGCAGTACATGATGGGATTTCATTGATCATATGCACTAACCCCGCCACTAAAAGTTTGGTTAAGTTTTGTGTGGATGAAGTGTTCGAAGATCGATGAGGTCTCGATGTGAGGAGAAGGAGGAGAGGCAAGAGCTCAATCTTGGGGATGCCCAAGGCACCCCAAGTAAATATTCAAGGAGACTCAAGCGTCTAAGCTTGGGGATGCCCCGGAAGGCATCCCATCTTTCTTCAACAAGTATCGGTATGTTTTCGGATCCGTTTCGTTCACATGATATGTGTAAATTATTGAAGCGTCGTGTGCTTTTTATTTTTCTTTTACTAAATGCACCATGCTGGTATGAGATAGTCCTTGGTTGATTTATAGAATGCTCTTTGCACTTCACTTATATCTTTTGAGTATGGCTTTACAGAATGCTTCATGTGCTTCACTTATATCATTTGAACTTTGGATTGCCTGTTTCTCCTCACATAGAAAACCGCCATTTGTAGAATGCTCTTTTGCTTCACTTATATTTATTAGAGCAGGGCATATTTTTTGTAGAAAGAATTAAAACTCTCTTGCTTCACTTACATCTATTTAGAGAGTTGACAGGAATTGGTCATTCACATGGTTAGTCAAAAAATCCTACATAAACTTGTAGATCATTGAATATGATATGTTTGATTCCTTGCAATAGTTTTGCGATATAGAGATGCTAATATGTGGGAGGTACTAGTGAATGATTGTGGTTTAGTACAAATATTGGTGCTAAGGTTTGTGATTCCCTAAGCAAGCACGTATGGTCTCCTAACTATGTAACCAAATTGGCACACATTGTATTTTGATTGTTTATCTTTGCATGAAGGTCGGGGGCGCGCGATGGTTAACTCCTACCAACCTCACCCCTACGAGCATGCGTCGTAGTATTTTTGCTTCGAGGGCTAATAGATTTTTTGCAATAAGTATGTGAGTTCTTTATGACTAATGTTGAGTCCATGAATTATACGCACTCTCACCCTTCCACCTTGGTAGCCACTCTAGTACCGCGCAATTTTTGCTGGTGCATCAACCCACCATATACCCTTCCTCAAAACAGCCACCATACCTACCTATTATGGCATTTCCATAGCCATTCCGAGATATATTGCCATGTAACTCCACCATTCCGTTTGTTATGACACGCACCATCATTGTCATATTGCTTTGCATGATCGTAAGACAGCTAGCATGCTGTTTTCATGGCTTGTCCATTTTTCGATGTCATTGCTATGCTAGATCATTGCACATCCCGGTACACCGCCGGAGGCATTCATATAGAGTCATATTTTGTTATAGTATCGAGTTATAATATCGAGTTGTAAGTAAATAAAAGTGTGATGATCATCATTATTAGAGCATTGTCCCAAAAAGGCCAAATAAAAAAAAGGAAGAAAGGCCAAAAAAGGACAAATAAAAAAAGGAAGGCCCAAAAAAAGAAAAAAAAGAAAACAAGGGGACAATGCTACTATCTTTTTTCCACACTTGTGCTTCAAAGTAGCACCATGATCATTATGATATAGAGTCTCTTATTTTGTCACTTTCATATACTAGTGGAAATTTTTTGTTATAGAACTTGGCTTGTATATTCCAACGATGGGCTTCCTCAAATTGCCCTAGGTCTTCATGAGCAAGCAAGTTGATGCACACCCACTAGTTTTCTTTTGAACTTTCATACACTTATAGCTCTAGTGCATCCGTTACATGGTAATCCCTACTCACTCACATTGATATCTATTGATGGGCATATCCATAGCCCATTGATACGCCTAGTCGATGTGAGACTTTCTCCCTACATTTGTCAACTACCACCTTCTATTACACCCACAGTGCTATGTCCATGGCTCATGCTCATGTATTGCGTGAAGAGTTGAAAAGGTCCGAAAAACTAAAATATGAAAACAATTGCTTGGCTGACACCGGGATGGGCATGAGAGGTACCTTGTGTTAAGAAAAGGGAGCATAAAAGACTATATGATTTTGTAGGGATAACGTTCTTTAGCGTTGATATTTTGAAAGACTTGATTGTTTGTTGGGATGCCCGAGTATTAAATTTATGTCAAATGATAGACTATTGCTTTGAATCATTCGTGTCTTAATATTCATGCCATGATTAGATTAAATGATCAAGATTATGCTAGGTAGCAGTCCACATCAAAAATTATTTTTTTATCATTTACCTACTCAAGGACAAGCATGAATTAAGCTTGGGGATGCTGATACGTCTCCGTCGTATCTATAATTTTTGATTGTTCCATGCCAATATTATACAACTTTCATATACTTTTGGCTACTTTTTATACTATTTTTGGGACTAACATATTGATCCAGTGCCCAGTGCTAGTTCCTGTTTGTTGCATGTTTTTCGTTTCGCACAAAATCCATATCAAAGGGAGTCCAAACGGGAAAAAAACTGACGGAGATTTTTTTTGGAATATATGTGATTTCTGGGAAGAAGAATCAACGTGAGACAATGCCCGAGGGGGCCACGAGGCAGGGGGCGCGCCCCTGACCCTCGTGGACATCCCGTAAGGCGGTTGGTGCCCTTCTTTCACCGTAACAAAGCCAATATCCGGATACAAATCGTGTCAAAATTTCATCCCAATCGGAGTTAAGTCCGGGAATATAAGAAACGGTGAAAGGCCGGAATCTAGGAACGCGGAAACAGAGAGAGACAGAGAGACAGATCCAATCTCGAAGGCGCTCTCGCCCCTCCCATGCCATGGAGACCAATGATACGTCCATTTTGCATCATGCTTATATGTTGATATTTATTGCATTATGGGATGTTATTACACGTTATGTCACAATACTTATGCCTTTTCTCTCTTATTTTACAAGGTTTACATGAAGAGGGAGAATGCCGGCAACTGGGATTCTGGGTTGGAAAAGGAGCAAACTCTGGAAACCTATTCTGCACAACTCAAAAAGCATCAAAACTTCACATGACTCCGTTTCAGAAAATATAAGAAATATATGACGAAAGAAGATCACCAGGGGGGCCACCAGCTATCCACGAGGGTGGGGGGCGCGCCCCCCTCTCTGGGCGCGCCCCCTGCCTCATGGCCCCCAGATGCTCATCTTCTCCTATGTGAGGTGTTTTGACCTGGAAAAAATCATAAGGAGGCATTCGGGACCAGACGCCGCCGTCTCGAGGCGTAACCTTGGCGGAAACCAATCTAGGGCTCCGGTAGAGCTGTTCTGCCGGGGATACTTCCCTCCGGGAGGGGGAAATCGTCACCGCCGTCATCACCAACAACTCTCCCATCTTGGGGAGGGCTATCTTCGTCAACATCTTCACCAGCACCATCTCCTCTCAAACCCTAGTTCATCTCTTGTATCCAATCTTTGTACCCAAACCTCGGATTGGTACCTGCGGGTTGCTAGTAGTGTTGATTACTCCTTGTAGTTGATGCTAGTTGGTTTATTTGGTGGAAGATCATATGTTCAGATCCATTATGCATATTAATACCCCTCTGATCATGAACAATATTATGTCTTTTGAGTAGTTACTTTTGTTCCTAAGGACATGGGAGAAGTCTTGCTATAAGTAGTCATGTGAATTTGGTCTTCGTTCGATATTTTGATGAGATGTATGTTGTCTCTCCTCTAGTGGTGTCATGTGAACATCGAATACATGACACTTCACCATTATTTGGGCATAGAGGAAGGCATTGGGAAGTAATAAGTAGATGATGGGTTGCTAGAGTGACAGAAGCTTAAACCCTAGTTTATGCGTTGCTTCGTAAGGGGCTGATTTGGATCCACTTCTTTCATGCTATGGTTAGGTTTACCTTAATACTTCTTTTGTAGTTGCGGATGCTTGCATTAGAGGTTAATCATAAGTGGGAGGCTTGTCCAAGTAAAGACAACACCCAAGTACCGGTCAACCCACATACCAAATTATCAAAGTACCGAACGCGAATCAGATGACCGTGATGAAAACTAGCTTGACGATAATTTCCATGTGTCCTCGGGAGCACTTTCCTTTATATAAGAGTTTGTCCAGGCCTGTCCTTTGCTACAAAAAGGATTGGGCCACCTTTCTGCACCTTATTTACTTTTACCTTTTGTTACTTGCTACCAATTACCTTATCAGAAAACTATCTGTTACCTATAATTTCAGTGCTTGTAGAAAATACCTTACTGAAAACTACCTATCATTTCCTTCTGCTCCTTGTTGGGTTCGACACTCTTACTTATCGAAAGTACTACGATAGATCCCCTACACTTGTGGGTCATCAAGACTCTTTTCTGGCACCGTTGCCGGGGAGTGAAGCGCCTTTGGTAAGTGGAATGGTAAGGAAAAAAATTATATAGTGTGCTGAAATTTATTGTCACTTGTTACTATGGCTCATAATCCTTTGAGGGGCTTGTTCGGGGTATCTTCACCCCGACCAGAAGAGCAAAGAGTTGCTCCTAAACCTACTGCACCTATTGAAAATGTTTGCTTTGAAATTCTTTCGGGTATGATAGAGAAACTGCTAGATAATCCCTTTATAGGAGATGGAACACTACATCCCGATTTACACCTAATCTATGTGGATGAAGTTTGTGGGTTATTTAAGCTTGCAGGTATGCCCGAGGATGTTATCAAGAAGAAGGTCTTCCCTTTATCGTTGAAGGGAGATGCATTGACATGGTTTAGGCTATGTGATGATATTGGATCATGGAACTATAATCGTCTGAAGTTGGAATTTCATTAGAAGTTCTACCCTATGCACCAGGTTCATCGTGATCGTAATTATATTTATAATTTTTGGCCTCGCGAAGGAGAAAGCATCGATCAAGCTTGGGGGAGGCTTAAGTCAATGTTATATTCATGCCCCAATCATGAGCTCTCAAGAGAAATGATTATTCAAAAAATTTATGCTCGGCTTTCTCTCAATAATCGCTCCATGCTCGATACTTCTTGTCCTGGCTCTTTTGTGATGAAGACTATTGAATTCAAATGGGATTTATTGGAAGGAATTGAACGCAACTATAAATATTGGGATCTCGACGAAGGTAAGGAGTCAGGTATGACCCCTAAGTTTGATTGTGTTAAAGATTTTATGGATACCGATGTTTTCCGTGAGTTTAGCACTAAGTATGGACTTGACTCTGAGATAGTAGCTTCTTTCTATGAATCATTTGCTACTCATGTTGATCTTCCCAAGGAGAAGTGGTTTAAATACCATCCTCCCATTGAAGTAAAAGTAGTTGAACCTGTTAAAGTTGAAGAAAAGACTATCACTTATAATGTTGATCCTATTGTTCCTACTGTCTATATTGAGAAACCACCCTTCCCTGTTAGAATAAAGGATCGTGCTAAAGCTTCAACTGTAGTTTGTAAGAGTAATACTAGAACACCTACACCCCCTGAGCAAATTAAAGTTGAACCTGGTGTTGCTATGGTTAAAGATCTCTAGGTAGAAGATTTAGATGGACATGTTATTTACCTCCAAGAGGAATCTACTAGAATAGCCAAACCCGATGCTAGGAATAAACATAGACCTATTGTAGGCTTGCCTGTTATCTCTGTTAAGATAGGAGATCATTGCTATCATGGTTTATGTGACGTAGGTGCTAGTGCAAGGATTATCCCTCATACCTTATATCAAGAAATTATGCATGACATTGCACCTGTTGAGTTAGAGGGGATTGATGTTACTATTAAGCTAGCTAATAGAGACACTATTTCACCAGTTGGGATTGTTAGAGATGTTGAAGCCTTGTGTGGGAAGGTTAAATACCCTGCTGATTTTCTTATTCTTAGTTCCCCACAAGATGACTTTTGTCCCATTATATTTGGTAGACCCTTCTTGAATACTGTTAATGCTAAGATAGACCGCGTGAAAGATATCATTACTGTTGGTCTAGGGGATATGTCTCATGATTTTAACTTTGCTAAATTTCGTAGACAACCCCTCGATAAAGAACTACCTAGTAAAGATGAAATTATTGGTCTTGCTTCTATTGTTGTACCTCCTAATGATCCTTTAGAACAATACTTGCTAGACCATGAAAATGATATGCATATGAATGAGAGAAGGGAAATAGATGAAATATTCTTTAATCAGGGACCCGTATTGAAAAACAACTTGCCTGTTGAAATCCTAGGGGATCCTCCTCCACCCAAGGGTGATCCCGTATTTGAACTTAAACCTTTACCTGATAATCTTAAGTATGTTTATCTTGATGAAAAGAAGATATATCCTGTTATTATTAGCGTTAACCTTTCAGAGCAGGAAGAAGAAAAACTATTGAAAACTCTGAAGAAGCACATTGCTGCTATTGGATATACTGTGGATGATCCTAAGGGCATTAGTCCCACTTTATGCCAACACAAGATAAAGTTGGAAGAAAACACTAAACCAGTTATTGATCATCAGCGACGGTTAAATCCTAAGATGAAAGAAGTGGTAAGGAAGGAAATTCTAAAGCTTCTAGAGGCAGGTATTATCTATCCAGTTGCTGATAGCCAGTGGGTAAGTCCTGTCCATTGTGTCCCTAAGAAAGGAGGTATGACTGTAGTTCCTAATGATAAAGATGAATTGGTCCCGCAAAGAATTGTTACAAGTTATAGGATGGTAATTGATTTCCGTAAATTAAATAAAGCTATTAAGAAAGATCATTACCCCTTGCCTTTTATTGATCAAATGCTAGAAAGATTATCCAAACATACTCATATTTGCTTTCTAGATGGTTATTATGGTTTCTCTCAAATACCTATGTCAAAAGGGGATCAAGAAAAGACCACTTTTACTTTTCCTTTCGGTACCTTTGCTTATAGACGTATGACTTTTGGTTTATGTAATGCACCTGCTACCTTTCAAAGATGCATGATGGCTATATTCTCTGATTTTTGTGAAAAGATTGTTGAGGTTTTCATGGATGATTTCTCCGTTTACGGAACATCTCTTGATGATTGCTTAAGCAACCTTGATCGAGTTTTGCAGAGATGTGAAGACACTAATCTTGTCTTGAATTGGGAGAAGTGCCACTTTATGGTTAATGAAGGCATTGTCTTGGGACATAAAATTTCCAAAAGAGGTATTGAAGTTGACAAGGCTAAAGTTGATGCTATTGAAAAGATGCCGTGCCCCAAGGACATCAAAGGTATACGAAGTTTCCTTGGTCATGCCGGGTTTTATAGAAGGTTCATAAAGGATTCTCAAAAATCTCCAGGCCTCTGACTAATCTCTTACAAAAAGATATTCCTTTTGTCTTTGATGATGATTGTCTAGAGGCATTTGAAATACTTAAGAAAGCATTGATCTCTGCACCTATTGTCCAGCCTCCTGACTGGAATTTACCCTTTGAGATTATGTGCGATGCTAGTGATTATGCTATAGGTGCTGTTTTACGGCAAAGAGTTGAGAAGAAATTGAATGTTATCCAATATGCTAGTAAAACTCTAGACGGTGCCCAGAGAAATTATGCTACTACTGAGAAAGAATTTTTAGCAGTTGTATTTGCTTGTGATAAGTTTAGACCCTATATTGTTGATTCTAAAGTAACTATTCACACTGATCATGCTGCTATCAAATACCTTCTGGAAAAGAAAGATGCTAAACCTAGACTTATTAGATGGGTTCTCTTGCTGCAAGAGTTTGACTTGCATATTATTGATAGAAAGGGAGCTGAGAACCTCGTTGCAGATAACTTGTCTAGGCTAGAGAATATACTTGATGACCCACAACCTATTGATGATAGCTTTCCTGATGAACAATTAGCTGTCATAAATATTTCTCATACTGCTCCATGGTATGCTGATTATGCTAATTATATTGTTGCTAAGTTTATACCCCGTAGCTTCACATACCAGCAAAAGAAAAAGTTCTTCTATGATTTGAGACATTACTTGTAGGATGACCCACATCTTTATAAAGAAGGAGTAGATGGTATTATTAGATGTTGTGTACCTGAGCATGAACAGGAACAGATCCTACGCAACTGCCACTCCGAAGCTTATGGAGGACACCATGTGGGAGATAGAACTGCACATAAGGTATTGCAATACGGTTTTTATTGGCCTACTCTCTTCAAGGATGCCCGTAAGTTTGTCTTATCTTGTGACGAATGTCAAAGAATTGGTAATATCAGTAGACGTCAAGAAATGCCTATGAATTATTCACTTGTTATTGAACCATTTGATGTTTGGGGCTTTGATTATATGGGACCGTTTCCTGCCTCTAATGGGTACACACATATTTTAGTTGCTGTTGATTACGTTACTAAGTGGGTAGAAGCAATTCCAACTAGTAGTGCTGATCATAACACCTCTATTAAGATGCTTAAGGAAGTTATTTTCCCGAGGTTTGGAGTCCCTAGATATCTAATGGCTGATGGTGGTTCACACTTTATTCATGGTGCTTTCCGTAAAAGGCCGGCTAAGTATGATGTGAATCATAGAATTGCATCCCCTTATCATCTACAGACTAGTGGTCAAGTAGAACTAAGTAATAGAGAGCTGAAATCAATTTTGCAAGAGACAGTTAATAGGTCTAGAAAGAATTGGTCCAAGAAACTTGATGATGCATTATGGGCCTATAGAACTGCATACAAAAATCCTATGGGTATATCTCCATATAAGATGGTTTATGGAAAAGCTTGTCACTTACCTCTTGAGCTAGAACATAAGGCATATTGGGCTATTAAAGAGCTCAATTATGATTTCAAACTTTCCGGTGAGAAGAGGTTATTTGACATTAGCTCTCTTGATGAATGGAGAACCCAGGCCTATGAGAATGCCAAGTTGTTTAAAGAAAAAGTTAAAAGATGGCATGACAAAAGGATACAAAAGCGTGAGTTTAACGTAGGTGATTATGTCTTGCTATACAACTCTCGTTTAAGATTTTTTGCAGGAACTCTAAGTGGGAAGGACCTTACGTTATGGAGGAGGTCTATCATTCCGGTGCCATAAAAATCAACAACTTCGAAGGCACAAATCCGAAGGTGGTGAACGGTCAAAGAATCAAACATTATATCTCAGGTAATCCTATAAATTTTGAAACCAATGTTATTGAAACCGTAACCCCGGAGGAATACTTAAGGGACACTTTCCAGAATGATTCAGCCTCCGAAAAGGAAGAGGTATGTGGTATGGTAAGTAAACCGACTCCAATACAGTTCTAAAGGCCATTTTTCTCCGTTTTGGAATATTTAGAAAATAGAAAAATAAGTAGCAGTCTGGAAGAGACACGAGCCGTCCATGAGGGTGGAGGGCGCGCCCCCTGCCTCGTGGGCATCTCGTGTGCCTCCCGGACTCCAATTTCTTGTATGTTACTCCTTTTGGTCGGTAAAAATTCATTATATATACTCCTGAAAGTTTTGAGCTCTGTATCACGCAAAAATCCTATGTTCTTGTTTCGAGCTATTTTTCTGCTAGGGTTGACGAAGCCAGGCACCATGACGTCTCCCTCCTCCAACAACGAAGGCAATGATGCTTGGCTAATGAAGATTGATCTGAAGAGGGAAGGACTCGAGGAGATCAACTAGGAGAAGAGAATCAAGAAGGAGGTGGAAGATCAGGCTCCGGCAATGGGAGAAGAAGACACGCCTCAACCTCTTCCCAACCTCTTTACCTCAACTGAGATAGAAGCTTTCAAGATTATTGAGTTAGCTCAAATTCAAAACAAGCATCTCACAAGTGAAAATATTTTGTTGAAGGAGTATATAGCTGCACTCAAAGGTATTATCCGCAAGCTGGAGGATCTCCTACGCTCGATATATGACGATCCTGCATCACTACTTTCAACTCCATCATCACCACCCCCGAAGAAGGAGACATAATCATATGGGTATGGGCACTCCCCTTGGCAACTGCCAAGCTTGGGGAAGTGACCTCGGTATCGTATCAGCATCACTCCTATCTTTACCCTTTTTCTTAGTTCGATCCTTTTGATAGTATCTTGATCTAGTAAAATAAAGTTAGCATGATCTAGTTGTGAGCTTTTGCCTTATGATCTTTACCCTTTGTAATTGAGTCCGTGAGCTATATAATAAAGATTAGTGTTGAGTCAAGGGCTTGATTTCCTCACTTTGGTCATGATAAAAAGAAAGAAAACACAAAGAGTATCCAAGAGATCATATTGATCTTATGGGAAGTAATGACTTCACATATAAAGGGTATGATGAACAAAAGTTGTTGAGGGTTGACAAACATAGTTTTGGTCATCGTTGCAATTAATAGGAAGTAATAAAAGAAGAGAGGCTTCACATGCGAATATACTATCTTGGACATCTTTTATGATTGTGAGCACTCATTAAAATATGACATGCTAAAGAGTTGATGTTGGACAAGGAAGACAACATAATGGGTTATGTTTTCTTATATCCGAAATAAAGTATATTGTCATGGATCATCCAACATGTTGAGCTTGCCTTTCCCCCTCATGCTAGCCAAAACTCCTCGCACCAAGTAGAGATACTACTTGTGCTTCCATACTTCCTTAAACCCAGTTTTGCCATGAGAGTCCACCATACCTACCTATGGATTGAGAAAGATCCTTCCAAGTAAGTTGTCATGTTGCAAACTCGCTAAAATATGTATGATTTATTAGTGTGGAGGAAATACGCTTTATACAATCTTGTGATATGGAAGTAATAAAAGCGACGGACTGCATAATAAAGGTCCTTATCACAAGTGGCAATATAAAGTGACGTTCTTCTGTGCTAAGACTTTGTGCATCCAACCATAAAAACACATCACAACCTCTGCTTCCCTCTGCGAAGGGCCTATCTATTATTTTGCCTTATAAGAGTCAAGGTGAAATTCACCTTTCCTTTTTATATTGTATCTTTTGGCAAGCACATTGTGTTGGAGAGATCCTGACATATATACCCACTTTGATGTAAGTTTCCATGATCTATTACTGTTGACATTACCCTTGAGGTAAAAGGTTGGGAGGCAACACCATAAGCCCCTATCTTTCTCTATGTCCGATTAAAACACCATAACCATAAGTATTGCGTGAGTGTGAGAAATTGTGAAAGACTATATGATAGTTGAGTATGTAGGCTTGCTGAAAAGCTCTTATGTTGACTCTTTCCGATGTTACGATAAATTGCAATTGCTTCAATGACTGAGATCATAGTTTGTTGGTTTTCAATGAAGTTTCTGATTCATGCTTGATATTGTGAATGAATTTTTACTTTAGCATAAGAATTATATGACTATATATATATATATATATATATATATATATATATATATATATATATATATATATATATATATATATATATGTTGCTGTTATGAGAATGATCATGATGCCCTCATGTCCGTATTTTATTTTTATCGACACCTCTATCTCTAAACATGTGGACATATTTTTCGATATCGGCTTTCGCTTGAGGACAAGCGAGGTCTAAGCTTGGGGGAGTTGATACGTCCATTTTGCATCATGCTTATATGTTGATATTTATTGCATTACGGGCTGTTATTACATGTTATGTCACAATACTTATGCCTTTTCTCTCTTATTTTACAAGGTTTACATGAAGAGGGAGAATGCCGGCAACTGGAATTTTGGGCTGGAAAAGGAGCAAACTCTGGAAACCTATTTTGCACAACTCAAAAAGCCCCGAAACTTCACAGGACTTCGTTTCAGAAAATATAAAAAATATCTGGCGAAAGAAGATCACCGGGGGGCCACCAGGTGTCCACGCGGGTGGGGGGCGTGCCCCCCTCTCTAGGCGCGCCCCCTGCCTCGTGGCCCCCCCGATGCCCATCTTCTCCTATATGAGGTGTTTTGAACTGGAAAAAAAATCATAAGGAGGCCTTCGGGACCAGACGCCGTCGTCTCGAGGCGGAACCTTGGCGGAAACCAATCTAGGGCTCCGGCAGAGCTGTTCTGTCGGGGATACTTCCCTCCGGGAGGGGGAAATCGTCACCGCCGTCATCACCAACAACTCTCCCATCTTGGGGAGGGCTATCTTCATCAACATCTTCACCAGCACCATCTCCTCTCAAACCCTAGTTCATCTCTTGTATCCAATCTTTGTACCCAAACCTCAGATTGGTACCTGCGGGTTGCTAGTAGTGTTGATTACTCCTTGTAGTTGATGCTAGTTGGATTATTTGGTGGAAGATCATATGTTCAGATCCATTATGCATATTAATACCCCTCTGATCATGAATATTATTATGTCTTGTAAGTAGTTACTTTTGTTCCTGAGGACATGGGAGAAGTCTTGCTATAAGTAGTCATGTGAATTTGGTATTCGTTCGATATTCTGATGAGATGTATGTTGTCTTTCCTCTAGTGGTGTCATGTGAATGTCGACTGCATGACACTTCACCATTGTTTGGGCCTAGAGGAAGGCATTGGGAATTAATATGTAGATGATGGGTTGCTAGAGTGATAGAAGCTTAAACCCTAGTTTATGTGTTGCTTCGTAAGGGGCTGATTTGGATCCACTTGTTTCATGCTATGGTTAGGTTTACCTTAATACTTCTATTGTAGTTGCGGATGCTTGCATTGGAGGTTAATCATATGTGGGAAGCTTGTCCAAGTAAGGACAACACCAAAGCACCGGTCCACCCACATACCAAATTATCAAAGTACCGAACACGAATCAGATAATCGTGATGAAAACTAGCTTGACGATAATTCCCATGTGTCCTCGGGAGCGCTTTCCTTTATATAAGAGTTTGTCCAGGCTTGTACTTTGCTACAAAAAGGATTGGGCCACCTTGCTGCGCCTTATTTACATTTACCTTTTGTTACTTTCTACCAATTACCTTATCAAAACTATCTGTTACCTATAATTTCAGTGCTTGCAGAAAATACCTTACTGAAAACTGCCTATTATTTCCTTCTGTTCCTCATTGGGTTCGACACTCTTACTTATCTAAAGGACTACGATAGATCCCCTACACTTGTGGGTCATCAACCAAGGACCAGAGGGAGAACCCTTATCCCACCTAGGGAGAAGGCCAAGGAAGAAGGAGAAGGAGGGGGGGGGCTCTCTCCCTCTCACTTCTGGTGGCGCCGGAGTGCCACCGGGGCCATCATCGTGTGATGGCGATCTACACCAACACCTCCGTCATCTTCACCAAAATCTTTATCACCTTTCCCCATCTATCTATGGCGGTTCACTCTCCCGCAACCCGCTGTACCCTCTACTTGAACATGGTGCTTTATGCTTCATATTATTATCCAATGATGTGTTGCCATCCTATGATGTCTGAGTAGATTTTCATTGTCCTATCGGTAATTGGTGAATTGCTATGATTGGTTTAATTTTCTTGTGGTTATGTTGCTGTGCTTTGGTGCCCATCATATGAGCGCGCATGTGGATCATACCATAGGGTTAGTTGTATGTTGATAGGACTATGTATTGGAGGGCAAGAGTGACATAAGCTTCAACCTAGTATAGAATTTTATGCATACAGGATTGAAGGGGGACCAATATATCTTATTGCTATGGTTGGGTTTTACCTTAATGAATGTTAGTAGTTGCGGATGCTTGCTAATAGCTCCAATCATGAGTGCATAGAATTCCAAGTCAGGGATGACATGCTAGAAGTTTCCTCTCCCACATAAAACTTGCTATCGGTCTAGTAACGTAGTCAATTGCCTAGGGACAATTTCGCAACTCCTACCACCACTTTTCCACACTCGCTATACTATCTTTATTGCTTCTTTACCTAAACAGCCCCTAGTTTTTATTTACATGCTCTTTATATTCTTGCAAACCTATCCCACAACACCTATAAAGTACTTCTAGTTTCATACTTGTTCTAGGTAAAGTAAACATTTAGCGTGCGTAGAGTTGTATCGGTGGTCGATAGAACTTGAGGGAATATTTGTTCTACCTTTAGCTCCTCATTGGGTTCGACACTCTTACTTATCAAAAGAGGCTACAATTGATCCCCTATACTTGTGGGTTATCAGTCATCACATCCTACCAACTTCAAGAAGAATTCTCATAAGAAGGGGAAGGGACTTTGCCATGTCTACAGTGATCCTAATCACTGGGCTTCGAAGTGTCCTAAACGCTTTGAGGAGCGTGAACATGAGAAGACCGGCAAGTCCGCTAATGTTGTCACCGGTGATAGTGATATGAGAGAATCTGGGTACGGTATTATTCCTACCATCCTTTCAGTATTTCAATCTCCTGATTGGCTAATTGACACCGGTGCCAATGTACATGTTTGTGCTGACGCCTCCATGTTTTCTTCTTACCAGGTCATAGGGTCTTCTCCCGTGCTGATGGGGAATGGGTCACATGCCATCGTTCGAGGTGTTGGTATGGTCGATCTGAAGTTTACTTCGGGGAAGATCGTGTGGCTCAAGAACGTTCATCATGTGCCCTCCATCAATAAGAATTTCGTCAGCGGTTGCCGTTTGTGTTGAGACGGTTTTAAGTTGGTTCTTGAGTCCAATAAAGTTGTAATTTCTAAGTATGGCCAATTTGTTGGAAAAGGCTATGAGTGCGGAGGCTTGTTCCGCATGTCTTTGTCAGATATTTGCACTAAAGTTATTAATAATGTTTACCACAATAATGAGTCTAATATTTGGCATTCACGACTTTGTCATACTAACTTTGGTTGCATGACACGGCTAGACAATATGAGTTTAATTTCGAAATTCACTAATGTCAAGGGCTCCAAGTGCCAAGTGTGCATCCAAGCTAAGCAACCTCGCAAGTCCCATAAGACTGCAGAGGCTAGAGACTTGGCGCCACTAGAGCTTATGCATTCTGATATATGTGAGATGAATGGCGTGTTGACAAAAGATGGAAAGAAATACTTCATGACGTTGATTGATGACTCCACTAGATTGTGTCATGTGTATCTTCTGAAATCAAAAGATGAGGCTTTACATTTTTTCAAAATCTACAAAGTTGAAGCAGAGAACCAACTTGATCGAAAAATTAAACGACTTAGGTCTGATCGTGGTGGAGAATATTTTTCCAATGAGTTTGATTTGTTTTGTGCGGAACATGGTATAATCCATGACAGGACGCCTCCCTACTCACCTCAGTCAAATGGGGTGCTGATGTCTACTACACAACCTTCTTCTTGTAGACGTTGTTGGGCCTCCAAGTGTAGAGGTTTGTAGGACAATAGCAAACTTCCCTCAAGTGGATGACCTAAGGTTTATCAATCCGTGGGAGGCGTAGGATGAAGATGGTCTCTCTCAAACAACCCTGCAATCAAATAACAAAGAGTCTCCTGTGTCCCCAACACACCCAATAGAATGGTAAATTGTATAGGTGCACTAATTCGGCGAAGAGATGTGATACAAGTGCAATATGGATGGTAGATATGAGTTTTTGTAGTAAGAAAATATAAAACAGCAAGGTAGCAATGTAATGCCCCAGACGTAATACTTTCCCTTTTGGGCATATAATATATCTCCGGCTTCATCTATTCCATTTCGGGTTCTTTGTCTTTCGGGTTTTTCGTCGTTTTGTTGTGTGAGTGTGTGGAATTCATTCTTATCATATAGTCATGTGCGTCGCATTGCATTGTGTTGTCGTTTGCATCCGGTACCACGCGTTCCTTCCCGTTGTCCGTTTCGCGTTCCGGAGCTCCCTCACGTGTCCGTGGCGTCCCGTAGACCTACTTTGGTGTTTGGCCGTGTAACGTTACCGGTTTGGCGCGAGACTTGTCGTGTGTTGTTGTTTTGGTGTGTGTAACCCGCCTATCAAATCTCGTCGCGTTTCGAGTCCGTTTGCTTCCCCAACAGTTATTCGTGTGGGCTCAAAGTGCCTCCACTTTGAGGCCCAAGACACCCCCTCCAACAGCCCACCAACCACTCCTAGCCACTTCTATCATCTAGGCCATCCAAATCTGATCCGGTGGCCGAAAACCGCACTCCATTTGGACAACCCTAGCTACTTGTGCCTATATATTTGTCCACTCCCCCAAATTTTGCCCCAAATTAAGGAAACCCTAGCCTCCACTTCATCCCCTTCCTCCAGCCAACCACCTCGCCGGAGCTTCACCGGAATTTCGTCGGAGTTCGCCGGAGTTCCTCTCACCTCATCTCCGGCCTCCTCTCCACCGCCACCTTCCTCCTCTCCCTCACCGGCCGCTTCTCCATCTCCACCACCGCCCCGCGCCGGTCGCACCTCGTCCCCGCGGCCGACCGGAGCCACCACCCACCGGCCGGCCAGATCCACACCTGGAACGCCGGCGCCCGCCTAGATCGAAGCCAACCGTCGCGTTTTCCCTTCGCGGATCGGATCGGGGGCGCACCCGATCCAGATCTAGTGCCTGGCCCCGTTGACTGCCAGACGGGCCAGATCCGTCGATCCCGCATCGCCAGGGAGCGGCCCAGGCCCAGCGCAGAATCGCCCACGCCGCTCCTCCCTTCCAGCCCGCGCCAGCCGCCAGTCGAGCCGCCTCGTTCGCCGCTGGGCGCCGGCTGGGCCGCGCGCGCCGGCTGGGCCGGTCCAGCCGCCTCCTCGAGCCGCCTCGGACCAGGCCGCATCGCCCGCACAGCCTCCCTCCAGGCCGGCCCAATCGCCCGCCGGCTTCCCTCCGTCCTGGGCCGCCGAGCCGACGTCGCCGCCGAAGCCCACTCTAGGCCGCGCCAGGCTCCCGCCAGGCCTCCAGCCGGGCCGGATCCATCTCCCCGCGGGCCGAATCTTCTCCGCCGGCCCGATCTGCAGTTCCAGACCTAGGTTATTTCAATCACTAAGTCCCCTGATTTGTGGTCTGATGCATGTTTAGAACTGTGATAACTTCTTGTGTGTTGCTCCGTTTTGCGCAAATGAGGTGTCCGGACGTTCGTGGTGATTAGCACTACGATTCATTCCATTGTGCCATGCATATTAGAGATCATCTAGATGCTTATTTTTCTGTTGCAAGAGTGCATCCCGTTATAAACTGCTGCTATGTGTTGTTTTCATGTCATCTTTGCATAGTGATACATTTTAGCTCGTTTGTCCGAATGATGCAAATGACATGCCCACGTGTTCGTCTTGCCATGCTCTACATGTTGCTTGTATTAGGTTGCATGATAGATTTAATCTTGCCATGTATATCTTCATTGCAAAGTGCCATGTGGCTGTGATGTTGTTTCACTTGTTATGAAATGCCATCTTGTTGAGCTCATTGCTATCGTTGTGTTTATCTCCATGATGCATGCTTGTATGTTTCGGAATCACCATCATGTGTACTTTGATGTGGTGCTTACCACTTGCCACGTTTAGTTTCGAGGTGACTTAAACTTGATCTTTTAGATGCCATGATGAAACTGCTGTTTTAACACTTAGTGGTTTTTCACTAAGTCTGAAATCTGTAATGTTCCGATGCCATGTTTGCGTGCTGCTCTAGGGCAAACCATGATAGTTTTGGGGTGGATCTTGATGGTTCCTTGTAGTATATATTGTTGCCTATCCATTCATGTTCTCACATGATTATTTGAGAGGCTGTAGCATGTTTAACTTTTGCTCCAAAGTTTCAATAAAATTCTGCTGTCAGAATTTTATTGTCAAGTTCAATATGTCCAAGCTTGTTGCTATTGATCCGTGGCTCCTTTGGGGGTGCACCTTTGGACCTATTTGCTGTAGGATATGTCTGGTTTATGTTCATGCTCTTTGCCATGGTGGTTGAGTGCTGTAGCTTAATTATTTTGTGCTCCGAAGTTGCTATGTTGCTATAATTTTTAGCTTTCGCTCGTTTCTTGTTTCGGGCATAACTTTTAACCCGTAGCTCCGATTGCAGCGAGTCTTATATGAAACTTGATTGATTTTCCGTGTAGATTCATAATCTCCTATTGTTATCATGTTTTGAGGTGTTTTGCTTGAGTGCTATTTTTCCGTGCTCCGTGTGCTCCCTTAGTGCATCCATCATGCATCCATCATTTTCGAGTGCGCATTGCATCTTGTTGATTCGTGCCTTGTGTGGTTGTATTGTTTAGAGCCGGAGGCTGAGACCGAGTATGAGCACGAGGTTACCAACGAGGTTGAGCACGAGGACCCTTCTTACGATCCGAACGACTACTCTTCAGGCAAGATGACCGAACCCCGATAACATTACTATCTTTGCCTATTGCTAGTAGTTCCGCTCTATAGTTTGCCTCGATGCCCATGCCTTTCATGTCAGCCTCCTACTTGTAACCATTAGCATGTTTAACCACCCTACCTATACAAACCGTTGCTTGGCTAAGTACGCTTCGCTCAGCCCTTCTTATAGCATTGCTAGTTGCAGGTGAAGATCGAAGATGCTTGCTTCATGATGAAGTTTATTGGGTTATATCACACTATATAAATGCTTAAAATGAAATCATCTATATATTGGCAAGGGTGGAAGGCTAAGCCTTTTGCTTGGTGATTTGTTCCACTCATGCCGTTAGGAACCGTTTAAACCGGTGTTATGTTCCTTGATTATGCGTTCCTAACACGGTTGGGGTGTATGGGACCCCCTCGATAAACCGCTAAGTGCTAAGTCTTTTCCAGCAAGTCCCAACATTGGTACTATTCGCCTAAACAACTAAAACTTTCCGAGGGAGTAATTAACCCGAGGCTTAATTAATTCACCCCCCTGGGCCAGTGCTCGATGTGAGTGTTGGTCCAAACTAGAGTCGTGTGCGGGGCCCCCCTTGGCAACTTGGGTATTTCGGCCACTGTACGCTGTGCTCATCTGGTCGTGGCCTGAGACTAGATACGCGCGGCTACTATCAGGGTGTCGACACGCCGGGAGGATTTGCTGGATTAGCCTTACCTTAGTTCGGAGTATCTTGAGCATGGGATTCCGAGAATACTCGGGTCTTCCCACCTTGGAGTTGTGACTCCGCGGATCGTGGGCTTGTAATGGGTCAAGTTGGAACACCCCTGCAGGGTTTTGAACTTTCGAAAGCCGTGCCCGCGGTTATGTGGCAGATGGGAGCTTGTTAATATCCGGTTGTAGATAACTTGTCACATTGTTCTAATACACTACCAGCGTGTGTACCGTGACTGTCAATTTCCGAATAGGGATTCGGGAGTTGAACACGATGGGGTTATGTTTGTTGAGCTTCAGCTAGGATCACTTCGTGATCATCTCTCGACCAAGGCCTTCTCTTCTCGCACTCTTTCACGTAAGCTAGTGCTAGTTGCTGCTGCAGACACTTATTCTTTTCTTCAGCCTTAACCTCTCCCAAGGCTTAAATAGTCTTGTTACCCGGGAACGGTATTGCTGAGTCCTCTGTGGCTCACAGTTACTTCACCACACCAGATGCAGGTCCAGTGGTGAGCTATCCAGGTGATGGCACCGAGCTAGACTGGGAGTATGACGAGGAGCGTAGTCGATACTATGTTCGTTATCCGGATGATCAGTAGTGGAGACTTCTACTAGGATTCGATCCGACCTGTGGATTTAAATTATTTTTGGTATCTTGTCATTGGATTTTACCCTTAGAGGGCTGTGATGTTTTATTGTATGATGATTGAGACATGTATTGTATTTGTGTGACGTGGCGAGTGTAAGCCAACTATTTCATGTTTTCCATCCCCCTCTTGTACATGAGTTGTGCAAAGATACCAGACTTGCGATCATTCCAGCATGGGGTTATGTCTCTAAGTCGTGCCTCGACACGTAGGAGATATAGTCCCATCCTGGGCATTACAAGTTGGTATTCAGAGCCTTCTCCGACCTAGGAGCCCCCACTGATTGATCGAATCGTTGACGGTTGAGTCTGGGCACACAATGAAAAATATTTTGAGTCCTATATTTATATCGGAGAGTAGGATTTCTTTGCTTCTCATCCCCTTTCTCTCTGGTGAGGACTCCTGACGACTACTCTTGTCTCTTCTATCTTCAAAAATTGCACCAATTTTTTAGGAATCTCGCGAGTATTCTGTGATTGTTTCGATGTTCTTGTGACGAGAATATTGTTCTCGATGCCTCCTGACATTAGGGGTTGTGGCAGTGTCCCGGGGAGTTGAGCTTCGGGGTATTGTCGTCACAAGCATATCGCGGCAGTACTAAATACTTAAGACGACCGACATCGAAAATCTCTCCTATACGGTTAGTGGCAAGATAACCTTGACATCACCCAGTACTGGGAGGTAGTTCGGGAGTATTGCCATAGCTTGTTATAGTGGATGCTTTTCGAAGGTCCGAGGTAAACAGTTTCCGAGAAAGACTGGTTATGTGTTGAAGGATGGATACAGCTGGATGTAGGTTTAGAGTTGATTGCGCGGTGCTTCCCCTGTATCCCCAACACCTGATTGCATAACTGGAATCTTTCAGAAATTAATAGGTGGGTTTATCCAGTAGATCGTAGGCATTCTTTCAACGAATGCAGGTTAGCGAGTTCGGGGTTCTTCATTGAGTGAAGTGGTATTATGACCGATGTTCCGATCGGGAGTTGCATCTTAAAGGGTCCTTAGCTATGCTGATCCGGGGATTGCAAAACCCTTTCGTAACACATTCATATGCTTTCAGCACAAAGATGTTAGAACGAAGCTCCTATCTTGTGTTTGTTCCCGTATGTACCTTGTTGTTTTGCTTATTTTACATTTTGTCCCCTATGTGGCTTCTCGTGAAGATTGATGTTATCATTTAACTGAGAATTTCATTCGTTCCTCTTGTTCGAATGATTGCATTCGTTCATATTGTTCGAATGATTACTGTGAAGACTTGTTGCAATTCATTCCATTGATTCAGCTTATACCTTCTGTCAATCAATTGCTGATTTGTGGTCATCTCTTTCAGGATGGCTCCGAAAAGGGTTCCCAACGCTAACCCAGAGGGTGAAGAGGTCCCAGACCGTCCTCCTTCCCCTCCTCCTCCGTCTGAGGCTTGGAGAGCGATTATGCAGACTACAACTCAGAACACCCAGATGTTGATGCAGATGATGCAGCAGATGCAAGCTAATCAAGCTAATCAGGGTGTTCCAGGGAATCAAGGCAACTTCTTCAACAAGCAACACCATGCTACTCTCAACCAGTTCTTGGCCAATAATCCAAAAGCTTTCAGTTACTGTGTCGACCCTCTTGATGCTGAAGATTGGTTAACCGACATAAAGAAGCATTTTGAGTGCAGTAACGTGAAGGAAGAGGACTATGTGAAATTTGCAGCCTTCCAACTCAAAGATCAAGCAGCTGACTGGTGGCAGCAGTACAAAGACTCCAGGCCAGGTCGTGTGATCTCTTGGGAGGATTTCTGCAAGGACTTTCGCTCTCACCATATTCCTACAAGTGTCATCGAGGGTATGCGTGAGCAATTCCGCAACCTGAAGCAGGGCTCTATGACAGTCTATCATTATAATGTCAAGTTCCAAAACCTCGCCCGCTATGCTAAGCAAGACATTCCTGATGCTAAGAGCAAAATCTACCAGTTCCATGGAGGTCTTAAAGATGAACTTCAACTTGCTCTCACCTTGTTCGAGCCCGATGAATTCGACAAATTCTATAATATGGCTTTGAAACAAGAGGCAGCTCAGCTTAAGATGGAGGCTTCTAAAAAGAGGATTCGAGATGCCGTTCACTCTTCCTCATATTCTCAGTTGGCCGCGAAACAACAGAAATTTTGGCTTCCTCCTCCTCCAGTGATTCGAGCTCCTTACAACAACTCCAACAGCAACAAGAACTCCGGTGGACGTGGTTTCTCCCACCCACCCAACCCGAGCAACCAGTCGAGGAATCAGTTTCAGTCTCAAGGCTCCAAGTCAAGTGGTTCTCATTTTCGTCCTCTCTCAGAAGTGGTGTGCAACAGATGTGGCCAGAAGGGTCACTATGCCAACAGATGTCCGAACCCAAAGCGTCTTCCACCTCCTCCGCCTGTCAGTACAGCGATTGTCAAGCATAATCCAAAGCAAGCAAGGGTCAATCTGATGAGTGCAGCTGAAGCGAAGAATTCTTCTGATGTGATTGTGGGTAACCTCTTAGTTAACTCTTTTCCTGCAAAAGTCTTGTTCGATTCAGGTGCTTCACATTCCTTCATGTCAAGACCTTTTGCATTGTCACATGATATGCCATTGCAAGCTTTGCCGAGACCGATGTCTGTGCTTTCTCCGGGTTTGCTTATGAACTCCAACAACTTTGTTCCGAATGTGGCTATTCGCATGGGTGATTATCGTTTTCTGGCTAATCCGGTGGTTCTTGGTAATTCCGACATTGACCTCATCCTCGGGATGGATTGGCTTTCTCAGCATGATGCTCACATTGATTGTGCACAGAAGGAAGTCAAGATGACCCATCCTGATGAAGATGTGATTATCTTTGCCTCCAGGGATAACACTATCAGGATTTTCTCTCTCAATGACAAGGGCGAAATTAATGCCATATCTCAAATTCCGGTGGTGAACGAATATCAAGACGTCTTTCCTGAAGAACTTCCAGGCATGCCTCCACACCGTCAGGTGGAATTCGTTATTGAACTCGAGCCGGGTACTGAGCCAGCATGCCGGCGTCCGTACAAGCTCTCTCTGGAAGAATTGAAGGAATTGAAGAAGCAGCTTGATGAACAGGAGCGTATGGGTCTCATCAGGCCTAGTACGTCTCCTTGGGGCTGTGGTGTCTTATTTGTCAAGCAGAAAGATGGCACGGAGCGTCTTTGTGTTGATTACCGACCATTGAACAAGAAGACAATAAAGAACAAGTATCCGCTCCCCAACATCAACGAACTCTTCGAGCAGCTCAAAGGAGCTAAAGTGTTCTCTAAGCTCGATCTCCGAATGGGCTATCACCAAATTCGCATTCGCGAGCAAGACATTCCCAAGACGGCCTTCAGAACGAGCTACGGTTCATACGAGTATACCGTCATGTCTTTTGGTCTCGCCAATGCTCCTCCTACCTTCTCAAGGATGATGCACTACATCTTCAACCCCTATACTGGCGAGTTTGTGCTTGTGTATCTGGATGATATTCTGGTGTTTTCCAAGAATGAAGAAGATCACGAAAAGCACTTACGTCTGGTTCTTGATCGACTCCGAGAGCATAAGTTCTATGCCAAGTTCTCCAAGTGCGGATTTTGGCTTGATAAGGTTTTGTACCTGGGCCATATCATCTCAGCTGACGGTATTGCGGTAAATCCCGAGAAAGTTGAAGCAATTGTCAACTGGGAAGCTCCTCAGAACGTCAAGCAACTTCGCAGTTTTCTGGGTCTTGCCAGCTATTGCAGAAGGTTCGTTGAGAACTTCTCCAAGATTGCCAAGCCTCTTTCCAGCTTTCTTCAGAAGAATGTCAAATACTTTTGGTCTCCAGAGTGTGAAGTGGCATTCAAAACTCTCAAAGAAAAGCTCGTCTCTGCTCCAGTTCTGACTCCTCCAGATGAATCCAAGCCCTATGAAGTATTCTGTGATGCTTCTCTTCAAGGCCTTGGTGGTGTGCTTATGCAAGATAAGAGAATTGTGGCATACACTTCTCGTCAGCTCAAGCCAAGTGAGAAGAACTATCCCACACATGATCTCGAGCTAGCAGCTGTGGTACATGCTTTGATTATGTGGAGACATCTGTTGTTGGGCAGAAAAGTCGACATCTTCACTGATCACAAGAGCTTGAAGTACATCTTCACACAGCCGAATCTGAACCTCCGCCAGACTCGTTGGGTTGAAATGATCCAAGAGTATAATCCCAGCATTGAATACACTCCTGGCAAGGCGAATGTGATTGCAGATGCTTTGAGCAGAAAGGCATATTGCAATAGCCTTCTTATCAAGCCGTTCCAGCCTGAGCTTTGTGAAGCATTCAGGAAGCTCAACCTTCAAGTTGTTCCGCAGGGTTTTCTTGCAAATCTTCAAATTGCTCCTACCTTGGAAGATCAGGTCCGTGAGGCCCAACTCAGTGATGCCATGGTGCAGAAGGTGAAACATGGTATTGCAAAGGGCACTCCAAAATACAAGTGCTTTCGTGTTGATGAGAGAGATACCTTGTTCTTCGAGGACAGACTCGTTGTTCCCAAAGGTGATCTCAGGAAGCTCATAATGGAAGAAGCACATGATTCTCTCCTTTCCATTCATCCTGGCAGTTCCAAGATGTACCAAGACCTCAAGCAATCTTACTGGTGGACACGCATGAAAAGGGAGATTGCCCAATTCGTGAATGAATGTGATGTTTGCAGAAGAGTGAAAGCAGAACATCAACGTCTAGCCGGTCTTCTCCAACCTCTTCCTATTCCCGAGTGGAAGTTCGACCACATTGAAATGGACTTCGTCACTGGATTTCCTAAGTCCAAGAGAGGGAATGATTCTATCTTCGTGGTGATTGACAAGCTTACCAAAGTCGCTCACTTCCTTCCAGTCAAAGAATCCATCAATGCAGCTCAATTGGCAGAGTTGTACACTTCCAGAATTGTGTCCTTACATGGCATTCCTCAAGTTATATCCTCAGACCGTGGAAGTTTGTTCACTTCAAGGTTCTGGGACTCCTTTCAGTCCGCCATGAGCACTAAGATCAGGTTCAACACTGCTTTTCACCCTCAGACTAGTGGTCAAGTCGAGCGAGTGAATCAGATTCTAGAAGACATGCTCAGAGCCTGTGTCATATCCTTTGGCATGAAATGGGAAGACTGCCTTCCATTTGCCGAGTTCTCTTACAACAACAGCTTTCAAGCAAGTGCAGGCAAAGCTCCGTTTGAAATCCTCTATGGCAGAAAGTGCCATACCCCTCTCAACTGGTCTGAAACAGGCGAACGTCAACTTCTTGGCAATGACTTGATCTCAGAAGCCGAAGAAATGTGCAAAGTCATACGTGAGAATCTTAAGGCCGCTCAGTCGCGTCAGAAGAGCTACTATGACGGCAAGCATCGTGATTTGGCATTCAACATTGATGATCATGTCTATCTCCGTGTTTCTCCGATGCAAGGCACCCAAAGATTCAGTATCAAAGGAAAGCTTGCTCCTAGATACGTCGGGCCTTTCAAGATTCTTGGCAAAAGAGGCGATCTAGCCTATCAACTTGAGCTCCCTTCCAACTTCGCCAATGTTCATGATGTGTTCCATGTGTCTCAACTCCGCAAATGCTTCAAGGCACCTGAGCGCATGATTCCGTTTGAAGAGATTGATCTTCAACAAGACCTGTCTTACCGAGAGCATCCCGTTGCTATTCTCGAAGAAACCGAACGCAAGACCCGCAACAAGTCCATCAAATTCTTGAAAGTCAAGTGGTCACATCACACCGACCGAGAGGCTACGTGGGAACGAGAAGATCATCTTCGTTCCGAGTACCCTTCCTTTTTCCAGTCCAAGATCTCGGGACGAGATCTTTTTGTATTAGAGGAGAGTTTGTAATGCCCCGGATGTAATACTTTCCCTTTTGGGCATATAATATATCTCCGGCTTCATCTATTCCATTTCGGGTTCTTTGTCTTTCGGGTTTTTTGTCGTTTTGTTGTGTGAGTGTGTGTCATTCATTCTTATCATATAGTCATGTGCGTCGCATTGCATTGTGTTGTCGTTTGCATCCGGTACCACGCGTTCCTTCCCGTTGTCCGTTTCGCGTTCCGGAGCTCCCTCACGTGTCCGTGGCGTCCCGTAGACCTACTTTGGTGTTTGGCCGTGTAACGATACCGGTTTGGCGCGAGACTTGTCGTGTGTTGTTGTTTTGGTGTGTGTAACCCGCCTGTCAAATCTCGTCGCGTTTCGATTCCGTTTGCTTCCCCAACAGTTATTCGTGTGGTCTCAAAGTGCCTCCACTTTAAGGCCCAAGACACCCCCTCCAACAGCCCACCAACCACTCCTAGCCACTTCTATCATCTAGGCCATCCAAATCTGATCTGGTGGCCGAAAACCGCACTCCATTTGGACAATCCTAGCTACTTGTGCCTATATATTTGTCCACTCCCCCAAATTTTGCCCCAAATTAAGGAAACCCTAGCCTCCACTTCATCCCCTTCCTCCAGCCAACCACCTCGCCGGAGCTTCGCCGGAATTTCGCCGGAGTTCGCCGGAGTTCCTCTCACCTCATCTCCGGCCTCCTCTCCACCGCCACCTTCCTCCTCTCCCTCACCGGCCGCTTCTCCATCTCCACCATCGCCCCGCGCCGGTCCCACCTCATCCCCGCGGCCGACCGGAGCCACCACCCACCGGCCGGCCAGATCCACACCTGGAACGCCGGCGCCCGCCTAGATCGAAGCCAACCGCCGCGTTTTCCCTTCGCGGATCGGATCGGGGGCGCACCCGATCCAGATCCAGTGCCTCGCCTCGTTGACTGCCAGACGGGCCAGATCCGTCGATCCCGCATCGTCAGGGAGCGGCCCAGGCCCAGCACAGAATCGCCCACGCCGCTCCTCCCTTCCAGCCTGCGCCAGCCGCCAGTCGAGCCGCCTCGTTCGCCGCTGGGCGCCGGCTGGGCCGCACGCGCCGGCTGGGCCGTCCCAGCCGCCTCCTCGAGCCGCCTCGGGCCAGGCCGCATCGCCCGCACCACCTCCCTCCAGGCCGGCCCAATCGCCCACCGGCTTCCCTCCGTCCTGGGCCGCCGAGCCGACGTCGTCGCCGAAGCCCACTCCAGGCCGCGCCAGGCTCCCGCCAGGCCTCCAGCCGGGCCGGATCCATCTCCCCGTGGGCCGAATCTTCTCCGTCGGCCCGATCTGCAGTTCCAGATCTAGGTTATTTCAATCACTAAGTCCCCTGATTTGTGGTCTGATGCATGTTTAGAACTGTGATAACTTCTTGTGTGTTGCTCCGTTTTGCGCAAATGAGGTGTCCGGACGTTCGTGGTGATTAGCACTACGATTCATTCCATTGTGCCATGCATATTAGAGATCATCTAGATGCTTATTTTTCTGTTGCAAGAGTGCATCCCGTTATAAACTGCTGCTATGTGTTTTCATGTCATCTTTGCATAGTGATATCTTTTAGCTCGTTTGTCCGAATGATGCAAATGACATGCCCACGTGTTCGTCTTGCCATGCTCTACATGTTGCTTGTATTAGGTTGCATGATAGATTTAATCTTGCCATGTATATCTTCGTTGCAAAGTGGCATGTGGCTGTGATGTTGTTTCACTTGTTATGAAATGCCATCTTGTTGAGCTCATTGCTATCGTTGTGTTTATCTCCATGATGCATGCTTGTATGTCTCGGAATCACCATCATGTGTACTTTGATGTGGTGCTTACCACTTGCCATGTTTAGTTTCGAGGTGACTTAAACTTGCTCTTTTAGATGCCATGATGAAACTGCTGTTTTAACACTTAGTGGTTTTTCACTAAGTCTGAATTCTGTAATGTTCCGATGCCATGTTTGCGTGCTGCTCTAGGGAAAACCATGATAGTTTTGGGATGGATCTTGATGGTTCCTTGTAGTATATATTGTTGCCTATCCATTCATGTTCTCACATGCTTATTTGAGTGGCTGTAGCATGTTTAACGTTTGCTCCAAAGTTTCAATAAAATTCAACTGTCAGAATTTTATTGTCAAGTTCAATATGTCCAAGCTTGTTGCTATTGATCCGTGGCTCCTTTGGGGGTGCACCTTTGGACTTATTTGCTGTAGGATATGTCTAGTTTATGTTCATTCTCTTTGCCATGGTGTTTGAGTGCTGTAGCTTAATTATTTTGTGCTCCGAAGTTGCTATGTTGCTGTAATTTTCAGCTTTCGCTCGTTTCTTGTTTCGGGCATAACTTTTAGCCCGTAGCTCCGATTGCAGCGAGTCTTATATGAAACTTGATTGATTTTCCGTGTAGATTCATAATCTCCTATTGTTATCATGTTTTGAGGTGTTTTGCTTGATTGCTATTTTTCCGTGCTCCATGTGCTCCCTTAGTGCATCCATCATGCATCCATCATTTTCGAGTGCGCATTGCATCTTGTTGATTCGTGCCTTGTGTGGTTGTATTGTTTAGAGCCGGAGGCTGAGACCGAGTATGAGAACGAGGTTACCAATGAGGTTGAGCACGAGGACCCTTCTTACGATCCGAACGACTACTCTTCAGGCAGGATGACCGAACCCCGATAACATTACTATCTTTGCCTATTGCTAGTAGTTCCGCTCTATAGTTTGCCTCGATGCCCATGCCTTTCATGTCAGCCTCCTACTTGTAACCATTACCATGTTTAACCACCCTACCTATGCAAACCGTTGCTTGGCTAAGTACGTTTCGCTCAGCCCTTCTTATAGCATTGCTAGTTGCAGGTGAAGATCGAAGATGCTTGCTTCATGATGAAGTTTGTTGGGTTATATCACATTATATAAATGCTTAAAATGAAATCATCTATATATTGGCAAGGGTGGAAGGCTAAGCCTTTTGCTTGGTGATTTGTTCCACTCATGCCGTTAGGAACCGTTTAAACCGGTGTTATGTTCCTTGATTATGCGTTCCTAACACGGTTGGGGTGTATGGGACCCCCTCGATAAACCGCTAAGTGCTAAGTCTTTTCCAGCAAGTCCCAACATTGGTACTATTCGCCTAAACAACTAAAACTTTTCGAGGGAGTAATTAACCCGAGGCTTAATTAATTCAACCCCCCTGGGCCAGTGCTCGATGTGAGTGTTGGTCCAAACTAGAATCGTGTGCTGGGCCCCTCTTGGCAACTTGGGTATTTCGGCCACTGTACGCTGTGCTCATCCGGTCGTGGCCTGAGACTAGATACGCGCGGCTACTATCAGGGTGTCGGCACGCCAGGAGGATTTGCTGGATTAGCCTTACCTTAGTTCGGAGTATCTTGAGCACGGGATTCCGAGAATACTCGGGTCTTCCCACCTTGGAGTTGCGACTCCGCGGATCGTGGGCTTGTAATGGGTCAAGTTGGAACACCCCTGCAGGGTTTTGAACTTTCGAAAGCCGTGCCCGCGGTTATGTGGCAGATGGGAGCTTGTTAATATCCGGTTGTAGATAACTTGTCACATTGTTCTAATACACTACCAGCGTGTGTACCGTGACTGTCAATTTCCGAATAGGGATTCGGGATTTGAACACGGTGGGGTTATGTTTGTTGAGCTTTAGCTAGGATCACTTCGTGATCATCTCTTGACCAAGGCCTTCTCTTCTCGCACTCTTTCACGTAAGCTAGTGCTAGTTGCTGCTGCAGACACTTATTCTTTTTCTTTAGCCTTAACCTCTCCCAAGGCTTAAATAGTCTTGTTACCCGGGAACGGGATTGCTGAGTCCTCTGTGGCTCACAGTTACTTCACCACACCAGATGCAGGTCCAGTGGTGAGCTATCCAGGTGATGGCACCGAGCTAGACTGGGAGTATGACGAGGAGCGTAGTCGATACTATGTTCGTTATCCGGATGATCAGTAGTGGAGACTTCTACTAGGATTCGATCCGACCTGTGGATTTAAATTATTTTTGGTATCTTGTCATTGGATTTTACCCTTAGAGGGCTGTGATGTTTTATTGTATGATGATTGAGACATGTATTGTATTTGTGTGACGTGGCGAGTGTAAGCCAACTATTTTATGTTTTCCATCCCCCTCTTTTACATGAGTTGTGCAAAGATACCAGACTTGCGATCATTCCAGCATGGGGTTATGTCTCTAAGTCATGCCTCGACACGTAGGAGATATAGTCCCATCCTAGGCATTACAAGCAAGTGGTAAACGTGAGCATAAACGGTGTTGCAATGATAGTAGGCAAGGCCTAGGGTTCATACTTTCACTAGTGCAAGTTCTCTCAACAAGGATAACATAATTGGATCATATTACTAGCCCTCAACATGCAACAAAGAGTCACTCCAAAGTCACTAATAACGGAGAACAAACGAAGAGATTATGGTAGGGTACGAAATCACCTCAAAGCTATTCTTTCTGATCAATCTATTCAAGAGTCCGTAGTAACGTTCAATCTATCATAGAGTTCATACTAGAATAACACCTCAAGACACAAATCAACCAAAACCCTAATGTCACCTAGATACTCCATTGTCACCTCAAGTATCCGTGGGCATGGTTATACGATATGCATCACACAATCTCAGAATACTCTATTCAACCAACACATAGAACTTCAAGGAGAGCCCCAAAGTTTCTATCGGAGAGTCAAGACGAAAACGTGTGCCAACCCATATGCATAGATTCTCAAGGTCACGAAACCCGCAAGTTGATCACAGAAACATACATCAAGTGGATCACATGATATCCCATTGTCACCACAGATAAACACGTGCAAGACATACATCAAGTGTTCTCAAATCCTTACAGACTCAATCCGATAAGATAACTTCAAAGGGAAGACTCAATCCATTACAAGAGAGTAAGAAGGGGAGAAGCACCATAAGATCCAACTAGAATCGCAAAGCTCGCGATACACCAAGACCGTGCCATCTCAAGAACACGAGAGAGAGACCAAACACATAGCTACTGGTACATACCCTCAGCCCCGAGGGTGAACTACTCCCTCCTCGTCATGGAGAGCGCTGGGATGATGAAGATGGCCACCGGAGAGGGATTTCCCCTCCGACAGGGTGCCGAAACAGGGTCTAGATTGGTTTTTGGTGGCCCCAGAGGGTTTTGGCAGCGGAACTCCCGATCTAGGTTAATTTCAGAAGGTTTCAGTATTTATAGGAATTTTTGGAGCCGGGGCTAAAGGGGAGCTACGGGCCGTCCTCGAGATAGGGGGGCGCGGCCCCCTGCCCAGGGCGTGGGCCCCACCCTCGAGGGCAGCCCGTGGCTCTCTTGGCCCACCTCTTTTGCTTCGGGGGCTTCTTTTGGTCCAGAAAAAATCATAAAAAATTGGCTCGTCAATTGGACTCCATTTGATATTCCTTTCCTGTAAAACCCTAAAACAGGAGAAAAACAAAAACTGACACTGGGCTCTGGGTTAATAGGTTAGTCCCAAAAAATGATATAAAAGTGTATATAAAAGCCCATAAGACATCCTAGAAGGATAATATAATAGCATGGAACAATAAAAAATTATAGATACGTTGGAGACGTGTCAAGCATCCCCAAGCTTAATTCCTGCTCGTCCTCGAGTAGGTAAATGATAAAGAAAGAATTTTTGATGGGGAATGCTAACCAATATAGTTTTCAATGTAATTCTCTTAATTGTGGCATGAATGTTCAGATATGAAAGATTCAAGACAAAATTTTATATTGACATAAGAAAGAACAGTACTTCAAGCATACTAACAAAGCAATCATGTCTTCTCAAAATACTATGGCTAAAGAAAGTTATCCCAACAAAATCATATAGTGTTGGCTATGCTCCCTTGTTATCACACTAAATATTCATATCATGCACAACCCCGATTTCAGCCAAGCATTTGTTTTCATACTCTATCTTTTCAAACCTTTCAACTTTCACGCAATACATGAGCGTGAGCCATGGACATAGCACTATGGGTGGAATAGAGGTGGTTGTGGAGAAGAAAAAAATGAGGGAGACAGTCTCACATCGACTAGGCGTATCAACGGGCTATGGAGATGCCCATCAATAGATATCAATGTGAGTGAGTATGGGTTGCCATGCAACAGATGCACTAGAGCTAAATATGAATGAAAGCTCAACAAAAGAAACTAGTGGGTGTGCATCCAACTTGCTTGCTCACGAAGACCTAGGGCATTTGAGGAATCCCATCGTTGGAATATAAAAGCCAAGTTCTATAATGAAAATTCCCACTAGTATATGAAAGTGACTAAACATGAGACTCTCTACAATGAAGAACATGGTGCTACTTTGAAGCACAAGTGTGGAAAAAGATAGTAGCAATTGTCCCTTTTTTTTTCCATTTTTGCCTTTCTTTTTTCCTTTGGCCTTTTTTTTTGCGGAGGGGCTTTATAGATTTAGCCTTTCCTCCCATGGGACAATGCTCTAATAATGATGACCATCACACTTTCATTACAACTCAATATTATAACTCGATACTACAATAAAGTATGACTCTATATGAATGCCTCCGGTGGTGTACCGGTATGTGCAATGAAACAAGAGTGACATGTATAAAAATTATGCATGGTGGCCTTGCCACAAGTACGATGTCAACTACATGATCATGCAATGGCAATATGACAATATGATGCGTGTCATATGAACGGAACGGTGGAAAGTTGCGTGGCAATATATCTCGGAATGGCTATGGAAATGCCATGATAGGTAGGTATGGTGGCTGTTTTGAGGAACAATATGGTGGCTGTTTTGAGGAAGGATATATAGTGGGTTTATGGCACCGTCCAAAGCTGCGCGGTATAAGAGAGGCTAGCAATGGTGGAAGGGTGAGAGTGCGTATAATCCATGGACTCAACATTAGTCATAAGAACTCATATACTTATTGCAAAAATCTACGAGTCATCAAAACAAAGCAATCAACGCATGCTCCTAGGGGGGAGGTTGGTAGGAGCTAACCATCGCGCGCCCCCGACCTCCACACAAAGGTTGGCACTTTACAAATACCTCATGCTCTAACTTCGTCACATAGCGGTTCACCATACGTGCATGCTACGGGAATCACTAACCTTAACACAAGTATTTCTCAATTTCATAATAAATCCACTAGCATGACTCTAATATCACTATCCTCATATCTCAAAACAATTATTAAGCATCCAACATCTCATTCTATTCAATGCACTTGGTGTGATTTTTTTTACTACATTGATATTGGATGTCTATCATGTGAAGACTAGTTTATTTAGCCTAAACACATTACCATGCTGTTTTAGTAGACTCTCAAATAGATATAAGTGAAGCATGAGAGTTCAACAATTTCTACAAAATATTACCACCACCGTGCTCTAAAAGATATAAGTGAAGCACTAGATCAAAAACTATTCGACTCAAAAGATATAAATGAAGCACATAGAGTGTTCTAACAATTTCTAGGCTATATTTAACTCTCTCAAATAGGTGTGTCCAGAAAGGGTCATTTTTACAAACTAACAAGCAAAGACTCAAATTATACAAAACGCTCCAAGGAAAACACATAACATGTTGCGAATAAAAATATTGCTCCGAGTATAGTTACCGATGGATGAAGACGAAAGAGGGGATGCCTTCCCGGGGCATCCCCAAGCTTAGTCTTTTGATTATCTTGAATTTACTTTGGGTGCCATGTTCATCCCCAAGCTTTGGCCTTTGCTACTCCTTGTTCCATAGTCCATCAAAGCAATACTCAAAACATGAAAACTTCACAACACAAAACTTAGACAAAAATCTCGTGAGCTCCGTTAGTACAAGAAAGCAAAATACTACTCAAAGGTACTGCAATGAATTCATTCTTTGTTTATATTGGTGTTAAACCTACTGTATTCCAACTTCTCTATGGTTCATACTTCCCAATACTACTCATAGATGCATTGAAATAAGCAAACAACACACAAAAAACAGAATTTGTCAAAAGCAGAACAGTCTATAGTAATATGCAGGGTTCGCCTACTTATGGAACTCCAAAAAATTTAAACTAAATTGGTAAATTTGTTCAATTTGTCTACCAATCATCTTCGAAAAGAATCAACTAAAAATCACGCTCCAGTAAAATCTGAAGTCTACTTTAGCGAGCGCTAACGATGATGTTTTTCACAGCAAGATCACATAAACTTCACAGAAGTCTTCCCAAAGGTTCTACTTGGCACAAACACTAAACAAAACATGAAACCACATCTAATCCGAGCTAGATGAAATCTTTATTCCCTAATAGCAACATAAACAAAAAATATAAAATTGGGTTGCCTCCCAACAAGCGCTATCGTTTTACGCCCCTAGCTAGGCATGATGATGCTCACATAAAAGATAAGAATTGAAACATAATGGGAGCATCATGAAGCATATGAATAGCACATTTAAGTCTAACCCACTTCCTATGCATAGGGATTTTGTGAGAAAACAACTTATGGGAACGATAATCAACTAGCATAGGAAGGCAAAGCAAGCATAGCTTCAAAATTTTAAGCACATAGAGAGGAATCTCGATATTATTGCAATTCCTACAAGCATGTGATCCTCTCTCATAATAATTTTCAGTAGCATCATGAATCAATTCAACAATATAACCAGCACATAAAGCATTCTTTTCATGATCTACTTGCATAGAAATTTTACTACTCTCCACATAAGCAAAATTCTTCTCATTCAGAATAGTGGAAGTATCATAAGAGACTTGAATACTATAGATTGTTTCCACATTAAAAGAGTAATGTTCAGAGAAAGGGTAATCATAATCATGACAAGTTTTATAAGTATAATCATCACTACTTTTTATAGCAAAAGTGTCATCACAATAATCATCGTAAATAGGAGGCATGCTTTCATCAAAATAGTTTTGCATATCAAGATTTGGGAGGCTAAAAATATCATCTTCATCAAGCGTAGCATCCCCAAGCTTGGGGCAAACATTAATTGCAGCAAATAAATTCTCAAAGATATAATTCTCATAAAACATAGCATCCCCAAGCTTGGGCCCTTTCATATCGTAAGGATAATCACTCTCATCATTAATAGTATGGATAGCACCGATAGTATAGCGATTATCATCATCACAATGAGTAATAGGAGCAACATCATTTGGGAGGGATACCTTTTTGTCTTTGCTTCTCCGTCTTTTCTTTTTCTTCTTCTCATCATGTGTGGGTTTAATCTTCTTTTTGGAGCTCCTTACTACTGAGATTGCTAGAATAGGAGGTTCCTCCTCGTTACCTAATTCATCATAAGAAATAATAGGAGGATATTGGGAAATCTCTTCCCTTTCATTAGTGTTCTCTTCATCTCTTATTTGTTTTCTTCACTAAAGGTAATTGTCAATATAAGGATTTTCAATGCAATTCACCGCACAATACATATATATTTCCTCTATATCAAACTCAAGAAGTTTATCGATGGCAAATCCTGGAAGAAACTTAGTTCTACGTTTAATTTCTTCATAACCCAAAGGCAAGATAAGTTCATTATGATGTGCAAGGGAAATCAAGTCATCACAATTTTTGGACACAATTCGATCATGAAACAATTTGCATTGGGTAATGAAATGACCACGTTCATTGCAAAGTTCACAAGTACGGCAAAGATATTTTAAATTTTCAGCACAATCATCTAGCATCTGTAGCAACGATTTAGTTTCTAAATACTTATGCCTCTTGCAAAATCTATCTTCCCTCTTTGGTATGTACTTGCAAACTCTATACACTCCACAAAAATCAACATGCTTATATGATATATTTTCATCATGACTAGTGCAATCATCATTAGTTCCATGGATATTCAAAGGATTCATACTAACAACATTGCAAGCATGCTCATCATTCAAGTCTTTAGTGCCAAGCATTCTATGTAATTCTTCTTCTAGCACTTGAGCACAATTTTCCTTTCCATCATTTTCACGAAAGATATTAAAAATATGAAGCATATGAGGTAACTTCAATTCCTTTTTTTGTAGTTTTCTTTTATAAATGAGACTAGTGATAAAACAAGAAACTAAAAGATTCAATTGCAAGATCTAAAGATATAGCTTCAAGCACTCACCTCCCCGGCAACGGTGCCAGAAAAGAGCTTGATGTCTAATACACAACCTTCTTCTCGTATATGTTGTTGGGCCTCCAAGTGCAGAGGTTTGTAGGACAGTAGCAAATTTCCCTCAAGTGGATGACCTAAGGTTTATCAATCCGTGGGAGGCGTAGGATGCAGATGGTCTCTCTCAAACAACCCTCCAACCAAATAACAAAGAGTCTCTTGTGTCCCCAACACACCCAATACAATGGTAAATTGTATAGGTGCACTTGTTCGACGAAGAGATGTGATACAAGTGCAATATGGATGGTAGATATCGGTTTTTGTAGTAAGAAAATATAAAAACAACAAGGTAGCAAGTGGTAAACATGAGCATAAACGGTGTTGCAATGATAGTAGGCATGGCCAAGGGTTCATACTTTCACTAGTGCAAGTTCTCTCAACAAGGATAACATAATTGGATCATATTACTAGCTCTCAACATGCAACAAAGAGTCACTCCAAAGTCATTAATAGCGGAGAACAAACGAAGAGATTATGATAGGGTACGAAACCACCTCAAAGCTATTCTTTCTGATCGATCTATTCAAGAGTCCGTAGTAACGTTCAATCTATCATAGAGTTCATACTAGAATAACACCTTAAGACACAAATCAACCAAAACCCTAATGTCACCTAGATACTCCATTGTCACCTCAAGTATCCATGGGCATGGTTATACGATATGCATCACACAATCTCGGAAACATCTATTCAACCAACACATAATACTTCAAGGAGAGCCCCAAAGTTTCTACCGGAGAGTCAAGACGAAAACGTGTGCCAACCCCTATGCATAGATTCCCAAGGTCATGGAACCTGCAAGTTGATCACCAAAACATACATCAAGTGGATCACATGATATCCCATTGTCACCACAGATAAACACATGCAAGACATACATCAAGTGTTCTCAAATCCTTAAAGACTCAGTCTGATAAGATAACTTCAAAGGGAAAATTCAATCCATTACAAGAGAGTAGAGGGGTAGAAGCATCATAAGATCCAACTAGAATAGCAAAGCTCGCGATACATCAAGATCGTGCCATCTCAAGAACACGAGAGAGAGAGAGAGATGAAACACATAGCTACTGGTACATATCCTCAGCCCCGAGGGTGGACTACTCCCTCCTCATCATGGAGAGCGCCGGGATGATGAAGATGGCCACCGGAGAGGGATTCCCCTCCGGCAGGGTGCCGGAACAGGGTCTAGATTGGTTTTTGGTGGCACTAGAGGCTTTCGACGGCGGAACTCCCGATCTACATTAATTTCCGAAGGTTTCAGTATTTATAGGAATTTTTGGAGTCGGGGCCAAGTAAAGGGGAGCTACGGGCCGTACTTGAGATAGGGGGGCGTGCCCCCTGCCCAGGGCGTGGGCCCCACCCTCGAGGGCAGCCCGTGGCTGTCCTGGCCCACCTCTTTTGATTTGGGGGCTTCTTTTGGTCCAGAAAAAATCATAAAAAATTGGCTCGTAAATTGGACCCCGTTTCATATTCCTTTTCTGTAAAACCCTAAAATAGGAGAAAAACAGAAACTGGCACTGGGCTCTGGGTTAATAGGTTAGTCCCAAAAAATGAAGTGTATATAAAAGCCCATAAGACATCCTAGAAGGATAATATAATAGCATGGAACAATAAAAAAATTATAGATACGTTGGAGACGTATCAAGCATCCCCAAGCTTAATTCCTGCTCCTCCTCGAGTAGGTAAATGATAAAGAAAGAATTTTTGAGGTGGAATGCTAATCAATATAGTTTTCAATGCAATTCTCTTAATTGTGGCATGAATGTTCAGATCCGAAAGATTCAAGACAGAAGTCTATATTGACATAAGAAATAACAATACTTCAAGCATACTAACAAAGCAATCATGTCTTCTCAAAATACTATGGCTAAAGAAAGTTATCCCTACAAAATTATATAGTGTTGGATATGCTCCCTTGTTATCACACTAAATATTCATATCATGCACAACCCTGATTTCAGCCAAGCATTTGTTTTCATACTCTATTTTTTCAAACCTTTCAACTTTCACGCAATACATGAGCGTGAGCCATGGATATAACACTATGGGTGGAATAGAGGTGGTTGTGTAGAAGACAAAAATGAGGGAGACAGTCTAACATAGACTAGGCGTATCAACGGGCTATGGAGATGCCCATCAATAGATATCAATGTGAGTGAGTAGGGATTTCCATGCAACGGATGCACTAGAGCTAAATATGAATGAAACTCAACAAAAGAAACTAGTGGGTGTGCATCCACCTTGCTTGCTCACGAAGACCTAGGGCATTTGAGGAAGCCCATCATTGGAATATACAAGCCAAGTTCTATAATGAAAATTCCCACTAGTATATGAAAGTGACTAAACATGAGACTCTATACAATGAAGAACATGGTGCTACTTTGAAGCACAAGCGTGGAAAAAGATAATAGCAATTGTCCCTTTTTTCTTTTCCTTTTTTTGCCTTTCCTTTTTCTTTGGCCTTTTTTTCTTCTTTTTTTTTCTTTTTTTTTGCTGAGGGGCTTTATAGATTTAGCCTTTCCTCCCATGGGACAATGCTCTAATAATGATGATCATCACACTTTCATTACAAGTCAATATTACAACTCGATACTACAACAAAGTATGACTCTATATGAATGCCTCCGGTGGCGTACTAGTATGTGCAATGAAACAAGAGTGACATATATAAAAATTATGCATGGTGGCCTTGCCACAAGTACGATGTCAACTACATGATCATGCAATGGCAATATGACAATATGATGCGTGTCATATGAACGGAATGGTGGAAAGTTGCATGGAAATATATCTCGGAATGGCTATGGAAATGCCATGATTGGTAGGTATGGTGGCTGTTTTGAGGAACAATATGGTGGCTATTTTGAGGAAGGATATATAGTGGGTTTATGGCACCGGCGAAAGTTGCGCGGTACAAGAGAGGCTAGCAATGGTGGAAGGGTGAGAGTGCGTATAATCCATGGACTCAACATTAGTCATAAGAACTCATATACTTATTGCAAAAATATACGAGTCATCAAAACAAAGCAATCAACGCATGCTCCTAGGGGGGAGGTCGGTAGGAGTTAACCATCGCGCGCCCCCGACCTCCACACAAAGGTTGGCACTTTACAAATACCTCATGCTCTAACTTCGTCACATAGCGGTTTACCATACGTGCATGCTACGGGAATCACTAACCTTAACACAAGTATTTCTCAATTTCATAATAACTCCACTAGCATGACCCTAATATCACTATCCTCATATCTCAAAACAATTATCAAGCATCCAACATCTCATTCTATCAAATGCACTTGGTGTGATTTTTTTTACTACATTGACATTGGATGTCTATCATGTGAAGACTAGTTTCTTTAGCCTAAACACATTACCATGCTGTTTTAATAGACTCTCAAATAGATATAAGTGAAGCATGAGAGTTCAACAATTTCTACAAAATATTACCACCATCGTGCTCTAAAAGATATAAGTGAAGCACTAGAGCAAAAACTATTCGACTCAAAAGATATAAATGAAGCACATAGAGTGTTCTAACAATTTCTAGGCTATATTTAACTCTCTCAAATAGGTGTGTCCAGCAAGGGTCATTGTGAAAAACTAACAAGCAAAGACTCAAATTATACAAGACACTCCAAGCAAAACACATAACATGTTGCGAATAAAAATATAGCTCCGAGTATAGTTACTGATGGATGAAGACGAAAGAGGGGATGCCTTCCCGGGGCATCCCCAAGCTTAGGCTTTTGATTATCTTGAATTTACTTGGGGTTCCATGGGCATCCCCAAGCTAAGGCCTTTTGTAACAACCCAAAATTCTAAATTTTGGAATGTTATAATAATGAGATAGATTTGATTGCTGGTGTGATGTGTTGTGTGAAATTGAGTGAAATTTGAAACTTTAGAATGTTAAACGAGAGGGAATGAAATGACTTTCCCAAACTTTCACTTTGCATTTTGCGGTCTCCATGAATTCAAATTATTTTCAAACACAAAACCCTGGAGTGAAGGTTATATGACTTCTTCCATTTATTTTAAATGAAAAAGTGTTTGAAAGGAATTTGAAGTTCATTCTCGAAACATTTAAAATTCAGAAACTTTATGCAACTCAATGATTTTCCCGAGAGAAGATAAAATGACTTCTTCAAATTATAGGAAATATGAGTTGGAAGTTTTTCTGTAATTTTCTATAACTCATTTTCAAAAATTGAGTTATTTGGGTTTTATCCAAATTATTTTTCTCCAAAAATAAAATATATGGAAATTAGGGTAACATGATTCCCTACAGCAGAAAATTGGAGATAAATAAATTTGAAGTCTTGTTGGTATTTAAAAAAAATGATTTTTATTGGATTTTATTGCAACTGTAGGAATTTTTGATTTATTAGAATTTGTGAGCATTTTATCTGGCTGTAGAAAAATGTTCATCTTGTAGAATTTCTTTTTCTGCAAATTGTGATATATAATATGCCTATAGTATATTATATATTATTTAGTTTTATTTTTGTTTTCTCTATCGGTTTTAAAAAAATCTTTCCCACCGAATTGGGCCAGCCCAGCTCGCCCGCCAGGCCTCAGCCCAGCTCGCCGCCGCCTTCGTCCCCGTGCGGGCGATGGAGACCGTCGCCGCCTCGGCGTTCGTGCCACGCCCGGCCACCTCGCCGCTAGCCCCTTCCCCACGCCATCGCCCTCCCCTCCTGCCTGTAAGTACGCCGCCTCGTCGCCCTCTCTCCCCTCGCCTCGCTTCGCCGCCGCCGCTGCCGCACATCTCGCCGCCGCCGCTGCAAGCTGCTGCTGCCGCCGCCGTTGCCTCCTGCTCCCCGCGCCGTGCCTCTTGCGCGAGCCGCCACCGCCCGCTCTCGCAGCCGCCCTGCGCCGCGCCGTCGCCGTTGCCCCGCCACTCGCCGGAGCTCACCGCCGGCGAGATCCGATCCGTCCGACCTGGTTTTCTCCACCAAACCGACGGTTCTTCACAGAAAACCGCCGAGGTAAAACCGCCCCGGTTTTTCTTTTAGGTTTGGTTTTTGTTTTGTTTTGTTTTTAGTTAGATCTTTCTATAGGACGTTCACTGGTTAGGTCTTAATAGTGAACGTTCATACATTAGTTATTTTCTTTTCTTTTAGTTTTCGGCTAGGGACCTCTCTATAAATATTATTTTTACAGTTTAGCCCCTACACTTCTAACGGCCATAACTTTTTCCTCGTTGGTCCAAATCCAACGAAACCAACGCCCACGTCTTCGTTACGATCCCCTCTTTCCAGTAAAACAACTTAAACATGTTTTTGAAAAAAAATGAATTCAACTAGATTTGAATTTGAACTTCGTTTGATCATAACTTGAGTTTCGTAACTCCGTTTGAGTTGATTCTTTTTGCAAATTGAAGCTCTTGACCTAAACTTTTTGATAAGGCCAAATTCACATAATTTTGGTACTGTTGGAAATTGTTTTATGTTTCAAGAGTCATTCGTTTGTTTTCGAAGTTTTCCTAAGTGTTTTATTCGATCTTTCTGATTTGCTGAGTGATTGCTTATGTGTGGTTACCATTGTTTGCTTACGATAGATTGATCGGAGTGTGACGAGTAGATCTATCATGAGTTCTGAGTGCGAATCTTCTACATCGTCAGTACAAGGAAAGTTCACACTTTGATCATACTTTCCAATACCCAGTTTTCATTGCATTAGTTATATCCTCAAACACTTGCATGAGTAGGACATGTTACATAATATGATGCTTTGCAGTTGATGAGGTAGGAACCCAATGACATGATATCAACCAAGGGGGGTACACGCTTTGTTACTTATTGCTTAGCCATGCTTGTAGACGTGGATTGGTATGAGAGTTTCATGAAAGATGTGAGTGTTATTTAAGGGAAACTTTAAGGTGGTAATTTAATACACATCTGGGTGGATTGGTTGTGGCACCCTGGGGTTATCGGTGGTTTGCCAAGGCACCTGGGGTTACCAGTGTTGTCCTAGGAAATCCCGGGGGTGCCGTGTGATTATCCTATTGGAATGCCACCCAGGCTCAAAGGGATCATATAATATTTTCATGTCTAGAAACTTCCATGTGCAGCCACAAGCCATTATGGGCTCTGGCATAGTTTGAGTAAGTTGTGTGAGCTCTTTCGCGGTGGACTAGCAGATGTAGCGAATGTAGGTGTACCGGTCCACTTGGGGTAAAGAGTAAATGCTTCTGAAAGACTGTGTCTCGGTCATCCGGTTCTCAAACACCCATGAAGTGCGAGAAATTAAACGGAGGCAATCGAGTCTTGTGGGGAAAAGTGCACAAACCTCTACAGAGTGTACAAACTATTCATGAGTAGCCGTGTCCCCGGTTATGGACATCTTTGAGTATGTAGAAGTGGATTATTTGTTGATCTCAACACTCTATTGAGTTAATTTGTTGGGTTAATAATGACTTTGGTTTGGGATTGAGATAGAGGTACCATTCTAAATTATTCATGATTTAAATTTAACAAAGTAGTTAAATAATGCATTCCTTTGTGGTAGGGAACAATCAGCTTTATGCAAAAACAGCCTTACAGCCTCCACCAGCCAAATATGCATGTAGTTGTAGGCATTGTTCATCATTCTCATTACAGTGTGAATTTGCCAGTACATTCAATGTACTGACCTACATGGCTGCAATGTCTCATGTTGCAGGAATTATTCAAAGAGTAAGTGTTACGTTAGGGTTGCGCTGTCTACACTCAACTTTGCCGTTGGTTTTGATGGAACTCCACAACCTTTGTTGCTTCCGCTATGATTGATTGAGGTAATAGTATTTACGTTACTTATACATGTGATTTACCTCTGTTATAAATCCTCGAGTACTGTGTGTGTCAGCATAGCGATCCAGGGATGACACTTAAGCACAGAGACTTGATCCATTCGGGTTGGGTCGCTAAAAGATGGTATCAGAGCACATGTTGACTGTAGGACATGACCCTAGAAACTAGCCAGCCTATAGGAAATGATTTCTCTAAAAACTTTATTTTCAAAAAAAAATTCTTACTTCTCCTCTTTTCCGACCTTTGTCAAATATTCCCTCTTACCTTAAATAGTTAGACAATACCCTTTCCCATTTGAACCACTTCGGAGTAAAGAGGATTTCACCATACAATGGAAGTGTTGAAGTTACAACAATTGATACTCCGAAGATTTGAAGAGTTGACGACTTTGAGGAGATGTTGACCTTTAGAAGACCAAACCCCTGTTATGTTCTTACGTTAGGTGCGACAATTGTGAGTTGTCATTTGTTTGATGTTTTTCCGACGGCCACAAACTAAAACCTGTCTTTTCAAAACCATTGTTTGTATTGAGTGTATCTCTCTATCTCTTCTGAATCTCATCCCAAAACCCTTGGACCCAATAGAGGATGAATGAAGATAGACTTGAAGTCTTTAAACCAACGACCCAGCCAGTGGCAGAGCTATGGATACAAAAAATGGAGGATCACTTCAGGAAAAATTTGGTTGCAAGGAAGTATGCGGTTCAATACGCTCTTCAGTACTTTACAAAAAGTGCTGCAACACGGTGGAAGATGCATCAAGCCATACAAGGCTATAGTGGAGCAGGAAGTTGGGAGGAATTCAAGAATACTCTGTTAAGATCCCGTCTCATCCGAGAGCGTGGTGACAAACCAAAGAAGAAACATGTGCCTGCAGGATTTGTGGAGAAATAGGACACACCCAGGAGGAGCACAAGGATGAATGCCCTAATTGTGAAAAAGTCACCCAGCTGAAGAATGCCCAACTAGGCAGATTACTTGTTTCTTGTGTGAAGGGACTACCCACTACCCTGCTCAGTGTCACATTTACCCCATGGTGCAACGATCTATCCAGCAGAAGAAAGAAGCAATGAAAGAAGTCCTCGAGGAAACTTTAAAGGAATCCGCGATGGAGGAAGATATTGACGACCCTGATGGAGAAGGCCTAGACAGATATTACTCACGTGCTTGCTACTCATGTGGAAAAGAAGGACATTTTTCACAGCATTGCACGGAGGAAAGCCAAGTGTATCTGGGAGACTTCTCGACAGAAGAAGTGGAGTTTGATCCACAAAAGATGGAAGAATTGATTGGAACAAAGAAGTCAAGGAAGAGAAAGAGCATGTGTCCCCAGAAGAACCCAATTTCCGCGGAAAAGGACCTGAGTCACATCATATGTTACCGGTGCAAGGATTTAGGTCATTATGCTAGCAACTGCCCAACCAGGAAGCGAAGAACCCAGTGAACCATCATAGTCACCATGAAGTCCTTAGATTTGTTTTATGTCATTAGTTTACGCAACAAGGAAGTAGAGCATTTTGCCAAGGGAAGGTTCAGATCGGAGGAAAGATTGATCAATGTAGTTGAGATCTGGATATTAGAATGAGGCATGTAGTTAAATGTGGAACACCCTTTTTAAAATGTTGAGTTGAGTTATGGAAAGAACATTGTAATAGTCATGGAGCAATAGAAGTTGACATTTTGGAATCTGAGAAGGAAATGCTATGAGTTGTTGGATGATTGTGAGTGCCTCTCTTGCTACCTCACCCAGACCAAGACCTAGAACCCATGGAGAAGCTCACCCAAACCTTTCTCGGACAAAAGACCCCATTTTACCCAAGGATGTCCGTATACTGTCCTAAGAACCCCTTTTGTCTTATACCCACATATGACAACCATTTATGAGGATTTTCTCAAAGGACTGGAAATGATCATGACCCTGACTAGTGATCAGGATTACCCAAAGATCCTGAAGGACATGATGAAGCATATTCACCTGGAGGGAGATGCAATTTATAAGGGTTATTCCTTCATGGAGAATGGAGTTGAACTTTGGTACGTGGAGGTACACCTCCACCGTGTGAAAGGAGTTTGCCCAAAGACTATGGGTCAATTCTTTTTCATCTCTCGAGTACCACAAACAACGTTCTTCGACTCTGTTCGTGAAGCTGCTATGGAGGCCATATGTCAGATTGGAGAAATACTTGAAGCAAGACTTCGCTATACCCAGGAAAGCCTGAGTAAGGTGCAGGCAGAGATGATGGATATGAAGCACATGGCCGATAGGATGAAGCAAAAGATTGATGATTTCAAGGATCACATTGCACGATTCCAGTGGGACTGAAGCGTCCTTAGCTAGGACAAAGGAATAAAGATGGGAGGAATGTTTGACCATACCCGACTATGTAGATAGTAGCATTTGTAGTGTTACACCCTAGGAAATTGAGATTTTGAATACTGGTTCAGGATGTAATAAGAGATTTGATATGAGGAGAATATGGATTATGGATGAACCAGTGCATTTTGTTTAGTGGCACCTTACTGTGTGAACCCTGGACCCATAGGAAGGAATGTGATGCCCCAATAGGTGGAGTTTGCACAAATAAGTTGGAGTTTATTTTGATATGAGGCTTACCCCAAGAGTATGAAGGAAAGAAGTACAATTGGATTTTTAGAGGGGGTAATGCTGAAGTATGGAGCAATAGTGACTCCAAGGATGAGTTGAGGATACACAAGTTCTGAAGTGGACCCCTAAGCCGAGGACCTAAGGAGGCTACATAATTATAAGGGAACCACACAACTTGTCAGAAGTATTATGTTTCTGCTGTAGTGAAGCCGAGCATTTTGCTAGAGATTGACCCAAGGAGAAGGAAACTTGTGCTAAGTATTGGAGCTGAAGCAAGAAAGTGGAAGTGCAGTAGATCGTAGTAAGTTGAGAATCAATACAGTTGGCATCATGGTATCGATTTTGGATATTATAAGTTGGTACTATAAAGGTGATGAGAGGAGACATGATGCATGGAAGGAGATTTTGAGGAAACTAGTGTTATTCATTTTTAAGTGTGGTAGAATCCAACACCGTTACCCGACTACACTAGCTAGTGGTTAGTTACGTCAGACTTGGAGTGGATTGCCCAAGGATGAGTGTGAGTAATTACACTCTGTTTTGTACCCAAAGAATAAAGGGATACCAAACAAATTGGATGAATTTAAGAGCCAAGGAAGTTGGATGTTGGAAGAATGATCATTTGGAACCTGATGATGAGACCAAGTGTTGCTAGTGATGAGATGAGCCATAACCCATAGGCCCCAGGACCTGTCAGGAAAGCAAGCACACTCTTGTTGAAGGAAAACCCCTGGTAGAAGTCACGACCTTGCCAACAAACGATTTTATAGGTGGTTACGTTAAACCCGAGGGTTGTGAAAACAGGATAGATGGTTGTTTGGCTTGCAGAATCAATGGATTTATCTGAACTTAGTTCGTTGACAAGAGAAAATTCTGCAATGCTTGTGAGGATGACCGAGTGTTAGAATGCGAGATTCACTAAACCATATACAAGGTAATGATTTGGGTGGGGGATGGATTGATCACCATACCGACTTACTCTTATTATTCGCCTTTGTTATACAGGAAGGTAAATCTGAGTGACTTACCTATAGTAGAGAGACGACGATGTCAAAACTTTGTTTAAACCTTAGAATGGTATATAAATGTCAGGACCCCGATCCTAAGTCGCACCGATCTAGCTGTAACACGTCATATCACTTTGCGGCCTCACGCACGGTAACCCCACGGGTGCCACCTTACCTGGCCCGGGACCGTTTGCGCATTTTGGCACACGTATATGACAGTGTCGCTAGCATCCATATGACAGAGAACCCGGGCCGACATGGCTAGTTATAAACCAAAAGTGGCGCTAAATTACAGAGACAGGCATCCATGACCCAGCAACGAACGTGTCGGTCATCAACGTATGAACCCAAGTCGTAGCAAGCTACATGGACTTAAAGGAACAACGCGTGACATTTCCCCTAAGGGACAGACACAGGAACGAAGAAGGACACATGCCGGCCAGCCTACGTGTTCCGAGCAGTAGCAAGCTACCAAGGCTCATTGGAATCACTAGGAGGCATTTCCCTGTAAGGTAGGCTACCAAAGGAAAACAACTAGGTGTCGGATCCCACACATACCAAGCATTTCAATCATACACGCAATATGCTCAATATGTGCAAATACAACATTGCATCACAACAGAACTCTATGACTCAAAGTACTTTATTTAAAAGGCTCCAAGAGCGATACATAACATAGTCATACAGGTAGGGGTCACATGACCCAACACTCAAGTCATACAGTCATACAAGCACAAGCGGAAGCTACATGTCTGAGTACAGACAACTTAGAAAATAAAACAGGCTTGGTGTAGCCTGACTATCTACAAGGCCCTTCACAAGCTCCAGATCACCGTCTGGGTGTCAAGCTACTCGTCGACGTCAACGTCTATGTAGAACCCATCAGCAGGGGCAGGGTTCTCCTCTGCAACAGTTATTAAGCAAACATGAGTACAAAGGTACTCAGCAAGTCTTACCACAGAACCTATTATACATGCAACATTATCAAAGGGGGATAGTGGAGTTTATAGCAGAATGCCAGCTTTGACCTTGGCTAACCTATACTACAACTCTCAACGGATTGCAAGATGTTATTACGAACACGAGTCCTCTACTCACCACATCAATACACTACCGAGGATCCTCTTCCGTCATCCTACGGAAGGGCCATCCACGACACTCACGCTTATCTTGAGGCTTTTAGTAGTATCCATCAACTTGTCTATGAACTGTAAGAGTAACCAAGTAGTTCGTACCGCGAACAACGGCTATTCGAATAGTTTGATAACCCTGCAGGGGTGTACCTCTTCACACACGCTTCCACCACTTATCGCCGTTTACTCGGCGTGTACTCGGCAACCTTCAAGCGGAAGCCCAGCGAGGGTGTCGGCCACGACCTGACTAACTACTCAAGTCTCTCGTCCAGGTTTATCGCCTATTTGGGTTCCATCCGTGGGGAGATCCGGCCAGGGTGTCGCTCACAGCCCCAAACGATGTGTATAGGGTTCCCGAGTCACCAAACGGGCAACCGGTACACCGTGCCACGTACCTGTCACATCACAACCCACCCCAAGGGTCAGCGTTGTGCACGACCTCCAGTAAGCTATAAACACCAGAAACTAGTTGCAACTCCTAGACAGAGATCAAGGGTAATTAATAAGCCGAGAGGGTCAATTAAGGATCCCAATGCGTGGTAGTAGCTGTAACTTGAACCACACATACAGATCTCGGGTCCTATGGACGATTCCAATCAAACAACCCACCATGTACTCCTACATGGCCTTTCATCGATACCTTTACCAAGCGTATTCCACACTTCCTTCTCTTTATCGGTAAGATCATTTCACTCTGATCCATCACCCAGATGAATCAGACCAGACACAACTCTAAGCATAGCAGGCAACATAAGTAAATAGCATGGTGGATCACACATCACATGGCTCAATCAACTCCTACACATGCTAGTGGGTTTCAACTATTTACTGTGGCAATGACAGGTCATGCAAGGAAATAGGGTTCAACTACCGCAGCAAGTAGCAGTTCACGCGCTGTTGCCTTAATGCAGTAAAAGAGAGCAGGAGCGAGAAGATTGGGTTTGTATCGGAATGATCAATGATTGCTTGCCTGACAAGGTAGTTGTCGGGTACTGCTCTTCAACTGGATACGCAGCAGTATCCTCGGGAGCAGGACCTAACACAGGGAATACCGACGATACAATCATTAACAAACAAATGCAACAATATGATGCATGTTTATGACATGGAAAGATGCATGTGTGTTGGCTAATGCAACTAAAACCAGAAGGGTTTGAACCTATTTGAATCAAGGATTCAAATTGAAGTTCAAACTATTATTTAAATAAGTGCATTTTCATGTTTTTGATATATACAGCAAGTTAACTTGTTCAAACATGCATGAAACAAGTGCCATTAGAAAGATTGGATTTTTCTGATCATTTTTCATATATAAATCTTTTCCATCTGAGCTATGGTTGATTTTATATGATTTTTAGAAGTTTTGGGTATTTTCTGGAATTTCCTGAATTATTATTAAATCTAAAAATCCCAGAAAAACCTTTACTGCGTCAGCATGACATCATGCTGACGTCAGCCAGTCAACAGGGCCAGTCCAGGTCAAACCTGACCAGTGGGTCCCTCATGTCAGTGTCACAGCTAATTAACTGAGTTAATTAGAGTTAAACTAAAACTAATTAGCTGTCAGTGGGGCCAGGGCCCACGTGTCAGTGACTAAACTAATTAACTAATTAAATTAAATTAACACCTAAACTATGTTTGACTTGCGGGCAGGGCCCACATGTCATTGACCCAGGGGGTCAAACCCGTGGTCAAAACAGGTCCAACTCACCGGCGTTTAGCCGCCGGCGAGGCCAAACGCGGCGGCGTGCTTCGGAAAACGCCTATGGTGCATGGTTCGAGCTGTGGCTAGGCGCGTTGGAGAGCTCTTGCTCTTGCGCGTCGGATGGTGGTGGTCGCCGGACCTGGGGTGGCCGGAGACGACGGCAACGAGCTCGACGGCGGCGACCGGCGTCGGGTGTGTGTGGAGAAACGGCTGCAGGGGCCTAGGCGATGCGTGCGTAGCACCGTTCGCATCTACGTGCTGTGGTGAGTACGTTGGACGGGTGCCAGTGACCAAATGGTCACCGGAGCATCACCGGCGGCGAGCACGGCGGCGGTGCGTGCGGGCGAGCTTCGTGCAGTGTGTTACAGGGCAAAAGGGAGCCAACGGAGAGGGGGAGGAGGTAGCTAGGCTCACAGGGGTTGCGGCAAGCACCGGAGCGAGCTCGGGGGTGGTCGGAGCTGAGCAGAACGGCGAGGGGGATCTCCGCGGCCGGAGTTGGGGAAGAAGAGGTCGGGGGCGTCTCCAGGGCGGGCGAGCGCTCGGGGCTCGGCCTGTTCGAAGCAGTCGAGGACGGCGGAGACGAAGGACACCAAGGCGGAGCTCAGGGACGACGGTGGACGCGGCTTCTACGATGGTGCGATCACGGCGGTGTCGGCCATGGCGCGGGGAGAGCGGAGGAGAGGAACTGGGGGGAGGCGGAGGTGTCTGCGGGGTCGAGGAGGACGTGGAGGTTCGATCCATCCCTCCAGGACGGCGAGGGGGTGAAGCAAGGCGGCGGGCAGCTGCGTGGCGCGCGGCGCGGTCGCCGTCGAGCACCTGCCTGCCTGCCTGGCCGAGCCAAGCAGCTCGCTGGAGCGGCAGCTGGGCTGGGCCGGCAGGTGGGCCGGGTGGGCGCCAGGTAAGTTCTCTCTCTCTCCCCTTTTTTCTATTTTCTTTTCTGTTTCATTTCTTTTGCAACTTTGTTCATTTAATAAAAATGCCTAAACATTTTAATAACTCATAACACTTGTCATACCTGCTGTATATAATATGAACAGTAGGAAACATTATAGTTTATGATTATTTGAGCATTTAAAATATTTTGTAGCATTTAAATGCCCAAATTCAAATACCATATGATTTAATCCAAAGCCCTAGATTATCCTAGAAAAATGTGCACCATTTTTGGCAGAGGTTTAAGACCAAGGCAGAAATGATGAACATTTTGAAGGGCATTTTGGTTACATTGGAAAATATTTTAGCAAACCCTAGTTGTTAGGGGAGGGGTGCTGGGGTTTCTGTTAATCCCATTTCAAGTTTCTTTGAAAGTAAACATGATGCACACTCTAGTCAGGTCCTAATGCAAGTGCTAGCTAGGGATGTGACAACTCACCCCCACTTAAAAGAATCGCGTCCCGAGATTCGGGTTCCTCCGGAAAGAGGGTGGGGTACTCAAGTCGAAGACGATCCTCCCTTTCCCAAGTAGCTTCACTCTCGGAATGATGTGACTATTGAACCTTGAGAAACTTGATATTGTGGCGTCGAGTGGTGCGCTCAGTTTGATCAAGAATACGAACGGGGTATTCTCGATATGTGAGATTGTCTTGAAGATCAAGCGTTTCGCGGTCCACTCCACGGATAGGATCCGAGAAGCAACGCCTGAGTTGAGAAACGTGGAAAACATCATGAACTCTGGAGAGGTGCGGAGGTACTCCCAATTGGTAGGCAACTTCTCCTCGTTTGGCAAGAATGCGAAAAGGACCGATATAACGAGGGGCCAATTTGCCTTAGATACCGAAGCGATGGGTTCCCTTAAGAGGAGTAACCCAAAGGTAAGCCTTATCGCCGACTTCAAAAGTCACAGCCTTATGATGACTATCATATTGGCTCTTTTGGCGAGACTGGGCTGTTTTCAATCTCTCACGAACGATGCGAACTTGTTCTTCTGCTTCCTGAATCATATCCGGGCCAAAGAATTGTCTTTCCCCGGTCTCTGGCCAGTTAAGAGGTGTTCGACACCTTCGGCCATATAGAACTTCGAAGGGGGCTTTGCCCAAGCTGGCTTGATAACTATTGTTATAAGCGAATTCGGCAAATGGAAGACACTTTTCCCATTCCATACCGAAAGAAATGACAGAGGCTCGAAGCATGTCTTCCAGAATTTGATTGACTCGTTCCACTTGACCACTTGACTGCGGATGGAAGGCAGTACTGAAAGAGAGATGAGTTCCCATAGCATTCTGGAAACTTTCCCAAAATCGTGAAGTAAAAAGACTTCCACGGTCTGAGTTAATCTCCAACGGTACACCATGAAGTGATACTATTCGAGAGATATATAAGTCTGCTAGCTGGCTAGCGGTAATACTCTCCCGAACAGGCAGGAAATGAGCTACTTTAGAGAGGCGGTCGACAACGACGAAGATATCATTATTCCCTTTCCTGGACCTGGGAAACCAGGTAATGAAGTCCATACCGACTTTGTCCCATTTCCATTCAGGAATAGCTAAAGGTTGAAGGGTGCCAGCGGGCCGTTGATGCTCTGCTTTAACTCGACGACAAACGTCGCAGTTAGCAATGAACTGAGCGATTTCTCTCTTCATCCTAGTCCACCAGAATCTTTGACGTAGGTCTTGATACATTTTGGTACTACCGGGATGAATCATGAGAGGAGATTCATGAGCCTCCTTAAGAATCATCTGTCGTAGTTGTGGTTTCTTGGGTACCACCAAGCGGTTCTCGAAGTACACTACACCTCGATCATCCATAGAGAAGCTTCTAGCAACTCCGCTAGCAATGTTCTCCTTGATCCGAGATATGCCTTTATCATACCGCTGGGCAACTATGGTTTGATCCATAAGGGTAGGTTTCGCCACCAAGGTGGAAAGGAATCCTCGAGGAACAATGTGAAGGTTAAGCTTACGAAATTCCTCGTGGAGAAGTGGTTGACTTTGTTGTAACATTAAATTGTTACAATATGACTTACGACTTAGTGCATCAGCCATGACATTGGCCTTTCCAGGAGTGTAAGTGATTCCTAAGTCGTAGTCGGTGAGCAACTCAACCCAACGTCTTTGCCTGAGATTTAGATCCGGTTGGGTGAAGATATACTTCAAACTTTGATGATCAGTGAATATTTCACAGCGATTACCAAGAAGGTAATGTCGCCATGTTTTGAGTGCATGGACTACAGCTGCAAGCTCTAGATCATGAGTAGGATAGTTATCCTCATGTGGACGCAACTGTCGGGATGCGTATGCAATCACTTGACGATCTTGCATGAGAATGCAACCTAGTCCTTGTCGCGAGGCGTCGCAATAGATTATAAAATCCTTGGAAAAATCTGGTGGTACCAGTACAGGTGCAGATGTCAGGCGTCTTTTCAGTTCCTGAAAACTGGACTCGCACTGTGGGGTCCACTCAAACTTTTTATCTTTCTTGAGGAGTTCGGTTAGAGGTTTAGCAACCATGGAGAAGTTCTGGACGAAACGTCGGCAATAGCTCGCTAAGCCAAGAAAACTCCTAACTTGCTTGACCGATTCAGGGGGAGTCCAATCAAGGACGGCTTGAACTCGCTCGGGATTGACAGCAATACCCTTGCCAGAGATCACATGACCTAGATAGGTTACTTCTGGCAACCAAAATTCACATTTAGAGAATTTGGCATAAAGGCGGTGCTCTCGAAGCTTCGTCAATACCAGCCTTAAATGCTCGGCATGATCTTACTTGTTCTTGGAGAAAATGAGTATATCATCGAGGTATACCACGACGAATTTATCCAAATACTCCATGAATATAGAATTCATTAACCGAGAAAAGGTAGCTGGGGCATTGATTAATCCGAAGGACATGACGGTGTACTCATATTGGCCATAACGAGTAACGAAAGCCGTTTTAGGAATGTCCCCGTTCTTGATTTTGATTTGATGGTAGCCCAACCTCAAATCCATCTTGGAGAAGAATGAGGATCCCGCGAGCTGATCATACAGGTCGTTGATCCTGGGAAGCGGATACTTATTCTTTATGGTGACCAGATTGACAGGTCGGTAATCTACAACCATCCGCTCCGTTCCATCCTTCTTCTTGAGGAAGAGGACGGGGCAAGCCCAAGGGGAAGAACTAGGACAGATGAAACCTTTCTGCAAGGACTCATCGAGTTGTTTCTTTAGCTCAGCTAATTCTAGTGGTGCCATCTTATAGGGTCTCCTAGAGATTGGGACAGTTCCAGGGATAAGATCTATCACGAACTCGACATCTCTGTCAGGTGGAACTCCTGGCAGTTCTTCTGGAAAAACATCCGGGAAGTCACGGACTACCGGGATATCTTCGAGTTCTGGTAGAGGGCTGGCATTAAGAGAGTAGAGCTGACGTTCAGCCATTCGAGTCAAGACATTGACTATCTTGCCGGATGGATGTGTAAGTTGAACGGTCCTAGTAAAGCAATCAATTTTGGCGTAATGGGTTGTCATCCAATCCATACCCAAAATTATATTTATGTCCGAGGACTTGAGAGCGATTAAAGATGCAAGGAAAACAAGTCTATCGACAAGGATTTCATTTCCATGGCTTACCCTAGAGGTTTGCCACTTTGAACCAGGAGTTTGAATAACCATGGAAGTAGGCATGTCACAAAAAGTCATGTTGTGCAATCGAGCATAGCTCTCAGATATGAACGAATGGGATGCTCCAGTATCGAAAAGAACAGATGCCGGATGGCAGTTTACGAGAAGCATACCAAGGACGACGTTAGGATCCTCATAAGCTTCTTCGGCAGAAACATAGTTGACATGACCACGTGCAGTGGGGATTGGCTTGACATCGTTCACCTTGCCGGTTGGCTTACCACGGCCAACAGGTTTTCCTGGGTGATTCTGGGGACAATCACGCATGTAGTGTCCCGGTTCTCCACACTTGAAACATGTCACAGTGGTGGTGCGTGGAGCAAAGTTGGAGGGTGGACCTCCATAGGTCTTAGCAGGTGCAAACTGTTGAGTTGGGCGAGGCGCCTCATAGGATGGCCTCGGTGTATACTTGGGTGGCAGAGCAGTGTTAGGAACCCACACACGGCGCTTGTGAGAGCCAGAGCCGGATGAGGAACCAAGGTCTCGAGTATGCTTGCGGGTGGCCTCGAAGTCGGTCTGGCCTGTCTCAGCACTGATAGCCTTGTTAACCAACTTTTGGAAGGAGGTGCACTCGTGCAGACGTAGAGCTCGACGAAGTTCAGGGCTGAGTCCCTTGCGGAACCTCGCCTGTTTCTTGGCATCGGTGGATACTTCCTCAGGTGCATAGCGTGCCAGATTACCAAACTCACGACTATAGCCATCCACAGTTAAACGGCCCTGGGTGAAATTGCAGAATTCCTCCCGCTTACGATCCGTGAGACCTTCCGGAATGTGATGTTCACGGAATGCCTCACTGAACTCAACCCAGGTAGTAACTTGGCCAGCAGGACGCATAGCTTCAAAGTTTTCCCACCAAAGACTGGCAGGGCCCTCAAGATGGTAGGCGGCATAGATAACATTGTCAGCTTCAGCCACACGGGCAGAGTGTAGCTTGTGGGTGATACTACGTAGCCAGTCATCAGCATCCAGAGGTTCAGTGGAGTGATGGAACTTCGGTGGACACATCTTGATAAAATCGTGGATTGACACCACGTCATTCCTCTGACGGAACCCAGTGTTTTTCTCTATGCGTTCCAGCAGACGGTTGGTCTCTCTCTTGTTCCGTTCTGCTTCAAGCATAACTTCCGCCAAAGAGGGTGGCTGGGGCTGATTTCCATCTCTAGCCCCACTAGCCTCACCCTGCTCCTGAGCAGCAGGAGTGTTGCGAGTGTTGACCATCCTAGGGAAACAAAACAACGGTTTAGACAAGGATGGCAAAAATTTGACATAGAAGTGCAGAATGTAATGGATGACACAGAATGCAGAGATGTTCATCCGTACGACATGGTAATATAGGAACTGCTATATATACACCAGTGGTCATACACACCATACAAAGTTTAGTACAAGCCAAGGCTAAAGTACAACTGCGGTGAAAGACGATACATCCCATCAGAGGCATTCCAAGCTCCTATACATTATTTAACTACACCTCCGGAACTCAGTACACACTAAGTCATATTCCACAAGACGCGCATGACTGTGGAAATACAACTACTACAATACTACTACAACCACGGACTAGCTCAGACATTCGCGTAGTAATCCTCGTAGAGATTACCACCGTAGCCTGGAAGTGGTACAGACGGATCTTGGAACTCGCGAGCACTCGATGGCTGAGGACCATAAGGGCATGGGTGTGGTCTCGGTCCCGATGCCGGTGGTAACCGACGCCCACGTGGAGGTGTAATACCCCCAACGTCACGCCAATCCATGCGATCAGGCAGACGAGTCCGCACAGGATACAAATCCCGCATGTCCAGATATCCGGCATGCACAGCAGGTGCAAGCCGTGTCAAAGTAGTCCAGTGGGCGGCTCGGGTGCTATACAGCTCCATTCAGAGGGCACGGACCTCACGGTCCCTATCCTCCAACATCTGAACAGTAGTCTGAAGCAGTGGCTCTTCGTGAGCAGCATCAGTATACAGACCAGTGTAGTAGCCTTCCTCTCCGGGGAGTGAAGCTGGCATGTAACAGAACTCAGTGTTCAGCAACAGGGCATGCCTAGCACGGAGAATGGTCATCATCGAATAAGCGGCATCCTCTACTGCCATCTCGATGGTAATCCCGAGTCCATAAGACCAATGGATGGGATCATTAGCTCTAGGATATGAGGGGTATATCCGGAATGTGCAGAAATACTGACTTTGATTGAAATCCCGACACTGTTCCTCCACAGTGTATTCAGGATACCAGCGATAACCGGTCTCAGTCATCACACAGACTAGCATGGCCGTGTGATCGGGCACATTAATGCACCGAGTCAAACGAACCACTTGGTGAGGGATGCGACCAGGCATCTAAAACACGAAATAATGCAAAGGCATTAGTGTTTCTGGAAGAAATCAGGCAGCATAACAACTGTAAATGCTCAAACAAAGATTTGAGACATCATACAAATGATAGCATAGCCACTCATCAATTCCATATCAAGGTTCCGGTCCAACAATCATCATACTCAAAGGATAGAAACTGAACTGTGGCTTGAAACCAACAATCCTAGGAGTCTACGGATTAGTAACACGTGAACCTAGTAAGGATAAGAGGCCTAATCCTAAATCCCCGTAGAAAGAATAGACAGACTCAGATCAGAAGGGCATAAGGTAAAGGAGTAAAAAGAGCCTTACGTTCCCTTCCACAATCAATTCCCCTACATTTAACTAAGAATTTTTCTAGACTCGACATCGACCAGTTTGGCTTGAGAAACCTACAGGCAGTCCAGCTCTGATGCCAACGTTGTCAGGACCCCGATCCTAAGTCACACCGATCTAGCTGTAACACGTCATATCACTTTGCGGCCTCACGCACGGTAACCCCACGGGTGCCACCTTACCTGGCCCGGGACCGTTTGCGCATTTTGGCACACGTATATGACAGTGTCGCTAGCATCCATATGACAGAGAACCCGGGCCGACATGGCTAGTTATAAACCAAAAGTGGCACTAAATTACAGAGACAGGCATCCATGACCCAACAACGAACGTGTCGGTCATCAACGTATGAACCCAAGTCGTAGCAAGCTACATGGACTTAAAGGAACAACGCGTGACATTTCCCCTAAGGGACAGACACAGGAACGAAGAAGGACACATGCCGGCCAGCCTACGTGTTCCGAGCAGTAGCAAGCTACCAAGGCTCATTGGAATCACTAGGAGGCATTTCCCTGTAAGATAGGCTACCAAAGGAAAACAACTAGGTGTTGGATCCCACACATACCAAGCATTTCAATCATACACGCAATATGCTCAATATGTGCAAATACAACATTGCATCACAACAGAACTCTATGACTCAAAGTACTTTATTTAAAAGGCTCCAAGAGCCATACATAACATAGTCATACAGGTAGGGGTCACATGACCCAACACTCAAGTCATACAGTCATACAAGCACAAGCGGAAGCTACATGTCTGAGTACAGACAACTTAGAAAATAAAACAGGCTTGGTGTAGCCTGACTATCTACAAGGCCCTTCACAAGCTCCAGATCACCGTCTGGGTGTCAAGCTACTCGTCGACGTCAACGTCTATGTAGAACCCATCAGCAGGGGCAGGGTTCTCCTCTGCAACAGTTATTAAGCAAACATGAGTACAAAGGTACTCAGCAAGTCTTACCACAGAACCTATTATACATGCAACATTATCAAAGGGGGATAGTGGAGTTTATAGCAGAATGCCAGCTTTGACCTTGGCTATCCTATACTACAACTCTCAACGGATTGCAAGATGTTATTACGAACACGAGTCCTCTACTCACCACATCAATACACTACCGAGGATCCTCTTCCGTCATCCTACGGAAGGGCCATCCACGACACTCACGCTTATCTTGAGGCTTTTAGTAGTATCCATCAACTTGTCTATGAACTGTAAGAGTAACCAAGTAGTTCGTACCTCGAACAACGGCTATTCGAATAGTTTGATAACCCTGCAGGGGTGTACCTCTTCACACACGCTTCCACCACTTATCGCCGTTTACTCGGCGTGTACTCGGCAACCTTCAAGCGGAAGCCCAGCGAGGGTGTCGGCCACGACCTGACTAACTACTCAAGTCTCTCGTCCAGGTTTATCACCTATTTGGGTTCCATCCGTGGGGAGATCCGGCCGGGGTGTCGCTCACGGCCCCAAACGATGTGTACAGGGTTCCCGAGTCACCAAACGGGCAACCGGTACACCGTGCCACGTACCTGTCGCATCACAACCCACCCCAAGGGTCAGCGTTGTGCACGACCTCCAGTAAGCTATAAACACCAGAAACTAGTTGCAACTCCTGGACAGAGATCAAGGGTAATTAATAAGCCGAGAGGGTCAATTAAGGATCCCAATGCGTGGTAGTAGCTGTAACTTGAACCACACATACAGATCTCGGGTCCTATGGACGATTCCAATGAAACAACCCACCATGTACTCCTACATGGCCTTTCATCGATACCTTTACCAAGCGTATTCCACACTTCCTTCTCTTTATCGGTAAGATCATTTCACTCTGATCCATCACCCAGATGAATCAGACCAGACACAACTCTAAGCATAGCAGGCAACATAAGTAAATAGCATGGTGGATCACACATCACATGGCTCAATCAACTCCTACACATGCTAGTGGGTTTCAACTATTTACTGTGGCAATGATAGGTCATGCAAGGGAATAGGGTTCAACTACCGCAGCAAGTAGCAGTTCACGCGCTGTTGCCTTAATGCAGTAAAAGAGAGCAGGAGCGAGAAGATTGGGTTTGTATCGGAATGATCAATGATTGCTTGCCTGACAAGGTAGTTGTCGGGTACTGCTCTTCAACTGGATACGCAGCAGTATCCTCGGGAGCAGGACCTAACACAGGGAATACCGACGATACAATCATTAATAAACAAATGCAACAATATGATGCATGTTTATGACATGGCAAGATGCATGTGTGTTGGCTAATGCAACTAAAACCAGAAGGGTTTGAACCTATTTGAATCAAGGATTCAAATTGAAGTTCAAACTATTATTTAAATAAGTGCATTTTCATGTTCTTGATATATACAGCAAGTTAACTTGTTCAAACATGCATGAAACCAGTGCCATTAGAAAGATTGGATTTTTCTGATCATTTTTCATATATAAATCTTTTCCATCTGAGCTATGGTTGATTTTATATGATTTTTAGAAGTTTTGGGTATTTTCTGGAATTTCCTGAATTACTATTAAATCTAAAAATCCCAGAAAAACCTTTACTGCGTCAGCATGACATCATGCTGACGTCAGCCAGTCAACAGGGCCAGTCCAGGTCAAACCTGACCAGTGGGTCCCTCATGTCAGTGTCACAGCTAATTAACTGAGTTAATTAGAGTTAAACTAAAACTAATTAGCTGTCAGTGGGGCCAGGGCCCACGTGTCAGTGACTAAACTAATTAACTAATTAAATTAAATTAACACCTAAACTATGTTTGACTTGCGGGCAGGGCCCACATGTCATTGACCCAGGGGGTCAAACCCGTGGTCAAAACAGGTCCAACTCGCCGGCGTTTAGCCGCCGGCGAGGCCAAACACGGCAGCGTGCTTCGGAAAACGCCTACGGTGCATGGTTCAAGCTGTGGCTAGGCGCGTTGGAGAGCTCTTGCTCTTGCGCGTCGGATGGTGGTGGTCGCCGGACCTGGGGTGGCCGGAGACGACGGCAACGAGCTCGACGGCGGCGACCGGCGTCGGGTGTGTGTGGAGAAACGGCTGCAGGGGCCTAGGCGATGCGTGCGTAGCACCGTTCGCATCTACGTGCTGTGGTGAGTACGTAGGACGGGTGCCAGTGACCAAATGGTCACCGGAGCATCACCGGCGGCGGTGCGTGCGGGCGAGCTTCGTGCAGTGTGTTACAGGGCAAAAGGGAGCCAACGGAGAGGGGGAGGACGTAGCTAGGCTCACAGGGGTTGCGGCAAGCACCGGAGCGAGCTCGGGGGTGGTCGGAGCTGAGCAGAACGGCGAGGGGGATCTCCGCGGCCGGAGTTGGGGAAGAAGAGGTCGGGGGCGTCTCCAGGGCGGGCGAGCGCTCGGGGCTCGACCTGTTCGAAGCAGTCGAAGACGACGGAGACGAAGGACACCAAGGCGGAGCTCAGGGACGACGGTGGACGCGGCTTCTACGACGGTGCGATCACGGCGGCGTCGGCCATGGCGCGGGGAGAGCGGAGGAGAGGAACTGGGGGGAGGCGGAGGTGTCTGCGGGGTCGAGGAGGACGTGGAGGTTCGATCCATCCCTCCAGGACGGCGAGGGGGTGAAGCAAGGCGGCGGGCAGCTGCGTGGCGCGCGGCGCGGTCGCCGTCGAGCACCTGCCTGCCTGCCTGGCCGAGCCAAGCAGCTCGCTGGAGCGACAGCTGGGCTGGGCCGGCAGGTGGGCCGGGTGGGCGCTAGGTAAGTTCTCTCTCTCCCCTTTTTTCTATTTTCTTTTCTGTTTCATTTCTTTTGCAACTTTGTTCATTTAATAAAAATGCCTAAACATTTTTATAACTCATAACACTTGTCATACCTGCTGTATATAATATGAACAGTAGGAAACATTATAGTTTATGATTATTTGAGCATTTAAAATATTTTGTAGCATTTAAATGCCCAAATTCAAATACCATATGATTTAATCCAAAGCCCTAGATTGTCCTAGAAAAATGTGCACCATTTTTGGCAGAGGTTTAAGACCAAGGCAGAAATGATGAACATTTTGAAGGGCACTTTGGGTACATTGGAAAATATTTTAGCAAACCCTAGTTGTTAGGGGAGGGGTGCTGGGGTTTCTGTTAATCCCATTTCAAGTTTCTTTGAAAGTAAACATGATGCACACTCTAGTCAGGTCCTAATGCAAGTGCTAGCTAGGGATGTGGCAACTAAATTTTCCCTTGTACACGACATGCTGTTGCCAACCGTAAGATATACGGTGAGGATGAAGCCCATACCCGTTTTCTGCAAGGACCCAGTTAATTTGTTTAATGACCACCATGAGATATCGATATTAGTTTAGTATTGGCGCCAGACCTGTCAACTAACAAGAGCCTTTCTCGAAAGAACCGTATTAAGATGAAAGGACACGAGAATTGAGGACAAAGGCTATGCCACTACCGAAAGAGCCCAGAGAAGGAATTATCCCGAAGGTTTGAGAAGACCGACTCTATCAACAATAAGGATGGAGTACTTAAGTTTTGATGGAACCATATCTGTGTTTCTAAGTGTGGTAGCACCCTAGACCAGCCGATCAATGGATTTGCTAGAAGACCCCGAACCCCAACCTATTTCTTGCTAGCATCTCCGAATCTCGAGGACGAGATTCATTTTTAAGTGTGGTAGGTTTGTAACATCCCAAAATTCTAAATTTTGGAATGTTATAATAAATAGATAGATTTGATAGCTGGTGTGATGTGCTGTGTGAAATTGAGTGAAATCTGAAACTTTTGAAAGTAAAACGAGAGGGAATGAAATGACTTTCCCAAACTTTCACTTTGCATTTTGTGGTCTCCATGAATTCAAATTCTTTTCAAACACAAAACCCTGGACTGAAGATAATATGACTTCTTCCATTTATTTTAAATGAAAAAGGGTTTGAAAGGATTTTGAATTTCATTCTCGAAACATTTCAAATTCAGAAACTTTATGCAACTCAATGATTTTCCCGAGAGAAGAGAAAATGACTTCTTCAAATTATAGGAAATATGAGTTGGAAGTTTTTCTGAAATTTTCTATAACTCATTTTCAAAAAGTGAGTTATTTGGGTTTTATTCAAATTATTTTTCTCCAAAAATAAAATATATGGAAATTAGGGTAACATGATTCCCTACGGCAGAAAATTGGAGATAAATAAATTTGAAGTCTTGTTAGTATTTAAAAAAGATTTTTATTGGATTTTATTACAATAGTAGGACTTTTTGATTTATTAGAATTTGTGAGCATTTTATTTGGCTGTAGAAAAATGTTCATCTTGTAGGATTTCTTTTTCTGCAAATTGTGATATATAATATGCCTATAGTATATTATATATTATTTATTTTTATTTTTATTTTCTCTGTCTGTTTTAAAAAAAAATCTTTCCCGCCGAACTGGGCCGGCCCAGCTCGCCAGCTAGGCCTCAGCCCAGCTCGCCGCCGCCATCGTCCCCGTGCGAGCGATGGACACCGTCGCCGCCTCGGTGTTCGTGCCACGCCCGGCCACCTCGCCGCTGGCCCCTTCCCCACGCCATCGCCCTCCCCTCCCGCCTATAAGTACGCCGCCCCGTCGCCCTCTGTCAACTCGCCTCGCATCGCCGCCGTCGCCGCCACACATCTCGCCGCCGCCGCCGCTTCGCCCGCCGCCGCTGCAAGCTGCTGCTGCCGCCGCCGCTGCCTCCTGCGCCCCGCGCCGTGCCTCTTGCATGAGCCGTCGCTGCCCGCTCGCGTAGCCGCCATGCGCCGCGCCATCGCCGTTGCCCCGCCCCTCGCCGGAGCTCACCGCCGGCGAGATCCGATCCGTCCGCCTCGGTTTTCTCCACCAAACCGGCAATTCTTCACAGAAAACCGCCGAGGTAAAACCGCCCCGGTTTTTCTTTTAGGTTAAGTTTTTCTTCGTTTTTTAGTTAGATCTATCTAGAGGACGTTCACTGGTTAGGTCTTAATAGTGAACATTCGTTCATTAGTTCTTTTCTTTTCTTTTAGTTTTCGGCTAGGGACCTCTTTGTATTTTTTTTTACAGTTTAGCCCCTACACTTCAAATTGCCATAACTTTTTGCTCGTTGGTCCAAATCCAACGAAACCAACGCCCACGTCTTCGTTATGATCCCCTCTTTCCAGTAAAACAACTTAAACATGTTTTTGAAATTTTTAAAATTTGAATTCAACTAGATTTGAATTTGAACTTTGTTTGATCATAACTTGAGTTTCGTAACTCCGTTTGACTTGATTCTTTTTGCAAATCGAAGCTCTTGACCTAAACTTTCTGATAAGGCCTAATTCACATAATTTTGGTACTGTTGGAAATTATTTGATGTTTCAAGAGTCATTCGTTTGTTTTCGAAGTTTTCCTAAGTGTTTTATTCGATCTTTCTGATTTGCTGAGTGATTGCTTATGTGTGGTTACTATTGTTTGCTTACGATAGATTGATCGGAGTGTGACGAGTAGATCTATCAGGAGTTCTGAGTGCAAATCTTCTACATCGTCAGTACAAGGCAAGTTCACACTTTGATCACACTTTCCAATACCCAGTTTTCATTGCATTAGTTATATCCTCAAACACTTACAAGAGTAGGACTGGTTACATAATATGATGCTTTTTAGTTCATGAGGTAGGGTATACGCTTTGTTACTTATTCCTTAGCCATGCTCGTAGACGTGGATTGGTATAAGAGTTTCATGAAAGATGTGAGTGTTATTTAAGGGAAACTTTAAGGTGGTAATTTAATACACATCTGGGTGGATTGGTTGTGGCACCCTGGGGTTACCAGTAGTTTGCCAAGGCACCTGGGGTTACCAGTGTTGTCCTAGGAAATCCGGGGGGGGGGGTATCGTGTTATTATCCTATTGTAATGTGACCTAGGCTCAAAGGGATCATGTAATATTTTCATGTCTAGAAACTTCCATGTGCAGCCACAAGCCATTATGGGCTCTGGCATAGTTTGAGTAAGTTGTGTGAGCTCTCTCGTGGTGGACTAGCAGATGTAGCGAATGTAGGTGTACCGGTACACCTGGGGTAAAGAGTAAATGCTTCTGAAAGACTGTGTTTCGGTCATTCGGTTCTCAAACACCATGAAGTGCGAGAAATTAAATGGAGGCGATCGAGTCTTGTGGGGAAAAGTGCACAAACCTCTGCAGAGTGTACAAACTATTCATGAGTAGCCATGTCCCCGGTTATGGACATCTTTGAGTATCTGTAAGTGGATTATTTGTTGAGCTCAACACTCTATTGAGTTAATTTGTTGGCTTGATAATGACTTTGGTTTGGGATTGAGATGGAGGTACCATTCTAAATTATTCATGATTTAAATTTAACAAAGTAGTTAAATAATGCATTCTTTTTGGTAGGGAAAAACCAGCTTTATGCAAAAACAGCCTTATAGCCTCCACCAGCCAAATATGCATGTAGTTGTAGGCATTGTTCATCATTCTCATTATAGTGTGAATTTGCCAGTACATTCAATGTACTGACCTACATGGCTGCAACGTCTCATGCTGCAGGAATTATTCGAAGAGTAAGTGTTACGTTAGGGTTGCGCTGTCTACGCTCAACTTTGCCGTTGGTGTTGATGGAACTCCACAACCTTTGTTGCTTCTGCTATGATTGATTGAGGTAATAGTATTTACGTTACTTATACATATGATTTACCTCTGTTATAAATCCTTGAGTACTGTGTGTGTCAGCATAGCGATCCAGGGATGACACTTAAGCACAGAGACTTGATCCATTCGGGTGGGGTCGCTACAAGATGGTATCAGAGCACATGTTGACTGTAGGACGTGACCCTAGAAACTAGCCAGCCCACAGGAAATGATTTCTCTAAAAACTTTATTTTCAAAAAAAAGATTCTTACTTCTCCTCTTTTCCGAGCTTTGTCAAATCTTCCCTCTTACATTAAATAGTTAGACAATACCCTTTCCCATTTGGACCACTTCGGAGTAAAGAGGATTTCACCATACAGTGGAAGTGTTGAAGCTACAACAATGGATACTCCGAAGATTTGAAGAGTTGACGACTTTGAGGAGATGTTGACCTTTAGAAGACCAAACCCCTATTATGTGCTTACGTTAGGTGCGACAATTGTGAGCCGTCATTTGTTTGATGTTCTTCTGAAGGCCACAAACTAAAACCCGTCTTTTCAAAACCATTGTTTGTATTGAGTGTATCTCTCTATCTCTTCTGAATCACATCCCAAAACCATTGGACCCAATAGAGGATGAATGAATATAGACTTGAAGTCTCTGGACCAATGACCCAGCCAGAGGCAGAGCTATGGATACAAAACATGGAGGATTACTTTAGGAAAAATTTGGTTGCAAGGAAGTATGCGGTTCAATACGCTCTTCAGTACTTTACAAAAAGTGCTGCAACATGGTGGAAGATGCATCAAGCCGTACAAGGATGTAGTGGAGCAGGAAGTTGGGAGGAATTCAAGAAGACTCTGTTAAGATCCCGTCTCATCCGAGAGCATGGTGCCAAACCAAAGAAGAAACATGTGCCTGCAGGATTTGTGGAGAAATAGGACACACCCAGGAGGAGCACAAGGATGAATGCCCTAATTGTGAAAAAGTCACCCAGCTGAAGAATGCCCAACTAGGCAGATTATTTATTTCTTGTGTGAAGGGACTACCCACTACCCTGCTCAGTGTCACATTTACCCCATGGTGCAACAAACAGTCCAGCAGAAGAAAGAAGCAATGAAAGAAGTCCTCGAGGAAACTTTAAAGGAATCCGCGATGGAGGAAGATATTGACGACCCTGATGGAGAAGGCCTAGTCAGATATTACTCACGTGCTTGCTACTCATGTGGAAAAGAAGACCATCTTTCACAGCATTGCACGAAGGAAAGCCAAGAGTATCTGGGAGACTTCCCGACAGAAGAAGTGGAGTTTGATCCACAAAAGATGGAAGAATTGATTGGAACGAAGAAGTCAAGGAAGAGAAAGAGCATGTGTCCCCAGAAGAACCCAATTTCCGCGGAAAAGGACCTAAGTCACATCACATGTTACCGGTGCAATGATTTAGGTCATTATGCTAGCAACTGCCCAACCAGGAAGCGAAGAACCCAGTGAACCAGCATAGTCACGATGAAGTCCTTAGATTTGTCTTATTTCATTAGTTTACGCTACAAGGAAGTAGAGCATTTTGCCAAGGGAAGGTTCAGACCGGAGGAAAGATTGATCAGCGTAGTTGAGATCTGGATATTTGAATGAAGCATGTAGTTAAATGTGGAACACCCTTTTTACAATGTTGAGTTGAGTTATGGAAAGAACATTGTAATAGTCATGGAGCAATAGTAGTTGACATTTTGGAATATGAGAAGGAAATGCTATGAGTTGTTGGATGATTGTGAGAGCCTCTCTTGCTACCTCACCCAGACCAAGACCTAGAGCCCATGGAGAAGCTGACCCAAACCTTTCTCAGACAAAAGACCCCATTTTACCCAAGGATGTCCGTATACTGTCCTAAGAACCCCTTTTGTCTTATACCCACAGATGACAACCATTGACGAGTCTTTTCTCAAAGGCCCGAAAATGATCATGACCCTGACTAGTGATCAGGATTACCCAAAGATCCTGAAGGACATGATGGAGCATATTCACATGGAGGGAGATGCAGTTTATAAGGGTTATCCCTTCATGGAGAATGGAGTTGAACTTTGGTACGTGGAGGTACACCTCCACCGTGTGAAAGGAGTTTTCCCAAAGACCATGGGTCAATACTTTTTCATCTCTCGAGTACCACGAACAATGTTCTTTGACTCTGTTCGTGAAGCTGCTATGGAGGCCATACGTCAGATTGGAGAAATACTTGAAGCAAGACTTCGTTATACCCAGGAAAGCCTGAGTAAGATGCAGGCAGAGATGATGGAGATGAAGCACACAGCCAATAGGATGAAGCAAAAGATTGATGATTTCAAGGATCACATTGCACGATTCTAGTGGGACTGAAGCATCCTTAGCTAGGACAAAGGAATAAAGATGGGAGGAATGTTTGATCATACCCGACTATGTAGATAGTAGCATTTGTAGTGATACACCCTAGGAAATTGAGATTTTGAATACTGGTTCAGGATGTAATAAGAGATTTGATATGAGGAGAATATGGATTACGGATGAACCAGTGCATTTTGTTTAGTGGCACCTTACTGTGTGAACCCTGGACCCATAGGAAGGAATGTGATGCCCCAATAGGTGGAGTTTGCACAAATAAGTTGGAGTTTATTTTGATATGAGGCTTACCCCAAGAGTATGGCTCCAAGGATAAGTTAAGGATACACAAGTTCTGAAGTGGACCCCTAAGCCGAGGACCTAAGGAGGCTACATAATTATAAGGGAACCACACAACTTGTCAGAAGTATTATGTTTCTGCTGTAGTGACGCCGAGCATTTTGCTAGAGATTGACCCAAGGAGAAGGAAACTTGTTATAAGTATTGGAGTTGAAGCAAGAAAGTGGGAGTGCAGTAGATCGTAGTAAGTTGAGAATCAATATAGTTGGCATCATGGTATCTATTTTGGATATTATAAGTTGGTACTATAAAGGTGATGAGTGGAGACATGATGCATGGAAGGAGATTTTGAGGAAACTTGGTATGATTTTTTTTACTACATTGACATCGGATGTCTATCATGTGAAGACTAGTTTATTTAGCCTAAACACATTACCATGCTGTTTTAATAGACTCTCAAATAGATATAAGTGAAGCATGAGAGTTCAATAATTTCTACAAAATATTACCACCACCGTGCTCTAAAAGATATAAGTGAAGCACTAGAGCAAAAACTATTCGACTCAAAAGATATAAATGAAGAACATAGAGTGTACTAACAATTTCTAGGCTATATTTAACTCTCTAAAATAGGTGTGTCCAGCAAGGGTCATTTTCACAAACTAACATGCAAAGACTCAAATTATACAAGACGCTCCAAGCAAAACACATAACATGTTGCGAATAAAAATATAGCTCGGAGTATAGTTACCGATGGATGAAGACGAAAGAGGGGAGGCCTTCCCGGGGCATCCCCAAGCTTAGGCTTTTGATTATCTCGAATTTACTTGGGGTGCCATGGGCATCCCCAAGCTTAGGCCTTGGCTACTCCTTGTTCCATAGTCCATCAAAGCAATACTCAAAACTTGAAAACTTCACAACACAAAACTTAGACAAAAATCTCGTGAGCTCCGTTAGTATAAGAAAGCAAACCACTACTCAAAGGTACTGCAATGAATTCATTCTTTGTTCATATTGGTGTTAAATCTACTGTATTCCAACTTCTCTATGGTTCATACTTCCCAATACTACTCATAGATGCATTGAAATAAGCAAACAACACACGAAAAACAGAATCTGTCAAAAGAAGAACAATCTGTAGTAATCTGCAGGGTTTTCCTACTTCTGGAACTCCAAAAAATTAAAAATAAATTGGTAAATTTGTGCAATTTGTCTACCAATCATCTGCAAAAATAATCAACTAAAAATCACGCTCCAGTAAAATCTGAAGTCTACTTTAGCGAGCGCTAACGATGATGTTTTTCACAGCAAGATCACATAAACTTCAGACAATTCTTCCCAAAGATTCTACTTGGCACAAACACTAAACAAAACATGAAACCACATCTAATGAGAGTCTAGATGCAATATTTATTCCCTAACAGCAACAAAAACAAAAAATATAAAATTGGGTTGCCTCCCAACAAGCGCTATCGTTTTACGCCCCTAGCTAGGCATGATGATGCTCACATAAAAGATAATAATTGAAACATAATGGGAGCATCATGAAGCATATGAATAGCACATTTAAGTCTAACCCACTTCCTATGCATAGGGATTTTTTGAGCAAACAACTTACGGGAACAATAATAAACTAGCATAGGAAGGCAAAGCAAGCATGGCTTCTAAATTTTAAGCACATAGAGAGGAATCTTGATATTATTGCAATTCCAACAAGCATGTGATCCTCTCTCATAATAATTTTCAGTAGCATCATGAATGAATTCAACAATATAACCAGCACATAAAGCATTATTTTCATGATCTACTTGCATAGAAATTTTACTACTCTCCACATAAGCAAAATTCTTCTCATTCGGAATAGTGGAAGTATCATAAGAGACTTGAATACTATAGATTGTTTCCACATTAAAAGAGTAATGTTCAGAGAAAGGGTAATCATAATCATGTCAAGTTTTATAAGTATAATCATCACTACTTTTTATAGCATAAGTGTCATCACAATAATCATCGTAAATAGGAGGCATGCTTTCATCATAATAGATTTGCATATCAAGACTTGGGAGGCTAAAAATATCATCTTCATCAAGCGTAGCATCCCCAAGCTTGGGGCAAACATTAATTGCAGCAAATAAATTCTCAAATATATCATTCTCATCAAACATAGCATCCCCAAGCTTGGGCCCTTTCATATCATAAGCATAATCACTCTCATCATTAATAGTATGGATAGCACCGATAGTATAGCGATTATCATCATCATAATGAGTAATAGGAGCAACATCGTTTGGGAGGGATACCTTTTTGTCTTTGCTTCTCCGTCTTTTCTTTTTCTTCTTCTCATCATGTGTGGGTTTAATCTTCTTTTTGGAGCTCCTTACTACTGAGATTGGTAGAATAGGAGGCTCCTCCTCGTTACCTGATTCATCATAAGAAATAATAGGATGATATTGGGAAATCTCTTAACTTTCATTAGTGTTCTCTTCATCTCCTATTTGTTTTCTTGACTTAAGGTAATTGGCAATATAAGGATTTTCAATGCAATTCACCGCACAATACATATATATTTCCTCTATATCAAACTCAAGAAGTTTATCAATGGCAAATCCTGGAAGAAACTTAGTTCTACGTTTAATTTCTTCATAACCCAAAAGCAAGATAAGTTCATTATGATGTGCAAGGGAAATCAAGTCATCACAATTTTTGGACACAATTCGATCATGAAACAATTCGCATTGGGTAATGAAATGACCACGTTCATTGCAAAGTTCACAAGTACGGCTAAGATATTTTAATTTTTCAGCACAATCATCTAGCATCTGTAGCAACCATTTAGTTTCTAAATACTTATGCCTCTTGCCAAATCTATCTTCCCTCTTTGGTATGTACTTGCAAACTCTATACACTCCACAAAAATCAACATGCTTATATGATATATTTTCATCATGACTAGTGCAATCATCATTAGTACCATGGATATTCAAAGGATTCATACTAACAACATTGCAAGCATGCTCATCATTCAAGTCTTTAGTGCCAAGCATTCTATGTAATTCTTCTTCTAGCACTTGAGCACAATTTTCCTTTCCATCATTTTCACGAAAGATATTAAAAAGATGAAGCATATGAGGTAACCTCATTTCCATTTTTTTGTAGTTTTATTTTATAAATGAGACTAGTGATAAAACAAGAAACTAAAAGATTCGATTACAAGATCTAAAGATATACCTTCAAGCACTCACCTCCCCGGCAACGGCGTCAGAAAAGAGCTTGATGTCTACTACACAACCTTCTTCTTGTAGACGTTGTTTGGCCTCCAAGTGCTGAGGTTTGTAGGACAGTAGCAAATTTTCCTCAAGTGGATGACCTAAGGTTTATCAATCCGTGGGAGGCGTAGGATGAAGATGGTCTCTCTCAAACAACCCTGCAACCAAATAACAAAGAGTCTCTTGTGTCACCAACACACCCAATACAATGGTAAATTGTATAGGTGCACTAGTTCGGCGAAGAGATGTGATACAAGTGCAATATGGATGGTAGATATGGGTTTTTGTAGTAAGAAAATATAAAAACAGCAAGGTAGCAAGTGGTAAACGTGAGCATAAACGGTGTTGCAATGATAGTAGGCAAGGCCTAGGGTTCATACTTTCACTAGTGCAAGTTCTCTCAACAAGGATAACATAATTGGATCATATTACTAGCCCTCAACATGCAACAATGAGTCACTCCAAAGTCACTAATAGCGGAGAACAAACGAAGAGATTATGGTAGGGTACGAAACCACCTCAAAGCTATTTTTTCTGATCGATCTATTCAAGAGTCCGTAGTAACGTTCAATCTATCATAGAGTTCGTACTAGAATAACACCTTAAGACACAAATCAACCAAAACCCTAATGTCACCTAGATACTCCATTGTTACCTCAAGTATCCGTGGGCATGGTTATACGATATGCATCACACAATGTCAGAAACATCTATTCAACCAACACATAGAACTTCAAGGAGAGCCCCAAAGTTTCTATCGGAGAGTCAAGACGAAAACGTGTGCCAACCCCTATGCATAGATTCCCAAGGTCACGTAACCCGCAAGTTGATCACCAAAACATACATCAAGTGGATCACATGATATTCCATTGTCACCACAGATAAACACATGCAAGACATACATCAACTGTTCTCAAATCCTTAAAGACTCAATCTGATATGATAACTTAAAAGGGAAAACTCAATCCATTACAAGAGAGTAGAGGGGGAGAATCATCATAAGATCCAACTAGAATAGCAAAGCTCGCGATATATCAAGATCGTGCCATCTCAAGAATGCGTGAGAGAGAGAGAGATCAAACACATAGCTACTGGTACATATCCTCAGCCCCGAGGGTGGACTACTCCCTCCTCGTCATGGAGAGCGCCGGGATGATGAAGATGGCCACCGGAGAGGGATTGCCCTCCGGCAGGGTGCCGAAACAGGGTCTAGATTTTTTTTTGGTGGCACTAGAGGCTTTCGGTGGCGGAACTCCCGATCTAGGTTAATTTCCGAAGGTTTCAGTGTTTATAGGAATTTTTGGAGTCGGGGCCAAGTAAAGGGGGGCTACGGGCCGTCCTTGAGATAGGGGGGCGCGCCCCCCTGCCCAGGGCATGGGCCCCACCCTCCAGGGCAGCCCGTGGCTCTCCTGGCCCACCTCTTTTGCTTCGGGGGCTTCTTTTAGTCCAGAAAAAATCATAAAAGATTAGCTCGTCAATTGGACTCCGTTTGATATTCCTTTTCTGTAAAACCCTAAAACAGGAGAAAAACAGAAACTGGCACTGGGCTCTTGGTTAATAGGTTAGTCCCAGAAAATGATATAAAAGTCTATATAAAAGCCCATAAGACATCCTAGAAGGATAATATAATAGCATGGAACAATCAAAAATTATAGATACGTTGGAGACGTATGAAGCATCCCCAAGCTTAATTCCTGCTCGTCCTCAAGTAGGTAAATGATAAAGAAAGAACTTTTGATGTGGAATGCTAACCAATATAGTTTTCAATGTAATTCTCTTAATTGTGGCATGAATGTTCATATCTAAAAGATTCAAGACAAAAGTCTATATTGACATAAGAAATAACAATACTTCAAGCATACTAACAAAGCAATCATGTCTTCTCAAAATACTATGGCTAAAGAAAGTTATCCCTACAAAATCATATAGTGTTGGATATGCACACTCATATCATGCACAACCATGATTTCAGCCAAGCATTTGTTTTCATACTCTATCTTTTCAAACCTTTCAACTTTCACGCAATACATGAGCGTGAGCCATGGACATAGCACTATGGGTGGAATAGAGGTGGTTGTGTAGAAGACAAAAATGAGGGAGACAGTCTCACATAGACTAGGCGTATCAACGGGCTATGGAGATGCCCATCAATAGATATCAATGTGAGTGAGTAGGGATTTCCATGCAACGGATGCACTAGAGCTAAATATGAATGAAACTCAACAAAAGAAACTAGTGGGTGTGCATCCAACTTGCTTGCTCACGAAGACCTAGGGCATTTGAGGAAGCCCATCATTGGAATATACAAGCCAAGTTCTATAATGAAAATTCCCACTAGTATATGAAAGTGACTAAACATGAGACTCTATACAATGAAGAACATGGTGCTACTTTGAAGCACAAGCGTGGAAAAAGATAATAGCAATTGTCCCTTTTTTCTTTTCCTTTTTTTGCCTTTCTTTTTTCTTTGGCCTTTTTTTTCTTCTTTTTTTCTTCTTTTTTTTGCTGAGGGGCTTTATAGATTTAGCCTTTCCTCCCATGGGACAATGCTCTAATAATGATGATCATCACACTTTCATTACAACTCAATACTACAACAAAGTATGACTCTATATGAATGCCTCCGACGGCGTACTGGTATGTGCAATGAAACAAGAGTGACATGTATAAAAATTATGCATGGTGGCCTTGCCACAAGTACGATGTCAACTACATGATCATGCAATGGCAATATGACAATATGATGCGTGTCATATGAACGGAACGGTGGAAAGTTGCATGGCAATATATCTCGGAATGGCTATGGAAATGCCATGATAGGTAGGTATGGTGGCTGTTTTGAGGAACAATATGGTGGCTGTTTTGAGGAAGGATATATAGTGGGTTTATGGTACCGGCGAAAGTTGCGCGGTACAAGAGAGGCTAGCAATGGTGGAAGGGTGAGAGTGCGTATAATCCATGGACTCAACATTAGTCATAAAGAACTCATACACTTATTGCAAAAATCTACGAGTCATCAAAACAAAGCAATCAACGCATGGTCCTAGGGGGGAGGTTGGTAGGAGTTAACCATCGCGCGCCCCCGACCTCCACACAAAGGTTGGCACTTTACAAATACCTCATGCTCTAACTTCGTCACATAGCGGTTCATCATACGTGCATGCTACGGGAATGACTAACCTTAACACAAGCATTTCTCAATTTCATAATAACTCCACTAGCATGACTCTAATATCACTATCCTCATATCTCAAAACAATTATCAAGCATCCAACTTCTCATCATATTCAATGCACTTAGTATGAAAGCTTTTACGAAATTGATATTGGATGTCTATCATGTGAAGAATAGTTTTATACCCTAAGCACATTACCATGCTGTTTTAATAGATTCTCAAATAGATATAAGTGAAGCATGAGAGTTCAACAATTTCTACAAAATATTACCACCACCGTGCTCTAAAAGATATAAGTGAAGCACTAGAGCAAACAACAAACTACTCCGAAAGATATAAGTGAAGATCAATGAGTACTTGAACAATTATGTAACTATGTGAAGACTCTCTAACATTTAAGAACTTCAGATCTTGGGATATTATTCAAACAGCAAACAAAACAAAATAAACTAAATTGACGCTCCAAGCAAAACACATATCATGTGGTGAATAAAAATATAGCTGAGAATATAGTTACCGATGGATGAAGACGATAGAGGGGATTCCTTCCCGGGGCATCCCCAAGCTTAGGCTTTTGGTTGTCCTTGAATTTTACCTTGGGGTGCCATGGGCATCCCCAAGCTTAGGCTCTTGCCACTCTTTGTTCCATAGTCCATCAAAGCAATACCCAAAACTTGAAAACTTCACAACACAAAACTTAGACAAAAATCTCGTGAGCTCCGTTAGTATAAGAAAGCAAACAACTACTCAAAGGTACTGCAATGAATTCATTCTTTGTTTATATTGGTGTTAAACCTACTGTATTTGAAGTTCTCTATGGTTCATACTTCCCAATACTACTCATAGATGCATTGAAATAAGCAAACAACACACCAAAAACAGAATCTGTCAAAAACAGAACAATCTGTTGTAATCTGCAGGTTTCGCATACTTCTGTAACTCCAAAAAATTCAAACTAAATTGGTAAACGTGAGGAATTTGACTACCAATCATCTGCAAAAATAATCAACTAAATAGCACGCTCCTGTAAAATCTGAAGACTACTTTAGCGAGCGCTAACGATTCTATTTTTCACAGCAAGATCACATAAACTTCGCACAAGTCTTCCCAAAGGTTCTACTTGACACAAACACTAAACAAAACACAAAACCACATCTAAACAGAAGCTATATGCAATATTTATTCCCTAACAGCAAAAAAAACAAAAAATATAAAATAAAGTTGGGTTGCCTCCCAACAAGCGTTATCGTTTAGCGCCCCTAGCTAGGCATGATGCAATGATGCTCACATAAAAGATAAGAATTGAAACATAAAAAGAGCATCATGAAGAATATGACTACCACAAGTCTAACCCACTTACTATGCATAGGGATTTTGTGAGCAAACAACTTATGGGGACAATAATCAACTAGCATAGGAAGGCAAAACAAGCATAGCTTCAAAACTTTAAGCACATAGAGAGGAAACTTGATATTATTGCAATTCCTACAAGCATATGATCCTCTCTCATAATAATTTTCAGTAGCATCTTGAATGAATTCAACAATATAACCAACACATAAAGCATTCTTATCATGATCTACTTGCATAGAATTTTTACTACTCTCCACATAAGCAAATTTATTCTCATCAATAGTAGTGGGAGCAAACTCAACAAAATAACTATCATGTGAAGCATAATCCAATTTAAAACTAAAATCATGATGACAACTTTCATGGTTATCATTATTCTTAATAGAATACAAGTCATCACAATAATCATCATAGATAGCAACTTTATTCTCATAATCAATTGGAACCTCTTCCAAAATAGTGGATTCATCACTAAATAAGTCATGACCTCTCCAAATCCACTTTCATCAATATAATCATCATAAATAGGAGGCATGCTTTCATTATAATAAATTTGCTCATCAAAACTTGGGGGACTAAATATATCATCTTCATCAAACATAGCATCCCCAAGCTTGTGGCTTTGCATATCATTAGCATCATGGGTTGTCGGTGTACTAAAGTAGGGGTACCTTAGTATCCCGACTTGTGCACGGGCAGTAGCAGCGTCCCGTGGTCTGGCTCACCACGCGCCCACCAAAGCCCACTCTAGACCCTTTTAAGCCATTCAAGAACAAAGTATTCAAGTTAAGAGACAAGACCCCGGCAAGAGGAGCTTGCCGGGAAGGCCGCACCAGGCTCAAAGTTATCATTCCAGCACAAGGCCCCGGCAAGAGGAGCTTGCCAGGAAGGCCAAAAGAACGACACTTCAAGGAGGAATATCGCGGTGTATCATGCGCCCCGGCAGGGCCCAGAGAGCGACAAGCTTCCGGGCCCGGCAAGGTTGCGATCCCGGCAAGGTGCTTGCCGGGGAAACTTATGTTGTGTGCCTGCGCTCCAGCTCATCTGGCCACGCGTCGCCCTGGGGCCCTTCCAGGGGCACGTGGCGGATGGCTGTGCAGCCTGGGGTACACGGTGGCAAGCTACGGTGACAAGACCATCGCCGTGGCGAACGGAGACGCATGGACGGACGCTTTTTGGGGCGACGGCGACGGGCATTCAATGCCTTTGTCCCCCACCGTCAAAGTTAGGTGAAGACCACGATTTATACACTGTTCATGCACTGTTACAACTACCACCAGTTTTACATTTTTACCCTCCTCTACGTTGACACCTGTCGGTGACCCCTTTGAGCTATAAAAGGAGGCCCACGCGCAACGTAGAGGAGGTTCGATCCCAGAAACTCGATCACCCCTACGCTCGGTGTAGCTAGTACTGTAGATCTTCAAGCTCCCGAGCTCCAGAAACTCAATACAACCAAAGCAGGAGTAGGGTTTTACGCGTCATCGCGGCCTGAACCTGGGTAAACTGCCCGTGTGTGCTCCTCGATCTGCTCTCCGTGCTCCCTCCGCTTCCTTACCGCAACGTAGAAGGGGCTCCGGTCCCATAGGTGTTCGTGGGCGTCCAGTTTCCCCGACATCTTTGGCGCGCCAGGTAGGGGGCGTCGAGGTTGTGCGAACCTGATCTGGCGCTCACGCGGGCGCAACCTTCAGCAACTTCACTAGCTCCATCAACCTCATCGACTACATCAACATGCCTCAGAAGAAGAAGGCTTCGGAGGTCGGAGGCCCGTCCGCGTCGATCCCACCACCACCAGAGCCGACGGTTGGTGGGGGAGACGCCGGCGGAAGGGTAGACGCCGGTGGGGAGACTCACGGCGCCACCAAGTCTAAGGACAAGACGGACGACCGGGCAAACTCCAAGGCCTCGCTGTCCGTGCACGCACCACGTCCCTCTCAGGAGGTGCCAGACCAGCAGCGACGCGGTACCGGAGGTACCATACGCTTGCTGGGACGTGGCCAGGCCGGCGGGTCACGGGACGCTCAAGGCCAACGTCCTGGCACGAGCAAGGCGCGGTCGCCGGGACGGGAACATGCTCCTTCTAACGCGGTTAGAAGTCCGAGCGTGTCCCGCTCCTCGCACCGTTCGCCACCGTTTCCCTCCTCTCCAGCAGAAGCCCTGGCCAGGGCTCAGTTGCTCCTCGACTTCCCTCCAGCGGCGGACAAGGCCGAAGACTGGAGGGCGACGATCCAGAGCCTCATCGCCATCGCCAACAACGACACGCCGCAGCAGCCGGCAACTTCACGGCCGCGGCAAGTCGACCAAGCGAAGGCCGACGGAGACAAGACCGCTGGGGGTGCGACTACCGTGCACTCCCCGCCGCGGAAGCAGAAAACGCCGCCCCGCCGGATCAACGTCGACGACGACTCCACGGCGTCGTCGGATCCGCGGGCTCGCCGCGATCAGCGCCAGGTCCTCGACGACAGGCGACAAGAGGACGCTCGAACCCGCATCGAGCGTCGACGAGAAGCCCGAAGACGGTCCGACCAGCGCGCTGGGACCGCTGTCGACATGCACGCGCCCGGTGAACCAGGCGACTTTCCGTACGCGGCAGGCTGCCCTGCGTTCACCCGAGAGCTGCGGCAAGTCCAGTGGCCCAGCATGAAGAACTTTAAGCCCGACGTACCCGGGAAGTACGACGGCAAGACACACCCCTCGGAGTTCCTCAGCATTTACACCATTGTGGTGCAGGCTGCCGGGGGACGCGACGAGAAGATCCTAGCCAACTACTTCCCGCTCGTGCTTAAGCCAAACGTCAGGTCTTGGCTTATGCACTTGCCGGAGAACTCCATTTCTTCATGGGCGGATTTGTGCCACCAGCTTGTTGGCGCCTTCACGGGCGGCCACAAACCCCACGGCCAGGAGAGCGATCTCCACATCCTTGCCTAGAAGGAGGGAGAGTCCCTGCGCAAATACATCCAAAGGTTCAGCCGTGTTCAACACAATATTCCCGATGTCCACCCTGCCGCGGTTATCAGCGCGTTCCACCAGAACGTGCGTAACCGCCGGATGAGGGAGGAGATGGCGATGACCAAGATCCGGGACGTCAGCGAGCTTTACGCTCTGGCTGACAAATGTGCACGTGCTGAAGAGGGGAGGAGACTCCCCGGGGAGGATACCGGCGTAGGAGGAAGTGACAGCGAGGATGCCGCCCCGGCAAGGAAAGGCCGGCGGCGGAATAACAGGAAGAAGAAGAACAAGGAGGTACTGGTTGTCGAGCAGTCCGGCAAGGAGGCTCCCGCCAAGAAGACACAGGCTAGTGGCTCCAGCAAGGAGGCCGCCCCTGTAGCGGCAGCCGACAAGCAGGACGGCTCCGACAAGCAGTACTGCAAGATCCACCGCACCAAGGGCCACGACCTCCAAAACTGCAAAAGGGTAGAGTACCTCGTAGAGCAGCACAAGGCTGAATACGAGCGTCACGACAAGGAGAAGGCCCAAGGAGGCGGAGGAGAGCCCAGCAAGAAGCGGCCGTTCAATGGCCGGGGAGGACGCCGCGGCAAGGCCAAGCAGCGGCAAGGAGACAGACCTCCCCGGGGCCGCGACAAGGACGAAGACGAAGACGATGACGAGGACATGGACGAAGGAGACAACAGCAAGCAGGAGTTCCAGAAGGCCACAGAAGTTCTATGCGTTGATGGAGGTGCCTCTCTGCACACTTCCCACCGCCAACTCAAACAAAGGGTGCGGGAAGTGAATGCAGCTGAGCCACCCGTCGAGTCGCGCAGGCTGCTGAAATGGTCCGGCACGCCCATCATCTTCGACCTCGAGGACCACCCTGACCGCACAACCGCGGTCGGGTGCTTGCCGATGTTGGTTTCACCAACTATCTGCAACCTCAAGGTCACCAAGATGTTGGTTGACGGCGGGGCCGGCCTCAACTTGATTTCCTCCGCTGTGATCAAGAAACTGCAGATCCCCGACAGCGAGCTCGAGGAAACCGGGACGTTCCAAGGAATCAACCCGGGAAGGAGCAAGCCGAAGGGGAAGATTACGCTGCCAGTGACCTTTGGTGGAGAACTCAACTTCAGGACGGAGAGGATCACGTTCGATGTTGCCGATATCCCATTGCCATACAATGGGATACTTGGTCGTCCTGCGCTCGCCAAGTTCATGGCAGCTTCCCACTACGCATACAACATGCTCAAGATGCCAGGGCCGATAAGCGTCATTTCTGTCCCCGGCGACAAGAGGGATGCGCTTATCTGCGCCAACAAGATCTACCGGGACGCTGCAGCCACGGCAGACAGCAAGACACTTGTCGCTGAAGCTCCCGGGGGGAAGATCAAGACCAAGTCCGGCAAGAGTTCTGGAGCCCACTCCGGCAAACGCACCTCTTCGGAGTGCTGCGCTGCCGTCGAGGACGCACCATCGAGCTCCACCGACAAGTGCAAGAAGGGAATGGCAGCTCCACCGGCAACCAAGAAGGTGTCCGCCAAGGAGGACGGCACTAGTGGTACCTTCACCATCAGTGCTACACTCGACCCCAAATAGGAAAGCGCGCTCGTTGCCTTCCCGCGGGCGAATGTGGACGTGTTTGTGTGGCAACCGTCTGACATCCCCGGCGTTCCCAGGAAGGTAATTGAGCACAAGCTTGCTGTTTGTCCTCATGCGCGACCCGTCAAGCAGAAGGTCAGAAAGCAAGCGGTGGAGCGCCAAGAGTTCATCGCCGAAGAAATCAAGAAGTTGGAAGCAGCAGGCCTTGTTAGAGGCGTACTCCATCCTACGTGGTTGGCCAATCCAGTTGTCGTACGGAAGGCTAATGGGAAATGGAGACTTTGTATAGACTTCACCGATGTGAATAAAGCATGTCCCAAGGATCCATTTCCCTTGCCACGCATCGACCAAATTGTGGACTCCACGGCTGGATGTGAGTTGCTTTCATTTCTCGATGCATATTCAGGTTACCATCAAATATTCATGGCTGAGGAAGACGAAGAGAAGACTGCATTCATTACTCCATGTGGCACATATTGCTTCATACGCATGCCCTTTGGATTGAAGAATGCGGGCTCGACATTTGCAAGGGTGGTACACACTGCTTTTGAGCCACAGATACACAGAAATGTAGAAGCCTACATGGATGATATAGTGGTCAAGAGCAAGTGCAAAGATACCCTGATTCAAGACTTGGAGGAAACCTTTGAGAATCTGCGCAAGATACAACTCAAGTTGAACCCCGAGAAGTGCGTCTTCGGAGTCCCCTCCGGCAAGCTTCTCTGGTTCTTCGTGTCCCAGAGGGGGATTGAAGCCAACCCCGACAAGATTAAAGCCATCGAGCAGATTGAAGCCCCGAAGCGCGTCAAGGACGTAAGAAGACTTGCTGGTTGTGTGGCTGCCCTCAGCAGATTCATTTCAAAGTCTGTAGAACGCGCCCTGCCTTTCTTCAAAATCTTGAAAAAGGCAGGTCCTATGAAATGGACTCCGGAAGCGGAGGCTGCGTTGCGAGACTTGAAAGGATACCTATCTTCCACTCCAATACTTGTCGCACCTAAACCGCAAGAGAAGTTGCTGCTGTACTTAGCGGCGACCAATCAAGTGGTTAGTGCTGCGTTAGTAGCGGAGAGGGAGGCAGATGAGGAACCCACGTCCCCGGCAAGTGCATCCAGCGACAAGCAGGGGGCATCCCCGACAAGCTCTGGCCCCGACAAGGACAAGTCTGCGCAGGAACAAGGAGAAGTGCGAAAAAAGATGGTGCAACGCCCATTTTATTTTGTAAGTTCCCTCTTACAGGGGGCTAGATCAAGATACTCTGGAGTGCAGAAGTTACTTTTCGGCCTCCTCATGGCCTCAAGAAAGCTGCGCCATTACTTCCAAGCACATGAGATAACAGTGGTCACTCGCTTTCCGTTGAAGAGGATATTGCAAAATCCAGAAGCAACGGGCAGGATCGTCGAGTGGGCACTGGAGCTGTCAAGTTTTGGTCTAAAGTTTGAGAGTACTTCAACTATACAGAGCAGAGCTTTGGCAGAGTTCATAGCGGAATGGACCCCAACACCAGACGAAGAAGTTCCAGAGACAAGCATCCCCGTCCAAGAAGCAAGCAAGGAGTGGATAATGTACTTCGATGGTGCCTTCTCGCTGCAAGGCGCCGGCGCTGGCGTGTTACTCATAGCGCCCACCGGAGAGCACCTCAAGTATGTTATTCAAATGCAATTTCCCAAGGAGCAAGCAACAAACAATACTGCCGAGTATGAAGGTTTGCTTGCCGGTCTCAGAATTGCGGCCGAACTTGGGATCAAGAGGTTGATTGTGCAGGGAGACTCACAGTTGGTGGTCCAACAAGTAAACAAGAGTTACCAGAGCCCTCTGATGCAAGCTTATGTCGATGAAGTGAGGAAGCTTGAAGAACACTTTGAAGGCCTACAGATGGAGCACGTTCCAAGAGCTCAGAATGACATCGCAGATGGCCTCTCAAAGTGTGCTGCAATGAAGTTACCTTTGGAACCAGGGGTCTTCGTACTCAAGCTAACTCAGCCATCCGTTGCACCATCAGTTGGGCAGAGCAAGAAGAGGAAGTTGGTCTTCGGTGACTACTTGCCGGCGGATCTTCCCGAAGCCGCCGCCAAGGTCCCCAAGATCAGCAACCAAAATGGTGAGGAACAGTCTGCTCCTGCGGACCCAAGGGTCTGTACAGTTGAAGCAGGCGTTCCCGACAAGCCTTGCTCCAGCAGGCTTGCTAGGGAACCCTCAGCTCCGGCAGAACCGCAGGTTCTTGCCGTAGAAGCTGAGGTTCCCGCAGCAGCCCTGATGCCTTTAGTCCTTGTTGCTGAGCCTGAAGCTCCAACATGGGCACAACAAATCGTCCGTTTTCTTCAGACTGGAGAACTTCCCGAAGAACCAGAAGAGATAGAGAGGATAACCAGATAGTCAAGTATGTACCAGTTCGTTGGCAACGAACTATACAAAAGAAGACTCAATGGTGTGAGATTGAAGTGCATTTCCCGGGAAGATGGACAGAAGCTGTTGGCAGAGATACACGGAGGCATATGTGGTCACCACATTGGCGCAAGAGCACTTGCCGGAAAGGCGTTCCGGCAAGGTTTCTTTTGGCCAGAAGCCCTCCAAGATGCAACTGCACAAGTAACCAAGTGTGAAGCGTGCCAGTTCCATGCCAAACAAATTCACCAGCCAGCTCAAGCTCTCCAAACGATCCCTTTGTACTGGCCCTTCTCGGTCTGGGGGCTCGACATCCTCGGCCCCTTTCCCCGCGCTGTCGGGGGCTTTGAGTACTTGTAAGTCGCAATCGACAAGTTCACAAAGTGGCCAGAAGTGGAACCAGTGAGAAAGGTGACAGCACAGTCAGCAGTCAGGTTCTTCAGATCAATAGTTTGCCGTTTCGGGATCCCTAACAGGATCATCACCGACAACGGCACACAGTTCACAAGTCGCACCTTCATGCAATACGTCCAAGACCTTGGCGCCAAGGTCTGCTTCGCTTCTGTTGCTCACCCAAGGAGCAATGGTCAAGCGGAGAGGGCAAACGTTGAAGTGCTGCGCGGACTGAAGACAAGAACCTTCGACAGGCTGCACAAGTGTGGAAGAAACTGGATAGAGGAGTTGCCGGCGGCTCTTTGGTCAATCAGGACGACACCAAATCGAGTCACTGGACAGACACCCTTTGCTCTCGTCTATGGAGCGGAGGCAGTTCTCCCCACGGAACTCATATACGGGTCTCCTCGAGTGCTCGCTTATGATGAGCTTGAGCAAGAGCAACTGCGACAAGATGATGCATTGCTCCTTGAGGAGGAACGTCTCCAGGCTGCTGTACGAGCTGCTCGGTACCAGCAGGCCTTGCGTCGCTATCATAGCCGCAAGGTCAAGGCGAGGAGTCTCGAGGAAGGCGACCTTGTTCTTCGGCGCGTTCAGTCCGCCAAGGGCTCCAACAAGTTGACGCCAAAGTGGGAAGGCCCTTATCGGGTGAGACAAGTCACAAGGCCTGGCGCTGTCCGCCTTGAGACCGAAGAAGGCTTACTGGTGAGCAACTCCTGGAACATAGAGCATCCTCGCAAGTTTCACTCGTAAGGCGCGGTTGCCGTGATCCGCTCCGGCAACCACCTTTTGTACAAGTCTTGCCGCTGTTGCATGTAAACCTTTGTACAAAGCCGGGCGCAGACCCCGTGCATCAGTAAAACTTTTGTGCTTCGCACTATTTGTCATTTCGTGCTTTTCCTTTTACTTGCATGTGTCATCTGACATTTTGTGCAGCACACACCCCCGGTAAGCAGTAGCAAGCCGCAAGGCTCCCTACTTGTATTTCCTCCTCTTTTGCCTTTCTCTCTGAAACAAAAGGAGTGTTCCTCGCGCACAAGTTTGCCGGGGGAGGAAGGAGATAGAAGTATGGACCAAGTGCTGTTCAAGAAAGAAAAGTCTTACCGGGAAACAAACAATCCATGAAAGCTAAGTTACCAAAGTTTGAGCATTCAAATTTTTAAATTTTTTGTTATCTTCCTTGAACAACCACACTTTGTATGGAAAACCTGTGCGCGGAGGAACCTACCCGTGGCTAGCCGCACCCTTACTTTGTTTCGAGCACGCTCAACGGCTTAAGTGAGCTGCGACAAGTGTCGCGCCCTTACCTCGTTTTCGAGTTCGCTCAGCAAATCTAAGTGTGCTGCGACTAGCTACGGCAAGGTTTCTTGCCTACAAGGGCTTTGCTAAGCAGGCTGCTAAGAGTCCCGCACTCAGCGCTCGCGGCAAGGGCCCCTTGCCGGCAAGTTCTCCCAAAAGCGTAGGGTGGAAAACATACAAAGTGAAGGGACTAAAGCAAGGGAGATAACATTGCATTGATTATCTGAAATAAAAGTATATATTACAAGGATAACTTGCCGCTGTTCTAAACAACTACTGCCTATGACTTAATTAACAGCGGCGAGGGAAGCAAGGTGCCTAGTTTCTTCGGTCCCCGTCAATCCTCCGGATCTTGCCCACCTTGGCTACGATGTGGGCAACTTGGGCCTTCATCGCCTCCTGGTCGGCTTCGGGCGGCAGGGTCTGGAGGACGTTGACGAGGTTGATCCCGGGGTTGGGGTAGACGATCTTCGACAACACCCGCTCCATGGTACCCGTGCAAAGCCGGCGCGCCTCGTCAGCCAGCTGCACGGGGATCTTCTCCCGTAACCACGCGAGAGCCGGCGCCACTCCTCTGAGGAACAAGCTCAGCTTGGCGCTGTGGGGGAGATTCTCATCGGGGGAGTACGCGAGGTGCTCCGCCCTCAGCGCCACCATCTCCATATCGATGTTGGCGGCGGAGGTGACGAGCTCCTCGGTCCACTGCTCCACCGTCCGCTGAAAGTGATTTTGCGAGACGGCGGCGCTCTCCAGCAAGGCCCTCTCGGTACGGAGATCGTCCTTCAGCTTCGTCTCACAGTCCTGGGCGGCGTCAAGCGAGTCGGTGAGGGTAGAGACCATCATCTCCAAGTCAGCGATGGAGTCCCTGGCGTCGGTAAGCTCTTTGCCCTTCTCGGAGAGGCGGATTTGCAACTCCGAGTTGGTGTGGTCATCCTTCTCCCGCGCCACGTTGAGCGCGGCGACCCTATCTTCACTCGCCTTCAAGTTCAGCTCCATCTGCGCCACCCTGGACTCCAGGTCCCTCTTGGCGGTCTCTGCGGCAGCGGCGGCATCCCTCGCCTCCTGCAGAGCCCCGCCAATAGCCTGCTCCTGGGCGGTGAGGTCGTCCTCGTGGCTGTCGAGGTCGACCTTCCGCTGGTTGAGCTCTCCTTCCCGCCGAGACAGCTCCTCGGCGGCCAGACGCTGCTGCTCCTCCACCTCGGCCTTCTCGAGGATGAATGCTTGGTGTGCTCCGGCAAGCTCTTCGCGCTCCTCCGCCAAGTTTCGAAGGGCCGCCTGGTTGGCGGCACGGAGCTCCGCGGCGCTCTTCTCCAAATCAGCACCAGCCTTGGCAGCCAGAGCTTCCCGAGACTCCAGCTTCGCCTGCCTGGCCCGGTACAAGGCCAGGAGTCGACGCAGGAGTTGCTCTTCTTCGGGCTCGTCGCTGCTGCCGGGCGCATCGACAACCTTCAACCCGGTGGAGGCGAGAACTTCTCCGTCAAACGTCTCTCCCTCCGCGGGTGCTCTTGATGAAGACGCCAACGGGACTTGGATAAAAACCCCGTTGGCGGCCTCCAGATAGACGCCCGACCCAGCCGCGGAAGCGGAAGGATCGGCGGCCGGTGCAGCGTCCGGCGCTCCTGCAGCCTCCGGGCCAGCAGTGCGATTGCTGGTCCCTTCCCCAGCCGCGGCGTCAGCGGTCGGGGCGGTCTCCTCGGCGGCTGGCTCATCAACGCCAGCCGTTCCCTTTGCGGCAGTGGCATCACCAGCGTCACCGCGCACCTCCTCCTCGGCGATGGTTTCCGTCTCCATCGACTCCGGGGCGGGCGGATCTAGCAGAAGAAAAAGAAAAGAAAGATTTGTCAAGCAAATATCCAAAAAGAAGAATCCAAGAAGAAGAGAGTACAAGGGTATACCTGCGCGGGCCTCTTCGATGACGGGGTCCCTCGCCGGGGAGTTCACCCTTGGCGGCGTAGAAGAAGGCCCCGCCGGCGGAGGGCCGCTGGCGCCTTTCCTTGGCGGGGAGTCCACCCTTGGTGGGGTGCTTGCCCTTGGCGGGGTGCTCGCCCTTGGCGGAGTACCCATCCTTGGCGGAGCACTGTCCCTCGCCGGGGAACTCATCCTTGGCGGGGAGGGTGGAACAAGCGGCTCGTCGGGGGCGACCTCCTGGTGCTCCTGCGGCTGCGGCTCCACTTCTGCACAAGACAACAAGACGTCAGTACGGACAATAACCTCAAGCGTGCCTGTCAAGCAGAAAAAAATGAATACCAGACTTACGCTGGGGGCTGCGCTGGGGGCTGCTCCCCGGAGCAGCAGGCTGGTCCAGCAAGGCTGTCGCTGGCACATCACCTGCCGCTGCGACGGGCTCGTCGTCCTCGATATCGACCACATGGATCTTGGCCCTCTTCGCCATCCGCTGGGTCAAGGTCCTGGAAGCCAAAACAAGATCAGAACCAAGCAAGAGAAATCAAGACAAAATCAAAGGAAAATGAAAATTGCAAGTACATACTCTTCCTCCTCTTCATCGGAGCTGAGGGCGGAGAAGTCAAACCCCGCCTCGCGTGCTCCAGCACGAGGAGCTAGAGGAGAAGGCTCCCTCGGGCGCTTGGCGGGCTCCGGAGCTGCGGGCTGTGAAGACCCAGCACCGGTCGTCGCTGAGGACCAAGGAGCAGAAGGAACCCCAGAGTCACTCCGGGAAGATCCCCCTCCGCTTGTCGCTCGGGCACGGGGCGCCTCCTTGACGACCTTGCTCGTCGTGGTGGCGCGCGTCGCCCGACGCTTCGGTTGCTGTCGGGGCGCCTGTGGCCTCACCGTCTCGGCGGCCTTGCGGAGGCGCTTCTTCTGTTGCGGCGGAGGGATTGGTGGTGCCGGAGAATTCTCCGAGGATGAGGAGGCGTCGTCGTCAAGATTCAAAGACCCGCCAGAATCTTCATCGGAATCACCGGACTCGGCTTCCTCCTCCTCCTCGGCGGGCCTGCTGGACTCAGTACCGTGCCCGACAGCCTCGCCCATCCCGGCAGGCTCCCCGGTAGGCTCCCCGGCAAACTCCTCGGGCGCGATCTTCAGCAACTTGAGGATTTCCTCCTCCTCAGCCTGACTCACCGCTTCCGCCGCCTCCGCTTCATCCACAGTGTATCCAAATTCACCTGCCGCTGCAGCCGCAGCGGCCTCCTCCATCCTGGAGGCAATGTATGCCACATCCCGCTCGGTGGTCTCCCGGGTAAGCCCCTTCTTCTCCTCGGCTTTCCGTGGTTTTTCAACCAAGTTGTCGAAGAAGGCTTGCACGGTCTCCGCTGAAGGCTCCAGCCAAGTGGGGACGACCCCGTGGGAGTCGCACTCAGGCATTGCCGCGCGGATGGCACTAAGGGCGGTATTGTTGCACAAGGGAACTACTCCGACCGACGGTTTGAACCACTCCGGGTGCTTGGGGTCGTGCTTGAACAGCTCCCGGACCATCCCCTTCAGTTCCAAGACGGTGAAGTTATAGTTCAGCCCCGGGCGCAGCCTCATGCGGTCTGCCACGTTGCCGAACTCCCAAGCGGGTCTCTTCCTTTCCTGCAGAGGGGCAATGCGGCGGCGGAGGAAATCAGCCCCAACTTCACCCACAGTCAGATTGGCAGCCCGGAGACGAAGGATCCTAGTGAGAGCAATCTGCAACTTGTCGTCCTCCGGGGCCAAATCGCTCAAATCCTTGCCACGCACTATTGCAGTCTGGCGCGGCAAGGTAAACTGCTCAGGCTCGTCTTCCAGAACCCAGCACCAGTCAGCCCTCCACTTCGTCGCGTGCGGCGAGAAAGGCCGCCGAAGCTGAGGCCGCGGCGGAACGGGCTGGCATGCCCAACCCGCTGCGCGCCACGATCCAGAGCCTCCGCATTCCCATCGGCACCGACATCGACGCCTCCAACATCGCCGAGGCACGGAGCCGCCTCGACAGGGACCGCCAGCGCCTGCTGGACCTCACCCAGTCGCTCGCCGCAATGGAGCACCGCCTTGCATTCGCTCAGATGGAGCACAACGCTGCCTATGGTTTCATGCATGGTGCCGCCGAGCCGAGCAGGGTCGCGGATGTGCGGGCCCGGGGTGGCGCGATCGGACGCGCCCTCGGCGCCTGATACGTCTCCAACGTATCTACTTTTCCAAACACTTTTGCCCTTGTTTTGGACTCTAACTTGCATGATTTGAATGGAACTAACCCGGACTGACGCTGTTTTCAGCAGAACTGCCATGGTGTTGTTTTTGTGCAAAAATAAAAAGTTCTCGGAATGGCCTAAAAAATCAACAGAGAATTATTTCAGAAAATATAAAAATTACCTGCAAGAAGAACCACACCTGGGGGACCACGGGCTGTCCTCGAGGGTGGGGGGCATGCCCCCCTTCCCAGGGCGCGCCCCTCTGCCTCGAGGGTACCCCGATGCCCCACTGACGTATCCCAACATCCTATATATTCCGTTTCGTGGAGAAAAAAATCAGGGAGAAAGAATTATCGCGTTTTATGAGACGGAGCCACCGCCAAGCCGTAATCTCTCTCGGGAGGGCTGATCCGGAGTCCATTCGGGGCTCCGGAGAGTGGAGATTGTCGCCATCGTCATCATCAACCTTCCTCCATCACTAATTCCATGACGCTCACCGCCGTGTGTGAGTAATTCCATCGTAGGCTTGCTAGACGGTGATGGGTTGGATGGGATCTATCATGTAATCGAGTTAGTTTTGTTAGGGTTGGATCCCTGTTCTCCACTATGTTCTGAGATTGATGTTGCTATGACTTTGCTATGCTTAATGCTTGTCACTAGGGCCCGAGTGCCATGATTTCAGATCTGAACCTATTATGTTTTCATGAATATATGTGTGTTCTTGATCCTATCTTGCAAGTCTATAGCCACCTACTATGTGTTATGATCCGGCAACCCCGAAGTGACAATAATCGGGACCATTCCCGGTGATGACCATAGTTTGAGGAGTTCATCTATTCACTATGTGTTAATGCTTTGGTCCGGTACTCTATTAAAAGGAGGCCTGAATATCCCTTAGTTTCTAATAGGACCCCGCTGCCACGGGAGGGTAGGACAAAAGATGTCATGCAAGTTCTTTTCCATAAGCACGTATGACTATATTCGGAATACATGGCTACATTGCATTGATGAACTGGAGCTAGTTCTGTGTCACCCTAGGTTATAACTTCTACATGATGAATTGCATCCGACGTAATTTCCCATCCCCGATCCAATGCCTACGAGCTTTACCTATATTGCTAGTTGCTATTTACTTTTCCATTGCTATTATCACAAAAACTACAAAAACACTATCTTTACTTTTATTGCTGCTACCACCACTTCCATATTACTGTGCTACTAAACTATCTTGCTGCAGATACTAAGTTTCTAGGTGTGGTTGAATTGACAACTCAACTGCTAATACTTAAGAGTATTCTTTGGCTCCCCTTGTGTCGAATCAACAAATATGGGTTTAATACTTTACCCTCGAAAATTGTTGCGATCCCCTACACTTGTGGGTTATCAAGACTATTTTCTGGCGCCGTTGCCGGGGAGCATAGCTCTATTCTTTAAGTCACTTGGGATTTATATTTGTTTATCAATATGAAGAATCTGAAGGACTCAAAAACCAAGATCTTACCCTCAACTACGAGGGGCGGTAAGGAACTGCCATCTAGCTCTGCACTAGATTCTCCTTCTGTTATGAGTAAACTTGCGACACCTACTCCTGCTATTGAATCTGATATGTCGTATGTTCTTGATGATGCTACTTCTGCTATGTATGATGAAACTATCTCTATGCCTGATACTGTGCCACTAGGTGAATTTTTAGATGAACAAATTGCTAAGGTTAGGGAGAGTGCAAATGTTGATGATATTTATGGAAGTGATGATGAAACTACTCCCAATAGATATGAATTGACTGTTGTGCCTGAGGGTTATGTTATGGATGAAGAAACTACTAGAGACTTTCTTGCTTGCAATGATAGATATGATCTTAAGAAGTTATTAGTTAAGTTGAAAGAAAAGTCCTTGAATGCTAGAATGAAACATGACCCTGCTTTTGCTACTTCACCTATATGTGTCACTGATAAGGATTATGAATTCTCTGTTGATCCTGAGTTAATTACTTTGGTTTGAATCTGATCCTTTCCATGGCTATGAGTCTGAAACTGTTGTGGCACATCTTACCAAGTTGAATGATATTGCCACCCTGTTTACGAATGATGAAAAGATTCGCTATTATTATATCCTTAAGCTATTTCCGTTCTCGTTAAAGGGTGATGCTAAGACTTGGTTTAATTTTCTTGATCCTGGTTGTGTGCGTAGTCCTCAGGATATGATGTATTACTTTTCTGCTAATTATTTTCCCGCTCATAAGAAACAAGCTGTCTTATGGGAAATCTATAACTTTGCTCAAACTGAAGAAGAGAGTCTCCCACAAGCTTGGGGGAGGCTTCTCCAGTTACTTAATGCTTTGCCTGATCATCCTCTTGAGATGCATGATATACTTGATGTCTTTTATAATGGACTTACCGAGGCTTCCAGAGACCACCTGGATAGTTGTGCTGGTTGTGTTTTCAGGGAAAGAACAGTTGAACAAGCTGAATTACTATTGAATAATATGCTAGCCAATGAAAATAATTGGACACTTCTAGAACCAGCCCCTAAGCCAACTCCAAAGAAAAGAGGTGTTCTATTTCTCAGTCCCGAAGACATGCAAGAGGCAAATAAATCTATGAAAGAAAAAGGTATTAAAGCTGAAGATGTTAAGAATTTACCGCCTATTGAAGAAATACATGGTCTTGATAACCCGACACAGGCAGTAAAGGTAAATTATCTTTATAGATTTGATGAAAGTGATATTCCTCGTTATAAGTCTGCTAGCTAATGCTTAGATGAGTTTGACAATTTTATTGTGAAACAAGAAAACTTCAATGCTTATGTTGGTAGGCAATTACAACACAATGCTCATATGATTGAACGCTTGAGTGATTATCTGTCTAGTGCCAAAGATGAACTGAAACTTATTAGTATACATGCTTCTATGGTTACCACTCAAGTAGAACAAGTACTTAAGGCTCAGAATGATCTGCTCAATGAATTAAATAGTAAGAATACTGACTATGCCGTTAGAGTTGCAACTAGAGGTGGCAAAATGAATCAGGAACCTCTGTATCCTGAAGGCCACCCTAAGAGAATTGAGCAAGATTCTCAGAGAGCTAATTTAGATGCACCTAGTTCTTCAAAAAAGAAGAAAAAGAAAAATGATAGGACTTTGCATGCTTCTAGTGAACCTGTAGCTCACCCACCTGAGAATCCCAATGATATATCTGTTTCTGATGCTGAGACACAATCTGGTAATGCACATGAGCCTATTGATAATATTAATAATGATGTTCATGATGATGCTCAACCTAGCAATGGTAATGATGTAGAGATTGAACCTGCTGTTGATCTTGATAACCCACAATCAAAGAATCAACGTTATGATAAGAGAGACTTTGTTGCTAGGAAACACGGTAGGGAAAGAGAACCATGGGTTCAGAAACCCATGCCTTTTCCTCCGAAACCATCCAAGAAAAAGGATGATGAGGACTTTGAGCACTTCGCTGAAATGATTAGACCTATCTTTTTGCGTATGTGTTTCACTGATGTGCTTAACACAAATCCTTATGCCAAGTATACGAAATACATTATTACCAACAAAAGAAAGATACCTGAAGTAGAAATCTCCACCATGCTAGCCAATTACACTTTTGAGGGTGGAATGCCTAAAAAATTAGGAGATCCAGGAGTACCTCCTATACCTTGCTCCATTAAGAGAAACTATGTTAAAACTGCTTCGTATGATCTTGGAGCCGTTGTTAGTGTCATACCTCTCTCTTTATATCGTAGACTTGACTTGAGTAAGTTAACACCTACCGAAATATCTTTGCAAATGGCTGATAAATCAACTGCTATACCTGTCGGTATTTGTGAGGATGTGCCTGTTGTAGTTGCAAATGTTACTATTCTAACAGACTTTGTTATACTTGATATTCCCGAGGATGATAGTATGTCTATTATTCTTGGAAGACCTATTTTGAATACTGCAGGGGCTGTTATTGATTGCAACAAAGGCAATGTCACTTTTCATGTCAATGGTAATGAGCATACGGTACACTTTCCGAGGAAACAACCTCAGGTCTATAGTATCAATTATATTGGAAAAACTTCAAGTATTACTATTGGAGGTTTTGAGTTTCCTATTCCTACTATCAAGAAGGCATATGCCATACTTATTGTTGGGGACATACATATCCCCATTGAGGTAACATAGTGTTATTCGAAAATTCTCCGGTTTCATGTTACTCGGAAAGAGTTTATTAGCAAGACCTGACACTACTAGGAAAAGGGCTATAGATGAAATTGATACTAATGGCGCACCATACAGCAAGTGCGCCATTAGTATATAGTAATGGCGCACCTGCAACAGATACGCCATTAGAGTTCGAAGTACTAATGGCGCACCTTGCCCGGAGTGCGCCATTAGTATCAAGAATTTTTTTTTTTAACTAGCGCGCCTGTCCAAACATACTAATGGCGCATCTATTAATAGTGCGCCATTACTAGTTGTAAATAGTAATGGCGCACCAGCAGTAAAGTGCGCCATTAATGGTCTTTTTTTATGATATTTTTTATTTTGTTTTTTACAAAACTACTAATGGCGCACTTTCCCAAAGTGCGCCATTACTAGTTTGAACTAGTAATGGCGCACTGTGCGGAAGTGCGCCATTAGTATGTTTTTTTGCAAAACTTTTAATGGCGCAGCAACTTTAAATGCGCCATTAGTGACCTTGATTACTAATGGCGCATTAGTAGCTGGTGCGCCATTAGTATGCGGGCAGCAACTAGATATTTTGGACAGCCTCTCTACCACACTCACTTCCCCCCCACTTCTTCATTCTCTCTACTTCCTCTCCTCTCGGGTCCCTCCTCTTTTCCACCTCATTTCCACCATATATTCATTCAAATTAAGTGGTTAAATTACCTTGTTTTGGTAGGTAAGTATGGGGGGAAGCTATATTTATGTTGTTCTCCATACAAACAATGTGCACATGCACTTTTATGGCCTATAGCTAGATCTATGTATGTTTGTGGTGTTGCATAGGTTTGTTGTGTTGCATATGTGTTTGTGTTTGGAGGTGTACCGGTATTTGAAATGCGATAGTTGCCAATATTTTCCCGGAATGTTGATTCATTTCCGTTTCGGTGAGAATTTTGGCATTAAGCATTCATTTTTGTCCTATTTTTAGGGAAAGTCATGGCAAAATTTTCTTGGTTCTAAAATATCGTTTTGCTCTACCCCGCAGGGCGACCATGGTGCGCACGATGACCGAAGGCATCGTGAATAGGTTTTTGAGGTCCGCGAAGGCCGAGATGCTTCAAAAGAACGAGACGGAGATAAGATGTCCGTGTCGAAGATGCAAGCTGAAGAGCCTTATTGCGGACCCGGATTCCAGGCAGGTGCGGGACCACCTGCTCTTGCGTGGTTTCATGGATGGCTATCGGTGGCAAGGTGATGAAGATGACTACGAAGTCGTCCATGGGGGCCGGGCAAGAAATGAGGAAGGGCAGCAAGACAACCACCGCGGCTCGGGCGGGCGAGAAGACGAAGAATCCCCAGGAGATGATCACGACGGTGATGCTGTACACAGTCATCATGTAGAAGATGCAGGACATGATGATGAGGAAGATGCCAGAGCAGACGACGGGCATGATCATGAAGATGATGATGCCGGCGGAGCAGACGACGCTGAACCATCGATGGGCTGGGTGCAGGACCCTCATATTCAAGAGCTGCTTCTCAAGCAGACCGATAACGCAAGAGCTGCCGCCCGAGAGAAAGCCAAGATGGATCAACTTGAGTTAGACGCGGTTACTCCATTGTATGAAGGATGCAGGCCCGAGGATACCCGCCTGAAAGTAACGCTCATGGCTCTGGAGATGAAGGTAAAACACAAAATGACCGACGCATGCTTCGACGAGAACATGTCATTCTGGCACGAACGTCTTCCCAAGGGGAACAAGTGCCCCACCAGTTTGGAGGAGGCAAAGAAAATCGTGTGTCCTCTGGATTTACCGCACGTGAAATACCATGTGTGCATGAACAATTGCATCATTTATCGGGACAAGCACGCGGAGTCTACCATATGTCCGGTGTGCGGCGTCACTCGATACAAGAAGAGGAAGAAAGCTCCTCGAAAAGTGGTGTGGTACTTTCCGATCACTCCTCGTCTGCAGCGGTATTTCGCGGACCCTAAGGTAGCAAAGCTTCTGCGTTGGCACGCGGATAGGGAGGAGAAGAAGCGAGAAGATGACGCAAATGATCCGGAGATAGATAAGAAAGACAAGATGCTGAGTCACCCTAAGGATGCGAGCCAGTGGCAAGCGTTGAACTTCGAAGACCTAGAATTTGGGAACGATCCAAGGAACATCGTGCTGGGCGCGAGCACCGATGGAGTCAACCCGTTTGGCAGCCAGAGAAGCACACATAGCACTTGGCCTGTGTTTGTGTGGATGTACAACCTTCCCCCCTGGTTGTGCATGAAGAGGAAGTACATTCACATGAGTATGCTAATTGAAGGACCGAAACAACCAGGGAACGACATCAATCTGTATCTGGGGCTTCTGAAAGAGGAGCTAGACACGCTGTGGAAAACGCCAGCCAATACGTGGGACGCCGCAAAGAAAGAATATTTCCCTATGAGAGCCGCGCTGCTCACGACGGTGCACGACTATCTCGGTTACGGATATGTCGCGGGGCAGGTGGTCCACGGATTTTCTGGATGCGTCAGGTGCATGGATGACACAACGTATCGCCAGCTAGATAGAGATCCCGGGTCTTCGAAAACCGTGTTCATGGGACATCGAAGGTGGCTTCGCGACGATGACCTGTGGAGAAAACGCAAGGATTTGTTCGATGGTGAAACCGAACCCCGAGGACGCCCGCGTACGAGGAGCGGCGGGGAAATAGACGAGCTGTTGAAAAATTGGAAAGATTGCCCACTGCCGGGAAAGAAGCAAAAGGCGCCAGAGCCGGGAAAGAAGCGAAAGGCGCCAGAGCCGCTGCTGAAGGTATGGAAAACGAGGTCTGTTTTCTGGGACTTGCCGTACTGGAAGATCCACCGTGTGCCTCACAGCCTTGATGTAATGCATATCACGAAGAACGTGTGCGAGAGTCTGCTTGGTACCCTGCTCAACATGCCAGAGAGGACAAAAGATGGGCCGAAAGCAAGGGCAGACTTGAAATCAATGGGCATCAGGCAGGAGCTTCACGCTATATATGATGATGATGATGATGATGATGATGAGGCGAAGCAGGACACGGAAAGTCGTCGCAAAGGCAAAAAGGCCAAGAAGACCGGAAATGACTACCCTCCCGCGTGCTTCACTCTAAGTCAGGAGGAGATCGAGCAGTTTTTCACCTGCCTTGTAGGAGTACAACTTCCTTACGGTTACGCGGGGAAGATAAGCAGATACCTAGACCGGGCGAAGCTGAAGTTTAGCGGGATGAAGTCTCACGATTGTCACGTGCTGATGACGCAGATACTTCCAGTTGCAATCTGTGGTATCATGGACGCGCACGTCCGTGAAACCCTATTTGGCCTATGCAACTTTTTCGACGTCATCTCTCGGAAGTCTGTTGGCGTGAGGCAACTCAGAAGGCTACAGGAAGAGATCGTGGTGATACTATGCGAGCTTGAGATGTACTTCCCGCCCGCATTCTTCGACATTATGGTGCATCTGCTGGTCCATATCGTGGACGATATCATCCAACTCGGGCCGACGTTCCTGCACAGCATGATGCCGTTCGAAAGGATGAATGGTGTCATCAAAGGATACGTTCGCAACATGTCACGTCCAGAGGGAAGCATAGCCAGGGGCTTTCTGACCGAAGAGTGCATCTCGTACTGCACGAATTATCTAGGCATCGAGAACCCCGTTGGTCTGCCCGTCAACAGGCACCTCGGCAGGATCGCTGGATCGGGTCACCGTGAGGGCCGCCGCGAAATGCATGTCGACTTCGAGGGTCGACTCGCCGACTTTGAAAGAGCAAACCTAGTCGCGCTACAACACATAGACGTGGTCGATCCTTGGGTGGTTCAGCACAAAACCTTTATTGAGAAGACATACAATGACCGAGGCCAACAGAGGACGGACGGAGATATAATCAAAGAGCACAACTCATGTTTCACGCGTTGGTTTAAGCAGAAGCTTCTGTCGTACCCTTTACATGATGATTCTTCCGCGGAAGAACAACTCATATTCGCCTTGTCACAGGGCGCCGAGCACAACCTGATGACCTATGAGGCGTACGATATCAACGGCTACACATTCTACACCGAGGCCAAGGACATGAAGAGCGATGGTTATCAGAACTCCGGGGTAACGATGGAATCCTACACCGGTAATGACAAGGACAGATACTACGGAAGGATCGAGGAGATCTGGGAGCTGAGCTACGCTGGAGAGAAGGTCCCGATTTTCCGTGTCAGATGGGCCAAGAGCGTCCTAAAAGAAGACCGGTATTTCACCACCATGGTTATACCCGAAGCCAAATCCAAGACCGCGGGCGCAAACGTCACCGCGAAAAATGAGCCATGGGTACTGGCTTCCCAAGTTGACCAATGCTTCTTCATTACCGACCCGTCAAAGCCCAGTCGTGTTGTCGTGAGGAGAGGCAAAAGGAAGATCATGAGAATGGATGGAGTAGCCAATGAGCAAGACTTCGACAAGTACGGCGACCCGAGGATCGAACATGACGACGATGATGAAGTAGCAGCATACACCACAAGAAGAAGCAGGACCACCCTACCTAAAGGACGTCCGTTCCACAGAAGAACCCCATTTGCGAAAAAGAAGGGCAAGAAGATTGTGAACAGATAGCTAGCTAGCTAAGATCGTTTGTATTTAAATCGTAGCCTTCATTTCTCGATTGTATTTCATGGGTACTTTTTGAACTATCATGAATATTTTTAAATTTCATGGACACTCGATCTCGATCCCCCTCGTCGCCGAGAGCACCCCCCGGCCTGGTCCACCGGCCGCCGACCCCTACTCAACCGCCGCCGCCGACACCCCGTACCCCTCCCCTACTCAACCGCCGCCGCCGACCACCCCCGCACCCCTCCCCTTACTCAA
>LR738712.1:441198083-441269983 GCA_902687465.1 Secale cereale | reverse complement strand
CTGACCACGGATCCGAAGACCAGGGCGCTTGAGCTTGTTCTGGTAAGGAATACACCCCCGCGTAATTAGCTCCATATGGTTGCATTCTAATTAATGAAGCCATATTTCTAAATGATTCACATTCCTTCCGCAGGCGACTGAAAGCAGTAGCGCGGGGTCGACTAAGAGCAGCCCTTGGGACACGACTCTAAATAGGGCGTTGAATGTAATGAAGAACAAGGATAAGCTCGAGAAGCCGACGTCAGCTGGTCGTGTGGCCGGCAAAGGCTTGTCGACAAAATGGTCGTCATACTATAACGCTGGTGGGCGAAAGGAGAAAAAGACCAGCTCGGAAAGCCAGGCGCGCGAGGTTCAAGAACTCAAGGCACAGGTGGCGCGGATTCCGGAGATTGTCCAAGAGCAAGTGCAACAACAGCTCGGAGCGACGATCACCGCCATTGTGCCTACCTTGATCGAGCGGTTGAGTGCGTGGATTGCTGGCGGCCAACAGGGGCCGCCCCCGATTCCCAGCTTCACGGCCAGCAACTCGCAGAACGCGATGGCGGGGCCATTGGTGTCAACGGCGGAGGCGGCATTGGTGTCTCCGACGCCGGCACGGGATCTTAATGCACCCGTGTGTACGCCGGCCGGCACCTCTGCAGCAAGCGGCCCCTCCGTCAACTGCACGCCCGCCGTTGGCGGTGCCTCGACATTAGCCGAGCTCGACGCCATCATCACGGTAACTAATTAAGCCTCTCTCGGCCGAGGACTTCATCTCCTTGCCTTTGACTGGGCATCCCTGACGCCCTACATGTTTTCGCAGGGCGCCGCCGATGTTCCGTGCACTCTCCTGCACTTCGTGAACAACGAGTTGGTCGATGTCGCCTAGGGCAAAATCGTTCAACCGAGCCAGCCCTTGTTCCACGGTACCCAGATGCCACCCAACTTGTTTAGGGTTCAACTGGTTCGGGTGCTGCCAGGCTGCGACGACGTGTTACCTCCGATTCGACCCGTCGGGGCCGACGATGATGACGTCATGACCCTCAGCGCCTGCCTGAGCTGGCCCCTGCTTTGGCCGAAGAGCCAGATTCGTTTGGGGGCGGGGGAAACCACACCAAAGACAACACCGCCAGTCGTGCCGGCGCCAAGTCGTCCCCATGGCAAGTCCGCCGCAACGGTGCCGCACATCCCTATGCCACTGGATCCAAACATGCATATGGCACAGGATCAGAACGACGACGACGACGATACATTTGCCAACGTCGATCAATACTTTGCCGATCATGGGTACGGTGACGACTTCATGGGGGCTCCTTCTCAAGAACCCAACCCAACAAAAGACGTGCGCGATCAAGCCGGTACCGCGGAGAAGCCAAGTTGCAACAGGCGTCGTCTGCCGTTCAGCTCTCAGGAGACGCCTCCAGCTGCCGATTTCACCGAGCCTCAGATAGGCGAGGTGCGAAATATGATCAGCCCCAACACACTAAAGAAGGCGGTCTCTGAGCAGAACTCGGTCCCAATTCAGGAGATCATGAAGAAGGCACGCAAAAGAAAAACTAACAAGGGTGCGAGCCAGCCGGCACCGAGTACGATACGTGCTCAGGACGGGCCACCTTCACCTGAGGATGTAATGAGGAGGGTGCATGTGGCGGGTAGGCCGATGCTACCGACAAATATGCTCGATGCTGCAACCGGTGCCATGTGGAGTCTGCATGACAGTGTTCTTTCTTTGGAGAAGCGGCGTCTCACACAGAAGGATGTGGCGTACCCGGTTTTCACGGCCAAGGTGCCGGAGGGCAAGGGCTTTGTGGATAACTCCATCGGGGGTACGATCGTGCTGCGGTTTGATGACATCCACGCTATGTTGAACCTTCATCCGCTGCACTACACCTTCGTTCGGCTATTTCCGCTGAGTATGGAGATGCGGATCATTCGCGACAAGACCCCGGACATCGTGATAGTCGACCCCTTCTACATGCGTGCCAAGATCTTGGGCAGCGCTGGGGACCGGCAAGTCGCGAGTTCTTACCTCGGAGGCGTCATTCTGGCAAACCGAGATAAGGATAACTTCCTCGTGCCTTACTTTCCCGAGTAAGTCCTCCGCCTCAACCGCCCCGTAACATATGAATTCTTAGATTTCGATCGTTCTTCTTTTAACATTCCGTGTTTTCTGCAGTGACACACAGTGCACGCTCATCCTACTAAGCCCCAAATATTCCATGGCCACGTATTTCGACCCGGACCGTAAGTCGGCTGTAGACTACACAAATGTCAAGAAGGTTCTTGATGATGTTCTCGCCGGCTACGCCAAATCTGGAGGCACCTTCACCAGGACAACTCGTAAGTACGGCAAGCATGTGTTCTCCCACAACACGACGTTCTGCTGCGTCAAGCAGCCGCCTGGCGGTCAGAAGGGTGCCTACTACGCCATCCATCACATGCGGGCGATCGTACGGGACCATCATCAACTTCTGCTACCGAGTAAGCTCAAAGATTGGGCCGCGCGCGTGTCGGCAATCCAGGACGCGAACATCAGACAAGATTTCTTTCGCATCCAGTCGGAGTTTGCGGAAATCATCCATCAAGATGTCCTTCGTACCTCGGGGCTGTTCTACCTCAGGAATCAACCGTCGAACAGTGACATCGACACAATGCTACAAATGCAGGCTGACAACGCCCGTGATTTCATGACTCCCACGATAGACGGCGGCTTCATCCACGCTCCGGTGCATTGAGTCGAGTCGAAAGCAGTGATGCTGTGTCTAGTTCTGAAACATCGATTGGCTCTTGTTGTAATTAAACTTTAATGAACTTGTAGTATGTCTCTTTGGTTTCGAGAGTCGTTCAACTTAGATGTAATCGATGCTATTAATGTCTTGCTTTTCTCTTTCGATCATTCTGTTGCATACTTATATATTGCTTATGAATTGTCTGTGAATTGATACTAACGTTTCGTTTGGCTAGTGCATATATATAGCGATGCCATCGTATGTCGTGTACAAGGGTAAGGTTCCCGGAGTCTACGACGACTGGGAGGAGTGTCGGAGACAGGTTCACCGATTCAGCGGTAACAGTTACAAAGGGTACACCACTAGGGCCGAAGCCGAATCTAGATACGCCCGCTATCTAGCGGGAGAGGGGAGGGAGCGTTGGAGGAACCGGATGAAAACGAGTTTCATCGTGATGATGCTCATCGTGACGACCGCAACTCTCTTCTATGTGATGGTAGTTTAGATGATCGATATCGACTTGTAATGCGAAGACAAACTCGCTACTCGCGATCTCGAGACTTGTAATATATTGTTCTATCTTTGTTCGGTCTTTTCAATTCGGAGACTAATATGATATGATCGATGAATTGTATTCGGAGACTAATATGATGAATTGTATTCAGAGATTAATCTTCTATTATATTCGATGAATGTGTTGTTGATGTGTGCTGTCTATATTCTGTGCAATTATACATTTTGTAATCTATGCAAAAAAAACAGAAAAATAATATTAAAAAAAACCTAATATTCATACTAATGGCGCATCAGAGAAAAGTGCGCCATTAGTATGCCAAAGCATAGTAATGGCATTAACTGGCAGTGCGCCATTAGTATGCCAAAGCATAGTAATGGCGCATTGACACGCAGTGCGCCATTACTATGCGGATAATACTAATGGCGCATCATACTTAGTGCGCCATTAGTATGCCATAGCACCTGGCCCCTGGGAGGCATACTAATGGCGCACTAAGGTGCACACTAATGGCGCATCCCAGGTGCGCCATTAGTATACCAGATACTAATGGCGCACCAGTGGTGCGCCATTAGTATCAAATACTAATGGCGTTCTAGTAATGGCGCACCACTAATGCGCCATTAATGGCCAAATTAGGTGCGCCATTAATAGGCCTTTTCCTAGTAGTGTGATCAACCTTGTTAATGGATTCCTTTTGATGAACATGGGATAGGTGAATCTAGATGGCACAAACCTTTTGTACCCTCCTTTTACTTTCTGTTAATTAGGTTAATTAAAACAAAAAATAGCATTATCTATTTGTTTCCAGACTTATCCGTGCAATAAAAAAATATCCCGAAAATAGAAGTTCTCCAAATGCCATGAAAATGAAATATGATTTTTTCTAGAATATTTAAGAAAATATGGCACTGAACACACAGCGAGAGGAGCCAGCACGTGGCCTCGAGGGCACCGGGCGCGCCCCCTGCCTCGAGGCCCCCACGTGGCCTTCCTCCAGTTATCATTTCACCCATGCTCTTCTTCTTCCTCCCAAAAAAATCCCCAACCAGCTCAAACCCGAGTTTTAGCTTGTTTTGCTGCCATTTTCGATCTCCTTGCTCAAAGCACCATTCACCAAACTGTTTGGGAGATTGTTCCTTGGTATGTGACTCCTCCATTGGTCCAATTAGTTTTTGTTCTAGTGCTTTATTTGTTGCAAATTTGTGCTGCTGTGGTGACCTTGTTCTTGAGCTTGCATGTCAAATTTTCTTGGTCCCAAGTAGTTCTAATGCATGCTATAGCCTCTAGGCACTTATAGGAGTTGTTGCTATCATTCTTGTTGAGTTTGTTTAACTTTTATTGTGAGTTACTAAAAATTTCAGAAATTTTCAGAAAAGGAAAATGTTAAAAAGAATATTGAGGGGCTCTTCTAGCAAAATCTCAGAGGACAAGAAGAAAGAAAAAAACAAGAAGCCCAAGTATCATCTTCCTCGCATGGCGGAAGTTTGACCGTGCGAATGGCCTTGTAATAATTTCATGACGTCCGCCGGTATTTACGAAGACTTTTATTGGATGGCTAATAATGCAGGCCTCACCGACTTCATCAAGGACCAAAAAGAACATTTTCTCTTACTCACCAATACTTTTACGCAAAGCTTTCATTTTCATTCTAGGAAAACACCACCTACGGTGGAGTTTCGCTTATATGATGTGGTTAAGGAGATATCACTGTTAGACTTTTGTGAAACATGCAAAGTACCCTTTGAAGGTAGAATAGATAAACCACATCATGAAGACGTCAAAGGGTTTATTGATATGATAGCCGTAGGTGAAACTAGACAAGTTTCAGGGGCAAGAATCACCAGTATACACTTCCCTGTTCTGCGCTACTCTGCTTTATTTGCTAGTAGGTGTTTAATTGGTCGCGGGAACAATGGGAATCTCAGTGCCCCTGATATTATCATTTTACGCCATGCTTTGTTTCATGACACAACTTTTAGCTTGGGCGCCGTCGTTGCCAAACGATTGAGTCTGAACCGCTCAAAGGGGCCCGTGTTTGGAGGCATCTTTGCTTCTCCCCTTGCTGAATATTTTAATATACCTATTAGGCATCATGAGAAGGAAGAAAATTTGCTTGCCCCTGTTTATCTAGACCACAAGAGCATGGTAGCTCATGAATTTCTATGCAGCTACTTTATAAATTGAGGTTTGATGAAATATACTGTGAAATTGTTACCTTGCCTGCACCATCTCTGTTTGATCTGTCCACAGGCAAGTACCTCATTACATCAGATGCCTTCTACCAGTACCAAGGCCAGACACAAGCTTCAGAGCCTGAGCCAGAACCACCATTTGACCCTTCTCGTCAATCTGTTTATGGGTGGGATCTGGACGAGCTCGCCAACCAGTGGCATCCAGAGGACACATCTCAGTACACTGGAGGGAGTGGCTTCGATCCGTGGCCATAGACCAACTTAGGCCAAAAGCTTAAGCTTGGGGGAGTACGTGTTTCTCACCAACTTTACACTCATGTTTACACACTTATTCTAGTTGTCGGTGCTCACACTCTTTCACTGTACCATCCATGCTTAGTTTCAAATTCTTTTTCTTAGTCTTTTTCTTGTGTGCTAGAAAAACCTAGAAAAACAAAAAATATTAGTTGTAGATTCTAGCTAGTTTATTTTCTTTGCTTGTAGTAGTAACTAAAAATGAAAACCCAAAAAGATTTCCCGTTCTTCCTTTGCTTGTTGGGAGCTTTCCCGTGTAAATAGTTTCTTTTCTTTTCTTTAGGGGTTAAGAGTAGAAGACCATGATTGAAAATGCTTAGTGGCTCACATATGCTCTGTTGTTGATTTAATCTTGAGCCATATTACCCTGTCTTCTCTCTTGTATTAAATGCTTGCAGATTCCAGCTTAGTGCAATGCACATGCACTATTATTTTCCACATCGTTCGGTCGTGCGAGTGAAAGGCAATAAGGATGATATATGATGAACTAATTGAGATGAGAAAAGCTGGTATGAACTCGACCTCTCTTGTTTTTGTAAATATGATTGCTCGTCATTATTGTTTCAGCTTGTTATGAATGAAACATGTTTGCAATGACAATTAGAGATCATAGCTGCCTATGCCATGCTTAATTAGCTTAGAGTTTATAATGGTCTATCTTGCGTGCCAACATGATATTAAAATGGTTGTGATGTGGTATGATGGGTGGTATCCTCCTCTGAACGATTTAAGTGACTTGACTTGGCACATGTTCACACATGTAGTTGAAACAAATCCACATAGCCTTCACGATATTTATGTTCATGATGATTTATATCCTACTCATGCTTGCATTCATTCTTGATTAATTTTAATGCATGTTCATGACTGTTGTTGCTCTCTAGTTGGTCGCTTCCCAGTCTCTTTCTAGTCTTCGCCTGTACTAAGTGGGAATACTGCTTGTGCATCCACTTCCATAAACCCCAAAGTTATTCCATATGATTCCACCATACCTTCCTTTATGCGGTATTTACCTGCCGTTCCAAGTAAATTTGTATGTGCCAAACTCTAAACCTTCAAATGAAATTCTGTTTTGTATGCTCGAACAGCTCATGTATCAACTAGGGCTGTCTATATCTTCCAATGTAGGTGGGTTATTCTCACAATGAGTGGACTCCGCTCATCATTCATGAGAAAATGGCTGGTAACCGGGATGCCCAGTCCCATGCTCAAAATCATAATAATTAAACAAAACTCCCCCAAGGCTGTTGCTTGTTTGGACGGTAACCCGTGGATTCGGCTGGCCGTGGAGTGTGCTTGTTGGTGGTTGGGGGAGTATAAACTTTACCATTCTATTTGGGAACCGCCTATAATGTGCGTAGCATGGAAGATATCGAGATTCTTGGTTGTTATGTTGACAATGAAAGTATACCGCTTAAAATATTATTCAATCTCTATTTAAAAATCGAGCTCTGGCACCTCTACAAATCCCTGCTTCCCTCTACGAAGGGCCTATCTATTTACTTTTATGCAGAGTCATCATCCTCTTATCAAAAATCACCAGTAGGAGAGCACCTCTGTCATTGCATGTATTACTATTAATTTGCATTGAGTATGATCATGACTGGATCTCTTTTACCATGAATTACAATGTCTAGTCAGTCCTTAATCTTTAAAGGTGCTCTGCATTTATGTTTTGCGGTCTCAGAAAGGGCTAGCAAGATATCATCATGTTATATCATATCATGACTGTTTTGAGAAATGTTGTCATCCGAGGTTTATTATTATTGCTCGCTAGTTGATTATGCTATTGATGTAAGTAGTCTTGAGACCTGAAAGTTATTGTGAATGTGGTTAGTTCATGATCTTGTTGAAAACCTGAATGCCAGCTTACATATTTACAACAACAAGAGCAAACAGAGTTTGTCAAAGTTTTTCTTATCACTTTCTGTTTATCAACTGAATTGCTTGAGGACAAGCAAAGGTTTAAGCTTGGGGGAGTTGATACGTCTCCAACGTATCTACTTTTCCAAACACTTTTGCCCTTGTTTTGGACTCTAACTTGCATGATTTGAATGGAACTAACCCGGACTGACGCTGTTTTCAGAAGAACTGCCATGGTGTTGTTTTTGTGAAGAAATAAAAAGTTCTCGGAATCGCCTAAAAATCAACGAAGAATTATTTCAGAAAATATAAAAATTATGTGCAAGAAGATCCACACCCGGGGGCCCACGGGCTGTCCTCGAGGGTGGGGGCGCGCCCCCTGCCTCGAGGGCACCCCGATGCCCCACCGACGTATCCCCAGGTCCTATATATTCCATTTCATGGAGAGAAAAAAATCAGGGAGAAAGAATCGTCGTGTTTTATGAGATGGAGCCGCCGCCAAGCCCTAATCTCTCTCAGGAGGGCTGATCTGGAGTCTATTCGGGGCTCCGGAGTGTGGAGATCGTCGCCATCATCATCATCAACCTTCCTCGATCACCAATTCCATGATGCTCACCGCCGTGTGTGAGTAATTCCATCGTAGGCTTGCTAGACGGTGATGGGTTGGATGGGATCTATCATGTAATCGAGTTAGTTTTGTTAGGGTTGGATCCCTAGTATCCACTATGTTCGGAGATTGATGTTGCTATGACTTTGCTATGCTTAATGCTTGTCACTAGGGCCAGAGTGCCATGATTTCAGATCTGAACCTATTATGTTTCATGAATATATGTGTGTTCTTGATCCTATCTTGCAAGTCTATAGTCACCTACTATGTGTTATGGTCCGGCAACCCCGAAGTGACAATAATAGGGACCACTCCCGGTGATGACCATAGTCTGAGGAGTTCATGTATTCACTATGTGTTAATGCTTTGGTCTGGTACTCTATTAAAAGGAGGCCTTAATATCCCTTAGTTTCCAATAGGAACCCGCTGCCACGGGAGGGTAGGACAAAAGATGTCATGGAAGTTCTTTTCCATAAGCACGTATGACTATATTCGGAATACATGCCTACATTGCATTGATGAACTGGAGCTAGTTCTGTGTCACCCTAGGTTATAACTTCTACATGATGAATTGCATCTAACGTAATTTCCCATCACCGATCCAATGCCTACGAGCTTTACCTATATTGGTAGTAGCTATTTACTTTTCCGTTGCTATTATCACAAAAACTACAAAAACACTATCTTTACTTTTATTGCTGCTACCACCACTACCATATTACTGTGCTACAAAACTATCTTGCTGCAGATACTAAGTTTCCAGGTGTGGTTGAATTGACAACTCAACTGCTAATACTTAAGAGTATTCTTTGGCTCCCCTTGTGTCGAATCAACGAATTTGGGTTTAATACTTTACCCTCGAAAACTGTTGCGATCCCCTACACTTGTGGGTTATCAGCGCCCTCCCGCCCATCTACGAGACTCCCGTGAAGAACATGCGCGAAGAGCTGCGGGAGCGCCTCAAGAGGGTGAACGACCTCCTCACGGCGGCCAACGCGCTGCAGGACCGCCTTAACCAGCTTGCCAAACCAGCCGGATCCGGCTCCGCCCGCGTCGTTGGAGCCAGTGACGACCAGCACACGACGTCTTCCCACCCCAGTGAGGCGCACTCCGGCCGCACCCAGACCCGGCACAACCCCGCCCCGACGACTGCTGGCGGCCTAGGCGACGAGTCGCCCTCCGAAGCCTAGCGCGGGCTCAACCCTGCTCCCCGGTCGACCCAGCAGCAAACCGCAGTCGACCATGGTACCCGTGGCGCAGTCACCGGCCGGCTGGGCCCACGTGCCATCTACACCGCCGACGCTCGCCACCGCCTCGAACGGCTCGCCCGCTCCTAGGAGTTGGAAGTGCCCGGCACGGTCGGGCCAGCGTGCTTCGGTCCGCACATCCGGAGCGAGCCTTCGCCAACGGGTTCACGCTTCCCCGTGACACACCTAAGTACAATGGCACCATGAAGCCAGAGGACTGGCTCACCGACTATACCACCACCATCGGCATCGCCGGCGGCAACCACCGCCTCGCTGTCCGCTACGCGCTACTTATGCTCCAGGGATCAGCTCGCACGTGGCTGAGTAGTCTGCCGGTGGGTAGCATCAACACGTGGTTTGATTTCGAGGAGGCCTTCATGAGAAACTTCACCAGGACCTACCGGCGACCCGGCCGTCCCAGCCAGCTCGCCATGTGCGTGCAGGGGCCGATGAAAACCGGCCGGGAGTACCTAGCACGCTGGACCAAGCTCCGAAACAGCTGCGAGGGCGTCCACGAGGTCCAGGAAATCCAGAACTTCGTCAACGGGTGCCGGGATGGTACCCTCCTCAAGCACAAGCTGCTACGCTCCGAGCCGACCACCATGTCCGCACTCATAGGGACGGCAGACAAGTACGCAAACTCCAACTCCGCCATGAAGATCCAGGTGGCCCTAGACGAAGCCGGCAAGACAAAGCCGGTTCCCCCTCCGAAGCCGGCTGGCGAAGGAAGCCGGCAGCATCAGCACAACCAGAAGCAGCACTAGTGCAAGGCCGAATAGCAGGTCCAGCGACACGACAACCGGCTCGTGGTGGCCGCCGAGCCGGCCGCGAAGCGCCGGCAGACCGGCAAGACGACATGGCAACCCGCCATGAGCTTCGAGGAAATGCTCGACGCTCCCTGCAAGCACCACATCAGCGCGAGGCCGTCCACGCACATGCTCCAATAGTGCACGATCACCAAACGCATCATGAGGGGCGACGTCCCGCCGCCTCCAGCCCCGGTTCCAGGAGCGGGGCGGCAGCCTCCGCCCCCCCACCACCTCCAGCTGGCGGCGCCGTGCGCAACGATGCCTACCCGGACCCGAACGCGGCTTACGTTGTCTTCACCAGCCTCAGCGATGACAAGCGCAGTGAGCGCCTCATCCGGCAGGAGGTAAACACTGTCGCCCCGGCCAGACCGGAATACATGCACTGGTGAGAGCGCCCGATCACATATATGCGAGAGGATCACCCGGCCGTCATGCCGAATCCAGGTGGATACACCGTTGTCCTCAACCCCACCATCGTCGCGCCTCGGCGCACATGCAAATTCTCCCGAGTCCTCATCGATGGCGGCAGCAGCATCAACATCCTCTACCGGGACACCATGACCAAGCTCGGCATCGAGGCCAAGGACCTGGAGCCAACCAGGACCATCTTCCACGGCATCATGCCTGGCCACTCCTTCTCTCCAACCGGACGGATCCGGCTCGACGTCCTATTCTTTGACAGTAACGATTTTCGACGTGAGCCGATCTGGTTCGAGGTGGTGGACCTGTCCAGCGCATACCACGCGCTGCTCGACCGACCCGCGCTCGCCAAGTTCATGGCGGTCCCTCACTACGCCTACCTGAAGATGAAGCTGCCGGGTCCAAAGGGCCTCCATCACCGGCGACTACCGCAAGTCTCTGGAGTGTGCCCAAGACGGATCCAAGCTGGCCGAGTTGCTGGTCATTGCCGAGGAGCGGTGCCAGCTCGACCGGATCGTTGCCCTCGCCGGCAAGGCAGTGCCTGCGCCAGTCCCAGCCGAGGAGCCGGCCAACGAAGCCTCGTTCAAACCCTCCAAGGAAACCAAGAAGGTGAAGCTAAACCCAGAAGACCCCAGCTGCAGCAAGTACGTCGTCGTGGGCACTCGCCTCGGCGACAAATAGGAAGGCGAGCTCATCGACCTCCTCTGTGATAATCGGTATATCTTTGCATGGTCCCCAAAGGACATGCTGGGCATCCTGAGGAAGTACGCCGAGCACAAACTTCACATTCGCAAGGACGCCAAGCCTGTCAACCAACCCCTATGACGTTTATCCGAAGAGAAGAGAAGGAACATCCGTGAAGAAATCGCCAAGCTTTTGGCGGACGGCTTCACCATGGAAGTGTTTCACCCCGAGTGGCTGGCCAACATAGTTCTCGTCCTGAAGAAAAACAACACCTGGCACATGTGTATCGACTACACTAGCCTGAACAAATCCCGCCCCAAGGATCCGGTCACTCTCACGAGGATCGACCAAGTCATCAAATCCACCGCCGGGTGCGAGCTCATGTCCTTCCTGGACGCTTACTCCGGCTACCATCAGATCAGGCTGGACCCGGCCGTCGCCCTGAAGACGTTCTTCATCATGCCCTTTGGGGCGTATTGCTACATCACCATGTCTTTCGGCCTGAAAAACGCCGGAGCCACATTCCAGCGGTGCATGCCGAAATGCTTGGTGTCGCAGCTCGGCCGCAATATGCACGTCTACGTGGACGACATCGTGGTGAAGACCAAGCAGCACCTCACGCTCCTTGACGATCTGAAAGAAATCTTCGCCAACCTGCGCAAATACAAGGTCAAGCTCAACCCAAAGAAATGCGTTTTGGCGTCCCAGCCGGAAAGCTACTCGGTTTCCTCTTCTCGGAGCACGACATTGAGGCAAACCCGGAGAAAATCAAGGCCATCGAGCACATGCGCAAGCCGGCTCGGCTACGCGATGTCCAGAAGTTCACTGGCTGCTTTGCCTCGGTCAGCCAGTTCCTCAGCCGGCTGGGCGAGAACGTCTTGGCCCTATACCAGCTGATGAAGAAGACAACGTCGTTCGAATGGAACGACCAATTGGACGAAGCTTTTCGGGACCTCAAGCGCATGCTCTCCACCGCACCCGTCCTGACCGCCCCAACCGAGAAGGAGCCGCTATTGCTCTACATAGCCGCAACCTCACGCTCGGTCAGCATGGTGCTGGTGGTCAAGCGAGCAGAGAAGGGCAAGATCCAAGCCGTCCAGCGTCTCGTCTACTACCTGAGCGAGGTGCTCTCCACCTCCAAGCTGAACTACCCGCACTACCAGAAGATGTGCTACGGCATGTACTTCACCGCCAAGAAGCTGAACAAATACTTCCAAGAGCACGAGATCACCACGATCAGCACGCCCCCCCTAGGCGAGATCATCGGGTGCTGAGACGCCTCTGGTCAGGTCGCAAAGTGGGCGCTCGAGCTAGCCAGCCACACCATCCTCTACAAGCCGCGTACCACGATCAAGTCCCAAGCTCTGGCCGACTTCCTCGTTGACTTGACAGAGACCCAGTACTTGCCGCGGCCTCCAGATTCGACGCACCTGCGCAAGCCATCCGTCAAGCCGTCTCCGGACTTAGAGTCCATCCACGTTCCGGACGACCCGGGGAATGCTGAGTCCGGCCCAGGGACTGCCTAGTCCTGACCGAGGACTGCTCAGTCCGGCCCGGGGACTGCTAAGTCCGACTAGGGGACTTCTCAACCCAACCCATCGACTGCCGAGTCCGGCCCGAGGACTGCTCAGTCCGGCCCGGGGACTGCTCAGTCCGGCCCGAGGACTGCTCAACCCAACCCAGGGACTGACGAGTCCGGCCCGAGCACTGCCAACCTCGGCCCGGTGACTACAACCCTCAGTCCGGCCGCTCCCGCACCCAACCCCGGGGCTGCCGAACCCGGCTCGGACGCCGCCGCCCCTGAACCAATCATAATGGCCGTTCTCGCCGTGGTGATGGCGCCATCTTGGGCCCTGCCCATCTCAGAGTTCCTGGAGAGCGGGATCCTCCCCATCAACGAGACCGAAGCTCGGCAAGTGCAGCGCCGAGCGTCCGCCTACAACATCATCAACAACGAGCTCGTCAAGCACAGTCCCACTGGCGTGTTTCAACGTTGCGTCGAACAAGACAAGGGCGTGGACATCCTCCTCGACATACACCAGGGCGAGTGCGGGCATCACGCCGCATCACAATCCCTGGTGGCCAAGGCTTTCCGCCATGGTTTCTACTGGCCCACGGCCCTCCAAGACATGGAGTCGCTCGTCCTCAAGTGCGAGGGATGCCATCACTTCAGCAAATGCACCCACCAACCAACGTTGGCGCTCCGGACCATACCGACCGCCTGGCCTTTCGCGGTCTGGGGGCTCGACATGGTGGGACCTTTCAAAACATCCCGAGGCAGCATGACGCATCTGCTGGTAGTAATCGACAAATTCACCAAGTGGATCGAGGCAAGGCCTATCAAGAAGCTGGATGGGCCAACAGTCATCCGATTCATCAAGGACATAGCGGTACGCTACGGCATGCCCAACAGCATCATCACGGACAATGGCACCAACTTCGCCAAGGGCGCGCTTGCGCAATACTGCTCCATCTCCGACATCCGCCTTGACCTGGCGTCCATTGCGCACCCACAGTCCAACGGCCAGGTCGAGCGGGCAAACGGCCTCATCCTATCTGGCATCAAGCCGCGGCTCGTCGAGCCACTCATCCGCTCACCCGGCACCTGGCTCGACGAGCTGCCGGCCGTCCTCTGGAGCCTCCGAACAACACCAAACCGGTCGACCGGGTTTACCCTGTTCTTCCTCGTCTACAAAGCAGAAGCCGTCATCCCGACCGACGTCAAGTTCGACTCACCGCATGTCACGATGTACACCGAGGCCGAAGCCAAAGAAGCCCGTGAGGAAGGCGTCGACCTACTCGAAGAGGCGCATCTCCTAGCGCTTAGCCGCTCAGCCATCTAGCAGCATGGCCTCAGGCACTACCACAACAAGAAGATCAAGCCCCTCGCTTTCCGCGAGGGAGACCTCGTCCTCCGACTCGTCCAACAGCAAGCCGGCCAGCACAAGTTGTCCACCCCATGGGAGGGCCCCTTCATCATCAGCAAGGCTTTCTGTGACCGCAACGCCTACTACCTCATGGACGCCCGCAAGTCAAACAAGCGCAAGAGGGACATTGCCGGAGAAGAAACAACTCGGCCCTGGAACGTGGAACTCATCCGTCCATTTTATAGTTAGCCGTGTATGTGTATGTATCGCTGGCTTTTGTGCTCAATTAAAAACTATGGGGTCCCCGTACGATGCTCGAGGCCGCCCTTTCCGACCAAGTTATTTGTGTCTCTAGCATTTTATGCTTTACCTATCTCTTCGTCCAAACCCGACCACCGGTTTGACTCGTTCGACCCAGGGACTCGGGGGCTGGCCGTCACGATCACTACCCGTCGCCTGGCTTAGCATTTTCTGGCGTGATGGGGTTGCCGCGGTCTCCCGCTCCGCCTTAAGCCACAGATCCGGCTTTGGCTGTTTGTCGGTGAGCGCGCAAAGGCTAGAGCACCAGCGCGCCACGAGAACTAAGCCAAGGCCCACCGGGTCACCCGACCCGGCCACGCCACGAACAGTTAAGTCATAACACGATCGGCTGCTCGTCATCCGGCCACGCCGGATCACCGCCAGCGGGCGTAGTGGGTGTTTCTCTCATGCTCAACATTTCGAGCGCCTAACTACTGCGCACCTTCTCTCAAAGGCCAAACCACTTGTCATGGACCGGAGCCTCGGCCGTCAGACTCGCGGGAGGGAGGCCCGAGGGGGCAGAAGCATAGGAAAATGGCTCGACAAACAAAAAGCAAAAGCGCATACATCCACGAGCATCGAAACACAACGCCGGATCAATCGATCTGGCCACACCACTTGTAAACCTCACAACACGACCGGCTGCTCGTCATCCGTCCACACCGGATCGCCGCCAGCCGGCCCAGTGGGTGTTTCGCTCACGCTCAACGTTTCGAACGCCTAACTACTGCGCGCCTTCCCCCAAAGGCCAAACCCCCTGTCACGGACGGGAGCCTCGGCCGTCAGACTCGCGGGGGGGGGGGGGGCAAGCCCGAGGGGGGAAATGCAAAAGAACGGCTCGACAAACAAATAGCAAGAGCGCAAACATTCAGGACATTCATGCAAACGTTTAATTCGTAAAGGCCCAAGGCCAGAATTCATGACAGCCAATGCACCTAGTGGGTGGGGTGGACCTGCTACCTAATAGAGTTATCTACAAAGATTTAAAAAGAGGGGCTTCAAGCATTCGCCTCCGCGCTCGCCGGGCCCGCCGAGGTGCCGGTGTCTTCATCGTCGACGCCCGTGTCGCAGTACACACCCGTCTCCTCGGAGTTGTCGTCCAGATCGTCCAAGAGCAAGCTGAACTCGTCAGCCGGCACGACTATGCCATCTTCCGTCCGCTCCGGCCAGAACTCGTCGTGGTAGGAGAACCCAGCGATGTAGCTGGCTCGGGCAACAATCTTGCGGGCATGTGCCTGCAGTTGGCTCTCCGAGCCGGCTCGCTGGCCCATCAGCGCCTTGAGCGACAAGTCCGGATGCCAAGACATCGCGAACCTGAGCGCCATCTCAGCACCAGCACGGGCGGCGGAAAGGCGTCAGTCATGGAGCCGATCCGGCCCCGCCTCAAGCCACCGCGCAAGCCGCGAGAAGTTGGTCGGTGGACCGGAGCCCGGGAAAAGGGACGCCGTCATCGCCGTGCTGACCTCGGAAAGCCGCGCCATCTGCACGCCCAAGGCTTGCACACGAGCCTCGACAGCGGTCATGAGCTTCGGGAAGGTCCAGGCGACATTTGGATCAGTCCCGGAGCCGACCACACCCTCTAGATCACGCTGGAAGCGGACCGCCTCCTCCGCCAGCTCCTGCGTCTCCGAGAAGACCCCTATCAAAGAAGAGAATCAGAAGAAAGTCGCAATAAAAAGAGAAACCGAAACCTCAGCCCGGCAAAAGACTCAAGACATGCACTTACTGGAGAAGGATTCTTCCAGGTGTCACGCCACAAGCAACTTATTTTAGTATTGCTATTCTGAAAGACATGATTGCTTGTTGATATGCTTGAGTATTTAAATCTCATGTCAAAAATAGACTATTGCTTTGAACCATATAAAAGTCCAAATGTCCATGCTATAAAGAAAAGGATATGATATGACATCTTAGGCAGCATTCCACATCAAAAATTCTGTATTTATCATTTACCTACTCGAGGACGAGCAGGAATTAAGCTCGGGGATGCTGATACGTCTCCAACGTATCTATAATTTTTTATTGTTCCATGGTGTTATATTATCATTCTTGGATGTTTTACAATCATTTTATAGTCATTTATATCTTTTTTGGTACTAACCCATTGACATAGTGACAAGTGCTAGTTGCTATTTTCGGCATGTTTTTAACATCGCAAGAAATCAATACCAAACAGAGTCCAAAAGCAGTGAAACTTTTTGTGGATTTTTTTGGACCAGAAGACATCTAGTGGGCCGGAGAAGCACCTGGGAGGTGCTCCGAGGGGAGCACAACCCACCAGGGGGCGCCAGGAGGCCCAGGCGCGCCCTGGTGGGTTGTGCCCACCTCGGGTGTCCCCCGGGCCGCCTCTTTGCTCTATAAATACCCCAATATTCCAGAAACTCTAGGGGAGTCAACGAAAATCAATTCCATCTATCGTAGAGTCCAGAACCACCAGATCCAATCTAGACACCATCACAGATGGGTTCACCACTTCCATTGGTTCCTCTCTGATGATGCGTGAGTAGTCCTTGGTAGACCCATGGGTCCATAGTTAGTAGCTAGATGGCTTCATCTCTATCCCTTTTAATTATCAATACAGTTGTCTCTTGGGGATGCATATGATGTAACTCTCTTGCGGTGTGTTTGTTGGGATCCGATGAACTTTGAGTTTATGATCAGATTTATCTCTTTATATCCATGGAAGCTATTTGAGTCTTCTTTGATCTCTTATATGCATGTGTCGGTGTACAAAAAGAGGGGTACACCTTTTGTACCCCTATGACTGTGCACGGGCAGTCGAGCCGCGGGCACCACCACACCAAGTATGGCAAGGGAGGTGAGCCGGGGTAAGATCAAAGCTTGATGGAGACTGGAACAACACCAAGAACAAGACCACAAAGAGCAAAGGGACGAAGCGGCTCTCCTCGGCATGATCCTTGCCGGGGCCAGCTCAGGCAACCCCGGCAAGACCCTTGCCGCGACAGCTCGCCCCACGCCTACGGAGCGGATCACCCTTGAGTCCTCTGCCCCCATGGGGCGAGGATTCGGGAGATATCCCCGTGGTGGCATGCAGATCTTTGTGAAGACATCCAAGATCAGATACAAGTTAAGAAGACGACGACCCTTGGCAGGATCCCAGCAAAGGAGAACTACAAGGCCCCCGGCAAGCACCTTGCCGGGGATGACAGCAGGCGCCACGGAGGACCCTTGCCGTAGCCCCAGCAAGGCCCTTGCCGAGGACACCCGCAGGGCCACCATCAGGCCCGCACCAACCGGGTTCCACCGACCCATGCAGCTGCCGACCCGACCATCTGGACAGGCTCCTGCGTGGCAACCCACAGATCTTCGTGGAGACCCGCCATTGCGCCACCTCAGCTGCCTGTCTGCCTACATGGCACCTCAGGCACTGCTAGCCAGGGCCCGTGTCAACACAAGGAGGGGCGGTGACGGACAAGACAAACGTCTCCCCTCATCCCCGATAAAGCAAGGACACCTAAGTTAAGCGCATTAAATGCGCCTTGTCATGTAATGCGAGGGATAACGTCGCATCACTGTACCCTTTCCACCTCCTATGTGCCACTGTGGCGACCCCTTTTTTCTATAAAAGGAGGCCCGAGGCGACCAGTAGGAGGATTCGGCTTTTTAGAACTTCTCACGACTCTTTTGGAGCTCCTCACTAGCTGAAGAACACAAACATATAATCCACCAAAGCAGGAGTAGGGTTTTACGCATGTTTGCGGCTCGAACCTGGGTAAAGGAACTGTGTCCTGACTATCAGATCCGCTCTTCTCTCAACCCCGCGCCCCGCAACCGTAGTAGGGATTCTTGTCATCCCATAGGTGTCGATCCAAATACACCGACATCTTTGGCGCGCCAGGTAGGGGGTACGCAGTTGTGAGAATCAGCTTTGGCAGTCAGTTCAACGCCTCTTCATCGTCATGGCGCCCAAGAAGAAGACGACGGTGGCGGTTGGCCAATCGGAAGCCGGACAGCCCGTCCCGACGCGGGCGACCAGCGGACCGGTCGCGGAAAGAACCCGGGGCGCTGCTCGTGAACACCAACGCCATCCCGGCAACCGGAGTTTGGGAGGTGGCGATGTTTGTGCGCCTGGTAACGGGCCACACACCGCCAGTTACAAAGATGGAGCCCGGCTCTCCACGGGTGGCGCGGGGCCTTCCAAGGTCACGGCCGCATCACCCGAAGGCGACACAAGGGCCTCTAGAACTCCCACGCTGGTGCCAACAACGCGCTCTTCTCAAGCAGCGCGGGACGAACGGCGTCGTCACCCCGAAGATCCCGGACGTTGCCATGGGAAGGGCCCCGAGCGCCACTCCAGGGACGTAGAAGACATGCCCGCCCGCCGAATCGCTGGTGGAGACGATAGGCGGCCGCGAGATTGTGATGGAGCTCCCCCTGACATGGTCAGGGGTCGAAGCGCGTCACGGTCCGTGCATGTTTCGCTACCGTTGACACCAGCCGAAGCTTTGGCACGCGCGCTGTTGCTCCTCTACTTTCCTCCCGTTACGGGGAAACTCGACGAATGGAGAGCCACCATCCGAAGCCTTGTCGTAGTCGCCAACAAGGATGATCTAAACCGAGCGGAGCTCCCAGGTCGATGCTCCAATGGAGTCCCACGCACCGACGGCGGGAGAGCCAACAGCGCCGTGGCTACGATGCATTCGCCTCCTCCTCGCCCGGTGCCGCTAGCGTCGACTCGTCGAGATGTCGCGGGCGACGCCATCTCCATAGCGTCGTCCGACCCACGGACCCGCGGCGACCAGCGTCAAGTTCTTCAGGAGCGAGCTCATGAAGACGCTCGAACCACCATCGAGCGCCGGCGCGGAACGCGCCACCAGTCAGACAGGCGAGCAGGGCCTGCTGCAGACCGCCCGGCACCGGAGAGCCCTGGGGGTCTACCTTACGAGGTAGGCTGTCCAGCTTTCACCCGTGAGCTGCGGCAGTTCCAGTGGCCCTCTCACCGCACATTCAAACCTGACGTTGGCGAGAAGTACACCGGCAAGACCCACCCGTCGGAGTTCCTCAGCATCTACACCATCGCGATGCAAGCTGCCGGGGCCCGCGACGATAAGGTGCTTGCGAATTACTTTCTATTGGCTCTTAAACCTAATGCCATGTCGTGGTTGATGCACGTGCCAGTAGACTCTATTTCTTCCTGGTCCTACTTGTGCCATGAGTTTGTTGGCGCCTTTACCGGAGGCCACCAAGCCCATGGCCAAGCAAGTGACCTGCATGTCATACCCCAGAAGGAAGGCGAGAGTCTGCGCAAGTACATACAGAGATTCAGCCGGGTACAATACAATATCCCCGATGTTCACCCTGCCGCCATCATCAGCGCGTTCCACCAGAACGTGCGCAACCGCAAGATGCGCGAGGAACTGGCGATGACCAAGGTGAAGGATGTGGCGGAACTCTACATTCTTGCCGACAGATGTGCCCGACCTGAAGAGGGAAGGAAGTACCCCGGCGAAGGCGCCGGTGCAGAAACCGACTCTTCGGACGACGATACTACCACCCCAGCGAAGAAGGGCCGGAACCATAACAGGAAGCGCAAGGGGAAGGCCGTGCTTGCCGTCGAGGGATCTGATGACATCGGCTTCGCCAAGAAAACCAAGGCGGGTGACCTTGGCTAGGAAATTGTCGGGTGTGTCGCCTGCCGGGCCTTGGCGGCTGCCGAGAAGCCAGGAAACTCTGGCAAGCGGTACTGTAAGTTCCATCGCACCAAAGGCCATGATCTCCAGGACTACCACCAGGTTGAGCTCCTTGCTGAGAAGCAAAGGGCTGAATACGAGAGGCGGGACAAGGAGAAGGGCCAAGACGGCACTGAGGGCACAACAAGAAGCGTGACGACCAAGCAGGCCGTCGCGGCAAGGAGAAACAGCATGAAAGGCCCGCCCAGGGCCACGACAGAAGACTTGAAGACGACGATCACGAAGAGGATGACGAGTCCGACGGACAAAAGTTTCAGAAGGCTACGGACGCCATGTGCATCGATGGTGGCGCCTCGGTGCATGCTTCTCACCGCCAGCTTAAACAGTGGGCGTGTGAGATTATTGCAGCAGAGCCATCGTCCGGTGCCCAAAAGCCGTTGAAATGGTCCAACACACCTATCATCTTTGACGCCGAGGATCACCCTGATCGCATTACTGCGGTCGGGTGTTTGCCATTGTTGGTTTCACCGACATTACGCAACCTCAAGGTGACGAAGATGCTAGTCGATGACGGGGCCGGTCTGAACCTACTTTCGCCCACCATGATCGAGAAGCTGCAAGTTCCTGATGGAGACCTTGAAGAGATGGGCACGTTTCAGGGGGTCAGCCCAGGGAGAAGCCAACCGAAGGGGAAAGTCACGCTGCCCGTGACTTTTGGAAGTGATCTGAACTACAGGACAGAGAGGATTGTGTTCGATGTTGCCAAGATCCCCTGCCTTACAATGGGATCCTTGGCCGCCCAGCACTAGCCAAGTTCATGGCAGCATCACACTATGCCTACAACACCCTGAAGATGCTAGGGCCCGTGACGATCATCACCATCCCCTCTGATAAGAAAGATGCGCTGATTTGCGCTGACCAATGTTACCAGCAAGCAGTTGCAGCGACTGCCGCTACGAGGGCACTTGCTCCTGCCACTGGAGCCCCGGGAGGTAAGAAGAAGAAGACCGGCGAGACCTCGGGCACCCACTCCGGCAAGCGCACCTCTTCGGAGTGTTGTGCTCCTGTCGAGGACGTGCCAGAGAGCTCCACCGGAAAGAAGAAGACCGGTGAGACCTCAGACACCCACTCCGGCAAGCGCACCTCTTTGGAGTGTCGCGCTCCCGTCGAGGACGTGCCAGAGGGCTCCACCGGCAAAAACAAGAGATCCAGGGCCACACCGCCGGGAACCAAGAAGGTTTCTGTCAAGGAGGACGGCATGCGAGGGGCTTTTACCATAAGCTCCGCCCTTGACAACAAATAGGAAGACGCGCTCGTCACCTTCCTGCGGGCGAATGTCGATGTGTTTGCCTGGCAAGCATCCGACATCCCCGGCGTTCCCAGGGAGGTGATTGAGCACCACCTTGCTGTCTGTCCTCATGCACGGCCCATCAAGCAGAGGGTCAGGAAGCAAGCTTTGGAACGGCAAGAGTTCATCACCGAGGATATCCGGAAACTGGAAGCTGCGGGTTTGGTAAGAGGAGTGCTCCACCCAACGTGGTTGGCCAATCCGGTGGTAGTGCGCAAGGCAAATGGGAAGTGGAGGCTGTGTATTGATTACACAGATATCAATAAAGCTTGTCCCAAGGACCCCTTCCCATTGCTGCACATAGACCAGATTGTTGCCTCCACGGTAGGGTGTGACCTGCTGTCATTCCTTGATGCCTACTCCGGCTACCACCAGATCTTCATGGCAAGAGAAGACGAAGAGAAGACAGCATTCATCACCCCATGTGGTACGTACTGTTTCGTACGAATGCCTTTCGGGTTGAAGAGTGCTGGCTCGACATTTGCAAGGGCAGTCCAGATTCGTTTTGAACCCCAGCTCCATAGAAATATGGAGGCTTATATGGATGATATAGTGGTCAAAACCAAGAACAAGGCAACCATTGTACCAGATTTACAAGAAACATTTGTAAACCTGCGCAAGATCAACCTCAAGATGAACCCTGAGAAGTGCGTCTTCGGCGTCCCGTCTGGCAAGCTTCTCGGGTTCTTTGTGTCACAGCGTGGGATAGAAGCCAATCCGGGCAAGATCAAAGCTATAGAGCAGATTGAAGCACCCAAACGGGTCAAGGATGTGCGTCGGCTTGCTGGCTACGTTGCCGCCATGAGCAGATTCATTTCCAAGTCTACCGAGCGCGCCCTCCCCTTTTTCAAGATTTTGAAAAAGGCAGGCCCAATGGAGTGGACGCCAGAAGCCTCAGCTGCATTACAAGATCTGAAGAGGTATCTTTCCTCCACGCCAGTACTAGTTGCGCCTAGACCACAAGAACCGTTGCTGCTATACTTAGCGGCAACAAACCAGGTGGTCAGCGCTGCACTAGTGGCGCAGAGAGAAATCGATGATGAGGTGATATCAGCAACAGAGCCCGATGCCACTGGTGCAGAGGCGACACAGCCGGTTGGAGTGCAGCCGAAGAAGAAAATGATGCAGCACCCGGTCTACTTTGTTAGCTCCCTCTTGCAGGGGGCTAGATCAAGATACTCCGGTGTGCAGAAATTGCTCTTCGGCCTTCTTATGGCCTCGAGGAAGCTGCGTCACTACTTCCAGGCGCACGAGATCACTATCGTCACTCGCCTCCCTCTGCAACGGATATTGCACAATCCAGACGCGACGGGAAGGATTGTAGAGTGGGCACTAGAGCTGTCCAGCTTTGGCCTCAAGTTTGAAAGTACCTCGACAATTCAGAGCCGAGTCCTGGCAGAGTTCGTCATAGAATGGACCGCAACACCTGATGAAGAAGTCGAGGAAACTGCTCTCCCCAGCAAAGAGGCGAGTTGCAACTGGATCATGTACTTTGACGGGGCTTTCTCCTTACAGGGCGCCGGGGCTGGCGTACTGCTGGTCGCGCCCACTAGAGAGCACCTCAAGTACGTGGTCCAGATGCACTTCCCTAGGGAGGTATCAACGAACAACACTGCTGAGTATGAGGGGCTGCTTGCTGGTCTTAGGATCGCGGCAGACCTCGGAATCAAGAAGCTCATTGTCAGGGGCGACTCGCAGCTTGTCATCAAACAAGTCAACAAGGATTACCAAAGCCCGTTGATGAAGGCCTACGTCGATGAAGTGAGAAAGTTGGAAGAGCGCTTTGACGGTATACAGGCGGAGCACGTTCCCGAGTGGAGAACGACATCGCCAATTACCTGTCAAAGCGCGCTGCCCTCAAGCTACCTGTGGAACCAGGTACCTTTGTGCTTCAGCTTTCTCAGCCATCCGTTGATCCATCAACAGAGCAGAACAAGAGGAGGAAATCAGGGCCCGGCAAGTACTTTCCCACCGAGCTCCCCCGAGCCGTCGGCAAGGATGTTGCCGGAGACACTGAGCCCGCCACCGGAGGGCTAACTCCGGCGGAGCGTCAAGCTTTTGCCGTCGAGATGGCCGCTCCCTTGGCGGAGGAAATGCCTTTGGTCCTCACCGTCGAGCCCCAGGCTCCAGCGTGGGCGCAGCATACCGTCCGATTCCTTCAGACTGGGAACTTCCTGAGGAGCAGGAAGAAGCGGAGAAAGTAGGTTGTCGGTCTGCCATGTACCAGTTCGTCGATGACGTCCTGTACAACAGGAGACCAAACGGCGTGAAATTGAAGTGCATCCCTCGAGAGGAAGGACTGGAGCTGTTGGCAGAGATACATGGAGGCATATGTGGATCCCACATAGGGTCGAGAGCCCTTGCCGGCAAGGCATTCCGGCAAGGCTTCTTCTGGCCCACTGCCCTCTAGGATGCGACGGCACTGGTTAGCAGGTGTGAAGCGTGCCAGTTCCATTCAAAGAAACTTCATCAACCAGCTCAAGCCCTTAAAACCATTTCTCTCTCCTGGCCCTTCTCGGTCTGGGGGGTCAACATAGTGGGCCCTTTCCCCCACATCGTCGGGGGCTTTGAGTACTTGTACATTGCAATCGACAAGTTCACAATGTGGCCAGAGGTGGAGGCAGTAAGGAAGGTCACAACTCAGTCAGCCGTCAAGTTCTTCAAGTGACTAGTGTGCCGTTTTGGTGTACCCAACATGATCATCACCGACAACGGCACACAGTTTACAAGCCGCACCTTCATGCAATATACCCAAGACCTCGGCAGCAAGGTCTGTTTCGCTTCCGTTGCTCACCCCCGAAGCAATGGTCAAGCTGAGAGGGCAAATGCTGAAGTGCTGCGAGGATTAAGGACAAAGACCTTTGACAGGCTGCCCAAGAGCGGGAGGCGCTGGATTGATGAATTGCCGGCGGTTCTTTGGTCGATCAGAACGATGCCAAATCGAGCCACCAGCCAGACGCCCTTTGCCCCGATATACGGGGCAGAAGCAGTTCTCCCCACAGAACTCATATACGGGTCACCTCGAGTGCTCGCTTATGATGCGCTTGAGCAAGGGCAACTGCGACGAGACGACGCAATGCTCCTTGAGGAAGATCGTCTTCGGGCGGCTGTGAGAGCAGCACGCTACCAGCAAGCCTTGTGCCGCTACCATAGCCGCAAGGTCCGTGCCCGAAGCTTTGAGGAAGGCGACCTTGTTCTCCGGCGCGTTTAATCAGCCAGCAATACGAACAAGTTGACGCCGAAGTGGGAAGGCCCTTATCGGGTAATACGAGTCACCAGGCCTGGCGCTGTCCGCCTGGAGACCGAGGATGCCATTCTGGTGAGTAATTCCTGGAACATCGAGCATCTTCGTAAGTTTTACCCATAAGGCGCGGCTTGCCGGGCCCCCCGGCAAGCCACCCTTTTGTACAAGCTTTGCCGACAAGGCATGTAACCCTTTGTACAAAGCCAGGCACAGACCCTGAGCATAAATAAATGAAGCGCTGGCGCCCTAAGTTATAGCATGCATGCTGAGTCGAGTCTCGTCCTTGGTTAGGGTTGATAGTGCTTAGCGGCGGCTAACCCCTAGCTTAGAGGTCGAGTCTTTGTCTTTCCTCTGTATTCTTTGGTTCACAGGACGCACAGACATACTTGCCAAAGCCACTTGGGGCAAGGAAAGAAGAACAGACCAGAGCCTAGGCCCCGGCGAGCCAGTGTTGCCGGAGCGCGCAAGGGCAAGAATTCGCCCACGGCAGACCAGGGTTGCCGGGGGCTGCAGCTTCAGATAAGTTCTTTATACCCTATCATGCATTCCATTATGGACTCAGGTATGTGAAACCTCGTTCTTTTCCTTAAGCTACCATGCTCCCATAACTCCAGGCCCTAGGGCTCGTTCCTGGGACTAAGTTTGGTCGTAGTCGCGGTGGCAGAAGGATGAAACGAGGAGCCCGAGCCCACTTCATCCCTGCCTCCGCCAAAGGCGTGAGAAAGGTCGAGTGAAGTAGGGAAACGGCAGGGCCTGTTGCCGGGCGAAAAAATGTTTATCTTAAAGATATCAGGGATTTATTCCCGGTTGTGGGTTTTTACGTACGAACAAATGACCCGGCAAACATTCCTTTTTCATTAAAAACATTCCATTCAGGTACAGTCCATAGGGAATGAAAAACATGAATAAGGAGATTACAAGTTTTAAACTTAACAGATGCCCGAAGGCTTACAGACTAAAAAGAGATAAGATGCCCGTAATGCCTTTCTTGTCCCTCTCCTCAGGAGGCAGGTCAAGGAGGCGAGAAGGGCAAAAGGGGCACCTAGGCGAGCTACGGGTGGCAGAAGACACCGAGAAGGCATCTCGGCGGCCTCCCAAGGGCTGGACGGTGATGACGGCGCCGAAGGCAAAGCTCGAAGACGAGGCGGCAGGACGTCAGTACGCGTCGAGGGCGTCGGTGCCCGCATACTCCGACATGACGACCTTGTCGACCACCTTCTTCCTCTTCCTCTTCCGCAACCTCCCTACGCCAGCCGCCAAGGAGACGGCCCCGAGAAGTTCAAGGAGCCGGCGACGCGGATGATGGGGTCGCCGGTGCCTCCACGAGCGGCGCCCGACACCTAGTCGGACCCGTCATCCTGCCGTCCACCGCCCTCGTCGTCGCTGTCGCTGTCGTCCTCATCACCCTCGTCGTCGCTGTCGCTGTCCTCCTCATCACCCTCGTTCGAGGAGGAGTCTTCGTCATCGGAGGAGCTCTCCACGCAGCACCTCGCGCGAGTCCCGAGGTGCCCGAAGACCTTGACGGAGAGGTGGCCATCCTCCATCAACTTGGAGTGGAGGGTGAGCCCATCCGTCAGGCTGTGGATGCGAGCGAACCTCTTCCATCCTTGGAGAAGATACATCACATGAGGGGCAGGGAAGTCGACGCGGGTCCGCGTGCTACTGATCCCGCAGCCCCTCATGTGCAGCCGCAGCGACTCCGGCGGATCCACCTCCATCTCCCGCGCAACTGGAGTCCGGAGACGAAGACGACAGTGCGGCTCCCCCCGCATCCTAATGAAGAACTCACAAGGGTCATCTCCAATATGAACTTCCATTGGAGGAGGATCTGCTGGCGGGGGCGAGGCCGGCGGGCCGCCCCGTCCTCCTCTTCCCCGAGCAACCCGGCCTCGCCCACGGCCCCGCCACCTCCCTCTCCCCCTCGTGGCTGGTTCGGCCACTGCAGGTGCAGGAGAAGGGGGGACGCGTTGTCGAGTAGCGACCCTCGCCGCCACCGTTGAGGAGCCGGGATTTTCTCTCTTCATGGCGGACAGAAGAGAGGAGCAGAAGCTGAAGGAGGAAGAAGATGGAGGAGTGCGGGGCACCGTCCCTTCCCTCTGCCCTTTATAAAGGGGCGGGGCTGGAGCTCGACCGCCCCGCTCGGCCAATCAAGACGCAGAAGACGAGGGGGGCCGGGACCGACCCGCCGCCCCAACCAGCGACGGCTCGGTTTCCCGCCCCCACCGCTCGCCACCTCGAACGCATGGGAGGCACATGGCAAACGTGCAGGACCGAAGGGACGGGTGAGGCGACCTCTCCCTACCCCGTGATCGTGGGGGGTGGATGCCTAGACGACCGCGCCTCGGCCCCATCCAGTAAGTGGGCCGCGCCTCCACGCCCCCCCCCCCCCGTTTACGGGGAAGACGCGGGCCGCCTCCTTTCGCATTTACTGCAACGTGACGCATGCCTGCGGAAACCGCCCCACGCATGCCGCCCACGTCACGCACGCCCCTCCACCCCGAGCCACGCGCGCAGGTCGTGGGAGGCGCAGCGCGTGGAAAATTTTACCACGGTGAAAACCGCCCCGCCTGCCCGCGCACCGTTCTGGGCCTGGCCCAACAACGTGTCGCGCTTATGTGAGGCCCAGGCCCCGGGGCTCCTGTCGGTGTACAAAAAGAGGGGTACACTTTTTTACCCCTATGACTGTGCACGGGCAGTCTGAGCCGCGGGCACCACCACACCAAGCATGGCAAGGGAGGTGAGCCGGGGTAAGATCAAAGCTTGATGGAGACTGGAACAACGCCAAGAACAAGACAACAAAGAGCAAACTGACGAAGCGGCTCTCCCCGGCAAGATCCTTGCCGGGGCCAGCTCAGGCAGCCCCGGCAAGACCCTTGCCGCGGCAGCTCGCCCCACGCCTATAGAGCGGATCATTCTTGAGTCCTCCGCCCCCATGGGGCGAGGATTCAGGAGATATCCCCGTGGTGGCATGCAGATCTTTGTGAAGACATCCAAGATCAGATACAAGTTAAAAAGATGACGACCCTTGGTAGGATTCCAGCAAAGGAGAACTACAAGGCCCCCGGCAAGCACCTTGCCGGGGATGACAGCAGGCGCCACGGCAGGGCCCTTGCCGGAGCCCCGGCAAGGCCCTTGCCGAGGACACCCGTAGGGCCACCATCAGGCCCGCACCAACCGGGTTCCATCGACCCACGCAGCTGCCGACCCGACTAGCTGGACAGGCTCCTGCGTGGCAACCCATAGATCTTCGTGGAGACCTGCCGTTGCACCACCTCAGCTGCGTGTCTGCCTACATGGCGCCTCAGGCACTGCTGGCCAGGGCGCTTGTCAACACAAGGAGGGGCGGCGACGGATAAGACGGACGTCTCCCCTCGTCCCCTTTAAAGCAAGGACACCTAAGCTAAGCACATTAAATGCGCCTTGTCCTGTAATGCGAGGGATAACCTCGCATCACTATACCCTTTCCACCTCCTGTGTGCCACTGTGGCGACCCCTTTTTCCTATAAAAGGAGGCCTGAGGCGACCAGGAGGAGGATTCGGCTTTATAGAACTCCTCACGACTCTTTTGGAGCTCCTCACTAGCTAAGAACACAAACATATAATCCACCAAAGCAGGAGTAGGGTTTTACGCATCTTTGCGGCCCGAACCTGGGTAAAGGAACCGTGTCCTGACTATCAGATCCGCTCTTCTCTCAACCCCGCGCCCCGCAACCGTAGTAGGGATTCTTGTGATCCCATAGGTGTCGATCCAACTACACCGACAACATGATTGCTTATAGCCTCGTATTTCCTCTCCGATATTTTGGGTTTTGTTTGGCCAACTTAATCTATTTATCTTGCAATGGGAAGAGGTGCTTTGTAGTGGGTTCGATCTTACGGTGCTTGATCCTAGTGACAGAAGGGGGACCGACACATATGTATTGTTGCTACTAACGATAAAATGATGGGGTCTATTTCAACATAAATAGATCTTGTCTACATCTTGTAATTGTTCTTATTGCATTACTCCATTTTTCCATGAACTTAATACACTAGATACATGTTCGATAGCGGTCGATGTGTGGAGTAATAGTAGTAGATGCAGGCAGGAGTCGGTCTACTAATCTTTGACGTGATGCCTATATAATGATCATTGCCTCGATATCGTCATGATTATTTGAAATTGTATCAATTAGTCAAAAGTAATTTGTTCACCCACCGATACGTCTCCGTCGTATCTATAATTTTTATTGTTCCATGCCAATATTATACAACTTTCTTATACTTTTGGCTAATTTTTATACTATTTTTGTGACTAACATATTAATACAGTGCCTAGTGCCAATTCCTTTTTGTTGCATGTTTTTTGTTTCGCAGAAAATCCATATCAAACGGAGTCCAAACGGGATAAAAACTGACAGAGATTTTTTTTGGAATATTTATGAATTTTGGGAAGAAGAATCAACGCAAGACGATGCCCGAGGGGGCCACAAGGCAGGGGCGAGCTCGAGGGGGTCATGCGTGCCCTGGGCCCTCGTGGCCACCCCATTAGGCTTTTGGTGGCCTTCTTTCGCCGCAAGAATGCGAATATCTGGATAGATATCGTGTCCAAAATTCAGCCCAATCGGAGTTACGGATCTCCGGGAATATAAGAAACGGTGAAAGGCCAGAATCTGGAATGTAGAAATGGAGAGAGACAGAGAGACATATCCAATCTCGGAGGGGCTCTCGCCCCACCCATGACATGGAGACCAAGGACCAGAGGGGAAACCCTTCTCCCATCTAGGGATAAGGTCAAGGAAGAAGGATAAGGAGGGGGGCTCTCTCCCCCTCTCTCCCGGTGGCGCCGAAACGCCGCCAGGGCCATCATCGTGTGACGGCGATCTACACCAACACCTCCGTCATCTTCACCAACATCTCCATCACCTTCCCCCATCTATCTACAGGGGTCCACTCTATTGCAACCCGCTATACCCTCTACTTGAACATGGTGCTTTATGCTTCATATTATTATCCAATGATGTGTTGTCATCCTATGATGTCTGAGTAGATTTTCGTTGTCCCATCGGTAATTGGTGAATTGCTATGATTGTTTTAAATTGCTTGTGGTTATGTTGCTGTCCTTTGGTGCCCATCATATGAGCGCGCCCGTGGATCACACCATATGGTTAGTTGTATGTTGATAGGACTATGTATTAGAGGGCAAGAGTGACACAAGTTTCAACCTAGCATAGAAACTGATGCATACGTGATTGAAGGGGTGCCAATATATCTTAATGCTATGGTTGGGTTTTACCTTAATGAACGTTAGTAATTGCGGATGCTTGCTAATAGTTGCAATCATAAGTGCATAGAATTCCAAGTCAGGGATGACATGCTAGCAGTGGCCTCTCCCACATAAAACTTGCTATCGGTCTAGTAACGTAGTCAATTGCTTAAGGACAATTTTGCAACTCCTACCACCACTTTTCCACACTCGCTATTCTAACTTTATTGCTTATTTTCCTAAAATGACCCCTTGTTTTTATTTATGTGCTCTTTATATTCTTGCAAACTATCCTGTTACACCTACAAAGTACTTCTAGTTTTATACTTGTTCTAGGTGAAGCAAACGTCGAGCGTGCGTAGAGCTGTATCGGTGGTCGATAGAACTTGAGGGAATATTTGTTCTACCTTTAGCTCCTCATTGGGTTCGACACTCTTACTTAGCGTAAGAGGCTACAATTGATCCCCTATACTTGTGGGTTATCAAGACCTTTTTCTAGCGCCGTTGCCGGGGAGCAATAGCGTGGGGTGAATATTATCGTGTGTGCTTGTTTCCTTTATCACTAAGTAGATTTTTATTTGCTGTTCTAAGTGGTTCTCTATCTTTAGTTATGGATATGGAACACAAAATACCAAAAAAAAGGTTTACTTGCTACTCATGGAGATGGTGAACCTCCTAAAACCCTCGATGCTCTTTATATGAAAAATATTTTGTACTACTTTGATAATCCTGACAAAACCCCATTCCACTATATAATGGGAGTAACGTTGGATCACCATGAATACTTTAGGGATTATCGTTAATGAGACTCTTGAGCATGTTATAAAAATATTAGATGTTATTGAAAAAGGAATGCTCACTAAAGAACATATTGAAAATTGAGATGCAAAGATGCATGGGATTGCTAATAAATTTGGGGCGAAAGCAGGTAATGTTCTTAAACTTCTAAAAGATAAGGAACCCATAGTTAATGAAATAATTAAAGAAAGTCCTTCTAGGATTGATAAATTAGAAGAAATTCTTAGTAACTTGGGTACCGCCTTTTCTTCCATTAATTCTATTGAAAAAACTCCCGGAAAATGATGCAAGAACAAATGGGCTACTTCTAGTAACAACGATGGGGTTCTTAGAATGATTAGTATTCACCCCAACTTCATTGAAGTAATAAAAGGCCCCCTTTACAAAAGCAATTTCTTTGATCTTATCCCTAGGAGTGTATTTGTTGAAGAATGATATGCCCAATCTTTCAAGAATTGTGTGGTTGAGGAATTAGAAAACAAGGATGACACAACTTAGATCCTTGCTTTATGCCTAGCTAAGGGCGTAAAACGATAGTGCTTGTTGGGAGGCAACCCGACTTGTATCTTTTTATTTTTTGATTTCCTTGCCGTTTTAAATAAAATACCCATTAATAACTCTATTTAGATGTGTTTTGTGGTTCAAATAAATGTTTGTGTCAAGCAAAGCCTTTAGGATCATGTTGGGTGTTAGTAGATTTGATCGTGCTGAAAAACAGAAACTTTTGCGCTCACGAGAACAATTCTCATTTCTAACATAAGTGTGTTTTGAGTTGATTATTTTTGCATAAGATTAATATTAAAAAAAATCACGTATTCTTATTTTTTCAAAAAAATTAGAGTTACAGAAGTATTCGAAATTTCCAGATTGCTACAGACTATTTTGTTTTTAACAGATTCGGTTTTCTTTGCGTTGTGTGCTTGGGATTTCTTTAGTGAGTTTTTGCCACTGAAAAGTTGGAATACAGTAGATATAATGCAAAAATAAAATATGAATTGGTTTGCTATAATACTTATAGTAGTGATTTGTTTTCTTATACAAACAGATCTCACGAAAGTTTTGTTGAGTTTTGTGTGATTGAAGTTTTCAAGTTAGGGGTGATGTTACGATGGATGAAGGAATAAGGAGTAAGAAGAGACTAACTTGGGGATGCTGATGGCATCACAAGCTATTATCCCAGAGAAGCAATCAACTAAGCTTGGGGATGCCCCCGAGTGGCATCCCCTCTTTCTTCTAACGACCATCAGTATTTTACTCAAAGCTATATTTTTATTCGTCACATACTATGTGTTTTGCTTGGAGAGTCTTGTATGATATGAGTATTTGCTTGTTTTGTTTTGATTTTTAAGTATTGAATCCTTCCTATACACACCTATTATAGAGAGCCATAATTATGCCATGACTTGTTAGAATAGCTCTCTTTGCTTCAATTAAATTTTTATGAGCTATGGATTTGCACTAGTGCTTCACTTATATCTTTTTGAGCATGGTGTGCTTTAATATTTTTCAAGAAATACTATCTTGCTTCACTTAGATTTATTTGAGAGTTAGTAAAATTTTCAAGAAATTTTCTCCTGCTTCACTTAAATTATTTTGAGAGAAAGAAAAAAAAATGCTCATGATCTTCAGTTATATTTGTTGGAGCTTGTCAAAAGCAACACATGAAAATTAGTCCCAAAGTGATAGATATCCAAGAAGGATATAATAAAAACTTTCATGAAGATCATTGGACAAAATAAACTTGATTCTTTGTAATATTTTTGAGATATGATGATGTGATATGTGAGTCATGTTAATGAGTAATTATACTTTAGTAAGAATATTGGTGTTAAGGTTTGTGATTCCCTATGCAAGCACGAAAGTCAATAATCATGCAATGACTAGTAAGATACCCGTGCGCTGCACGGAACACCAAAATGCATTGATTCGGGAGGTGTTTACTCGACAAAGTATGTGATGATCATCCCATGTGTAACAAATATCGATAGGTTTCTTCGGATATTCATTCTGATCTAGAGCTCACAAGCATCCGGGGTGAATAGTAAATGTAGGCAGAATAGATTAAAAGAATTGTATCTTTTGCAAACAAAAGCGTAAAACTTCGTGAAAGAAATACCACTTGTGGTGCTTTGCAAAAAATGGTCTTTAAAATTAATTTTGAGTATTGATTTTATTTATTTTTTCTAGACCACCATGAATGTTATTTTTCACAAAATGCTGCACACAGCTAGAATAGTCCAATATGTTTGTTGGCCAAATGTTAAGGTTAGTTTGAATTTATTAATATTATTTTAGCCCAAGAGCCAAGTTCATGCCCTAGTCTCTCTCTGCTATATATTTCAGCAAAAATGTTGCATCTCATTTCTACATGTCATTGTCCATTATCACTCCCGGGTAGAATTGTCACACCCTGATTTTCATGTCACATTGCTTAAGCTTATTTCCATGTTAAAAAAAAAGCGGATTTGCAAAAACTTTTGAGTGTTGTTGACTTTGCTTGATTTGACTCTTGTCTGCTGTTTGCTGGTGCTCTAAAAATCAAATAAATCCTCCAACTCTTATACTTCATCTCCTTGACCCAAAACCTTTTCCCAATGATCATGCCATGTGTATAGACCAGTATAGAATTTTCTTATAAAAATATTTTGGCCAAATGGTATTTTCTAAAATTAGTTTTCCAAAAACCCCTGAATTGAGGTTTGCACTGCAAGTACCTTATTTAGGGTGTGAAAAATCTTTCAAAAAGTTTATTTGAATCCTATTAGGTATAGGACTCCCAGAAACCACAAAAGTATAATTTTAAAAGTTATTTTTATATTTTACTTAAAATCTTTTTCTTAAGGCCAGAAATGGTCTTTAATAGGGAATAATTATTTAATCATTTCAAAAATATTTGCCAAAATTTAGGGAGACTCATAGGACATATATTGTCCATATATAAGAGTTTCAGCACATGGTCATGTTCAAAATATTGGACTAATCCTTCCAAAACCCTTTCTGGATATTTCAAGCTTTTGAAATATTTACAAAGGAAATATTCTCCAACAATTCCAGGGAAATTCTATCATGTCATATATGACATATTTGATGATCTTGAAAAGCCTCATGCCTTGAAGATCAAGGAAACATCCTCTAATCCCCTCAAAACCATTCTGTCCATATTTGAAGTTTGAGCAACTCTACATTGCCAAACTTGTCCAAATGCTCTCAAATTTGGTGCACATGCTAGAATGGCCTAATAAGGCATCTAGACCAAATGGCACAAGATTTGGAATAGAGCAACTTGATCAGATCACCCCAAAACCCTTTCTGTTCAAATACAAATTTGAACAACTTTACATTACCAACTTTTTATCTGGGGCCTCAAACTTTGTGGGCATGATCAATACCCCAAATGATGATGCTACACCAAGTGGTGCATCAAGGGGAGATGAATTGCTTGACTCAAACATGGTGAAACCATTTCTGTTGATTTCTAGGGTTCACCAAAGTTACATTGGCCACTTTGCCCAAATGAGCTCAAATTTGGTGGAGAGGCCTAATTATGTGTGACATTTGATCCTGTTAAGTCCCATGCCAATTGGAGGTCATTTGTTTCCCCAAAACCTGATCAAACACCTTCTGTCCAATTACCAAAACAAGTGTTTGGACCCCTTTTACTATTTCCCTTTACCCCAAATTCTTACCACAGCTCCCCCTGATCATCCTCTACCCCCAGTAACTTCTCTATGGCCTCTGCTCAATCATTGGAGGGGGTAAAACCCCAATTCTCACTGCTGGACAGCAGTAAAGTCCCTCTCTTTCACCCCTCTCCTCATTCCAGAGGCTCCCCAGAGCATCCAAGACCTCCACGCCTTTGTTTACTATCCCCTAGCACTACTGGACACTGGGGGACACGGCCAGGAAGCACAGACATGACCATGCCGGCCAAAGGCGTGCTCTGGAGCATGCTACAGTGCACCGAGGCACTGTAGCTCGGCCCTCCCGTGGCTTCCAGGCGACCTTGGGCAGAGAGAGCATGTCCCCCGAGGTCCCCTCGACGTCCGCAACCTGCCGGGCTGTCGGTCTTATCCTCCCCTGCCGTCCTCCTCTCTCCATGAGCTCGCCCGAGCACGTCCATGGGCGTCGCTCACGGTGCACCGCGGCTGCAGCTATAAAAGGCCTCCCCCCCCGAGCACCTCTTGCCTCCTTTGGACTCTCCTCTCTCCCGTGCACCTCCTAGACACGCCCCCTCTCCCTCTCAGGCGCTCTTCCTCCCTCCACCGCCGAAGTGCCGCCGCCAGCCGCCGCTCGGCATCGGGCACCACGACCATTCTCTCCTCCCCCTTCTCTGTTGGCCGCCAGGAGGAGAACCCCAGGACCATGAAGCTACCTCCCACTCCACCCTTCCTTCCCCCTTGCATCTCTGGCACCGCCCCCGTCTCGACCCGAAGCCGCCGCCGACGCCTCGGCCGCCGTCGCTCCTGCTCCTCCCGGCCAGCTTGAAGGCCAGGGATGGGCGCGGCTTACTCCGCTGGGCCCTTCGGTGCGCCGGGCACCACCGGGGACGGCCGGAGCCGCCGGGGAACGGCGTCGGCATTGCCCCTGCCTCCTCCTCTGCGTCGGGCGAGGGGAGGATGACGAATCCGACAGGCGGGCCCCGCCTTTAAGCGCCACAGGTCCGGTGGGAGCAGCTGACGGGTGCCCCCCCGATAAGTGGAAGCGCACTTCGATGGCTGCGCCTTCCTGTGGTGGTGGCGCCCCCCGTAACTACGCCTTCGGCGTCACCACCTCCATCCCGCCGCTGAGCCACTGGGCTGAGCCCAGTAGGCGTTGGTTAGCTGGGCCTCGCCTAGAGCACCGTATAAGGTTGAACCCTTATTCCTTTTCTTTTTCTTTATTCTGTCAACTTCAAAATGCCTAGATAATTCAAATGAACTCCAAATTGCATGATTCAAATTTCCTATGGCTCCATAAATCATGCTCTATCACATGGTGCAGCATGCACATTATTCCAGAAACATTTCTTTCACAAATATTTATCAAATGCCTTTATTTCATTTCTGTGATGAACTTTATAAAATCACAGAGAGCTCAATCTTGATCCAAATACAGTGATTCAAATTCCTAGATGCTTGTCATGTCCAAACTTAGTTTTGGAACATTTTTAATAATAGTTTCTGTACCCCACCAAATATTGAGCCATTTCTTCATATTTATCAGCTTTGCAAAATCCTAGGTAATTCATTTCAAATTCAAATCCAGTGAAACCAACTCCTAAATGCTTCTAAAATCATGACTTGAAGATGGGTGCCTTTGCTCATCATTCAAGGAAATATTTCTGTATACTTCTTCCAAATCCATAAACCCTTTGGTTCCATCACATTGTAATGTTCCAAACTACCTATTGATCCAACATCTATGAAACCACCTTGGTTATTTTTCATATGACCAGAGGTATCCTAGAAAAGTCCAACTCATATTTTTAGAGCAATTTTATTTTTGATTTGATTGTGTTGCTTATTACGATTGTTTCCATCGTTAGTTGACGAAATTAACGAAGTACTCAGAGATGGACCAGAAGATTTGAAGACTCGGAAGAATAAGGCAAGCAGCCTTTTGACCATGTTCAAGAAACTTTTTATGCATGTCTCATAGCACCTGATTATCCAATGCATCGGAATCATGTTGAGGTGGAGACCACTTTGATTGCTACCCCTGTTACTTTACTGTTGAAACTTGCATCAAACTTGACCCTACCTTCCTATGAGGGTTATGTGGGTGGGAGTAGTTAGGTTGCTTTAGTAGTGGCTACGCAAAAGGGACGGGTATATGCATGGTGGCGGAGGTAGGATACTTTCAAAAGACTTTTCGAAAACCCCGTCGGGTGCCATTAATGCCCGAGGGAGATGGTGAGATGGGTAACCACTTGATGACGAAGTGGTGTACCGAGGCAAGTGTGTGTGTTGTTTTGAAAACGGATTGGTTTAAGTTGCGACCGTTATTCCAACCTTACATGCGCAACCACTCTACCCTTTTATGGGAAAGGGCATTATTGATTACCTAGGTCGATACTAGCATGGTGCCCGCATTACTAGTGACGGGGGTGACATGAGGTCACTCTCGGGATGGGGTCGTGCTTGGATAGGCGGCCATGACTGTTTTCACAGGGCACCGGACACACCTTTGGTACCCCGTGCTTGTGATATGTGATGAATACGGAGCGAGTCTCCACAAACCTTAAAATGTGAAATGTTTTGGCACGGGGCTGTTACCAATCGAGTGGACTCTATGTTAGTGTCGTCTAGGGAAAGATAGTGATCGGGTGCTTACCCCGGGTACTTGAGGTATCGCGGGTCGTGGATGACACGGAAGTTCCCCGGATCTAGTGGGTAAAGTGTGCAACCTCTACAGAGTGTAAAACTATTCGAATAGCCGTCTCCACGGTCATGGACAGTTGGGTAACCGCTCTTGGGCTACGTCCAATGTTTGCGAAACCTGGTGTGCCTGTGTGAGGAAACAACATGGTTCAGTGATATTGATGATGTGATACCTGAGGAAGTTACAATGAGCTCGAACATGAGTTGATTACAACTCTTCCTCGATATGATGTCTGTGACCTCTGATACTGTTACAGACACATGCATATCCATGTTATATGTTGATCATACTTGCATATGAAAAACTAGCTTTCTGCAAAAACTACCGATTTAGCAGTAGAGCCTTGCATAAATTATTCTGTTATCACCCTTGGGTTGCTTGTGAGTACATTCAATGTACTCATTGGCTTGCCACTGGTTATTTTATTGGCCAGGCATGAGAGAACATGATGATGAAGATTTCTTGGTGGCGAGCATGCGAGCTAGGATGCTTCGCAGTCAGAATGCCTGTAGGGTTAAGGCAGATGGCATGGGTCCTAGTTTTCTTCGAAGATTTCCGCTGCGATGATATACTCAAGACTTGACCATTATGGTCCTATTTGTGTAACACGGCATGTAAGGATGTAAGACTCTTGTTATTCAGCTTCTGTGTGTACAGTGAGCATTGATCTCTGGGATCACTGTACACGTCCATTCGGTGATCACGACTTATGAGTCGGGGTCCCCACAGAGCTGGTATCAGAGCCAAGTCCTGACTGTAGGAAGCCTTAGTTAGCATGGTCGTTAGTTCGGGTAAAACTATTTCCAAAACTATTACTAGTTTCCAAAACTATCTATACTTCTCTTCTCTCCTCAGTTTTTAGAAAACTAGGCTATACTCGATCTCTTCCCCTTCAAAACCTTGGTCGCTAAAACCCTTATGCCCTTGACCACTGGATTTTCCATAATCCTCGTGGAGTGCACCTTGTCAAACACTCACCGACCACTTTTGCACGCAAGATTGGTGACACCACAACAAGATGATACCAACAGAAACTACACCCTCGATGAGTGAGGACATGAAGACCCAGAAGATGGGGGACACCCTTGACAAGAACCCCCAAGATGGTGCAACTTTGGCCTATAAATGACCAGGGTATAGGTTATGCAAAATCATGATATGCATCGCTAATAGAGTAATCCTGTCACTACCGTTGTTGTATCGGCAACCACCGGTGGATGAGAACCTTGCCATTTGGTCCGCCTCACTATAGTGAGCAGGAAAACGGTTCTCTTTGTCCCCCGCTCTTGGTGTCGATGTTTTCATCAACAAAACCGACATGTTGGACCTCTATTATGCCTTGTTATTGTTATTGCATATGGATTGCCTACCTGGTACCCTCGACGCCCCAGAAGGCACAAGGGATCGTCATGATTAAAGAGACAAGAGAAGACAAGTCAACACCAGCTACAAGGAGGCACCTTCACCACATCACCTCATCAGGCGAGAAGTTGTTGAAGATTCTTCAGGCTCAACCCGGATCGTTCATCAAGAAACTACAAGGGACATAGCAACACCTGAGGAAGCCCAAAAGACTGCACGAGGCACAAGTCACGGCACTGAGTCCGAGAACCCCTAGGGTAGGATGAGTCGTGTACCCCCTATGCGCAGTTGAGTCCATATGATGGTTCGAATAGAACCATGATTGTGTGTTGTATGCTTTTATTCGTTTGTGTTTTGATATAAGTCGCGCTTTTGCCCCAGGCAACAAGTGCATGGCTATATCACCTTCCTTGCCTTGTTTCTTTTGTTTCGCCCTTTTTGCACCTGTTTGTTGCACCTGCACTATAGAACCCCCCTTTTGGCATTTCCCTCCTCTACGCTGCTTCTTCCCTCTATTCTCTCTCTCCCCAATTGAAGACCCGCAAGACAAGATGCACCAAGGATTCTACCTCGGCAACCAACTGGCACTGAAGACTTCTGCTACAACCTTCGTGATCAATTGCAACCCCGTGGAGTTATGTTTAACCCTTCAGACCAGTAACCCCCATTCCTAGACCCTTTGAGACTTCATGAGACACTCCAGCACGAATCCTTAACCATGTGCCTAACCCATGGTAAAGCGAGAGAACCAGTTAAGCCTTTATAACCTTGCACAACACTGGGTTCGTAAAGGAGCTAGTGGACACGATGAGTGAGCACATTTTCACCCTAATATAGCACGAGGTCTGACGATGCCATAGATAGACCAGTTCGAGGATATTGGACAGATGACTTGGTGGTTTATATCAGTGACTTCGAGGAACTATCTGAGACCTTGATGTCTTGTGAGGTTTTCATGTTGGTAGGATCATGACTTTGGGGATGTATGTAGGAGTGCCCGTTCGACATGAGATTTGGATTTATGTAGGTGATTCTGGTTGGTATAGATGCTGGATATGTCTGCATGGTTCGGAGTAAATTGGATTTAGACCGATGATCTTGATCATGATACCATGCTTCTCGGTGGACAATAACCTAGGAGATTGGATTATTTGTCGGAGATGATTTAGGAATCTATATAATCGTGATCTTGGAGTTTACTTGACCCGGATGATGAGAATTTGGTGGACTTACTGTCGTAATGCGTAGCCCTTCCGAGTATTTGGGGATTATAGGGACTTGAGATCTTGTGGAGCACCGTAGACACGGATTTGTAGGGTTGTTGGATTATGTGGTGATTGATGGGAATTACCGGGCTATTGGAGGTGATCTATAGGAAGGAAACAAATCTTGGAGTGGCATATGACGTGTTTCCTTAGATTGGTGATGCATTATCGTGAGCCTTGCAAGATTAGGTTGAGTTCTTGGATTGTGGAGTTTAATTTAAGCTCAGCAGCATGTATGATCTACCTTTGGATTTTAGAGGTAGACATACATATAGATTTGGGGATCATAGACAGTACAATTTTGTTAGACCGTCTCTTGAGAGTCATGAGGATAGGTATGGCATGAGTAGTGATTGAAGTTGGTCTCTGCGAGAAGACGCTTTTCCGTTCGGAGTACTAGATAGAGCTATTGGCATCTCAGAAACCATGCTTAAGGATAAGATGATATAAGTTCACTCACTCACTAGAATCTTTGAAACCCTTAAGCCCGACCGAGCTACAACCTGGTCAGATTCTGACCATGGGCCTTCGCTCTGAGTCAGGAAGGCCTCTGCAAATACTCAACCGAGACCACCACCAATACCCCAGCTTACCTTGCGTACCCCTTAGACTTCATGGAGTAATTGGACAAGATGGGTAACCTCATTATTTGATGGCCTACTTGTCTGCCCGAAGACAAAGAAGAGACGGACGGCTGGATAGAAGACATTTGAAGACCGCCCTGTCAAGAAGGGAGATCTACAGCAACCACTGTCATCAAGAAGAAAACTTCCGCGTTGAAGACCGGGCGTATCTGCAAACCACTCCTCCCGGAGGAGCCGAACAATTCCGTGTCGAAGGAATGCTCACACCAAGTTGTATCAAGACTTGAAGGCACGATTCTGGTGGCGCAGGATGAAAGAGAGATTGCAACCTATGTTGCAAAGTGTGATGTGTGCCAAAGGGTCAAGGCTGAATATCAGCGACCGACCGGATTGCTTCAACCACTCAAGGTTCCTGAGTGGAAGTGGGATAAAGTCGGAATGGACTTCGTCACTGGGTTACCAAGGTCGGATAGAGACATGACTTTGTTTGGGTCATGGTCGATCATTTGACCAAGATGGCCCATTTCATTCCTGTCAAGACCCCTTATGATGGCAACCGGCTGGCAGCTCTCTACATCGACCGAATCGTAAGTCTTCACGGCATTTCCCAAGGAGATTGTGCCAGATCGAGGAACGCAGTTCACCTCAAGGTTCTGGAAGAAGTTCCGAGAAGCCTTGGGAACCAAGTTATCTTTCAGCACGGCTTCCCCCCCCCCAGACCGGAGGTCAGACTGAACGAGTCAATCAGATTCTCGAAGTCGTGACTCCGAGCCTGTGTCTTGGCATATGGAGCCAAGTGGGAGGATTGTCTCCCTTTTTGCCGAGTTCTCCTATAACAACAGTTACCAGTCGAGCCTTCAGATGGCACCATTTGAGGTGTTGTACGGACGCTGATGTCGCACACCCCTCAACTGGTCAGAGGCTGGAGAAGGACTAGTCTTTGGACCGGATACTCTCCGCGCAGCGGAAGAGCAAGTCCAACTAGTCAGAGAACGTTTGAAGGCAGCCAAGTCAAGGCAAAAGAGCTATGCTGACGCTCACCGTCGGAACATGAGTTTCCATATCGGGGACCACGTGTACCTGCGGGTAACTCCTCTGAAGGGAACCAAGCGTTTCCACGTCAAGGGGAAGCTCGCACCAAGGTTCATTGGACCCTTTGAGATCACTGCAAGTCATGTAGTAGACGGCTCCCCAGCTAGATCTACTACCTGAGACACCCTCCGTGCACCAAATCTTCCACGAGCCCCCCACTCTGGAAGTACTTCTTACCTCCTAGCTAGCCCAATGCCCGCAAGGACATCGATCACCGAGCCTTTGACAGCTAACCCAACCTAACCTATGCAAGAGACCCCTCAGAAACCTCCATCAAGGAAGGCATCAAGCAAGAAGCCATACCATCAAGAACTTCAGGATTCCAAGGAGCACTGCTCGGAAGCAGAACCAACAAGGAGAAGTGAAGACTACCCCGTATCCAAGACTCCGCTTTTCTTTCCACGCCTAGTCTGGGAATCTCGGGGACGAGATTCTTGTAAGTGGGGTAGGTCTGTCACACCCTGATATTCATGTCACATTGCTTAAGCTTATTTTCATGTTAAAAAAATGTGGATTTGCAAAAACTTTTGAGTGTTGTTGACTTTGCTTGATTTGACTCTTGTCTGATGTTTGCTAGTGCTCTAAAAATCAAATAAATCCTCCAACTCTTATACTTCATCTCCTTGACCCAAAACCATTTCCCAATGATCATGCCATGTGTATAGACCAGTATAGAATTTTCTTATAAAAATATTTTGGCCAAATGGTATTTTCTAAAATTAGTTTTCCAAAAACCCCTGAATTGAGGTTTGCACTGCAAGTACCTTATTTAGGGTGTGAAAAATCTTTCAAAAAGTTTATTTGAATCCTATTAGGTATAGGACTCCCAGAAACCACAAAAGTATAATTTTAAAAGTTATTTTTATATTTTATTTAAAAGCTTTTTCTTAAGGCCAGAAATGGTCTTTAATAGGGAATAATTATTTAATAATTTCAAAAATATTTGCCAAAATTCAGGGAGACTCATAGGACATATATTGTCCATATATAAGAGTTTCAGCACATGGTCATGTTCAAAATATTGGACTAATACTTCCAAAACCCTTTCTGGATATTTCAAGCTTTTGAAATATTTACAAAGGAAATATTCTCCAAAATTCCAGGGAAATTCTATCATGTCATATATGACATATTTGATGATCTTGCAAAGCCTCATGCCTTGAAGATCAAGGAAACATCCTCTAATCCCCTCAAAACCATTCTGTCCATATTTGAAGTTTGAGCAACTCTACATTGCCAAACTTGTCCAAATGCTCTCAAATTTGGTGCACATGCTAGAATGGCCTAATAAGGCATCTAGACCAAATGGCACAAGATTTGGAATAGAGCAACTTGATCAGATCACCCCCAAACCCTTTCTGTTCAAATACAAAATTGAACAACTTTACATTACCAACTTTTTATCTGGGGCCTCAAACTTTGTGGGAATGATCAATACCCCAAATGATGATGCTACACCAAGTGGTGCATCAAGGGGAGATGAATTGCTTGACTCAAACATGGTGAAACCATTTCTGTTGATTTCTAGGGTTCACCAAAGTTACATTGGCCACTTTGCCCAAATGAGCTCAAATTTGGTGGAGAGGCCTAATTATGTGTGACATTTGATCTTGTTAAGTCCCATGCCAATTGGAGGTCATTTGTTTCCCCAAAACCTGATCAAACACCTTCTGTCCAATTACCAAAACAAGTGTTTGGACCCCTTTTACTATTTCCCTTTACCCCAAATTCTTACCACAGCTCCCCCTGATCATCCTCTACCCCCAGTAACTTCTCTATGGCCTCAGCTCAATCATTGGAGGGGGTAAAACCCCAATTCTCACTGCTGGACAGCAGTAAACTCCCTCTCTTTCACCCATCTCCTCATTCCAGAGGCTCCCCAGAGCATCCAAGACCTCCACGCCTTTGTTTACTATCCCCTAGCACTACTGGACACTGGGGGACACAGCCAGGAAGCAGAGACACGACCATGCCGGCCAAAGGCGTGCTCTAGAGCACGCTACAGTGCACCGAGGCACTGTAGCTCGGCCCTCCCGAGGCTTCCAGGCGACCTTGGGCAGAGAGAGCGTGTCCCCTGAGGTCCCCTCGACGTCCGCAACCTGCCGGGCTGTCGGTCTTATCCTCCCCTGCCCTCCTCCTCTCTCCATGAGCTCGCCCGAGCACGTCCATGGGCATCGCTCACGGTGCACCGCGGCTGCAGCTATAAAAGGCCTCCCCCCGAGCACCTCTTGCCTCCTTTGGACTCTCCTCTCTCCCGTGCACCTCCTAGACACGCCCCCTCTCCCTCTCAGGCGCTCTTCCTCCCTCCACGGCCGAAGTGCCGCCGCCAGCCGCCGCTCGGCATCGGGCACCACGGCAGTTCTCTCCTCCCCCTTCTCTGTTGGCCGCCAGGAGGAGAACCCCAGGACCATGAAGCTACCTCCCACTCCACCCTTCCTTCCCCCTAGCATCTCTGGCACCGCTCCCGTCTCGACCCGAAGCCGCCGCCGACGCCTCGGCCGCCGTCGCTCCTGCTCCTCCCGGACAGCTTGAAGGCCAGGGATGGGCGCGGCTTACTCCGCTGGGCCCTTCGGTGCGCCGGGCACCACCGGGGACGGCCGGAGCCGCCAGGGAACGGCGCCGGCATCGCCCCTGCCTCCTCCTCTGCGTCGGGCGGGGGGAGGACGACGATCCCGACAGGCGGGCCCCGCCTGTAAGCGCCACAGGTCCGGTGGGAGCAGCTGACGGGTGGCCCCCCCCCCGATAAGTGGAAGCGCACTTCGGTGGCTGCGCCTTCCTGTGGTGGTGGCGCCCCCCGTAACTACGCCTTCGGCGTCACCACCTCCATCCCGCCGCTGAGCCACTGGGCTGAGCCCAGTAGGTGTTGGTTAGCTGGGCCTCGCCCAGAGCACGGTATAAGGTTGAACCCTTATTCCTTTTCTTTTTCTTTATTCTGTCAACTTCAAAATGCCTAGATAATTCAAATGAACTCCAAATTGCATGATTCAAATTTCCTATGGCTCCATAAATCATGCTCTATCACATGGTGCAGCATGCACATTATTCCAGAAACATTTCTTTCACAAATATTTATCAAATGCCTTTATTTCATTTCTGTGATGAACTTTATAAAATCACAGAGAGCTCAATCTTGATCCAAATACAGTGATTCAAATTCCTAGATGCTTGTCATGTCCAAACTTAGTTTTGGAACATTTTTAATAATAGTTTCTGTACCCCACCAAATATTGAGCCATTTCTTCATATTTATCAGCTTTGCAAAATCCTAGGTAATTCATTTCAAATCCAAATCCAGTGAAACCAACTCCTAAATGCTTCTAAAATCATGACTTGAAGATGGGTGCCTTTGCTCATCATTCAAGGAAATATTTCTGTATACTTCTTTCAAATCCATAAACCCTTTGGTTCCATCACATTGTAATGTTCCAAACTACCTATTGATCCAACACCTATGAAACCACCTTGGTTATTTTTCATATGACCAGAGGTATCCTAGAAAAGTCCAACTCCTATTTTTAGAGCACTTTTATTTTTGCTTTGATTGTGTTGCTTATTACGATTGTTTCCATCATTAGTTGACGAAATAAACGAAGTACTCAGAGATGGACCAGAAGATTTGAAGACTCGGAAGAATAAGGCAAGCAGCCCTTTGACCATGTTCAAGAAACTTTTTATGCATGTCTCATAGCACCTGATTAGCCAATGCATCGGAATCATGTTGAGGTGGAGACCACTTTGGTTGCTACCCCTGTTACTTTACTGTTGAAACTTGCATCAAACTTGACCCTACCTTCCTATGAGGGTTATGTGGGTGGGAGTAGTTAGGTTGCTTTAGTAGTGGCTACGCAAAAGGGACGGGTATATGCATGGTGGCGGAGGCAGGATACTTTCAAAAGACTATTCGAAAACCCCGTCGGGTGCCATTAATGCCCGAGGGAGATGGTGAGATGGGTAACCACTTGATGACGAAGTGGTGTACCGAGGCAAGTGTGTCTGTTGTTTTGAAAACGGATTGGTTTAAGTTGCGACCGTTATTCCAACCTTACATGCGCAACCACTCTACCCTTATATAGGAAAGGGCATTATTGATTACCTAGGTCGATACTAGCATGGTTCCCGCGTTACTAGTGACGGGGGTGACATGAGTTCACTCTCGGGACGGGGTCGTGCTTGGATAGGCGGCCATGACTGTTTTCACAGGGCACCAGACACACCGTTGGTACCCCGTGCTTGTGATATGTGATGAATACGGAGCGAGTCTCCACAAACCTTAAAATGTGAAATGTTTTGGCACGGGGCTGTTACCAATCGAGTGGACTCTATGTTAGTGTCGTCTAGGGAAAGATAGTGATCGGGTGCTTACCCCGGGTACTTGAGGTATCGCGGGTCGTGGATGACACGGAAGTTCCCCGGATCTAGTGGGTAAAGTGTGCAACCTCTGCAGAGTGTAAAACTATTCGAATAGCCGTGTCCATGGTCATGGATAGTTGGGTAACCGCTCTTGGGCTACGTCCAATGTTTGCGAAACCTGGTGTGCGTGTGTGAGGAAACAACATGGTTCAGTGATATTGATGATGTGATACCTGAGGAAGTTACAATGAGCTCGAACATGACTTGATTACAACTCTTTCTCGATATGATGTCTGTGACCTCCTAATACTGTTACAGACACATGCATATCCATGTTATATGTTGATCATACTTGCATATGAAAAACTAGCTTTCTGCAAAAACTACCGATTTAGCAGTAGAGCATTGCATAAATTATTCTGTTATCACCCTTGGGTTGCTTGCGAGTACATTCAATGTACTCATTGGCTTGCCACTGGTTATTTTATTGGCCAGGCATGAGAGAATAGGTTATGATGAAGATTTCTTGGTGGCGAGCATGCGAGCTAGGACGCTTCCCAGTCAGAATGCCTGTAGGGTTAAGGCAGATGGCATGGGTCCCAGTTGTCTTCGAAGATTTCCGCTGCGATGATATACTCAAGACTTGACCATTATGGTCCTATTTGTGTAACACGGCATGTAAGGATGTAAGACTCTTGTTATTCAGCTTCTGTGTGTACAGTGAGCATTGATCTCTGGGATCACTGTACACGTGCATTCGGTGATCACGACTTATGAGTCGGGGTCCCCACAAGAATCTTGTGCAAGTGGATGCTCTAGAGACAACTTTGCTGCATGTGCTCCTTGCTCCATTGTTCGCACAAACCTATACCAAGGTATATATATTTTCCCGAAAAAAAAGATTATTTCAGGCTGTATCCAATCTAGTAACAACATACTTGAGTTGCAGTTTTAACTTCTAACTGGAAATGAACACTAAAAATTGAATTGTACATCTAACAGATTTCTCTCTCTCAACAAACATCACATTTCATGGTTCCGTACAAACATAGGCTCAAGCTATAGCCTGAACATAACTGGAAATGACCATAACTTGTCCTGATTCTTCTTGCTTCGAGATTGTTTTGGTAAAGTTGGACATGTAAGAGGAAGTGGGGAAACAAAAGCAGCTCTTGTAACCATCACCAATGCCAAATTAATGGAGCTCAAGGGGATACATTTCATTGGACTGCATAGTATATTAGTATAGAAGATGCGTGACAAAACGATATACCCTGGATTTGAACTGCAAATAGATCGCACATACACACACACGCACACACATATGGAAAGAAGCAGAGAGCACCTTCTTGAAAAAAACAACTAGAGAGTGGCAATCTTCCCCTTCCTATAGAGAACCTCTCAAAGATAAAATACAATATGGACAAGGCATGCCTGCAGTACATATAATAACATAAGCATCACAATTCTGATGTCAAATAGAGTAACATAATCACATATATTCTGAGAGAAATCATGCACATACTTGTTTGGTTGTGACCCTGATGAGCTTTCAGTTACATTGTACCAGGTATAGTGTGATATTAAGATACCATAGGGAAAAAAACTCCTGAGAGTACCAATCAAATTAAGAAACTGCCATGCAAAGCAAACAATCAATATCATTTAGAGCTAGCTGATAGTGGGTTCTTCCTGCTTACTACTACATCCTGCGTGTAAGATAAATAATCCATGAGCAATGTAATAACAACTTCTGGATCAGTAATCACAATAATTTGAAAATTTTCCAAGCACACCAATTGTACTGGTGAAATAATCTGAGTCAAAAGGCTCAGAAGCAAAGCAAAAGATAAATAGGTGGGATTAACAAATAATACGAAGTAGGATGCATCTGCGATGGTTCTCTTCACTTGAGGTATACCTGGATTCCTGCTCTGTCCGAACTAAGGGTTGATGCTCAAGTTCCCGCAACCATACTTTCATATCCCCTGCCAAATCAGAAACATCTCATATTCAATCAAGAAAACCTTATGAAGAAAGATCGATTGCATGTTCCCAAGGTCAAATACATCATATATAAAATTAATAAGGCAAACCTCCTCCTTGCCCTGATCCAGTGCATAAATAAAGGAAACCCCATAAGATGTTGTAGCGACAGTAATAATGAGACCCCACAATGTCATAAACCTCAATGCACTATTAGAGAAGATAGTTATCTGCGCAAGTTATTGTAAAATAATTTCACTACATAGTTGAATATATATAACTTACAGAAAACAACAGTGTGCTGGAGTTGGTTACATCATTTTACAAAAAAAATACATTTCACAACATTGCATTGTTAAGTGGAATTCAGACAGAAATAAGCTACTTCTCTGGAAAAATAAAATTGCCACACAATTCCAACTCACAGCAACTGCCCATATGGTAGCTTTATACTGTCTTGAGTGCCTTTGGAATCTCAAAAAAAATTGTACTTGCATACGTTTCACTTATGCTTTAAAAGAAAAGGCTGCAGGTAGGTTACATAATAAGCGATAATGGGCAATTTTGCAAAGTACAAACCATAATGGCTAAAGACCAAATGGGAAATTCAGCAATCTATGAATAAAAGAGGCAAGAGCTCACGTGGTCAGTTCAGCCATTCTATGAATCAGAGAGAGAAAGCTCATATTGGTAAGAGCAACAACACTAACGTTTCCTTCTTCATCTTAACCTCATATGGGCATGATGCAGTTTGAATAGAGCAAGTCCTATCTAATTTGAGAGGCACCACGGGTGGGCATAATGATCTTTGGCATTGGGAAGCAGTAGCCGAGCAGAGTACCTCTATGTCAACCATTACAACAGAACATGTCGTGGAGCGTGTATGCGGGGAGGGGGAAGAAGGAGTCGGTGGCGGCACCGTCGCTGAGGATGAGTAGCGCGCAACCGCCGCCGTACTTGTGGAGGTCGGCTTCGGAGGAGATGGGGGAGCGGGTGGAGGATACGACGATGAGGAGTGGGTTGTGGTGGTGTGCCTGCTGCCGCAACAAAGGGATGGGGCAGGAGGGGCATTGGGGCGACTAGCGCAACCGGCGGCGTGGAGGGGATGGCAAGCAGGGAGGGGTGATGGCGATAATAAGCTGAGGGACTGAGGCCAGAGAGGATGAAGCGGAGAGGCGTCGGCAGACGATGACAATGGCGTGCTTGGTGAGGTCGGCCTCGGAGCAGACTTGTGAGGGGGGAGGGGATGGTGAGGAGGAGGTGGTCGTGGTCGTGGTGGGCGGTGGGATGAGAGGAGGTGGGTGGATGGCGCCGACAACGGCCGCCGTGCCACATCGATTCCAATCTTGCCGGCGGGTGGTTCTTATTGTGGCTATTTCCATGGATGGTTGGTTTAGTTGGGGCACACATTGGATTGTTCGAGAGAGATGGGGTTAGCTGCAGATGTGTGACAAAGTAATAGGGAGTTTCGTGCAAATTTCCCACAGAGTTCTTTGTGTGCGTTAGATGCAGATCCGACGGCCATAAACGCAGGATGGTAGACACACCATCATCACCAACTCAGTTTTTTATAGGAGTAGAGAAATTACATCCCACTTGTGGTGCATTATTCAGTGTTAATTATGCTTAATGCTCGCTTATGAGATTATTCGTTTCTTGGTTGGTCGCTTCCTAATCTTTTGCTAGCCTTCATTTTGCACTATGTATGATCACTATTTGTGCATCCAAAATCCTTTAACCCAGTTTTTCCTCATGTGTCCACCATACCTACCTCTATGCGGTATTCCTTTGCCGTTCTAAGAAAATTTGTGTGTTCCATCTCTAGTTTTCGAAATAATTTTCCCTTTTGTGTGCTCGTACCGCTCGCGAGGCGGTGAGGGGTGACTAATATTTTCCATGCTAGATGTATAATTCTCGCGATGAGTTTTTATTCACTTGTCATTGCATGAGAGTAAGGCAAAGGTATTAGGGATGCTCAGTCCCGAAATGAAAAAAATTAATTTACTTTATTTTGTCGAATAATAAATTTCTTGGAAAGTGTTCGTATGGAAGGCACCCATGGATACGGTTAGCCATGGCTTGTGAAAGCTGTGTGGCAAAAGTAATAAACTTTATTTTATGTTTGGGAACCGCCTATGCTATATCTAGCATGGAAAGTGTTGGGAACTCTAAGTTGTTTTCGTTGGTGGGAAAAGTATGCCACACAAAATAATTTTATCTCTCAATTTAAGCTTTGAGCTCTAGCACCTCTACAAATCCCTATTTCCCTCTGCGAAGGGCCTTTTTTTTACTTTATGCATTTTTTATTTTTTAGTTGAGTCTCCATCCTCTCTTATAAAGCACCAACTAGAAAGCACTATGATCGTACTTGAACATTGGGTGTAGTTAATATGCGAGTGTGTTTCATGAATGGATCAATGGTTGAGCATGATGGGCTAGGGATAACTTATTTTAGTATTGCTATTTTGAAAGACATGATTGCTTGTTGATATGCTTGAGTATTTAAATCTCATGCCAAAACTAGACTATTGCTTTGAACCATATAAAAGTTCAAATGTCCATGCTATAAAGAAAAGGATATGATATGACATGTTAGGCAGCATTCCACATCAAAAATTCTGTTTTTATCATTTACCTACTCGAGGACGAGCAGGAATTAAGCTTGGGGATGCTGATACGTCTCCAACGTATCTATAATTTTTGATTGTTCAATGGTGTTATATTATCATTCTTGGATGTTTTACAATCTTTTTATAGTCATTTTAAATCATTTTTTGGTACTAACCTATTGACATAGTGCCAAGTGCTAGTTGCTATTTTCTGCATGTTTTTTTACATCGTAGGAAATCAATACCAAACGGGGTCCAAACACAATGAAACTTTTTGTGGATTTTTTTGGACCAGAAGACATCCAGTGGGCCGGAGAAGCACCTGGGGGGGGGTGCTCCGAGGTGAGCACAACCCACCTAGGCGCGCCAGGAGGCCCAGGCGCGCCCTGGTGGGTTGTGCCCACCTCGGGTGCCTTCCGGGCCGCCTCTTTGCTCTATAAATATCCCAATATTCCAGAAACCCTAGGGGAGTCAACGAAACCAATTCCATCTGCCGCAGAGTCCAAAACACCAGATCCAATCTAGACACCATCACAGAGGGGTTCACCACTTCCATTGGTGCCTCTCCAATGATGCATGAGTAGTTCTTGGTAGACATACGGGTCCGTAGTTAGTAGCTAGATGGCTTCATCTCTCTCCCTTTTGATTATCAATGTAATTGTCTCTCGGGGATCCATATGATGTAACTCTCTTGCGGTGTGTTTGTTGGGATCCCATGAAATTTGAGTTTATGATCGGATCTATCTCTTTATATCCATGGAAATTATTTGAGTCTTCTTTGATCTCTTATATGCATGATCCTTATAGCCTCGTATTTCTTCTCTGATATTTGGGTTTGTTTCGCCAAGTTAATCTATTTATCTTGCAATGGGAAGAGGTGCTTTGTAGTGGGTTCGATCTTACGGTGCATGATCCTAGTGACAGAAGGGGAACAAACACATATGTATTGTTGCTACTAACGATAAAACGATGGAGTCTATTTCAACATAAATAGATCTTGTCTACATCATGTCATTATTCTTATTGCATTACTCCATTTTTCGATGAATTTAATACACTAGATGCACGCTGGATAGCGGTCGATGTGTGGAGTAATAGTAGTAGATGCAGGCAGGAGTCGGTCTAATAATCTTTGATGTGATGCCTATATAATGATCATTGTCTGGATATCGTCATGATTATTTGAAGTTGTATCAATTGCTCAAAACTAATTTGTTCACCCATTGATACGTCTCCGTCGTACCTATATTTTTGATTGTTCCATGCCAATATTATACAACTTTCATATACTTTTGGCAACCTTTTATACTATTTTTGGGACTAACTTATTGATCCAGGGCCCAGTGCCAGTTCCTGTGTGTTGCATGTTTTTTGTTTCACAAAAAAGCCATATCAAACGGAGTCCAAACGGGATAAAAACTAACTGATTTTTTTTGGAATATTTATGAATTTTGGGAAGAAGAATCAACACGAGACGATGCCCGAGGGGGCCACGAGGCAGGGGGCGCGCCCCAGGGGGTTAGGCGCGCACTGGGACCTCGGGGCGACCCCGCAAGGCGGTTGGTGGCCTTATTTCGCCGCAAGAAAGCAAATATCCGGATAGAGATCGTGTCCAAAATTCAGCCCAATCGGAGTTATGGATCTCCGGTAAAATAAGAAACGGTGAAAGGGTAGAATCTGGAACGCAGAAACAGAGAGAGACAGAGAGACATATCCAATCTCGGAGGGGCTCTCGCCCCTCCCATGCCATGGAGACCAAGGACTAGAGGGGAAACCCTTCTCCCATCAAGGTAGAAGGTCAAGGAAGAAGGAGAAGGAGGGGAGCTCTCTCCCCCCCTCTCCCGTTGGCGTCGGACGCCGCCGGGGCCATCATTGTGTGATGGCAATCTACACCAACACCTCCGTCTTCTTCACCAACATCTCCATCTCCTTCCCCCATCTGTCTACATCGGTCCACTCTCCTGCAACCTGCTGTACCCTCTACTTGAACATGGTGCTTTATGATTCATATTATTATCCAATGATGTGTTGCCATCCTATGATGTCTGAGTAGATTTTCGTTGTCCTATCGGTAATTGGTGATGGCTATGATTGTTTTAAATTGCTTGTGGTTATGTTACTGTCCTTTGGTGCCCATCATATGAGCGTGCGCATGGATCACACCATAGGATTAGTTGTATGTTGATAGGACTATGTATTGGCGGTCAAGAGTGACATAAGCTTCAACCTAGCATAGAAATTGATGCATACGGAATTGAAGGGGGACCAATATATATTAATGCTATGGTTGGGTTTTACCTTAATGAGCATTAGTAGTTGCGGATGCTTGCTAATAGTTCCAATCATAAGTGCATAGAATTCCAAGTCAGGGATGACATGCTAGCAGTTGCCTATCCCACATAAAACTTGCTATCGGTCTAGTAACGTAGTCAATTGCTTAGGGACAATTTCTCAACTCGTACCACCACTTTTCCAAACTCGCTATACTAACTTTATTGCTTCTTTGCCAAAAACGACCCCTAGTTTTTATTTACGTGCTCTTTATATTCTTGCAAACCTATCCCGTTACACCTACAAAGTACTTCTAGTTTTATACTTGTTCTAGGTAAAGCGAACATCAAGCGTGCGTAGAGTTGTATCGGTGGTCTATAGAACTGGAGGGAATATTTGTTCTACCTTTAGCTCCTCGTTGGGTTCGACACTCTTACTTATTTAAAGAGGGTACAATTGATCCCCTATATTTGTGGGTTATCAAGACCTTTTTCTGGCGCCGTTGCCGGAGAGCAATAGTGTGGGGTGAATATTTTCGTCTGTGCTTGTTTGCTTTATCACTAAGTTTATTTTTATTTATTGTTCTAAGTTTTTTTCTATCTTTAGTTATGGATATGGAACACGAAATACCAAAAAAATTAGGTGTACTTACTACTCATGGAGATGGGGAACCTCCTAAAACCCTCGATGCTCTTTATGTGAGAAATATTATGTACTACTTTGATAATCCTGATAAAACCCCATTCCACTATATAATGGGAGTAACGTTGGATCAACGTGAATACTTTGGGGATTATCGCTTGACACGAAAGGGAAACTATTATGGGATTAAATTTGTATGTTGTGTTGGTATGCTCGCGATTTATGCTTGAGATATGATTATACTTTTTGCTCTAGGATGAAGGCTCCACACCTTCCCTTTTCATGAAAATTTAATGATAATGAAACCTTAGCTTCTTATGCTAATGTTATATATGATTATTATGATGTGGAACAAATAGAAGAATTCGTTGCTTTTAAGGGTGCTTATGAAATTGAATCTCTGTTTAAAAGGTATGAAGCTTTTGATGATGATGTTTATAGGCCTGAAAATTTTGCTATATGGAAATATTGCTATGAGAATTATGAATACAGTGCCAATATTGATGCGTTTATTGAGAAGGTCTCCGCTGTCCAAGAAGAGACTAATATTTTGCAGGAATCTATGGAAGAAGAAATTGATGACACTGTGAGCTCATTAGATGAAAAGGATGACGAGGAGAGTGAAGAACAAAAGGAGGAAGAGCGGATTAGCTACCCGTGCCAACCTTCTAATGAGAGTAACTCTTCAACTCATACATTGTTTAATTTCCCTTCGTGCTTACCGAAGGATGAATGCTATGATGATTGCTATGATCCCTTGGATTCGTTTGAAATATCCCTTTTTGATGAAATTGGTGCTTGCTATGCTTGTGGCCATGATGCCAATATAAATTATGCTTACGGAGATGAACTTGCTATAGTTCCTTATATTAAACATGAAATTGTTGCTATTGCACCTACACATGGTAGTCCTATTATCTTTTTGAATTCTCCAAACTATACTATATCAGAGAAGTTGCACTTATTAAGGATTATATTGATGGGTTGCGTTTTACTACTACACATGATGATTTTAATAGATCTAACACGCATGTGCTTGCTGCTCCTACTTGCAATTATTATGAGAGAGGAACTACATCTCCGCCTCTCTATGTTTCCAATATGATAAAATTGCAAGAAATTGTTTATACTATGCATTGTCCTTTACTATGTGTGCATGAATTGTTCTTCTGTGACGTGCCGATGCATAGGAAGAGAGTTATCGCATGATATATGTTACTTTGTACTCACTACTAAAGTACAAATCATTGTTAATTAAAATTGGCTTTGATATACCTTGGGATACGGGTGGATCCATTACTTGAGCACTATATGCCTAGCTTAATGGCTTTAAAGAAAGCGCTGTCAGGGAGACAACCCAGAAGTTTTAGATAGTCATTTATTTCTGTAGTGTGCTTTTATAAAGATTAAAAACAAAAAAATAAAGAGGGGAACCTAATTTTTTTTCAAAAAAGAAAAGCAAATTTGAGAAAGACGAGCATTGTTAAAGTGGGAGCTAGCCTTGAACTTTGTTCATGCCTATGGAAACTTTGTGAACCTTGATTACATAAACTTTTCAACAAAACAAATTATTCCCTTGTACAATTTCATTGTATTACAAAAATAATGTGCCAAGAGTTTCCTTAAGGATGATTAAACTGCTTGTTGGTTTGTGCGGTGCAAAAACATAAACTTTTGCTGTAGTGCGCGATTTTACATTTTTTACTAGAACGTCGAAAGGATCCGAAACTTTTTGCAAAATCTTCCTGTACAAATTTTCGATTTTTCCTAATTTTTCCAGAAGTTTTAGAGTTACAGAAGTATGGGGGATGTTCAAATCTTTACAGAGTGTCCTGTTTTCACAGATTGCTGTTATAGCTTCATTATTTGCATATGTTTGAGTTCTTGTTGAAGCCTCCTTGACTTGGGGCCATAGCATTGTGATAGCATACAGTGGGTATTGTTTGTTTATAATTATACAATAATGTTAGAGCAGTACATGATGGGATTTCATTGATCATATGCACTAACCCCGCCACTAAAAGTTTGCTTAAGTTTTGTGTGGATGAAGTGTTCGAAGATCGAGGAGGTCTCGATGTAGGAGAAGGAGTAGAGGAAAGAGCTCAAGCTTGGGGATGACCAAGGCACCCGAAGTAAATATTCAAGGAGACTCAAGCGTCTAAGCTTGGGCATGCCCCGGAAGGCATCCCATCTTTCTTCAACAAGTATCGGTACGCTTTCGGATTTGTTTCGTTCACATGATATGCGTAAATTCTTGGAGCGTTGTGTACTTTTTATTTTTATTTTAATAAATGCACCATGCTGGTATGAGATAGTCCTTGGTTGATTTATAGAATGCTCTTTGCACTTCACTTATCTCTTTTGAGTATGGCTTTATAGAATGCTTCATGAGCTTCACTCATATCATTTGAAGTTTGGATTGCATGTTTCTCCTCACATAGAAAACCGTCATTTGTAGAATGCTCTTTTGCTTCACTTATATTTGTTAGAGCGTGGGCATATCTTTTGTAGAAAGAACTAAAACTCTTTTGCTTCACTTATATCTATTTAGAGAGTTGACAAGAATTGGTCATTCACATGGTTAGTCATAAAATCCTACATAAACTTGTAGATAATTGAATATGATATGTTTGATTCCTTGCAATAATTTTGCGATATAGAGATGCTAATATGTGGGAGGTACTAGTGAGTGATTGTTGTTTATTAAAAATATTGGTGTTAAGGTTTCTGATTCCTAAAGCATGCACGTAGGGTCTCCTAACTATGTAACCAAATTGGAGCGCATTCTATTTTGATTGTTTATCTTTGCGTGAAGGTCGGGGGCGGGTGATGGTTAACTTCTACCAACCTCACCCCTAGGAGCATGCGTCGTAGTATTTTGCTTCGAGGGCTACAGATTTTTCTCAATAAGTATGTGAGTTCTGTATGACTAATGTTGAGTCCATGGATTATACGCACTCTCACCCTTCCACCTTGCTAGCCACTATAGTACCGCGCAGTTTTTGCCCGTGCATCAAACCACCTTATACCCTTCCTCAAAACAGCCACCATACCTACCTATTATGGCATTTCCATAGCCATTCCGAGATATATTGCCATGTAACTCCACCATTCCGTTTGTTATGACACGCACCATCACTGTCGTATTGCCTTGCATGATCGTAAGACAGCTAGCATGATGTTTTCATGGCTTGACCGTTTTTTATGTCATTTCTAAGCTAGATCATTGCATATCCTGGTAGACCGCCGGAGGCATTCATATAGAGTCATAATTTGTTCAAGCATCGAGTTGTAATATTGAGTTGTAAGTAAATAAAAGTGTGATGATCGTCATTATTACAGCATTGTCCCAAAAAAAGGAGAAAGGCCAAATTAAAAAAAGGGCCAAAAAATGTGAAAGGCCAAATAAAAAAAGGAAGGCCAAAAAAAGGGGACAATGGTACTATCTTTTGTTCCACACTTGTACTTCATCATAGAACCATGTTCTTCATGATAGAGAGTCTCCTATGTTGTCACTTCCATATACTAGTGGGAATTTTTCGTTATAGAACTTGGCTTGTATATTCCAACGATGGGCTTCCTAAAGTGCCCTTGGTCTTCTTGAGCAAGCAAGTTGATGCACACCCACTAGTTTTCCTTTGAGCTTTCATACAATTATAGATCTAGTGCATCTGTTACATGGCAATCCCTACTCACTCACATTGATATCAATTGATGGACATTTCCATCGTCCATTAATTTGCCTAGTCAATGTCAGACTTTCCCCCTACTTTTGTCTATCATCACCTTCTATTCCATCCATAATGCTATGTACATGGCTCGCGCTCATGTATTGCGTGAAGAGTCGAAAAGGTTTGAAAAAGTAAAGTATGCAAACATTTGCTTGGCTGACACTGGGATGGGCATGAGGGGTACCTTGTGATAAGAAAAGGGAGCATAAAAGACTATATTATTTTGTAGGCATAACGTTCTTTAGCATTGATATTTTGAAAGACCTGATTGTTTGTTGGGATGCCCAAGTATTAAATTCTTTTATGTCAAATGATAGACTATTACTTTGAATCACTCGTGTCTTAATATTCATGCCATGGTTAAATTACATGATCAAGATTATTCTAGGTAGCATTTCACATCAAAAATTATTTTTTCATCATTTACCTACTCGAGGACGAGCATGAATTAAGCTTGGGGATGCTGATACGTTGCCGTCGTATCTATAATTTTGATTATTCAATGCCAATATTATACAACTTTCATATACTATTGGCAACTTTTTATACTATTTTTGGGACTAACATATTGATCTAGTGCCCAGTGCCAGATCGTGTTTGTTGCATGTTCTTTTGTTTCGCAGAAAATCCATATCAAAAGGAGTCCAAACGGGAGAAAAACTGACAGAGAGTTTTTTTGGAATATTTATGAATTTTGGGAAGAAGAATCAACACGAGACGATGCCTGAGGGGGCCATGAGGCAGGGGGCGCGCCCTGGGCCCTCGTGGCCACCCTATAATGCGGTTGGTGCCCTTCATTTGCCACAAGAAAGCTAATATCCGAATACATGACGTGTCCAAAATTCAGCCCAATCAGAGTTACGGATCTCCGGTAAAATAAGAAACGGTGAAAGGCCAGAATCTGGAACGCAGAAATAGAGAGAGACAGAGAGACAGATCCAATCTCGGAAGGGCTCTCTGCCCTCCCATACCATGGAGACCAAGGACCAGAGGGGAAACTCTTCTCCCATCTAGGGAGAAGGTCAAGTAAGAAGGAGAAGGAGGGGGGCTCTCTCCCCCTCTCTCCCGGTGGCGCCGGAACACCGACGAGGCCATCATTGTGTGATGGCGATCTATACCAACACCTCCGTCATCTTCACCAACATCTCCATCACCTTCCCCCATCTATCTACAACGGGCCACTCTCGTGCAACCCGTTGTAACCCCTACTTGAACATGGTGCTTTATGCTTCATATTATTATCCAATGACGTGTTGCCATCCTATGATGTCTGAGTAGATTTTCGTTCTCCTATCGGTAATTGGAGAATTGCTCTGATTGGTTTAAATTGCTTGTGGTTATGTTGCTATCCTTTGGTGCCCAGCATATGAGCGTGCGGGTGGATCACACCATAGGGTTAGTTGTATGTCTATAGGACTATGTATTGGAGGGCAAGAGTGACAGAAGTTTCAACCTAGCATAGAAATTGATGCATACGAGATTGAAGGGGGACCAATATATCTTAATGCTATGGTTGGGTTTTACCTTAATGAACGTTAGTAGTTGCGGATGCTTGCTAATAGTTCCAATCATAAGTGCATAGATTTCCAATTCAGGGATGACATGCTAGCAGTGGCCTCTCCCACATAAAAGTTGCTATTGGTCTCAATTGCTTAGGGACAATTTCGAAACTCCTACCACCACTTTTCCACACTCGCTATACTAACTTTATTGCTTATTTGCCTAAAACATCCCCTAGTTTTTATTTACGTGCTCTTTATATTCTTGCAAACCTATCCCGTTACACCTACAAAGTACTTCTAGTTTTGTACTTGTTCTAGGTAAAGAGAACGTGAAGCGTGCGTACAGTTGTATCGGTGGTCGATAGAACTTGAGGTAATATTTGTTCTACCTTTAGCTCCCCGTTGGGTTCAATACTCTTACTTATCGAAAGAGGCTACAATTGATCGCCTATACTTGTGGGTTATCACGCACTGTTTGCTATTTTTCTCGAGAGAAGCCACTAGTGAAATCTATGGCCCCGGGGTCTCTTTCTCATATTATTTGCCTTTGCGATTTATTTTCCTTTGCTTTTATTTTCAGATCTATTAAACCAAAAATACAAAAATACCTTGCTGCAATTTATCTTATTTGGCGTTCAATCTATCAATATTTACAACTCTCTCACGTCCGTTACCCAAAAGGGATTGACAACCCCTTTTACACGTTGGGTTGCGAGTATTTGTTATTTGTGTGAGGTGCCGTTTACGTTGTGTTGCTTGGTTCTCCTACTGGTTCGTGAACCTTGGTTCATCCCTGAGGGAAATACCTACCGCTACTATACTGCATCATCCCTTCCTCTTTGAGGAAATAGCGACGTAGTTCTAGCAAGACATCAGTCTTACCAAGCTTAACGAGACCAGCCTTAACGAGCAAGAGCTTAACGAGCCGATCAGCTCGTTCATCCACACACTCCGCTTTGAATAAGTGGGTAGCTATCTCAAAAAAGAATCAACAACTCAAAAAACGGTGACCTGGCACGTAAACAATTGTTTTTTTACGTCTTAGGCGATTGTTTTGATGGAGTAAAGAAAGAAAACTACTCTACTATACATACATACATACATACATATATATATATATATATATATATATATATATATATATATATATATATATATATATATATATATATATAGGCAGGAGCCTCCACGCTCGCTTGCTAGGGTTGCTCTATTCACAAACTCTCATCCTCTCTGGATCTAAGCAAGAAATCACACAACCTTTCTATCCTCACAGCTGATTACAAATCCGGACGCATCCTCTACGACGGGAAGGGGAGGAGGTGCAGAGTTTAGGCCGTAGTCGATGAAGAGGGAGGAGACCCACTGTCGGCCGCACCGTTGTCTCTCTGGTAGAGCGCCAGTGCGGGAGGTCCTCTGGTCCCTTCATCGCTACCATAGTGTGGGCGGATCTGGCCTCACGCTCCCGCCTAGCCACACCCCGACGACCTTCAGGTATATCTTCCTTCGAAGCCGGCCTAGCTCTAATTCCATAGCTCATTACGCCGCTTGACACGTCTCCAACGTATCTATAATTTTTGATTGTTCCATGCTATTATTTATGAAGTCTTGGATGTTTAATGGGCTCTATCATTCACTTTTATATCATTTTTGGGACTAACCTACTAACCCAAAGGCCCAGTCCAGATTGCTATTTTTTTTCCTATTTCAGGGTTTTGCAGAAAAGGAATATCAAACGGAGTCCAAACGGAATGAAACCTTGGCGAGATATATTTTTGGAGAAAATCACGCACGCGGAGCTTGAGGACAAAGTCAGGGGACAGAGAGGTGGCCCTCGAGGGTGGGGGGCGCGCCCTTGCCTCGAGGCCCCCTCAAGTGGCCCCCGATGCCCTCCTTCTTCCTATATAAGTCCACGTACCCCAGAAACTTCGAATACAGAGAGAAAACCCTAATTCCATCGCCGTAGCTTCTGTTCGCGTGGAGATCCCATCTTGGAGCCTGTTCCGGAGCTCCACCGGAGGGGGATCCATCACGGAGGCCTTCATCATCATCATCATCATCGCCCTCACCATGAGTTGTGAGTAGTTTACCACAGACCTTCGGGTCCATAGCTAGTATCTAGATGGCTTCTTCTCTCTCTCTCCGGATCTCAATACAGAGTTCTCCTCGGTCTTCGAGGAGATCTATTCGATGTAATCTATTTTTGTGGTGTGTTTGTCGAGATCCGATGAATTGTGAGTTTATGGTCAAGGTTATCTATGAAAGATATTTGGTTCTTCTCTGAACTTTTTATGTGTGCTCATAATATCCTTGCAAGTCTCTTCGAATTATTGGTTTGGTTTGGCCTACTAGATCTATAGTTCTTGCAATGGGAGAAGTGCTTAGCTTTGGGTTCAATCTTGCAGTGTCCTTTCCCAGTGAAAGTAGGTGCAGCAAGGCACGTATTGTATTGTTGCCATCGAGGATAAAAAGATGGGGTTTTCATCATATTGCTTGAGTTTATCCCTCTACATCATGTCATCTTGCTTAAGGCATTACTCTGTTCTTATGAACTCTATACACTAGATGCATGCTGGATAGCGGTCGATGTGTGGAGTAATAGTAGTAGATGGAGGCACGAGTCGGTCTACTTGTCTCGGACGTGATGCCTATATACAATGATCATGCCTAGATAGTCTCATAATTATTCGCTTTTATATCAATTGCTCGACAGTAATTTGTTTACCCGCCGTATAATATCCCTATCATGAGAGAAGCCACTAGAGAAAACTATGGCCCCCAGGTCTATTCTCAACATATCAATCTACATCTACTTTACTTTGACCGCTTTTATTTGCTGTTTTATTAAACCAAAAATACTAAAAATAGAAACTATCATCTCTATCAGATCTCACTCTCGTAAATGACCTTAAAGAGATTGACAACCCCTTATCGCGTTGGCTGCGAAGTTCTTATTTGTTTGTGCAGGTGCGAGGGACTGGCGCGTGGTCTCCTACTGGATTGATACCTTGGTTCTCAAAAACAGAGAGAAATACTTATGCTACTGTGCTGCATCTCCCTTTCCTCTTCAAGGGAATACAACACAAGCTCAAGAGGTAGCACCGCTGCATGTGCATCATTTTCTACCTCTGAGCCCCCGACATAGCTAGGATCGATCGGATTGTCCAACGCCACCTAGTTTTTTTCTATTGTTAGAGGTAAAGCTACTTTATGGAGTCGAATCTTGTTACTTGGTTGAAATAGGAAAGGAAGGGGGAAAATATGTAGTATGTAATGTACATAGGACATGGTACAAACAAGAAAGGAAGGGGGTGCAAGTAGTACAGTCTAGCCCTCCAACCAGTCTCTTAGTCAAAAACGGAAATAAAGGGGTAACGATGTACACACTTGTATGACCAGGACTAGATTTGCTATCCATACATACAAATAGGTGGCTAATGTAAAAAAATGGGACCAACCCAGATATGCATTGTTCTTAATCTAATGCCCCTGGTAAAATGATGCCATGCCACTATTATAAGTGATAACTTGTGATTTTTGTGCAGCTTAACTGGAATGTCACGGAGGAACTGTTGGTCGATTTTAGTGGAACTGCACAAAGGGAGATTTGTGTCAAATCCTCATCATCCAAATTGGCACCCTAACCTTCCCTTAAGTAAGAATTATATTTAATGCATGTGTTCACCTCTATTTTGCAAGTGCAATGAGAAAATAATACTATTGTTTACATAGTAGACTTGTAGTCACCGTCAACCAAATCTGACATTGAAGCCCACTCATGTACTTGGTTTCACCAATTGATTTAGGACAAAGAGAAACAAAGCAATAAAAGGAAGACAATGATGGAAGAGGAAGAGGAAGAAGAAGGAAGAAATGAAGAAGGATCATTAGCTGTTACCGTCCTGTATTATCCTGACATCTTGCTAGTGGTATTGTATTGCTGTGTTGCTACTAGTATTAATTTACTTGAAGAAATGCACTTGTAGTACGTAGCAGAGTAGTACTTGGCTTGACGACACATCATACTAATTAACTGGATTCTTGATGCATGTGTGAGCTAGCCCTACACAATCAACAGTGCCAAGGTGATCTACCTGAAGCCGAGGCCTCAGTCGAGGCCACTGAATGGCTCCGACAACGTCTGTGTCACATTTGAGGCTATGCTCCAGGAGCACTTCGACTTCTGCTGTCTCGCGTGCAAGCTCATTTAATCAATCAGGAGTACTTAAGCAGCACTAATTAATTGGTAATGGCCTAAGGCCTTCATCCACATTAGTGTGTTGTCATCCCTATTTCTATCGTGCTACTGTTTTGCAATTGTCATGAGAAAGTCTTTTGTCATTGCATGTTACATCATTGCAGCTGTCAGGGGGATGAACCCCAAGTAGGCAACGGAAGCCGGATCCTTTTCAAAATTGACGGGGCCAACATCGCCCCGCAATCCGGCTCTCACTTGGCCGTGTCACTCGACCCGGCCAAGACCCACGATCCGGCAAGACTCTCCAGTCCGGCCGGCTCCCACGATCTAGCACCAACGGCCCGCTCAAGGGATCTAAACCCGGCACGCCAAGACTTCCCCGCCAAGCCAGACCAACCCATGGCGTGTTCCCTAATCCGGCCATGGGTCAGCCTCTATCCCATCCCAGCCGTACGATGGGACGAAACGCGCCTACTGATGACCTAGGCAACAGTGGTTGGCCCATGCCCCTAGTCAGCCGGGGCGTGGCTATAGTGTAATCATCACAGCGCATGACGCCGGCACACAGTGACACGACGGAGCACGCTGTACCCAACTTAGCTTGGCCAATACTTGGTGAATGACAAGACGGCACAAAGTGTCCCCGTACCCGGCGGGCCCTGCACCCACAGAACCCGGCGGGTCCCAGCACCGGCTTCCCGGACGATGACAATCCGGCCCCACGGCCGTGTAACATTACCATTGTATCTCTAGGGGGGTGGCCTATATAAACCCCCAGAGCCCTCATGCATGAGGGCGAGAGCGAGAGCAAGAGAGAGATCAGAAATACCTAGCATAGAACAAGATAGACACACCTCGGGAGAAGCAGCCTAAGCCCTGGCCTGTCTTCCTCCTTCCTCCACACAGCTCAAGGAGTAACTCTGTACTGGTAAACATCAACCACGTTGGGCAGGATTAGGGGTGTTATCTTCCCGGAGAGCCCCGAACCAGGGTATGTCTTGCATCCCATGCTCGCTCATACCAACCCCGCCTCTGGAGTCCACCAGTGCCCTCGAGCCGCCTCCTATCTTTAGCCATCCCTTGGCATCTACCGGGCGCCCACCACGACAGTTGGCGCCCACTGTGGGGCAGCTCGAGGTCCTGGCCGGGAGCATGCTTCAGACGGGGCCCCGCCCCTACTCCAACGAGCTCGTCGTGCTGGCGGACAATGTCGTCGATGCCCTCGCCGTCTCCTTCGCCGCACTGCGCATCTCCTATGCGCCAGCAGCGGATGAGTACCCCAACGAGGTATTTGACTTCTCCGACCCCCCCATTGCACCCGGACAGCACTCTCGACGGAGCGATCGACCTCTGCGTAGAGGTTTTCGTCACTCACACCGGCGCCGCCTCTTCGTCGAGTGCGGCGAGAAAGGCCGCGGAAGCTAAGGCCGTGGTGGAACGGGCTGGCTCGCCCAACCCGCGACGCGCCACGAAGCAGAGCCTCTGCGTTCCCATCGGCACCGACATCGACGCCTCCAACATCGCCGAGGCACGGACCCGCCTCGACGGGGACCGCCAGTGCCTACTGGACCTCACCCAGTCGCTCGCCGCAACGGAACACCGCCTCGCACCTGCTCAGATGGAGCGCAACGCTGCCTGCGGTTGCAGGCCTGGTGCCGCCGAGCTGAGCACGGTCGCGGACGTGCGAGCCCGGGGCGGTAAGATCGGACGCGCCCTCCCGCCCATCTACGAGACTCCCCTGAAGAACATGCGTGCTGCTCAGGCGGCCGCGGTTGGCCTAGAGCAGATCGCAGGCGAAGAGCTGGGGGAGCGCCTCAAGAGGGTGAACGACCTCCTCACGGCGGCCAACGCGCAGCAGGACTGCCTCAACCAGCTTGCCAAACCAGCCGGAACCGGCTCCGCCTGCATCGTTGGAGCCGGTGACGACCAGCACACGACGTCTTCGCCACCCAGCGAGGTGCACTCCGGCCGCACCCAGACCTGACGCAACCCCGCCCCAAAGACTGCTGGCGGCCTAAGCGACGAGTCGCCCTCCGAAGCCCAGCGCCGGCTCAACCCTACTCCCCGGCCGACCCGGCAGCAAACCGCGGTTGACCCTCGTACCTGTGGCGCAGTCACCGGCCGGCTGGGCCCGCGCGCCATCGACACCACCGACGCTCGCCACAGCCTCGACCGGCTCGCCCGCTCCCAGGAGCTGGAAGAAACCGGCGCGGTTAGGCCAGCGTGCTTCGGTCCGCGCATCCGGAGCGAGCCCTTCACCAAAGGGTTCAAGCTTCCCCGCGACACGCTTAAGTACAACGGCACCGTGAAGCCAGAGGACTGGCTCACCGACTACACCACCGACATCGGCATCGCTAGAGGCAATCACCGCATTGCCGTCCGCTACGCGCCACTTATGCTCCAGGGATCAGCCCGCACGTGGCTGAACAGTCTGCCGGTGGGCAGCATCAACACGTGGGTTGATTTCGAGGAGGCCTTTGTGCGCAACTTCACCGGGACATACCGGCGACCCGGCCGTCCCAGCCAGCTCGCCATGTGCGTGCAGGGCCCGACGAAAATCGGCCGGGAGTACCTAGCATGCTGGACCGAGCTCCGGAATAGCTGTGAGGGCTTCCACGAGGTCCAGGCCATCGAGTACTTCGTCAACGGGTGCCGGGATGGTACCCTCCTCAAGCACAAGCTGCTATGCTCCAAGCCGACCACCATGTCCGCACTCATATGGATGGCAGACAAGTACGCAAACGCCGACTCCGCCATGAAGATCCAGGTGGCCCTAGACGACGCCGGCAAGACAAAGCCGATTCCCCCTTTGAAGCCGGCTGGCGAAGGAAGCCAGCAGCATCAGCACAACTAGCAGCAGCACAAATGCAAGGCCAAACAGCAGGTTCAGCGACACGACAACCAGCTCATGGCGGCCGCCGAGCAGGCGCCCGCAACCGAGCCGGCCGCCAAGCACCGCCAGACCGGCAAGACGACATGGCAACCCGCCATGAGCTTCAAGGAAATGCTCGACGCTCCCTGCAAGCACCACAGCTGCGCGAGGCCATCCACGCACATGCTCTAGCAGTGCGCCATCACCAAACGCATCATGAGGGGCGATGTCCCGCCGCCTCCAGCCCCGGCTCCAGGAGCGGGGCGACAGCCTACGCCTCCCCCACCACCTCCGGCTGGCGGCGCCATGCGCAACGACGCCTACCTGGACCCGAACGCGGCTTACATTGTCTTCACCAGCCTCAGCGACGACAAGCGCAGTGAGCGCCTCATCCGGCAGGACGAAACATTGTCGGCCCGGCCAGGCCGGAATACATGCACTGGTTGGAGTGCCCGATCACATGGACGCGGGAGGATCACCCTGTCGTCATGCCGAACCCAGGTGGATACGCCCTCGTCCTCAACCCCACCATCGTCGTGCCTCGGCGCACATGCAAGTTCTCCCGAGTCCTCATTGACGGCGGCAGCAGCATCAACATCCTCTACCGGGACACCATGACCAAGCTCGGCCTCGAGGCCAAGGACCTGGAGCCGACCAGGACTGTCTTCCACGGCATCGTGCCCGGCCACTCCTGCTCTCCGATCGGCTGGATCCGGCTCGACGTCGTATTCGGTAACATCAGCCATTTCCGACACGAGCTGGTCTGGTTCGAGGTGGTGGACCTGTCCAGCGCATACCACGCGCTGCTCGGTCGGCCCGCACTCGCCAAGTTCATGGCTGTCCCCCACTACGCCTACCTGAAAATGAAGATGTTGGGTCCAAAGGGCCTAATCACCATCATAGGCGACTACCGCAAGTCTCTGGAGTGTGCCCGAGACAGATCCAAGCTGGCCGAGTCGCTGGTCATCGCCGAGGAGCGGCGCCAGCTCGACCGGATCATTGCCCTCGCCGGCGAGGTAGTGGCTGCGCCAGTCCCAGCCGAGGAGCCGTCCAACGAAGCCTCGTTCAAACCCTCCAAGGAAACCAAGAAGGTGAAGCTGAACCCAGAAGACCCCAGCTGCAGCAAGTACGTCACCGTGGGCACTCGCCTCGGCAACAAATAGGAAGGCGAGCTCGTCAACTTCCTTCATGAGAATCGGGATATCTTTGCATGGTCCCCAAAGGACATGCCGGGCATGCCGAGGAAGTACGCCGAGCACAAACTTCACGTCCGCAAGGACGCCAAGCCTGTCCGCTAATCCCTATGACGTTTTTTCGAAGAGAAGAGAAGGACCATCGGTGAAGAGATCGCTAAGCTTTTAGCGGTCGGCTTCATCATGGAAGTGTTTCACCTCGAGTGGCTGGCTAACCCAGTTCTCGTCCTGAAGAAAAACAAAACCTGGTGCATGTGTATCGACTACACCAGCCTGAACAAAGCCTGCCCCAAGGATTAGTTCGCTCTCCCGCGGATCGACCAAGCCATCGATTCCACCGCCGGGTGCGAGCTCCTGTCCCTCCTGGACGCTTACTCCGGCTACCATCAGATCAAGCTGGACCCGGCCGACGCCCTGAAGACGTCCTTCATCACGCCCTTTGGGGCGTATTGCCACATCACCATTTCGTTCGGCCTGAAGAACGCCGGAGCCACTTTCCAGTGGTGCATGCAGAAATGCTTGCTGATACGTCCATTTTGCATCATGCTTATATGTTGATATTCATTGCATTATGGGCTGTTATTACATGTTTTGTCACAATACTTATGCCTTTTCTCTCTTATTTTACAAGGATTACATGAAGAGGGAGAATGCCGACACCTGGATTTCTGGGCTGGAAAAGGAGCAAACTCTGGAAACCTATTCTGCACAACTCAAAAAGCCCCAAAACTTCACAGGACTCCGTTTCAGAAAATATAAAAAATATCTGGCGAAAGAAGATCACGAGGAGGGTCACCTGCTGTCCACGAGGGTGGGCGGCGCGCCCCCTGTCTCATGGGCCCCCCGATGCCCATCTTCTCCTATATGAGGTGTTTTGACCTGGAAAAAAAATCATAAGGAAGCTTTTGGGACCAGACGTTGCCGTCTCGAGGTAGAACATTGGCGGAAACCAATCTAGGGCTCCGGCAGAGCTGTTCTGCCGGGGATACTTCCCTCCAGGAGGGGGAAATCATCACCGCCGTCATCACCAACAACTCTTCCATATTGGGGAGGGCTATCTTCATCAACATCTTCACCAGCACCATCTCCTCTCAAACCCTAGTTCATCTCTTGTATCCAATCGTTGTACCCAAACCTCAGATTGGTACCTGTGGGTTGCTAGTAGTGTTGATTACTCCTTGTAGTTGATGCTAGTTGGTTTATTTGGTGGAAGATCATATGTTCAGATCCATTATGCATATTAATACCCCTCTGATCTTGAGCAATATTATGTCTTGCGAGTAGTTACTTTTGTTCCTTAGGAGATGGGAGAAGTCTTGCTATTAGTTGTCATGTGAATTTGGTATCCGTTCGATATTTTGATGAGATGTATGTTGTCTCTCCTCTAGTGGTGTCATGTGAACGTCAAGTACATGACACTTCACCATTATTTGGGCCTAGAGGAAGGCATTGGGAAGTAATAAGTAGATGATGGGTTGCTAGAGTGACAGAAGCTTAAACCCTAGTTTACGCGTTGCTTCGTAAGGGGCTGATTTGGATCCACTTGTTTCATGCTATGGTTAGGTTTACCTTAATACTTCTTTTGTAGTTGCGGATGCTTGCATTAGAGGTTAATCATAAGTGGGAGGCTTGTCCAAGTAAGGACAGCACCCAAGAACCGGTCCACCCACATACCAAATTATCAAAGTACCGAACGCGAAATCAGACAATCGTGATGAAAACTAGCTTGACGATAATTCCCATGTGTCCTCAGGAGCGCTTTCCTTTATATAAGAGTTTGTCCAGGCTTGTCCTTTGCTACAAAAAGGATTGGGCCACCTTGCTGCACCTTATTTACTTTTACCTTTTGTTACTTGCTACCAATTACCTTATCACAAAACTACCTGTTACCTATAATTTCAGTGCTTGCAGGAAATAACTTACCGAAAACTGCCTATCATTTCCTTTTGCTCCTTGTTGGGTCCGACACTCTTACTTATCGAAAGGACTATGATAGATCCCCTACACTTGTGGGTCATCACTCTCTGCCGCAGCTCGGCAGCAATATCCACGTCTACGTGGACGACATTGTGGTGAAGACCAAGCAACACCTCACGCTCCTCGATGATCTGAAGGAAACATTCGCCAACCTGTGCGAATACAAGGTCATGCTCAACCCAGAGAAACACATTTTCGGCGTCCTAGTCGGAAAGCTACTCGGTTTCCTTGTCTCGGAACGCTGCATTGAGGCAAACCCGTAGAAAATCAAGGCCATCGAGCACATGCGCAAGCTGGCTCGGCTGCGTGATGTCCAGAATTTCACCGGCTGCTTGGCCTCGGTTATCTAGTTCCTCAGCCGGCTGGGCGAGAGGACCTTGCCCCTATACAACGCCGTTCGAATGGAACGACCAAGCAGACTAAGCTTTTCGGGACCTCAAGGGCATGCTCTCCACCGCACCCGTCCTGTCCGCCCCAGCCGAGAAGGAGCCGCTGTTGCTCTACATAGCCGCAACCTCACGCTCGGTCAGCACGGTGCTGGTGGTCGAGCGACCAGAGTAGGGAAAGATCCAAGCCGTCCAGCGTCCTGTCTACTACCTGAGCGAGGTGCTCTCTACCTCCAAGCTGAACTACCCGCACTACCAGATGATGTGTTACGACATGTACTTCACCACCAAGAAGCTGAAGCAATACTTCTAAGAGCACGAGATCACTGTGGTCAGCACGACCCCGCTAGGCGAGATCATCTGGTGCTAAGACGCCTCTGGCCGGGTCGCCAAGTGGGCGCTCGAGCTAGCCAGCCACACCATCCTCTACGAGCCTCGTACCACGATCAAGTCCCAACCTCTGGCCGACTTCCTCGTCGACTGGACAGAGATCCAGTACTTGCCGCCGCCTCCAGACTCAACGCACCTGCGCAAGCCATCCATCAAGCCGTCTCCGGCCTCAGAGTCCATCCATGTTCCGGACGAGCCGGGGACTACCTAGTCTGGCATGGGGACTGCTCAGTCCGGCCCGGGGACTGCTCAACCCAAGCCAGGGACTGCCGCATCCGGCCCGGGTACTGCTCAGTCCGAGCCGGGGACTGCTCAGTCCGGCCCGGGGACTGCTCAACCCAACCGAAGGACTGACGAGTCCGGCCCGGGGAGTGCCGACCTCGGCCTGGTGACTACAACCCTCAGTCCGGCTGCTCCCGCACCCAACACGGGAACAGCCGGACCCGGCTCAGACGCCGCCGCTCCTGAACCAATCGTAATGGCCGTTCTCGCCATGGTGACGGTGCCATCTTGGGCCCTGCCCATCTTGGAATTCCTGGAGAGCGGGATCCTCCCCATCGACGATACCGAAGCTGGGCTAGTGCAGCACCGAGCGGCCGCCTATAGCATCATCAACAATGAGCTCGTCAAGTGCAGTCCCACCAGCATGTTTCAACGTTGCGTTGAGCAAGACAATGGCGTGGACATCCTCCTCGACATACACCAGGGGGAGTGCGGGCATCACGCCGCATCATGATCCCTGGTGGCCAAGGCTTTCTACCATGGTTTCTACTGGCCAACGGCCCTCCAAGACGCCGAGTCGCTCATCCTCAAGTGCGAGGGATGCCAGCGCTTCAGCAAACGCACCCACGAACCAATGTCGGTGCTCCGGATCATACCGATTGCCTGGCCTTTCGTGGTCTGGGGGCTCGACATGGTGGGACCATTCAAAACAGCCCGAGGCAGCATGACGCATCTGCTGGTAGCAATCGACAAATTCACCAAGTGGATCGAGGCAAGACTGATCAAGAAGCTGGATGGGCCAACAGCCGTCCAATTCATCAAGGACATAGCGGTACGCTACGGCATGATCAGGCATGCTCAACATAGCGGTACCCAACAGCATCATCACGGACAACTGCACCATCTTCGCCATGGGCGCGCTCGTGCAGTACTGTTCCATCTCCTGCATCTGCCTCGACTTGGCGTCCGTTGCGCACCCACAGTCCAACGGCAAGGTCGAGCGGGCAAACGGCCTCATCCTATCTGGCATCAAGCCACGGCTCGTCGAGCCGCTCATCCGCTCACTCGGCAGCTGGCTCGACGAGCTGCCGACCGTCCTCTGGAGCCTCCGAACAACGCCGAACCAGTCGACCGGGTTTACCCCGTTCTTCCGCGTCTATGGAGCAGAAGTCGTCATCCCGACCGACATGGTGTTCGACTCGCTGCATGTCACGATGTACACCGAGGCCAAAGCCAAAGAAGCCCGTGAGGACGGCGTCGAGCTACTCCAAGAGGCGCGCCTCCTAGCGCTCAGCCGCATAGCCATGTACCAACAAGGCCTCAGGCACTACCACAGCAAGAAGATCAAGCCCCTCGCTTTACGCGACAGAGGGCTCGTCCTCCCACTCGTCCAACAGCAAGCCGGCCAACACAAGCTGTCCTCCCCATGGGAGGGCCCCTTCATCATCAACAAGGCTTTGTGCGACCGCAACGCCTACTACCTCATTGACGCTAGCAAGTCAAACAAGTGCAAGAGGGACACGGCCGGAGAAGAAACAACTCGGCCCTGGAACGCGGAACTCCTCCGTCTGTTTTACATTTAGCCGTGTATATGTATGTATCGCTGCCTTTTGTGATCAATTAAAAACTAAGGGGTCCCCGAACGATGCTCGGGGCCGCCCTCTCCGACCAAGTTATTTGTGTCTCTAGCATTTTATGATTTACCTATCTCTTCGTCCAAACCCGGCCACCGGCCTGACTCGTTTGACCCGGGGACTCGGAGGCTGGCCGGCTCGGTCACTTCCCATCGTCTCGCTTAGCATTTTTTGGCGTGTTGGGGTCGCCGCGGTCTCCCGCTCGGCCTTAAGCCACAGATCCAGCTTCGCCTGTTGGTCGGCGAGCGCGCAAAGGCCAGAGCACCTGTGCGCCACAAGGACTAACCCAAGGACCACCGGGTCACCCGACCCGGCCACGCCACGAACAGTTAAGTCACAACACTACCGGCTGCTTGTCATCCGGCCACGCCGGATCGCCGCCAGTGGGCCCAGTGGGTGTTTCATTCACGCTCAACGTTACGAACGCCTAACTACTATGCGCCTTCTCTCAAAGGCCAAAACCCTTGTCACGGACCGGAG
>LR738712.1:441134076-441197881 GCA_902687465.1 Secale cereale | reverse complement strand
GGGGGGGAGCCCGAGGGGGGAAAACGCAAATGAACGGCTCGACAAACAAATAGCAAGAGCGCAAACATTAACGACATTCATGCAAATGTTTAATTCGTAAAGGCCCAAGGCCAGAATTCATTACACCCAATGCACCCGGTGGGTGGGGTGGACCTGCTACCTAACAGAGATATCTACAAAGATTTAAAAAACAGGGGCTTCAGGCATTCTCCTACGCACCCGCCGGGCGCGCCGAGGTGCCGGTGTCTTCGTCGTCGACGCCCGTGTAGCGGTAGGCACCCGTCTCCTCGGAGCTGCCTTCCGGATTGTCTAGGAGCAAGCCGAAGTTATCAGCAGGCACGACTATGCCGTCTTCCATCTGCTCCGGCTGGAACTCGTCGTGGTAGAAGAACCTGGCTATGTAGCTAGCCCGGGCAGCAATCTCATCGTCCTGCGCCTGCAGCTAGCTCTCCGAGCCGGCTCGCTGGCCCATCAGCGCCTTCAGTGACAGGTCCGGATGCGAAGACATCGCGAACCTGAGGGCCATCTCGGCACCAGCACGGGCGGCGGAAAGGCGCCAGTCATGGAGCCGATCCGGCCCCGCCTCAAGCCACCGTGCAAGCCGTGAGAAGCTGGTCGGCGTAGTGGAGCCCGGGCAAAGGGCCGCCGTCATCACCATGCCGGACTCGGAAGGCCACACCATCTGCATGCCCAAGGCTTGTAGACGAGCCTCAGCAGCGGTCATGAGCTCCGGGAAGGTCCATTCCACATTTGGATCAGTCCCGGAGCCGACCACGCCCTCCGGATCACGCTGGAAGCGGACCGCCTCCTCCGCCAACTCCTGCGTCTCCGGGAAGACCCCTGTCCAAAAAGAGAATCAGAAGAAAGTCGCAATGAAAAGAGAAGCCGAAACCTTAGCCCGACAAAAGACTCAAGAAAAGCACTACTGGAGAAGGATTCTTCCAGGTGTTGCGCCTCAAGCAACGTGCCGTGCTGTTCCTGGTCGAGGGTGCGGTCGCGATCCTTGACCGTCGCCTCCAGTTGGGTGACCGTGGCTTTGGCCGCCTTCAGCTCGGCGTCCTTGTCTGCGGTCGCCTTCTCGGCCTCCTCACGGTGCCGGGTCTCCCCCTGCTCCGCCGCGGCCACCAACCCCTTCAGGCGCTCCACCTTGGCCTGAAGTTGGCCCTTGTCGTCGGCCAGCTTGCCGCGCTGCTGTTCCGCCTCGGTAAGGGTCTGTTGCGTCTCCGTGACCTTGCCGGTTTCTGCCCGGAGCTGCTCCACCTCAGCCTTGAGGTGGCTCTTGTCGCACGCCCGCTACCTCTACAGCTGGCCGGCTTCGTCGAGCGCCTGCCGGGCTCCCATCGCCTCCTGCCTCGCCCGCTCCAACCCCCGAAGATTCGCAAGAAAGAAAGGGAAAAGAAAAGGGAAAATACCCATCACAACGCGGAGCTCCTCCTCCTTGGCGGCCAGCTGCTCCTTGAGCCGCTCGTGCACATCAAGGAGCCGGTTTAAAACAACAACCCGATAGGAGTCCAGTTGCTACGGAACAAAACAACGATCAGTAAAGAAGACATATTTTTGAAGATTCGACCCAACTGCTACGCAGTTGGCCCAAATCTCGGAACCTACACCCAGTGGGTGCGCTGGCGTGCCCCCACTAAGGAGAAACAAGCAAAAATAAGAGAAGACTTACAAGCACGGCGTCCTCGAGCTCCCACGCCTGATCCAGCTCGACCTGGACGTAGGCTCGGACCCGGTCCGCCCGCCCTCGCAGGCGCTGGGTCACGGCGGCCATTGCCGCCTCCTCCTAGGTCGGTGGCCCAAAGAAGACCTCGCCGGCTCCGTGCTGGGGCGGCTGCGGACCAACGGCCCGGCGGCCCCAGGGCTGAAGCACCAAGGCGTGCTCGCCACTGACCGCCTCTCCTGTGGCCGGTGTCCTCCCCGGCGCCTCCATCGCCGGCACCCCCTGTGGCGCTGCATGCGCCGCCTCCCCCAAGACAACGTCACCGCCGCCTCCACCAACCCCCGCCTGCTCGGCCGCGTCGTCCCGTGGCGGAGTCCCGTCCTCGATAACCACGACCTCCTGGTCGAGGTCCATCATGTCCGCACGGCCGCCCTGGCCGTGCTCCTCCTCCAACGACGGCACGAAGGCCGTCGCCGCCACCGTCCTCCCGGCCGGCATCTCTGGCCACGCCGGCTCCTTGCCGGCTCGCTCCCACGTCTTCGCAGCGCTGTTCCAGCCCTTGGTCGACGCTGCCTTCAGCTTGGCCTTGGCTCGTTCCCGGTCTTGCTAGGCTCGGCCTTCCGCATCGGACGAATCAAGACCAAGGTCCGGATTCGCCCGGCCCTCCTCCTCGCCCGGATCGACGGTGCTGGACCGGCTCATCCGGAACCAAGCACCCTCGGGGGACGCGGCCTCCGACGCCGCAAATGCCAACGAGATCGGCGATCTGAAGAATCAAGGCAAGTTAGCAAAAAGGGGCTCAACGGAGCCACCCGACTCGGAGTCAAAAGGAAAAAGAAACTCACCCCGGCAGCACTAACATGGGGCGCCTCGACGGCTGGGTGACACGCCTCCTCTTGGCTGTCGGCTTCACGCCCCCAGCCGCACCCGCTGCGCGCTTCGCGGGTGGAGCCGGTGGAGCGGTGCTGCCCTTCCCGTGCGGCCGGCTCGCCGCCGGCAACCTTCGAGATGACCCGGCCCCAGCCGCGCCGCCGCCCCGTCCTCCTGCCGCCGTCAACACCGCCCGGGACGACCTGGCTCCAGCCGCGCCACCGCCTCGTCCGCCCGACGCTGCTACACCAACAACCCACGTCAGTACCTCCGGCGCCGTCCCATGGCTAACAGCACACAAGAGAAAAAAAATGGGCGCACGTGCTCGGCGCCCCCTCGCCCGCCTCGGCAGCCGCTCCCTCCCCTCCGCCATGGGCCTCGGGCTCCTCCGAGGTGGCGCGCACCACCTGCGTCCCCGTCCGGTCGTAAGGGTGCCGGATGGCATTCAGAAGCACCTGCCGTGTCACATCCGGACGAATAAGGAGTGGGCAGCGGCAAAATACGGAGGGAAGGGACTCACCATCGGTGCCGGGTTCGCGTGACTATATGGCGCCTTCCTATACTACTAGTCATCCCGCAGGTTGGCCTTGGAAATGTCGTTGACCCGGCGCACGACCTAGTCCGCCCTCAGCTGCAGATTCGACATGCGGTCGGGGTCCTCAAGGCCGGTCATCTCACCGATGAGATGAACACGCCACTACAGCGGCAACACCCGTCGGGCGATGAAGGCCGTGACGAGGTCATTCCCGTCGAGCCCTTCCTGCTCCTTCATCACCACCACCCAATCACACAGGTTGAGCACCACCCACGACGGTTGCTTGGGGTAGTACGACCAGTTCTGCTTCGGCCGTGGCGGTGCGTCGACGAGCGGCGGCAGATTAATGCGATCCGCACCCAAGTTGCGGATATAGAATGAGTGCTGCCACTTCTTGGCAGAGTCCTCCAGTGGCACCTTGGGGCTCTTTTCCCCCGGCCGCCGGTAGATGACGGCGGCCCCTCACTCCGACATCTCCCCGGCCTTCGCCCCCTACTACTTCAGGGAGAACAGGCGCGCGAAGAGTTCGATGGAGGGCTCAACTCCAAGGTACGCCTCGCAGAGCGTGACGAAGCCCGAGAGCTGCACAATGGCGCCGGCTCCAAGATGGTGGGGCTGAAGCTTGTTGAACTCCAGAAACATGCGGAATAAGTCGCTCGCGGGCAGTCCGAACCCGCGCTTGAAGTGCGTGAAGAAGACCACGGCGACCTCCGTCTCCGGCGACAGGCGTTTGGTGGTGTGGAGGTAGGAGATATCATTCTCCATGACGGTCAAGCCCATCCAGTAGCCCGACGGCAATGCCATCGACTAGAAGCGTGGAAAAGAAAGTTGAAGAGGTTGGCCTTTGCTCGGAACAACAGGCGTCGCGGTGCGCGGCGGTCGCAAGAAGCAGAGGAGGATAGGAAAGGAAGAAGGGCGCGAGCGAGAACGATTTCCGCCGCCCCCTCGGCCCAATTTATAACCCACGGTTCGAACATGGGGGAGTGGGATCGATTGTGCCCGCCTCTCCCACTTCCCCGCAATAAATGCGCACGCACGTGCGGAATAACTACCCCTAAAAGGGCAACCGGTTCACGGACGCCGCAATAAATCCGCGCGCGTGGGCCGAGACCATGCGACCGCGCCACCTTGGGCCCCAGCACGTTGCCCCGTCCCGTTGTGCGTGTGGCCTGTCAGGCCCCTCCGACTTTCGGGCTCCACATGGCGCCCGCACGGAACCCAAAAGATCGTTCAAGATTCGGAGAACTCCTCGGTTTCCCGTCGTCGCCAAAACGCCACAATCCGGTTTCCGGAAGCCGGCACGCAGCGGGTGTTGCCGGGTCCGGTGCCGGGTCCGGCCTCAAGATTCACTTCCAAGGAAAGGAAACAATGAAGGCCCTTTCGCCCGAAGACGGCAGACCTTCACAGCTTCGGGGAGTACTGTCGGGGGGATGAACCCCAGGCAGGCAACGAAAGGCGGATCCTTTAAAAAAATGACGGGGCCAGTATCGCCCTGCAATCCAACTCTCACTTGGCTGGGTCACTCGACCCGGCCAGGACCCATGATCCGGCAAGACTCTCCAGTCCGGCTGGCTCCCATGATCCGGCCCAAACGGCCCGCTCAAGCGATCCGAACCCGCCACGCCAAGACTGCTCCACCAAGCCAGACAAACCCGTGGCGTGCTCCCCAATCCGGCCACGGGTCAGCCTCCATCCCATCCCAACCGTACGATGGGATGAAACGCACCTACTGATGACCTAGGCAACAGTGCCTCGCCCATGCCCCTAGTCAGCAGGGGCGTGGCTACAGTGTAATCATCACAGCCCATGACAACGGCAAACGGTGACATGACGGAGCACTTTGTACCCGACTTATCTTGACCAATCCTTGGTGAACGACAAGACGTCACACAGTGTCCCCTTACCAGACGGGCCCCGTACCCGGAGAACCCGGCGAGCCCTGTACCCGGTGGGTCCTAGCACCGGCTTCCCGGACGATGACAATCCAGTCCCACGATCGTCTCACATTACCATTGTATCCCTGGGGGGTTGTCCTATATAAAAAACCCCAGAGCCCTCATGCAAGAGGGCGAGAGCGAGAGCGAGAGCGATAGCAAGAGAGAGATCGGAAAGACCTAGTAGAGAACATGATAGACACACCTCGGGAGAAGCACCCTAAGCCATGGCCTATCTTCCTCCTTCCTCCAAACAGCTCAAGGAGCAACTCTGTACTGGTAAACATCAACCACGTTCGGTAGGATTAGGGGTGTTATCTCCCCGGAGAGCCCCGAACCTGGGTATGTCTTGCGTCCCATGCTCTCTCATACCAACCGCGCCTCTGGAGTCCACCAGTGCCCTCGAGCCGCCTCCTATCTTTAGCCATCCATTGGCATCTGCCGTGTGCCCACCACGACAGTAGCCTATGATACATGCCAATGCGAGAGTTGAGATAATTGGCACTGATAAAATAAACTAATACCTCTTTTTAATCAAGCCTACTATGTTGCTAACTTTACCCAATAATATAATGCGGATGCTTCTATTTGTTAGTGTATGTTTCATCAACTACTATTACAGTAATCTCACATTCTCAATATATGTGCCAACAGGGATGCCCGATTTCAGTGGAAGTGCACAAAAACTTTGGGTGGTTCATTGCCTCGACTGCTTCCTTCCTTTCCTGTCAGTCGCTTACCTCGGCTTCTAGTCAAAGGAAGTACTAATACATATGCTTCGTCACACGGGTTGGTACAGGTCTTTATCCTGATTATTGTGCTTGTCATATCTATTGTTAATTTGGTATTGTGCTATTGTTGGCCGATTTCATAAAGGTATAACTTGGAGCCTGATCTTGCAGGCAACTCGTTAGATTGGCTGATTTTAGTACAACTGCACATAAAGAAAAGATGGACATATACTTATGTTGTTGCTTTGTTGTACTCCAAATTTAACTCAGACAAGCATCGATGTTGACAAGAAGAAGTGCCAGAGTGAGCGCCAACAATATTGCTTGGCGCATAGCCCAGAAAAACGTAGGCCAGTCTTTGGTCCCAACTTGCACTTTTAGGTTATCGGCACGTATGCTGGCAGCGAAATGTATTCCATGGAGTATAAAGATTCCAAAAAAGTTGGTAGCGGCATATATTCATATGGCACCTAACAAGTCTACATGCTTGGGATGCCTCCATTTTAGTTGAACTGAAACTAGTTGGATGAAAGTAGTGGCCAAGTTGTTCAAATCGCTTGCGGCATCGAGGCCACTATCATGAGGATAAACCTGCAAGGAAAGTTCAGATGGTCTATGCTGCCTCTTATGTACTCAAAAGTTTGCTTAGACCAGCCTTAATTGTAGCAAGTACCACCGAGTGAACACCACTTACCAGTCCGTACCCTAGGTAATTAAAGTGTGTCGATGGATGATATTGGCTTGTGTTGTCTCAATCATTTGGATGCGTAAGCATGTTGAACTTGTGTATTCTGAATCTTTTTGTGAATGTTATGAATATTGGTTTGTGATATTTGAATCATTTGGATGCATAGACATGCTGTACTTGTCTATACATGAATCTTTTGAGTTGTTGATTTTAAAATGTTGGCTATGAATATGAACGTATCCTATGAATTTGAGTTTGATTTGAATGTTTACCTTTTCTGTTGTACTTGTGTGTGAACTAGTTAGAATGTATACTGTGGGATTGTTAGAATGTACACTGTTGGATTTTGACATGCCCAAACCAGCAGCACGATGTATAATTAAATGAAGAAAGAGAGGGTTGAGTATCATATTATGATACCGTATGGAATTAAGTTACTCCCACTATAGTTAGTCTTAGGCCTTGTTTGCTTCAACCTCCTCCCAGGGGTTTGGAGAGGAATGGAGGGGAATTTGTCTTGTACATGATTTAATCCCCTACAATCCCTGTTAATCTATGTATATTGGGGGCATTTTATTTGACCCCTCATTTTGTCGCGCCACAACCAGTTTGAGTGTCTGCACGTAGTACATCATTCTCTAATTTGGTGGATGCCAAGCTGGCCCGAAAAGGAGCTATAACTTTTTTTCAAGTTAAAAAATGTTACCGATGAGGAGCCATAATTAAGCTGGAGGCGTCTCTTATTTTATTTTGAATGGGAAATAAGCTTGAGAGCTGGAGAGTGTCTCTAATGGGCTGCCTCTAGTGTTAAGGCCCTCAAGTACGAAACACGGGCATCCAACTGGGCCGAGACAAAAGCCTATCCATCTTAAAGCCCATTTGTTTTTGTTTTTTGTTTTTTGTGAGGAGAAGCCCATATTTATTGAAGAGGGGCCGATCCCAGAAAAACCCTCCTTCCTCCTCGCTTCCACTTATACTGCAGCTTGCTGGTCTCTCCCGCTTCCGTCGCCCCCCAATTCCCCTAGCTCCCCATCTTCCTCACTTGTACACAAAACCCTTACTCACCTTCTTCCTCACTCATACTAAAAACACATGCTCCTCTTCTTCCACTCCTACAGAAAACCCCAGCCCTCCTTCTTCCCCACTCACACTGCCACTAGGCTCATCTCTGGCTACTATGCTCAAACCCTTGAGCTCGGCGCGACGCCCGCAAGGAAAATGGAGTCAGTAGGCCCCAGCGCCTAGAAGATGAGGCTCCCACCAGCTATGACGCCGATTGTAGATCCCGCACCCGACAGCGCAGGGAGAAGTGGCGAGCCCCCCCCCCCCAAGGATCGGAGGAACCCGTAGAATCTCCGGTCGACCGCATAAGCGATCTCCCGGACGACATCCTTGGGGAGATCTTCTCGCCTCTCCCCACAAATGATTCTACTGCACACAAGTACTCTCAACTCGGTGGTGCCCTCTATGGCACACCGCTCCCCTCAATCTCGAATGTCATCAGATATCTGTCCTTCCAGAATTTTATCTCCTCGGAGCCATCATCTCCTCTCACCCGCAGGGCCCTATTCAACGCCTTTGCATCCTGACACACTACCTGCTATCCATACCCTGCACGGTGGACGCTTGGCTAACATCCCCTGAATTCGAAAAACTCCAGAAGTTTGAGTTCTACCATTACCATGCAAGTTTCATACAATGAACCAAACACCAAGAATTTGTGCCCACATTGAGGAAGTCCTGGATTAAGGGGTCCTCAAGTGTCCGGATTGCTCGTTATGGGCCAGACTGGTGGGCCGTGAAGATTATCGTTGAAGACTACCAACCATATCTGGATAGGACTCCCATATGTGTAAAATAGCAAGTTTAGAGTCTGGGTGTAATATTTTGCTTCATCTGCAAGATGGTCATGTACAACCCTAGGTCCCTCCGGTGCATATATAAACCGGAGGGTTTAGTCCATTGCGACAACAATCACAATTGCATAGGCTAGACTCCTAGGGTTTTAGCCATCACAATCTCGAGGTAGATCAACTCTTGTAACCCCATATTCATAAAGATCAATCAAGCAGGAAGTGGGGTATTACCTCGATCGAGAGGGCCTGAACCTGGGTAAACATCATGTCCCCAGTCTTCTGTTACCGTCAATCCACATACGCATAGTTCGGAACCCCCTACTTGAGATCCACTGGTTTTGACACTGGCATTGGTGCTTCCATTGAGAGTTCCACTATGTTGTTGATGGAAGGATTAATGGCTCGCTTCGTCATCAACAACGGCGCCACCACTGAGGGAATTTTTCTCCCCGGCTAGCTTTTTGTTTTCGTTGGCTTCGTGCTTCGTGCCAACACGGAAGGCCACCTCGAGCAGGTTGACAGCTACGCCCCTGGTCATCAGATTAGATTTGGAAGATTGAACTATGTTGCTGACGTCCATGGATATTTGATCTTCGCTGGATTCACACCCATGGCGGATGCTCCCTGCCTCCACGATGAAGACGTCTTAGATCTGTCATCAGACCCCCATCCAGGGCTCAACACGTGCGACAGCTCTGGCCTTAGATCCGGAGAAGATCGCTCCATCCGAGGATGGAAAGATCAACCGCGCCACGGAAACCGTAGATTTAGCGGCGCTCGAGCCGCTCACAGAACTAGTATTGAGCGGGACTCCCCCCGCCACTGGAGCACCGCACTCGTCCCTGATCTCGAGCTCCGAACTTTTGGGATCCACACTTTTTGGGCCCAATCGAGCAGCTGTCACCGAACTATGCCCCGCAGATTCCCGAACACATACCCTGCACTCACTCTTAAACGAGGCGTTGGACTTACTATAATCTCTCACCCTAACAGAGGATTCCCAGCCGAACTATGCCCAGTTTGAACTGGGGGCTGAGGACAGGAAATTTTGCTTCCGACCCACCACCCACTTGGTAGCCACGGTCGAAGACTTAACCGATCTACGAGATTATGCTTCTGAAAACATCAACGGGATGGACCACGACATCGAAGCCGATCTAAGTGGAAACCCGCCCATAATCGGGCGATGGACGGCTACTTCTACCTACGATGTATACTTGGTGGATACACCCAACGAGAAGGAAGACGATGGTGACAATATCCAGAGCAGGATAAGCTTGTCGATGAACCTCCTAAACGCCGGTGTCAGAAACGTCGATCTCGATCCCGTAAAGGGAAGGAGAGTAACACTGTACCGGAGACGATGATGATCCAGAGCAAGCAGATGACCCCGTGGAGCCAGCGGTGGAGCGGGACGAACGGGAAGATGGCGAACATAGTCCCGAACCGGTGGTCGACCAATGTGATGCAGAAGACGGGAATTATCAGCATGTTTCCGAACAGGACGTCAGCCTGGGAGACGAAGAATTCACTGTCCCAGAAGAACCCCTCGAATAGAAACACTTGAACAACAGCTCATTGCTACAACAAGGAGCTTGAAAAACCACCAGCAACGGCTTAGAGCCGAACAGGATACGCTCAATGACAGATGGAACGAAGTGCTAGACGCTGAAGAAAGATACAACCATAAGCGCCAAACAAAGAGCTATCCCAAGCGCAAACTTCTGCCCCAATTCGACGACAAGGTCATTGCGCCAATACCGCCGAAGTACGACAAGGCCGATCAACCGGACCGGCCACCTCATGGACGGGATAAAGCGGCCAGCAACGTCGTACACCAGCCCGCACCTCCCAACGTAAAGGAAGGGATACAGCGGCTCAAGTCCATAAGTACGATCTATGTTAGGACGGGAATAAAAAAGCTGGCCATGCCAGATCAATCTACAAATCAAGGGAACGTGCTCCCACACGGGGCGGCGGCTATCAAGCCAAACACGACAGGCACAATCAAGTTCGGAACCAACACCGAACACAGACACCGTCTGAATTACGCCATGATATCGCAAAATACAGGGGTGCTGCACACCCCCTGTGCTTCATCGATGAGGTGATGGATCACGAATTTCTAGAAGGGTTTAAACCCGTAAACATGGAGGCATATGATACAACGATGGAACCACCTGTATGGATAGAAGACTTTATTCTTCACATCCACATGGCTCGTGGAGATGACCTCCATGCCATCAAATACTTACCCCTCAAGCTGAAAGGGTCAGCATGACACTTGTTGGGGATATACCCCGCGGCGTAACCCGGCCGGAAGTATAACCTGGCCGGACTTGGCGACTCACTAATGACCTGCCCTGACTGGACAACTCACTAAGTGACCCGCTCGAGCCTGGTGACTCATGGGTGACCCGTCGAGCGGGTCAGAGGAACGACAAGACCCGGTGGCCCAGAAGGCGGTTTATGGAAGGCTGGTTCATGTTATGGTGGGCCGGTTTATGAGGAAAGTACAAGGAATATTATCCAACAAAGGAAGCAAGATTAGGACTCCACTTGTAATAGAGTAATCCTAATCCTACTAGGACTAGTCATGTTACCCGCCCCTTCAACATATATAAGGAGGGGCAGGGCTCCCCAAAGAGGGACATGCAACAACAAACAATCTCTAGGGCAAGACACAAAGAGCCGGTTTACCGCTGACTTTCTCATGATGATAATAAGACCTAGCCACAAACAACATGTAGGGTTGTTACCGGATGATGTTTCTCGGGGCCCGAAGCTGTCTAAACCCATGTCTTGTGTTGCGTATCTCGCAACCCCCTCTCAAGCTACCACATAGATGCATTGGCCTCATGACTAAGTCCTCACACTAGGACATCTGCGATGAGAATTCCACGATAGTTGGCGCCCACCGTGGGGCTCGCGCACGGTGGTGTTGACTTCTTGGAGGGATCTCTCCGAGGAATCAAGAATTTCGCAATTTTCTGGACGAAGAATATTCATTAGGGAAAGGATTTACGTTGATTCCTTTGCAAGTAGTGACATCTACTACCCGTATGAGATTTGAGGTAAAAAGGAAATTGAGGGTGGCGTTTTTTCCTGCCATTGCAAGAACCTGGACGATCCGCCGAGTCTGAGAGTTTTTTGTGTAGCCACAGATGAAGTAGCAAAGGGGCACGTTTGCCAAAAGTGATGGATTAGACAGCGTCTTTCAGGCAGAAGTAAACTAGTGGGACACGACCATGAGGAAAAACCGTGAGATCAAATCATGTACGGATGATCCAGAACGCACATGACTGGGCGATCTACCAAGCTTGGACGATTGCTGGTCTCGCTCAAACCCGGATTCAATTCCGATGTCATAAAAAAGGAGGAAAAAAGAAGGGCCATGACCCGGACACGGACGGTCCACAGGCTCAGATGCCTCCTACGACCGGCCTCACTGACCTGCTACACCTCCATTGCCGCCGGTTCGTGCATCCAATTCATCGGTCATTGCCGAGGCCTGCCGTTGCCTCCGCGGCCGCGGCCTGCCGCAGTTGCCGTTGTCTGAGCAGCGGCCCTCGTGCGAGCCGCCGGCTGCCTTCTTGGTGCAACTGCCTCTGCTGCGCCAAGCTGCCGCCACTGCAGCTTTGAGATGCCCGGATGATTCTGTTGTCGCGCTCCGAGCAGGTCACGGCCGCCTTGCTTCAAGCCGCCATCACGGTCCCTACCTCGCTGACTCGCCACGAGGCCGGCTTTGTCACATCGCCTTCACCGACTCACCTCCGCCGAGTTGCCGCGTCGCTCGCCTCGCCTCAAGCCACTGTTGACATACCACGCCTCGTCGGCTATGCACCGAGCCGTCACTCCAGTGGTCTTGATTCGCCTAGAGCTACGGACCTGCCCGAACCATTGCCCTTCATCACCGTTGAGCCGCCCTTGCTGCCCTCCGCCTTGCGATGCTACCATGCCAGGCTGGTTTAACCATCAAACCGTCGTTGTCTAGGCCATGACCCGCCTCGGCATTGACAGCCTTGACTCGCCGGCGCCCTTCCGAGTCATACCTCCGAGCCGCTACTGGATTGCTCCTCGTACGAGCTTAAATCGTTGAGTCGTCGGGGTTGTGTGCGAACCGCTCGCTCGGCTCGCCGATCCGTGTGTTTCTACCAAGTCGCCACAGCCTTGGGCCGGTCATGTCTCCACCGTTACTCTGCATCTTACCCGCTCTAAGCCACAGCTGCGTCCAAATCGCCATAAATGTGACCCCCCCGCCAGCGACACCCGCTCCATCGTTGGCTCACCATTGTTTTTTGAGTAACTATGCTGGCCGGCCTCGAGTCGCCACTTCAAGGGCTGACCCGCCGTGTCTCGCTCTGAGCCAGAGGCCCGCCTCCGTCGCTGTGTTTGCTCTGCCTCCATGCCGCTGTAGTTCACACACTCGGGAAACTTGAACCTGAATACGCTACTACAGGAAAGGTAACTACAAAAGTTGACGATTATGCGCATGGCGTCATGGAGAAGATTACTGGAAGAGAAGTACTTCTGGAGAAAAAAGGTCAACAGTGGAGGGAATATCACTAGAGCCTGGGCTATATTGAATCACCGGCTTTCCTGAGACACCTTTATCATGATGAACGGATCATCTATCATCCGAACAAATCAGGTGCTATTTACCTTGTTTTTCAAGCACATATTAATTGGTCCAAGCAAAACTACTTTCCCCTTCTGTGTTTTATATGCAGGAGAATTAATCATTACCAAGTGGCATTATACTGCGGAGATGGAGGTGTGCCAACATCATTTGGTACAGGTGGTCGTCCTTACTCAACGGACTCCCGCGCCGGCTTACAATTCCTTGGCCGACTCGCCCGCCTATGCCGGCTTACAATACCTTGGCCGACTCGACCGTCCGCGCTGCCTTACAACGCCACGGACGACTCGCTCATCTGCCCTTAGGGCGGTTCACGCGTCCGCGCCGGTTCACGATGCGGAGGACAACTTGCTCGTCTGCGCAGGCTTACAACACTGCAGCCGACTCATGTGTCTGTGCTGCCTTTGATGCTGCGGTCATTTTACTGTCCGCCCTGCGGTCCGATCTACTCTACATGCCGGGTTGGCTAACGGACACCAATGAGGATCATAAAGTCCAAATACATCAGGTTATATCTGTCTGGGTTATTTTAAATAGCACGTATCAACTTTTTCCCTTTTGCGAATAGTTACTCCGATTTATGATATTATTTATGCAGGACATTTGGTCACTGTAAGAGCGGTAGCAACTCGCCTGCGTCCATACTGCCTCTAATGTTGCGGTTGTTTTTTCCGTCCACCTCCGCGGTTCGGCATATATCAACACAATGCGGCTCACTTGCCCATTCGCACGGTTTACCACGCCGCTTCACCATGGTGGTCAACTGATCGTCAACTCTGTGGTGGATAAATACTGGCCTAACATGTCTGGTGAAATCCATCCAGTATATTTTTATATTATATCTCTTTCTTTAAAAGAGCAATTACTCCGGTTTGTAAAGTTATCTAATGCAGGACCCTAAACTGCCATATTGGCGCAAATTTAAAGGCCAACTCACCCGTCTGCGCCGGTTAAGAACGCCGCAGACAACTCACCTGTCCGACCCCGTGGCCGGTTCACCAGACTGCACCGGCTTACAATGTCGTGGCCGACTAATTTATCTATATCACCTCTAATGTTGCGGTCGTCTTTGCTATTCGACTATCACGGCCTGGTCTACATCGACATACTGGGCCGCACCTGTCTGCATTAGGTGTTTATTGAGTATAAGCAAGTCACAGCTTGGGTAGCCCGGTTTTATTTCAACAAAATGGAGGCAAATTATCATATACTATCAACCACCGTCTGCACTAGGTGGCTCAATGGGCAGGCATACAAGTCGCTACCACTACAGTTTGGTTAAACTTCAAATCACAAGCTGGAAGGAACCATTGGCCGAGTTGTTGACATGGCTCATACAGGATCATTTAAAACATGCCGCAGTCACCTCAACCTTCCGTGGATTCACATCGCGCTATCAACACCAATGATATACACCTTCTGCTATGGTCAAATATAGAGAATCTCAAGACAACTCCTCGAGTCGTCTTAAGACTCGGGGGCTACGATGACATGATTCAGCAAATCTTGCCAGTTTCAGCAAATTGAAGAACCCCTGGACGATGGAGGGAAAAATAACCCGGTCCCAGAGGCAACTGCTATATTGATGAAAATTTAAAGGCTGTCAGAAAATTTCCGGCTTAAAAAGTATATGACAATTACAAATCCCGGTTCAATGAAGAAGTTTCCGGGACATCAGAATGGAATCCAGTTTAAAATCTGGCTCAAAGGACATCAGTCTTACTAAAGCTCTCAAATCCGGTTTAAGAATCTCTGGTTCAAAAAGAATTAATCTCTCACAAGTTTGAGTTTAAAGGCCGTTTGAAAAACTCCGGCTGAAAATGAAAATTCTGATTTAAGATCCGGTTCAAGGGAAAGATGTCTCCCACAAAGCTTTTAAGCTCTCGATATCTGGTTTAACGTCCGGTTCAAGAATAATAATCTCTCGCAAGTTCGAGTTCTCAGGAAAATGTAAGGGGACCAAAGAGAGTTCGTTGCACAACACAATTCAAACATAGGCACCCGGCGAGCACAGCTCAGAAATATATCACATGGGGCCTTCTGTTTATAAAGCGGAGTCCTGACTACCCTCTTGATCCCGCTATCAAGCCAATATTATCATAAGAGCACAGCTCCGGTTACTTCGGTAATCCGGCTATCAAGCCAATATCATCATAAGGGGCCAAAGAGAGTTTGTTGCACAGCACAACTCAAACATAGGCACCCACTGAGCACAGCTCAAAATGTTATTTGGGGCTCTTGTTGCACAGCAACAAAGAGTTTTTAAGGCCCTTGTAATAGGCTATCAAGCCAGGCTTGGAAGCCAGGTGTATTCACCTAAAACCCTGGGTTAACCTGTCTTCATCAAGTAAGTCAAGTCATCCATGTAATCCTGGTATGACCCGCTGAACGTTTGACAAGTCAATGTTAGGGCATCTCCAGCCGTTCGGCCCCCCAGGGCGCCTAAATAAAGCGGCCTGGGGGCGTGCCGGCGCTAGTTCGGCCCCTGGGGACGACCTAGCTCCCAGTCACGCCCCCAAGCGTCGGCCCCAGGATGCGGGAAATTTGAACTAGGTCGTTCCCGCTCACAAAAGATGCCATAAATCCGGCGATCGGACGTAGTCTAGCGTTACAAAAACATAGCGCCGCGCACCGCAAGTTCGCGTGTGCAACGAATCACTCGGCGGGGTCGGCTCCAGGCGTTGGCGGAGTCGGCATGCGCGGGCTCGGCGGCGTTGGAGTTGCTTCGGTGCTGGGCTGTGCCGTCGCGGCTTCGGTACTAGGCGGCGATGTAGAGGTGTCGATCGGGCTTGGCGTCCATGTGGCCATGGGCGCGGGAGCTGGCGTCATCGGCGTCATCGGCGTTGTCTGCAGCTGGTTCAGGATGAGGCCGCGCTCCGCCAGGTACCACGCCCTGAGCTGCTCGTCGCCGCTCTGGAGCATGTCCGCTTCGCCCATCGGAAAAGCCATGTCAGTGTTCCTCTTCTTCGCCGCGACATTCGTCCGGAGTAGGTCGACGTTGGTGCAGAGCAGGTCGAGCTTGATGGCGCTGTTCGTCATCAACAACGTCCACCGCTCGGCGGTTTTCTCTTCACGCTGGATGGCCCGGGCCTGTACGTCGGGGAGGCAATGCTCGATGGACTCCTGCACTTGTGCGGTGGCCGCGTCGGCGGTTTTCCCCTTCTTTGCCAATTTGTGGCCGTCCGGCCGCCCATCGGACGCGCCCGGTGTCGTCGCGTCCGGCTTTTATGTCTCCTTGGCCTTGTCGAGGGCGCGTCGGACCTCCGCCCACTTCTCGCACTTGTCAATGCGCTTGTAGACGTGGAGGTACTTGAAGTCGGCATCGAGGTTGTCGCGCCTGTACATGGTGAACATGTGCAGCAACTGCACGGAGGAACAAACAGTTGGCGGTCGGCGGGCGAAGACGACGATGAGATGCGGGCGAACGGCGTGCGTACCTGATCCTCGACGCTGGCGCCGCTCTCCGGGCGAGCCATGACCTCCTCGACGATCCCATACCATTTGTTGCACGCCACCTGGATACGTCCCCAATGGTTCGCCATCGCCTTGGAGCCGCGCTGCATGTAGACGCCTTTGAAGTAGGGGTCGACGAGCTTCCGCTCGTCGAACTCGGCCTTGATGCGGTCCCAGTACGTCTCGAAGCTCTGGTTCGTGCCGGTTGTCGGGTCGAGGCAGACGACTTTCCATGCTTCGGCGAGGCATTCCTCCTCCTTCGACGTCCACTTGATGCGCTGTTCGCCTGGCCTAGCCGCCCGCTTCTTCTTCTGGCGCGCCTTCGTCGCCGGTTCCTCCTCCTCCTCCTCCTCGTCCTCCTCCTCCTCCTCGGGGTCCTATGCTTCATGCACGTCCTCGCCGTAGACGTAGCCGAGCTCGGTCTCCATGCCGCTGCTGAGATCCACTACCTCGTCCTCGGTGGCGAACCCGGGAGATGCGGCGGCCGCGGTCGATCCTGACGCGATGATGTTGTCCATGTCAGCTCCCATGTCGTCGGTGTCGCCAAGGTGCGAGAAGGGTAGCGGTACACGATGGAGATGGGGCGTCGGTGTGGACGCGTAGGCGGGCGGCGAGTAGTTGTAGGGAGGGTACTGCACGCCGACGAAGGGGGGCGAGGGTGTGCGCGTCGTGGGGTGGCCATGGGGGAAGGTCACTTTTGGGTTGAACACACCGTGCGCGTCGCCATTAAAATGACAATTGGTTAATGTGAGGTCCATCTTAAAAGGATTTGTGAAATGGTTTAACTCAGTGGCTTGGCAGCCCATGAAAAGCCTCGATTTTAAGCCTGGCAGCCCATGAAAAGCCTCACATCATCTCATGATTTTATTTGACAAGTTTTCTCTTTCGTTGAGGTTTACAACATTTTTTATGATAAACCGATGTTTATTGACTCGGCCTGGATGTTGACTATTAGTCACCACTATCAAATAATCCGCTGTTTATTAACCGGTCTGGTTTCGATTACAAATCGCCAGTATCATATACGGATAATCCGGTGTTTATCACAACTCGGTACGGTTTTATTATAAACCGGCAAAATATTTCAAGAGTTATCAATACCCAAGATTGGGGTTATCACCCTTACTACACTGGCTTCGTAAAACCAACAGTGTGATCAAATATCAATGGAACCGGTTTTAAAACCGGGTTATATTATTCAAATCTTTAAATAGCCAACATGGCTGGATTTTTATCATGGTTATGAATAACCAATATTATGATTGAGGTTTTCGAAGTCGCTTCAGCCCAATGGATATTATTTTATCAATGGAAATGATTTCTACAATTGAAGGAATAGTCCCGAGTCACTGCAGGCTTACGACCCGACACTTGGGGGCTACATTATTCAAGTTAAGATTACATCGAATATGCAAGTCTCTTGTCGTTGCAAGCATGCACCATGACACTTGGGGGGCTAATGCAAAGTCATTTTTTGCTCACCTTATTGAAGACTTGACTCATCACATTATAATGAACCGGCCCTTGGGGGCTACCAATTGCTCCTGTCAACAATTCAAGGTACACAAGTCTTAATCCATTATATTGAAGGGTCCACTCTTCAGTTGGTAAAGCACAAAGCTCTTAACCTTGTGGACGTGGGTTCAAGCCCCATGCTGGGAGTTACATTATATAATGTTTTTTTTCAAAGAAGTATATACAAAGTTCCAGCTCAATATTAGTTTACTGAGCCGGCCCTTAGGGGCTACATGTTGTTGTTCAAATCTACATGATCATATTTATGAAGTCCCTGCTCATTATTGCATAATGACCCGGCCCTTGGGGGCTACAGTGGTTGAAGTTTTTATGAGCATAAGGCAATTATAAGTCCCAGGCTGCTGCAAGCATGGCAACCCGGCACTTGGGGGCTACATATGCGGAATATTCAGTTTTGACTAATGACTAAGACGAATAACTTGGATTTCTTCAATGTTATACCATTTATATTGAAGCAAGTCTTAAGTGGTTACTACACTCCCTTCTTAATACTTGGGGGCTACAGGTAATATGCATATAAAGGAGAACATCTTCAAATTCTCAGTTTCGGGCAAATCAGGAAGATTAATTGTGTGACCCGGCGTTGGCAACAATCATAACCCGGCGTCTATAAACATTCATGACCCGAGATCATCTGTTTTTATAACATGGCAATTTTGGCAATCATAAACCGGCAAGTTCTACATTTTCAAGCCGATTGGATATCGGTTGAATATTTCAAAGACCAATATTTTTGTCAAATCAGAGGATTGAAGGCTGATTCAAATGGATTGTTTATTTACAAAATATCTTCTGCAAGTAAATTGATTATGAAGCTGGTCTATTCACTTAGATTTTCTAGATGAAGGAAAGGACAAGGACTTAAGGATTGTTAGGTGCCGGTTTACAAGAATTCTTAACCCGGAGCACAACCTATCAAATTTGTTCTTGTGTTTATTTTGCAGCATAAGTTTAACATGGATAAATCAAAATTAAACTGGGGCTAATGTCGGGGATATACCACGCGGCGTAACCCGGCCGGAAGTATAACCCGGTCGGACTTGGCGACTCACAAATGACCTGCCCTGACTGGACGACTCACTAAGTGACCCGCCCGAGCCTGGCGACTCATGGGTGACCCGGCGAGCGGGTCAGAGGAACGACAAGACCCGGTGGCCCAGAAGGCGGTTTATGGAAGGCCGGTTCATGTTATGGTGGGCCGGTTTATGAGGAAAGCACAATGAATATTCTCCTACAAAGGAAGCAAGACTAGGACTCCACTTGTAATAGAGTAATCCTAATCCTACTAGGACTAGTCATGTAACCCGCCCCTTTAACATATATAAGGAGGGGCAGGGCTCCCCAAAGAGGGACAGTCAACAACAAACAATCTCTAGGGCTAGACACAAAGAGCCGGTTTACGGACGACTTTCTCGTGATGATAATGAGACCTAGCCACAAACAACATGTAGGGTTGTTACCGGATGATGTTTCTCGGGGCCCAAAGCTGTCTAAACCCTTGTCTTGTGTTGCGTCTCTCGATTCCGCTCAACCCCGCTCAAGCTACCACATAGATGCATTGGCCTCACGACTAAGTCCTCACACTAGGACATCTACCGTGACGATTCCACAAACAACACTGGTTAAACAACCTCCCAGAGAACTCCATTGGGAGCTGGGAAGATCTTGAGGATGCGTTTCGGGCCAACTTTTAGGGGACTTATGTCGGGCTCCCGGATGTTCATGATCTAAGTCACATAATCCAGCAACCCGGGGAGTCAGCCCTAAAGCTGTGGAATCGGTTCTTAACAAAAAAGAAGCAAATTGTTGACTGTCCGGACGCCGAGGCCTTAGCGGCATTCAAGCACATTGTCTGGGATGAGTGGCTAGCAAGACAGCTTGGCCAAGAGAAGCCGAGGACAATGGCAGCACTTACTACACTAATGACCCGCTTTTCCATGGGCGAGGATAGCTGGCTAGCTAGTAGCAGCAATAGCACCAGCGACCCTGGAACCTCTGAAGTCAGGGATGGCAATGGCAAGCGATGGCGTAATAAGAACATGCATTGAAACAATACCGAAGGCACATATGACACGGTAGTAAACCTCGGATTCAGTGGCTCCAGGACCGGTCAACGAAAGAAGCCATTGAAAGGTAACATAGACAGTCCATCTAGCTTGGACAAATACTAGAATGGCCTTGCCAGATTCATGGCACCCATGATAAACCTGCAAATGACACCAACCAAAACTGTTAGGTCATCAGGCAGGCCGGCAAGTTAAATGCCGAACACAAGGGGAAAGGACCTCAAAGTGAGTGTCGGCGTCCTAGGAACGGGGGTACCCAAACTTGCCTGCCTGCGGCCCAGGGCGTGGCTCACAAGGCGGCCTGGTACGGCCCAGCATTTTCAGCAACCACTCAAGACCCTCGCGAGGCGGACGACACAAGGCATCGCCTGGGGCGGCCTCGCCAGGCCTGATCGTGTGGTTCGGAGATATTGTGGCATGGATCACCTCGCGAGGTCCTCGTGACGCGAGGAGTGATGACCGATGCCAGGCGGGCGCCAGCGGGCGCAGAGTGCCAGTTTTCTCTTTGGTCCTAAAGGAGCAGGTGCAGGCGAGGAGTCCCGAGGCGTCAGGCAATGGTTTCCATATCGGTGCAATGAGACCAAGACCAGCAGGACGTCAGGACGGAGGTCATCGCGGAGCCCACGACGGCGTCACCACCAGAGCCTTTTGCAGGCAAAGACCACCTTTTGTCAGGATAGCTTGCACTAGCTGTCCCCCTTCAAATTTGACCGTTGTGGGATTCCTTCCCGCTCAATATTTGAGAAGAGGACCCTGGCCACTATAAATAGGGCCTTGCCACCATCATAGAGGGGATTGGATTATCGAGACCTCTCAGACACCACAAGCTCACCCAAGCTTAAGAACACCTCTCCTCAGGAGGCAATTCATCCATGTATTAGTTCTTCCTCAGCCTACAAGGCAATCCATCATACACACCGGATTAGGGTGTTACACCACAAGAGTGGCCCGAACCAGTATAAATCTTGTGTCTCTTGTTCATCAGATCTGACGAGCTAGGCCTAGGGCCGTTGAGTAGACGAGCTAGGGCGGAAGGAGAGATCTTCGTGCGCACCTAGTGTTCGAACCTCAAGGTTTTTGTCGGAACCCCAGATCTGACATTTGGCACGCTAGTTAGGGGTGCGCCAAAGTTTTCTCTCCGTCCGTTCCACTCTCCGCTCATCAAGTTCCCACGGCGGGCGTCCCTCCGCCGACGGGCTTGGTGGCCGCGCGCAGCGGTGCTCCCGGCCACCGGGCCTTCACCCCCGCCTTGCAGCGGGTTCTGTGGCCACCGAGGTTCAGGCCGAATCTGCTGCCGTGCTACGACGGGGTAGCTAACCCGTTTGTCTTCCTCCAGGCCTATGAAGAAGCCATCTCGGCGGTCGGCGGCGACGATAAGGTCATTGCTAGATGGCTCCCATGGCACTCAACGGCGTGCCACTTGCCTGGTTTTTCAGCTTATCAGAATTGTCCGTGGCGTTCTGGGAAGAGCTATACGACCTCTTCCTCGCGCGCTTCGAGGCGCAGTCACCCCACGCAGTCGCGGCCCACCTCGGCGGCTCCCAAGCACCACCCTCCGGCCGACAAATCAATCAAATCGTTCGGCAGACGAGCATCACGTCCTTACGCAAGGGGGCTCCTCCTAGGTGGGTGACTCCCAAGGCCGACCTCGCCTTTGACTCGGGAGACCACCCCGCCTCCACCGCGGGCTCCGACGCTCTCCCGATGCTCTACACCCCCACCATCTGCAACGTGGCAGTCACCAAGACCCTCATTGATGGCGGAGCTGGCCTCAACATGCTCTCGGTGGAAGCTTTCAGCTTGCTCCAAGTGCCGCTCGAGCGGTTATGCCCCACCAAGCCCTTCTCTGGGGTCGGCAGCGGTTCTACCAGCCCCCTAGGGCAGATCTGCCTCCCGGTCACCTTCGGCACCCGGGACAACTGCCGCACCGAGCTGATCGACTTTGACATCGCCCGAATCAGTCTCCCATACAACGCCATCCTCGGGTACGTAGCGCTGGCTCAGTTCATGGCCGCAACCCATCTAGCCTATAACCTCATGAAGATGCCGAGGAGCCGCGGAGTCCTTACCGTGACGAGGGACACCAAAGAAGCCCTAGCGGCCCCAAGCGTGTCTTTCGGACCGCTTCAGCAGCACGCCCTGCTGAGGAAGCCACCCCTCGGACCAAGGGGGCTACCCCCGCCAAGAAGAAGCAACTTTTCTCCCAAGACCAAGTCTAGACAAAACAGGTGCCGGTGGATGAAGATGAGCCGTCAGGCGTCGCCTTCACCATTGGAGCTGGCCTTCCCCCAACTCAGGAGGAGGCACTGGTTGGATTCCTGCGCGCGAATAGGGACGTTTTCACGTGGGAACCCAAGGATCTGGCGGGAGTCCCAAGAGAGGTGATCGAGCATCACCTAAACGGATGCCCTAACATGCGCCCCGTGAAGCAGAAGGCCAGGCGCAAATCCACGGAGAAGCAGTCCTTCATCATGCAGGAGACTCGTAAGCTAGAGGCGGTGGGCGTCCTCTGCGAAGTCCGGTACCCGGAGTGGGTGGCAAATCCCGTCGTCGTACCCAAGAAGGGGGGAAAAGAGTGCATGTGCGTCGACTTCACCAACCTCAACAAAGTTTGCCCGCAAGATCCGTTGCCTCTGCCATGCATCGATCAAATCGTCGACTCCACCGCCGAATGCGACTTGTTGTGTTTCCTGGACGCCTTCTTAGGTTACCACCAGATCAAGATGGCGTTGCAAGACGTCGAGAAGTCTTCCTTACTCACCCCATGCGGGGTGTATTGCTACACCTGCATGCCGTTTGGGTTCCGGAATGCAGGAGCAACCTTCCAGCGGTTAACGCACATCGCACTGGGAAAGCAGCTCGGGAGGAACGCTGAGGCGTATGTGGACGACATCGTGGTAAAATCTCAGGAGGCCTCAACCCTTATCACATTTCTGGAAGAGACTTTCGCCAACCTACACAAGGTAGACCTACGGCTCAACCCGGAGAAGTGCATGTTCGGAGTCCCTTCGGGCAAGCTCTTGGGCTTCCTCGTGTCGCACCGAGGAATCGAGGCAAACCCCGAGAAGGTCAAGGCCATAGAAAGGATGAGTCCTCCCAAGAACCTCAAGGAGATGCATAAGTGATAACCCTCAACCGTAAGGGATCGAGATAGTCTTCGCGGGTAAGAATAACCCAATTTATTGATTCGACACACGGGGAGCCAAAGAGTATTTATAAGCTTTGACAGTTGAGTTGTCAATTCAACCGCACCTGAAATATACTTACTTGCAACAAAAGATAAGTGGTAACAGTGATATGGTAGTGATGATAGTAATAGTAAAAGTAAACAGCAAAAGTAAATAGCAACAGTAGATAGCAAAGTAAATAGCAAAAGTAGCGACTAGTGACAAGCAGGATTTAAAACACTGTAGGCTAGGGAGATGGATGGTTGGGCGCTGCATGGATGAGATAGATTCTAACTTGGGGCACGGCACACGGAAAAGTAATGATCATCTAGGCAAATATCAAACATTAGGCATGTATCTCGTAGGTAGTTGTACGTGCTTGCAATAAGAACTTGCACAACATCTTTTGTCCTACCATCCCACTACGAACGGGGCCAAAAGGAACTTATGGATATTAAGGTGCTCCTGTCAAAGAGCACCGGAACAAAGCAATGAACTCAATGGATACATGTAATCCTCAAACTACGGACCATCCCCTTTGGTGTCCCAAGCTGTCACTTTTAGGATCGCCGGTTCTGGACCGTAACAGGTGCAAACAACTCATAGACAGGATCACGAACACAAATATATTCATGCAAACACATATGGTTCAGATCTGAAATCATGGCACTCGGGCCCTAAGTGTCAAGCATTAAGAATAACAAGTTGAAGCAAAGATGATAAACACCATAGTAGATGAGAGGCAACATGCCCCCAACAATCTGATAAACTATTACATGATCTAACTCATCCAATCCCTACCATCCCCTTCGCCTACAGCGGGGGAATTACTCACACATGGAGGGAGAAGTCATGGAGGGATGATGGAGTGGTGATGATGATGACGATGGCGACGATCTCCCCTCTCCGGAGGCCAATTCAGCCTCCAGATTAGCCCTCCCGAAGAAGAACAGAGGGTGGCGGCGGCTCCGCGACGAAAAGCTGTGAAAGAACTTCCGATCTAGGGTTCTGCGTCGGGAGGAAAAATACGGGCTAAAGTAGGGCACCAGGGGGCGTGGGACCTGCCCAGGCGCCCCCCCGGCGCGGCCCAGGGGGGCGCGCCCACAGGGCGCCTGGGCACCCCCTGGCCCCCCTCTGGCCCCACTTCTGGATCCTGGTTCCTTTGGGTGCGTGGATTTTCTGTGATTTTTCGTGGATTTTTCTGAGGTACCTAAAAATCCGTTTTCATGCACATAAATAAACCATACAGGCAGCTCTGCTGAAAACAGCGTCAGTCCGGGTTAGTTTAGTCCAAATCATGCAAGAATGAGGCCAAAACAATATCAAAAGTGTTTGGAAAAGTAGATACGTTTGAGACGTATCAACTCCCCCAAGCTTAGCATATTGCTTGTCCTCAAGCAATTCATTTCAACGAACTGGACGCGACAAAGAAAACTTTGACAAACTCTTTTGCTTCATTAGATGTATATAAGCATGTACTACGAAAAGAGTTTAGCAAGTATTGAAACAGTACTATGAGGACAATGCAAGGAGCAATCCTTCTTTCAAGTGACCAGTCACAAATACTTAAAAGTAAATAATATATTGCTGAAAATCAAGACAAGATTACATTGCACATAGCTTGAGCATATTAGGGTGGTATCTCGCTAGCCTCCATGAGTGAAGCAAAACATAAATGCAGAGACTCCTCCAGAGTTTTAAAGGAGACTAGAACTAAGAATTTCAGAATAAGTCATATCACAAGTATGCAGAAGACAATGTAATACTTTGGGACAATGCACATTACACTCAGAATGACAATTATGCTCTCCTAGTTAGTGCTTTGAAGAAAGAAGGTGAGACTCTCGAACCGTGGCTTTTATTGGCAAGGTTGAAAACCCGTGGTCGGAAACAAAAAACTAAACATGTACCAGAGCTCTTGGTTTTAAAAACAGAAGTAAACATGTTTTGAGAAATGCATATTTCGTCAACGAATGCTAGTAGATAACTCAATCACCTTTTAAGTGGACTAGTCTCGAGGAACGGCTCCCGCATGAGGACGATCACATCCTCTTAATCTCCTTTGTTTATCACTGCCAAAGTTTTCTGATTTCGCATGAACAAAGCGTGAAGGAGGGTTTGTTTGTTATATTATCTTTTTGAGCCGGGCGCACTCAATGCCAGTTCCTTTTCGTATTGGGGGTTTGCACATTATACATGCAATCCAGGGGTGAAACTTGTCCAACTTAAAAAGATCATGAATTAACTACTACTTCCTCATGAGCTAAAACATAGGCACAAAAAGGAAATGCTTTTGATTAGTTTCGAGATGGTACATGAAAGTCTTCGTTAGGAATGGCAGGTAAATACCATGTATAGGAAGGTATAGTGGACTCATATGGCATAACTGGTTTAAAGGGTTTGGATGCACAAGCAGTCATTCCGCTTAGTACAGGTGGAGGTTTAGCAAAAGACTGGGAAGCGACCAACTAGAGAGCAATAACGGTCATAATCATGCAGAGCGACAAAGCAACATTGAATCGGGCATGAAAGTGATATAACTATTCTAAAACTCAAAGATCATCAAGGCAAAGTAGACTTTTTAGTCTTAACATGTGTAAGCATGTGCCAAGTCAATCCAAAAAATTCTCTAAAGGGAAATACCACCTTAGTATACCAGACTATGAACAGTGCAATGCATGTAGATCATTTCAATAACACATTATATACTCTAGTTATTCGGGACTAGCCACAAGGAAAGCATGAACCACTGGAAGAGCATTGTAAACATAGCACTATGTCGCTACAAGCTGGTCTCTAGATCATAAGTACATGCATATGTACAAAAGTAGAAACAATAAGAGCTCATACCGGTCTTCCTTGTTGCTTCCTTTCAGTCGATCTTCGCCATTACTGCTTGTCACTTGCACGATCGAACGTAGGAAATATAATCAAATGCCATCACGGACTCGAGCTGATCTCTGAAAACAAAGCAAACTAAAGAGAGAAAGGAAATCTTTTTGTTTTTTTAAAGGTTGAATAAAAAGCAAAGGAAAGAGAAAATCTTTTTGTTGTTTTTGCAAAGAGAGAAATAAAGAAGAACGAGCAAAAACTTCGAAAAGATCAAAGCGAATAAAACGGATAATACAATGGAAGAGTGAGAAGGGCACGTACTCCCCCAAGCTTAGGCTTTGGGCCTAAGTTGGTAGCAGCTACTGCCCCCGGGAGCCTCCTGCTCCAGGGGTATGGTGGTGAGTCCACGGGTCGTAGAAGGATGCTGGCGCGTACACCGAACTCCTCGGAGTCTCCCACGAGGAAGGCTCCGAACGCCAAACAGAGGAAGACCCTTCACCAAACTCGGTGGCGGTCTCTTCCTGAAAATGTGGTATCTCACCGTGCCTCTCCTCGTCAGGCACAACCCCCTCCATAGGGTTATGAAACTGATGCTGGACCATGAACTCATCGAACTGAGCAACGTCAAAGGACCATCCGTTCCAGCAAGAAAAATCAAACAAAAGAGGTGCAGGTAGACGGATCTCATGTTCCACGGCAGTTCCGAAACGCAAGATATAGATAAGATTATTAAGTTCAGAACCCATGATAACAAACTTATGCCTTTTCATAGCAGCAAGATCAAATCTTAAATAAGTAAAAGGAGTATCATCAGGGTGTGGGGTGCCTCCAAGATGCTCTAAGATAAGTGTGGCGTAAACGCCACCATATAAGTCCCCCTTGCTACCGTTCATAGCAAGGCGTCGAGCAATTAAGGTACCCAGATTATAATCAGACCTCTCTGAGAGGGCTGCTGCCAGGATAGCAATATCCGGAGTAGAAATTCTGCTCGTGTTGTCACGAGCTAACACCCCTCTAGCAATATAATATGCAAAATACCTGAGGTGAGGAAATAAGATGCTGGAGATCTTCGACCGATGAATATCCCTCGTACCCATGCTGCAGAGAGAGTTGATGACGGTTTTCAGCTCGGAGGGCTGAGTGGCCATCCTAGCCGTCCTCCCAACGTTCGGCACACCCTAGCAGTCGATGGTGAAGCTGCAGCTCTAGTAACTCGATCGGAGTGTGCGGGCCTCCTCTTCTCAAGCCACCCTTTTGCCCTTCCTAACAAACTCATTTCTGAATTTTTTTACAATTTACAAAAACGAGGATTAAAACAAAGTGAGATAAGGCAAACTACTCAACTCACTTGCCCAAGGCATAAACTTGCATCAAAACTTGGAAAATAACTTTCTACACATGCATGCAAGCTCATCTCTACAGCACCAAGAGCTACTAAATACTCACAAATGAGGCCACCAATCAAAAATCTAATTGGAGGGGTGGAGGAGTCACATACCAGGGAGTATTTGCTCAAAATTTCAGCTCAAATGATGGGCTGTAGAGAGAGATCGAAGAATCACCTCCAAGAACAGCAAGAACACAAGAACAACAGCAAAACTCATGTTTTTGGAGAAAGAGAGAGAGAGAGTGAGAGGAAGAAGAAGTACCTCGAGGGGGGTCCCGTGGGCCCCAGGCGCCCTGTGGGCGCGGCCAGGGGCTGGGCCGCGCCAGCTAGCCGCCTGGGCCACTGGTGGCCCGCCTGGCTCGCCCCAGGACTTTCTGGGTCTCTCCCGACGTGGAAATTTTTATTATAATTTTTCTGGAATTTTTCTGAAAACTTCACTGTTGAAATTTTTTCGAAGTTCAAAAAGCTGCGAAACTTTCTGAAAACTTGAAGCAGTTAGTAGTATTGTGAAGCTTCAAAAACATAAATACTTGGTACAGCAGGTAGGACAAAACTAAAAACAAGTGAAAAGATAACAAGCTCAACTTTTTTTTTCATATAAAACATATTTGTTAATAAGGTTGATCAAGTCTTACCAACAAACAGGCGATATATAGAGCAAAAAGTCTCACCTCCCACGAAGTAATCACTGAACCTTTACCTTGATGGACATTGTCCCTACACTGATAGTTTTGTATTTGTGAGGCACATGTAGTGGACAATCCCACTCTCCAATCTTCACGGTCTCGATATTCTCTATAGAGTTGAGGCCATGCCTCCTGTCGGTCTTCTTCGGAAAATATACCGTGTGTTCTTTATCATTCACATGGAAGGTAACCTTCCCTTTGTTGCAATCAATAATAGCACATGCGGTGTTAAGGAAAGGTCTACCAAGAATAATGGACATGCTTCCATCCTCAGGCATGTCAAGCACAACAAAATCAGTAAGAATTAAACAATTAGCAACTTCTACGGGAACATCCTCACAAATACCTATCGGAACAGCGATTGACTTGTCAGCCATCTGAAGGGAGATATCTGTAGGAATTAGTTTCTCTAAACAAAGCCTCTCGTAAAGAGAGAGAGGCATAACACTCACTCCTGCTCCAAGATCACATAAAGCAGTTTTGGCATAATTATTCTTTATGGAGCAAGGAATGGTGGGTATACCTGGATCACCGAGCTTCTCAGGAATCTTTCCAATAAAAGAATAATTAGCAAGCATAGTAGATATTGCATCATTAGGAACTTTTCTTTTATTAGTGACAATATCTTTCATATATTTTGAATAAGGAAGTAACTTAATAGCATCAGTCAAGGGTATCTGAAGAAAAAGAGGTTTAATCCACTCACAAAACTTATTATAATGCTCTTCTTCTTTAGATTTGATGGACTTACCTGGAAAGGGCATGGGTTTCTATACCCATGGTTCTCTTTCCTTCCCATGTTTTCTTGCGATGAAGTCTTCTTTAGTGTACCTCTTACGTTTGTCAGGTGCTTCTTCTTCTCGAACTTCAGGTGGATCATTCTTCTCATTATTATTACCTTCTGGTTCAGCACCGTCTTCAGTCTCAGCATCGGAGATAGATACACTGTTGGGATCAATAGCTGGTTCTTCATCTGCAATAGGATCATTAGAATTGTCAGTCTCCTTATGTTTCTTCTTTTTCTTTGGAGAGCCAACAATTTCTTCTTCCTGCATTTGAGAATCCTGCTCGATTCTCTTCGGATGCCCCTCTGGATAAAGAGGATCTTGAGTGCTAGTTCCTCCTCGGGTCTTAATCCCGAAAGCCTGCAAATTATTTTGTTTGGCATTGTTAGCAAGCAAATCTCTTTGCACATTAGAAATTTGATCAAGCTGAGTTTGAACCATATGAAAATGCTTCACAAGACATTGAACATCATTAACTGTTCTATCTAAAACATCAAGCAATTTTTTGATAGCAAGGGAATTATCATGCAACTGACTTTCTATCCTCTCATTAAAATGATTTTGTTTCATAATAAAATTATCAAACTCATCTAAACATTGATCAGGAGGCTTACCATGAGGGATGTCACTTGCATTGAAATCTAAAAGAGAGTGTACCTCTACCATAGGAGGGTGAGTAGTAGGCTCACACAGCTTCTCAATAGGGGGTAGATTCTTCACGTCTTCAGCTTTAATACCTTTCTCTTTAATAGACTTCTTTGCTTCTCGCATATCCTCGGGGCTCAAAACAAACATGCCCCTCTTCTTTGTTGGTGGAGGTGGTTCAGGGACAGACCAATCTTCATGGTTTTTGGCAATCCTGCCCATTAAATCTTCCGCATCGTCCGGTGTTCTTTTCCTGAAAACACAACCAGCACAACTGTCCAAATAGGACCTGGATTCATCAGTTAGACCAGCATAGAATATATCGATTAATTCATTCTTAGGGATGTCATGTCCTGGTCTAGCCCGAATCAGACCGCAGTACCTCCCCCAAGCTTTAGGGAGGGACTCATCCTGCAACTGTTTAAAGTTATAAATTCTTTGTAAAGCAGCATGTTGCATGTGAGCAGGAAAGTACTTATCAACAAAAGAGTGAGCTAAGTCCTGAGGACTCTTAATGGAACCACATGGGAGTGAATCATACCATGCTTTAGCACCCTCCTTCAAGGAGAAAGGAAGAAGCTTGGTCACATAAAAGTATCGTATCTTCTCATCGGTGGTAAACAGGCTACCTAACTCACCGAGTTTAGTCAGGTGTGCAATAGCATCATCATTTTCTCTTCCATAAAAGGGGCCAGCTTCAACCATAGGTATAAGTGAAAGATAAACAGAGAAATTAAAATCAGGATCATCAGTGCATATAGGAGATGCAGCAAATTCAGGATTAGGAACGGTTTTGTTCTTCAGAGAGTGTTTTTCAAACAGTTTCTTAATAGCTTCAGGGTCAGAGCCAGAAAACTCTGTCAGTTCCCTGCATAATTCTTCATCTAGTATATAGTAATCATCATCAAGGAGTCTCTCTTTAAGTTTACTCAAGTCAGGATAATCATAAGTTTCACCAATAGGGTAGCGAGTAACAGGAAGTTCAATTCCAGACTTTTTAGCAGCAGCAGCAATTTGTTTGTCAAGAGCATAACCAAGCGAACTAATATCATCATCATAAGTAGTAGAAGCATCATCAAGAGTATCAGACATAGTAACAGATTCAGTAGGAGCATCATGTGGTGGTGGTGAGGCAAACTTACTCATAACGGAAGGTGAATCAAGTGTAGCACTAGTGCTTAGAGCAGTACCTCTTCTTGTAGTAGATAGTAAGATCGGAACCTTGGGGTCTCCTTTCTTACCCATAGTAGATAAAGTGCAGCAGGTAGGATACCTCAAGTAGACTTGTAAATATTGCTATGCTCCCCGGCAACGACGCTACAAAACGATACTTGATAACCCTCAACCGTAAGGGATCAAGATAGTCTTCGCGGGTAAGAATAACCCAATTTATTGATTCGACACACGGGGAGCCAAAGAGTATTTATAAGCTTTGACAGTTGAGTTGTCAATTCAACCGCACCTGAAATATACTTACTTGCAACAAAAGATAAGTGGTAACAGTGATATGGTAGTGATGATAGTAATAGTAAAAGTAAACAACAAAAGTAAATAGCAACAGTAGATAGCAAAGTAAATAGCAAAAGTAGCGACTAGTGACAAGCAGGATTTAAAACACTGTAGGCTAGGGAGATGGATGGTTGGGCGCTGCATGGATGAGATAGATTCTAACTTGGGGCACGGCACACGGAAAAGTAATGATCATCTAGGCAAATATCAAACATTAGGCATGTATCCCGTAGGTAGTTGTACGTGCTTGCAATAAGAACTTGCACAACATCTTTTGTCCTACCATCCCGCTACGAACGGGGCCAAAAGGAACTTATGGATATTAAGGTGCTCCTATCAAAGAGCACCGGAACAAAGCAATGAACTCAATGGATACATGTAGTCCTCAAACTACGGACCATCCCCTTTGGTGTCCCAAGCTCTCACTTTTGGGATCGCCGGTTCCGGACCGTAACAGGTGCAAACAACTCATAGATAGGATCACGAACACAAATATATTCATGCAAACACATATGGTTCAGATCTGAAATCATGGCACTCGGGCCCTAAGTGTCAAGCATTAAGAATAACAAGTCGAAGCAAAGATGATAAACACCATAGTATATGATAGGCAACATGCCCCCAACAATCTGATAAACTATTACATGATCTAACTCATCCAATCCCTACCATCCCCTTCGCCTACAGCGGGGGAATTACTCACACATGGAGGGAGAAGTCATGGAGGGATGATGGAGTGGTGATGATGATGACGATGGCGACGATCTCCCCTCTCCGGAGGCCAATTCAGCCTCCAGATTAGCCCTCCCGAAGAAGAACAGAGGGTGGCGGCGGCTCCGCGACGAAAAACTGCGAAAGAACTTCCGATCTAGGGTTTCTGCGTCGGGAGGAAAAATACGGGCTAAAGTAGGGCACCAGGGGGCGTGGGACCTGCCCAGGCGCCCCCCCGGCGCGGCCCAGGGGGGGGGGCGCCCACAGGGCGCCTGGGCACCCCCTGGCCCCCCTCTGGCCCCACTTCTGGTTCCTGGTTCCTTCGGGTGCGTGGATTTTCTGTGGTTTTTCGTGGATTTTTCTGAGGTACCTAAAAATCCGTTTTCCTGCACACAAATAAACCATACAGGCAGCTCTGCTGAAAACAGCGTCAGTCCGGGTTAGTTTAGTCCAAATCATGCAAGAATGAGGCCAAAACAATATCAAAAGTGTATGGAAAAGTAGATACGTTTGAGACGTATCAATAAGCTGGCTGGCTGTGTAATGTCGCTGGGGCATTTCATCTCCAAGGTAGGGGAGAGAGGCCTCCTCTTCTTCAAGCTGATGAAAAGGAAAGGCCCGTTCGAATGGACCCCTGAGGCTGATGTTGCGTTCGAAGACCTCAAGAGATACCTCACCAGCCCTCCAGTGATGGTGGCACCCAAGCCTCAAGAGCCATTGGTACTTTACCTGCCCGTGACGCCACATTTAGCTAGTGCGGCGCCGGTGGCTGTTCAAGAGGAGCGGCAAGACAAGACCTTGCAACCTAAGGGAGGCAGTCCCGAGGCCCCGACAGGGCCGAAAGATGGCCGCGACCTACAAGCCGACCTCTCGGAGACCGAGGCTGCCCCAACCCATGACCAAACTCCTGGGACACCTTCCCAGATCACACAGCCGCAGGAGAGTCTAGACTCCACCCTCGTCGAGCACCCGGTATACTTCGTCAGCACGGTGCTCCGTGATGTCCGAGCATGCTACCCCATGCCACAGAAGCTCTTGCTTGCGCTCCTCGTTCTTCATGTAAGCTGTGTCACTACTTCCAAGGACACCCCATCAAGGTCGTCTCAGCTTACCCCCTAGAAAGGGTACCTCGGAGCCCAAATGCGGCAGGAAGGGTCGCGGAATGGAATATAGAGATGCAGGCATTCCAGCTAGAGTTCAGCACCACGAGAGTCATCAAGCGGGCCGCGCTTGCTGACTTCGTGGTGGAATGGACCGACGCCCCAGGAACCGAAGCGATCCCAAACCAGTCCCTCTTACCAGGGAGCGAAGCACCTAATGGCTAGGTCATGTACTTTGACGGCGCGTTCGCCCGCCAGGCCGTTGGGGCAGGGGATGTGCTCGTCTCACCACCTCAAGACAAGCTCTACTACGCCATGCAACTCTTCTTTGAGCTAGGTGATAAGGTCTCCAACAACATCGCGGAATACAAGGGCCTCATCACCGGCCTTAGGGTGGCGATAGCCCTGGGGCTGAAACGCCTCGTCATAAGAGGTCACTCGCAGCTCCTCGTCAACTTCTCCAACAAGGTGTACGAGCCAAGGGACGAGCATATGGAGGCATACCTCATAGAGGTATGCAAGATGGAGAAGAAGTTCTTGGCCCTGGAGCTGGAGCACGTGCCCCGCGGCACCAATAAGGAGGCCGACGACATCGCCAAGAAAGCATCTAGGTGACTGCCCCGTGCAGGCACGCGCGACCGAGTCGGGGCTGTCCGTGGATGAGGTCTACGCCCATGGGAGGGAAGAGGAGGAGCGGGGCAGCATCCAGAGAGCTTGCGCGTGTGAAGCCAGAGATTGGAGCTTGCGGGCGGCCGGCGCGCGTGCGAGGGCAGTAGCAGGAGGGAGAAGGAGGAGGGGGCCGACAGCAAGTCGTGTCCCAGACGTCGAGGCACCTTGACTGGCGCAAGGGGGAGGCCCGAGGTGGCCGGGCGTTGTGGATTGGGTGTGGCTACAGTGCGGGTGTGCATTGTAGCACGCTCTAGAGCACGCCAATTGCATGCCAGTGCATGTCTTTGGCTTGCTTGGCGCGGCCACTTTGTCTGGGGGTCAGATGAGGAGTAAACAAGGGGGGTGGTGGCCTTGGATGCCCTAGGGAACCAGTAGGAGAGGAGAGAGTCAGAAGAAGAGGGAGAGAGGGGCTGTCCAGGGAGGTAAAATGAGGTCTTTCACCCCTCAATCATTGAGCTCTGGTCATGGGAGAGTTACTGGAGGTAGGAGAGCACTAGGAGGAGCTGTGGTAAAAAGTTGGGCTCAAGGAGAATAGTGTAAGTGGTCAAAGTGGTGATTTTTGAAAAGTGACAGAAGGTGTTTGATACAAAGTGACAGAAAGTGACAGAAGGTGGTGATACTTGACATGAGACTTAACAGGATCAAATGGCATATAGAAATAGGGTATTCCACCAAGTTTGAGCTCATTTGAAGAAACTTGCCAATGTAACTTTGGTGAACCCTAGAAATCAACAGAAATGGATTTTCCAAGATTAGGTCAAGCAAATCATCTCTCCTTGATGCACCACTTGGTGTAGTGTCATCATTTGGGGTTGTGAGCATGTCCACAAACTTTGAGGCCCCAAGTAAAAAGTTAGCAATGTAGAGTTGTTCAAATTTGGATCTGGTCAGAAAGGGTTTTGGGGTACTTAGATCAAGTTATCCTTCTCCAAAACTTGTGCCATTTGGCATGGATGCATATTTACATCATTTGAGCATGTGCACCATGTTTGAGAGCATTTGGACAAGTTTGGCAATGTAAAGTTGCTCAAACTTCAAAATGGACAGAAATGGTTTTGAGTGGATTTGATGATGATTTCTTGATCTTCAAGGCATGAGGTTTTGTAAGATCATCAAATATGTCATATTTGACATGATAGAATTTCCCTGGAATCTTTGGAGAATATTTCCTTTGTAAATATTTCAAAAGCTTGAAATATCCACAAAGGGTTTTTGAAGGATTTTTCCAATATTTTGAACATGACCATGTGTTGAAACTCTTATATATGGACAATATATGTCCTATGAGTTTCCCTGAATTTTGAAAAATATTTTTGAAACAGTTAAATAATTTTAACCTATTAAAGACCATTTCTGGCCTAAAGAAAAATATTTTAAATAAAATAGGAAAATAACTTTTTAAAATTATAACTTTGTGGTTTATGGGAGTCCTACACCTAATAGGATTCAAATATACTTTTTGAAAGATTTTTCACACCCTAAATAAGGTACTTGCAGTACAAACCTCAATTCAGGGGTTTTTGGAAAACAAATTTTAGAAAATACTTTTTTGGCCAAAATATATTTATAAGAAAATACTATACTGTTCTATACACATGGCATAATCATTGGGAAAAGGTTTTGGATCAAGGAGATGAAATATAAGTGTTGGATGATTTATTTGATTTTTAGAGCACTTGCGAACAACTAACAGAAATCAATCAAGCAAAGTCAAAAACACTCAAAAGTTTTTGCCAAACCACACTTTAGCATGACTATTAGCTTAAGTGTTGTGACATGAAAATCAGGGTGTGACAGACCTACCCCCCTTACTAGAATCTCGTCCCCGAGATTCCCAGACTAGGCGTATAAAGGAAAACGGAGACTTGGATACGGGGTAGTCTTCATTTCTTCTTGTTGTTTCTGCTTCCGAGTGGAGCTCCATGGAATCTTGAAGTACTTGGTGGTGTGGCTTCTCGCTTGTTGCCCCTTTTGATGCAGGTTGCTGAGGGGTCTCTTGCATAGGTTAGGTTGAGCTAGACGTCAATGGTTTGGTGATCGATGTCCTTGCAGGGACCGGGTTAGTTAGGAAGTTAAAAGTATTTCCAGAGTTGTGTCTCGTGGAAAATTTGGTGCACGGTGGGTAACTCAGGTGGTAAATCTAGCTGGTAGCCGTGTACTACTCATCTTGCAGTGAACTTGAAGAAGGTCGATAAATCTTGGTGTGAGCGTCCCTTCGACACGGAAATGCTTGGTTACTTCGAGAGGAGTGGTTTGCAGATACGCCTGGTCTTCGACGCAGAAGTTTACTTCTTGATGACGGGGGTTGGTGTAGTTCTTCCTTCTTGACATGTCAGTCTTCAAATGTCTTCTATCCAGCTGACCACCTCTTCTTTTGTCTTCGGGCAGACAAGTAGGTCATCAAATAATGATGTTACCCAACTTGTCCAAGTACTCCACGAAGTCTACGGGGTACGCGAGGTAGGCTGGGGTATTGGTGGTGGTCTCCGTTGGGTATTGGCAAAGGTTTTCCGGACTTAGGGCCAAGCCCCGTGGTCACGATCTAACCATGTTGTGGCTTGGTGGGGCTTAAGGGTTTCAAGGATTCTAGTGTGTGGGTGAACGTTTATCATCTTATCCTTAAGCACGGTTTCTGAGATACCAATAGTTCTACCTAGTCCCACAATCCTTATACCACCGAAAGCATCATCTCGCATAGGCTAACTCCAATCACTACTCATGCCATACATATCCTCATGACTCCCAAGAGGCCGTCTAACAAAATTATACTTGTCTATGATCCCCAAATTCATATGTATGTCTACCCCCTAAAATCCATGGGTAGATCATATAAGCTGCTAAGCTTGAATTAAACACCACAATCCAAGCGCTCAACCTGTTCTTGCAAGGTTTAAGATAATGCATCCCTATTCTAAGGAAACACGTCATATGCCACTCCAAAATCTTGTTTCCTTCCTATAGATCAACTCCAACAGCCCGTTAAATTCCATCAATCACCACATTGTCCAACAATTCTACAAATCCGATGTTTACGGTGTTCCACAAGATCTCAAGTCCCTATAATACCCAAATACTTGGAAGGACTATGCATTACGATAGTAAGTCCACCAAATTCCCAGCATCCGGGTCAAGTAAACTCCAAGGTTATGCTTATATAGATCCCTAAATCAACTCCGACAAATAATCCAATCTCCTAGTTTATTGTCCACCGAGAAACATGGAATCATGATCGGGATCATTAGTCTAAACCCAATTTACTCCGAATAATGCAGACATTTCTACCATCTATACCCAACCAGAATCACCTACTTAAATCCAAATCTCATGTCTGACGAGAATTCCTACATTTTCCCCAAGTCCTTCTCAAAATGTCAACTATCTTCTATCAATATCCCCTGGCTAGGTGAAATCCTTATATCTCCAAGAATTTCAATTTGCGGTCTCCATTGCCCTGCAAATCCAAGTTACTCCAGAGTGATGGGAGTTACGCTACTCTATTAATCATGATCCCACCAATATGAAAACTTCACAATCCATCAAGGTCTCGGATAATTCCTCGAAGTCACTGATATGAAGTCACCAAGTCATCTGTCCTATATCGTCAAATTGGTCTATCTATGGCATCGTCAGTTCTTATGCTATATTAGGATGACAATGTGCTCGTTCACTGTGTCCACTAGTTCCATTACGAACCCGGTGTTGTGAAAGGTTATAGAGGCTTAACTGGTTCTCTTCTAATTCTATGGGTTAGGCACATGGTTAAGGTTTCCTGCTGGAGTACCTCGTGAAGTCTCAAAGGGTCTAGGAATGGGTTTCTTATATGGAGGGTTAAACATAACTTCACGGGGTTGCACTTGGTCGTGGACGTTGTAGTAGAAGTCTTCATTGTTAGTTGGTAGCCGAGTTGGAATCCTTGGTACTTCTTGTCTTGCTGGTCTTCAGTTGAGGAGAGAGAAGAGAGGGAAAAAGTAGCATAGAGGAGGGGAATGCCAAAAGGGGGTTCTATAGTGCAAGTGCAACCAATCAAGTACCGTAAAGGCCACACACATTCGTTAAGATAAGATAGGTGATATAGTCGCGTACATGCTGCCCAAGGCAAAAGTGCGACTTATATCGAAACACAAACAGTTAAGGACAAGCAACACATGACATGGTTTCATATGAAACATTACATAGACTCGACTTCGCATAAGGGGTACATGACTCATCCTACCCTGGGGGTTCTCGGATTTGACAGTCGTGTCTGCTTCTTTTCTTGAGGAGGAAGGCCTTTAGTCTTCAGCTTGTAGGTCCTCCGATGGTGCGACAGATGGCTGCTTGTTGGGACACAGCCTTTTGATATGCCCGAGTAAACCACATCCGAAACATGTGATGGAGGCAAAGAGGTTGTTATCCAGTCTTGGGTCATATTGTCGATGGCCTGACGATGGTCCTCCACGAGGTGGGCATGGAAATCTAGTCCTATGCCTTCTTCGCGGGGTCCGATGGCGAGCTCCTTGAAGCTCTTTGATCTGTTGCTTCTGATTGGCGATGTAGACTTGTAGGGCAGTAAGTTGTTGTTCCCGTTCGATCACCTTCTTCTTCTCAAGGCAGTGGAGATGTAGAAGTGAAGGAAAATCCTCGCGGGACTTGAGGAATTCTTTAGTGAGGTTACGCAGAAGATAATTGACTGTGTGGGAGAAGCGGATCTGAAGCTTGAGGGTTGGGTCTTCATCTTCTATGGGAACCATTGCTTGAGATGTCGTTCCTATTCCACTTTTGCTGGGTAGGTAACATGTAGCTCGACCTTCCTTCATCTCCGGGAGGAGGTCTTGAAGGCAGAGAAGAGCTTCGTAGGCTACTTGCTGAATGGCTAGGTCCTGAGTTGGCATAGGTGGTCCGATAAAGAACCAGCCTTGAGGTGAGGTCTTGGCAGGTACAATCACTTTGGCATAGAATTCTATTTTGAATTCGCCATTGTCCAGTTTGTGCAGGGTATACATCGGTTCTGAAGTATAGTGGCATTGCTGGAGGCAGTCCCTTAGGAGTTGTGCACATCCGGTCAGGAGGAGTCTTATTGGGGCGACGACCATCTACAAGGAGGTTAGAGGAGGGTCAATATGGCAAGAGAGGCTATGACAAGCGTGAAAGGTTGTTATTGCTGATTAGTTCAGAAAAGGAGAGAAGTGGATTAAGTCCTGCAAGTGATTTGGCGGTCTCGGGTCTAGTCCTTGTCCTAACTAACGTCCATGCTAACTAAGGCTTCCTACAGTCAGGATGGCTCTGATACCAGCTTTGTGGGGACCCCGACTCATAAGTCGTGATCACCGAATGCACGTGTACAGTGATCCCAGAGATCAATGCTCACTAAACACACAGAAGCTGAATAACAAGAGTCTTACATCCATACATACCGTATTACACAAATAGGACCATTATGGTCAAGTATTAGGTATATCATTGCAGCGGAAATCTTCAATAACAACTTGGACCCATGCCATCTGCCTTACCCCTACAGGCATTCTGACTGGGAAGCGTCCTAGCTCGCATGTTCGTCACCAAGAAATCTTCGTCATATCATATTCTTTCATGAGTGGCCAATAAAATAACCAGTGGCAAGCCAATGAGTACTTTGAATGTACTCGCAAGCAACCCATGATTTGGTTCAAGGTAACAATGCAAGTTGTATAACAATAAGCAACCTAGCTACAAGCTAGCTAAGATATTCTACCATTTATGAGACATGCATCAATGTACTTGGGTAACCTCGAGGACAGGTTACAGATATCAACATAAATAAAGCTCAAATCATATATGGTTCTTTCAACGAGTCAAGTCACCACCTTGACTCAACACACACATACTTTCACCGAGGTTGTAAAATTCTGGACATAGTTTAAGTAGCACCTCCCAACTGTCCATGACCGTGGACACGGCTATTCGAACAGTTTTACACTCTGCAGAGGTTGCGCACTTTACCCACAAGATCCGGGAAGCTTTCGTGTCACCCACGATCCCGCAGTACCTCAAGTACTCGGGGGAAGCACCCGGTCATTACATTTCCCTAGATGACACTAACATAGGGTCCACTCGTTGGTGCACGGCCCTCGTGTACAAACGATGTATTATGCGACTTGCCCTTTTTACAATGTCACGCATACACGAAGGGACCAAAGGTGTGTCCGGTGCCCTGTAAAAACAGTCATGGTCGCCCATCCAAGCACGACCCCATCCCGGGAGTGACCTCAAGTCTCCCCCGTCACTAGTGATGTGGGCACCATGCTAGTATCAGCCTAAGTAATCAATAATGCCCCGTCCCATAAGGGGTAGAGTGGTTGCACATGTTTGGTTGGGACGGTAATCACACATAAATCTAATCCATCATTTTAGCCACACACGAGATCTTTCTTTGGTACACCACTTCTTCCTCAAGTGGTGACCTTAACTCAACATCACCCTCGGGCATTAGGGGCACCCGATGGGGTTTTCGAAAAGAATGCATCCACGAAGGATTCATGGTACATATGCATCATCATGTATCAACAACTAACCCTTTGTCATTGCATCTATGCACATGGTAAAGATCATGAGTAGGGGTATGCATCATGTGTTGGCTCTCAACAAGTTTACCACCGTGACTCTTTATCATCATGCAGTCGGAAATAAAAGGTTTCCGAGGAACAAAAGGGGTATCATGGTCAAAGGGCTGCTTGCCTGTCTTAACCAAGTCCTTGGGGTCTTCAAATCCTCTGGTCCTTCTCCGAGTATTCCGTATACTTTGTCAACTAACGTCGGAAATAATCACAATAAGCAACACAACAAGACAAAAATAAAAGTGCTCTAAAAATAGGAGTTGGACTTTTCTAGGATGCCTCTGGTCATATGAAAAATAACCAGGGTGGTTTCATTGGGATTGGATTAGTGGATATTTCTGATCATTTCGATATGTTGGAATCAAGGGTTTAAGGATTTGCAAGAAGTGTACATAAATATATTTTTGAAAAATGAGCAAAGGCACCCATTTAACAAATCATGAATTTAGAAGCATTTAGGAGTTGGTTTCACTGGATTTGGAGTTCAAATGAAATTCCTAGGATTTTGCAAAGTCGACAAATATGAAGAAATGTCTCATTATTTTGTGGGGTACAGAAATTTTTAGGAAAAATGTTCCAAAACTAAGTTTTGATATTACAATTATCTAGGAATTTGAACCATTGCATTTGGATCCAATTTGAGCTCTCTGTGATTTTTTAAAAGTTCATCACCGAAATGGAAAAATAGGATTTAATAAATATTCATGAAGAAAAAGTCTCTGGAAAAATGTGCATGTTGCACCAACAGGTAGATCATGATTTTAGAAATTCCTAGAAATTTGAATAATCAAATTTGGAGTTTATTTGATTTGTTTAAGGATTTTAAATGTTCACTTGAAAAATAAAAAGGAAAAAGAATTTGCAGGCCACTTTAGCCTGTAGCTGGGCCGGCCCGGAGCCACGCCAGCCCAGACGAACCGGTGCGCGCGCGCACGCATGTTCAAACCTGATGGCTGGGGCCCGGCGGTCAGCGACAGAGAGGGGAGAGAGAGAGGGGTGAGGATGACAGTCAGGGCCTGCCTGTCATCTTCAACCTCGCGGCCAGAGAAGCGGCGAGCTCACCGGCGGTGGTGTGGTGCACGGCGACGAGATCCCAGGGCACGGTCGTGCTCAGGGAGGAGTCGCCGTTCTGGTGGTGCGGGAGTTGGCCGCTGGAGGGGCCTGGTTCATCGGCGACGAGGTGGAACGGTGGCGGTGCATAGGGAGGGTCCTGGTGGGCTCGCTCCGGGCTGCAACAGGAGTGGGAGAAGGAGGGGAATGGGTCAGTGAGCCACGGCGGTTCCAGATCGAGGAAGAGGAGCGGCGGAGGGAGGCTGTACCGTGAGATCACCAGTCGCCCGAGGCGGCGGAGCTCCGGTCGATCCCGTGCACAAGGGCCCTTCGAGGGCGAGTGGGTGGTGCTGGCGTGTTCTTGGGGGTGTGGAGATGATATGGATGCTCGTGGAGAGGACCGGGGCATGCTTATATAGCCGGGCTCCGATCCACCGTGGACTCGTGCGCCGGCGAGGTCACGGGCGAGGCCAGAGGCCATGCAGGCACACGCGAGCGAGTCGGGGCTGTCCGTTGATGAGGTCTACGCCCATGGGAGGGAAGAGGAGGAGCGGGGCAGCATCCAGAGAGCTTGCGCGTGTGAAGCCAGAGATTGGAGTTTGCGGGCGACCGGCGCGCGTGCGAGGGCAGCAGGAGGAGGGAGAAGGAGGAGGGGGCCGACAGCGTGTCGTGTCCCGGACGTCGAGGCACCTTGACTGGCGCAAGGGGGAGGCCCGAGGTGGCCGGGCGCTGCGGATTGGGGGTGGCTACAGTGCGGGTGTGCACTGTAGCGCGCTCTGGAGCACGCCAATTGCATGCCATGGCATGTCTTTGGCTTGCTGGGCGCGGCTACATTGTCTGGGGGTCAGATGAGGAGTAAACAAGGGGGGTGGTGGCCTTGGATGCCCTAGGGAACCAGTAGGAGAGGAGAGAGGCAGAAGAAGAGGGAGAGAGGGGCTGTCCAGGGAGGTAAAATTAGGGTTTTCACCTCTCAATCATTGAGCTCTGGTCATGAGAGAGTTACTGGAGGTAGGAGAGGACTAGGAGGAGCTGTGGTAAAAAGTTGGGCTCAAGGAGAATAGTGTAAGTGGTCAAAGTGGTGATTTTTGAAAAGTGACAGAAGGTGTTTGATGCAAATTTGGGCAAGAAAATTAACTCCACTTGACATGAGACTTAACAGGATCAAATGGCATATAGAAATAGGGTATTCCGCCAAGTTTGAGCTCATTTGAAGAAACTTGCCAATGTAACTTTGGTGAACCCTAGAAATCAACATAAATGGATTTTCCAAGATTAGGTCAAGCAAATCATCTCTCCTTGATGCACCACTTTGTGTAGTGTCATCATTTGGGGTTGTGAGCATGTCCACAAAATTTGAGGCCCCAAGTAAAAAGTTGGCAATGTAGAGTTGTTCAAATTTGGATCTGGTCAGAAAGGGTTTTGGGGCACTTAGATCAAGTTATCCTTCTCCAAAACTTGTGCCATTTGGCATGGAAGCATATTTACATCATTTGAGCATGTGCACCAAGTTTGAGAGCATTTGTACAAGTTTGGCAATGTAAAGTTGCTCAAACTTCAAAATGGATAGAAATGGTTTTGAGGGGATTTGATGATGATTTCTTGATCTTCAAGGCATGAGGTTTTGTAAGATCATCAAATATGTCATATTTGACATGATAGAATTTCCCTGGAATTTTTAGAGAATATTTCCTTTGTAAATATTTCAAAAGCTTGAAATATCCACAAAGGGTTTTTGAAGGATTTTTCCAATATTTTGAACATGACCATGTGTTGAAACTCTTATATATGGACAATATATGTCCTATGAGTTTCCCTGAATTTTGAAAAATATTTTTGAAACAGTTAAATAATTTTAACCTATTAAAGACCATTTCTGGCCTAAAGAAAAAGCTTTTAAATAAAATAGGAAAATAACTTTTTAAAATTATAACTTTGTGGTTTATGGGAGTCCTATACCTAATAGGATTCAAATATACTTTTTGAAAGATTTTTCACACCCTAAATAAGGTACTTGCAGTACAAACTTCAATTCAGGGGTTTTTGGAAAACTAATTTTAGAAAATACTTTTTTGGCCAAAATATATTTATAAGAAAATACTATACTGTTCTATACACATGGCATGATCATTGGGAAAAAGGTTTTGGATCAAGGAGATGAAGTATAAGAGTTGGATGATTTATTTGATTTTTAGAGCACTTGCAAACAGCAAACAGAAATCAATTAAGCAAAGTAAAAAACACTCAAAAGTTTTTGCCAAACCACATTTTAGTATGGCTATTAGCTTAAGTGTTGTGGCATGAAAATCAGGGTGTGACACGAGGTCAGGCACCGATCACCGCGGGTCTTAGCATTTGACGAGGCGCAACAAGGCGTCATGCAGGGGACAGACGACGTACTGGGGGAGGAGCGCCGGTGCGACACTTCACTCCAAGCAGCAAGATACCAGCAGGCGTTGCGGCGGTACCATTGCCGCAACATTCACCTAGGACGCTTGAGGTAGGTGACTTCGTTTTAAGGAGAGTCTTCTCCAGAGAAGGACTACACAAGCTCTCGCCCATGTGGGAAGGGCCATTCAAGATCACCCAGTTCTCCAGACCCGGCAGTGTGCGCCTGGAAACAGGAGACGGCATCCCCGTCCCGAACGCATGGAATATCCGGCACCTCCGGAGGTTCTATCTATGAAACAAGGCACTTGTGCCTGAGAAGACTAGGCTCTGTGCCTGTGAGGAACAAGGCCCTTACGCCTGAGAAGACTAGGCTCCCTGCCTACGAGGAACAAGGCCCTTGCACCTGAGAAGACGAGGCTCCGTGCCTGCGAGGAACAAGGCCCTTGCGCCTGAGAAGACCAGGCTCCATGCCTGCGAGGAACAAGGCCCTTGCGCCTAAGAAGACCAAGCTCCATGACTGCGAGGAACAAGGCCCTCGCGCTTGAGAAGCCAAGGCCTGGTGCATGTGAAGCAAGGCTTCGACCTGCGAAGATCTTCGCTGGTGACACTCTCACGTAATAATGAGTTGGGCTGTACATGCCCCGGAGTCTCCAGAGAGCCGCCATCGGGCCTCGGGGGCTCCCTCCCACGTCCTACTTGCAGCACTTAGCTCCGCGCTGGTGAGATGACTAGATTAGGTGCCGGAAGCGGCCGTTCATTTTCTTTCTGGAGTTGGCTGGTTCCAATCTTCTCCTTTTTAATGGATGCCGAAGGTTCCGGTTTTCCTCGACTGCTTGGTTTTGATCTCCCTCTGCTGTTCTTCTCTCAGATTTCCTGTGGTTCTTCCCCCAGCTTTCGGGCTAGCACATGGAGAGCGGCAGTTGCACGATGCTCTCCCCGGCGCTCCCTCCTCTTTAGCCTTCACGGGGAGCCCGAACAGGGGCTCGTAACTAACGCGCCCCCCATTCTTATGTCCGTGCCCCACGAGTACCACGACAAGGGGCGGCCGATCAAGCTCGACCTGCGTCAAAGGCCTCGAGAAGTAAAAGATAATAACCTAACGGGTTTTTGCAGCCTCATGAAGGGTCGAATGTCACGAGATGAGAGCAATCCCGAGCACATCAAGATAAGTCTCCTCACCCTAAGGACATGTAAAACACGGATCGCACATCAATAGGCAGGAGCACTATGCATGGTGCTAAATGTCATGAAGTCAGAGTTCATTACATGCCCCTAGGGCTCCATGCTTGTTTGATCAAACGATGCAGGACAAAAAAGAAGAGAGACTAAGAATGGCTGACAGCGACCCTTGGGGCACGGTCGCTCGCGAGGACCTACGCCTCGGGCTCAGGCAGAGCCATCTTCATGCTTCACCCGAGCGTGATGACTGGACGACCCAGCACCGCCCTCTAGGCGGGCGCGGAGGTGTGGCGACTGGTCATAGCCACCGCTGCTGGAGCTGCCGCTGAAGGAGGAGCCGCCGTAGTTGGACGAGCTGCGGCCATCGCCCAGGCCAAGCACCTCGCCGCCATCGTTGTCCTCGGGGCAGCACTGGGCACGGCGCCCGTCTTCTCCAAACACCCTCCCGAAGAGGGTCGAGTCGTCGTCGGACTTGAAGTGAAGGGTGCATCGGCCGCCCAAACCGAGCGTGGGGGCAAACGTCTACCAGCCTCGGGCCAAAGCCACAGCGCCCGAGGCAGAGACCTCCACCACGACCCATGATGCCCTGCTGCAACAACCATCCGCCTGCAGCCAAAAGCTGCCGGAGCTCGCATCTAGGAGTTCGCCGGCCAAGGAGCGCGGGAGCTGGAGCCTGGTGTCGGTTGGGCTCTCCGACCACACGATGAACTCTAGCGCCGCCTCCGCCAGGTGGGAGTGCGGCTAGGGAGGTCTATCAACCCCAGAGCGCCTCCCTCCATTTATCGGACTGCCAACACCACGACGGCCCCTGCCACTCAAGGGAGTGCCGCCGCGGCTACCAAGGGCGGCTACGGCGCTGTGGGGGTCCTCCCATGCCCCCTCGCGGCCCCGATGTTGGTCGCGGCACACTTACGAGGATGGCATCGCCCTCTCTTAGCTGGTGGTGAGCCAAGCCCCTCCTGCTGAACCTTCCCCTTCTCCATGGATGAGTATTTCCTGGGCGGCGCCATGGGCGATTCGGTCAAGCAAAGGGCTCAGCCTGCCACCCTATTTATAGCCGTAGGAAGGCTAACCACCGGCCCCATAAATGCAGGTAATGATGGTCCACTGTGCATGGAGAGAATTGATGAGTTGCGTAGTCGCCGAGGCTGCGTGGGGAAGTGGAGACGCCCACGTCCCATCAAGCGCCACGCGTCAAACAAGGCCGCAGTCTTTGGGGCCCACGGTGCTCCGCACTTGGCCCTTGGCTTCGTCGCGAAGCCAAGCCCGAGCGCGCCTTGGGCCCGGGGTCTACTGTCGGCGTCCTGGGATGGGGGTACCCAGACTTGCCTGCCTGCGGCCCAGGGCGTGGCTCACAAGGCGGCCTGGTATGGCCCAACATCTTCAGCAACCACTCAAGACCCTCGCGAGGGGCCAAGCCTCACGAGGCGGACGACACAAGGCATCGCCTGGGGCAGCCTCGCCAGGCCTGCTCGTGAGGATCAAAGATCTCGAGGCAAGGGGCACCTCGCAAGCTCCTTGTGACAAGAGTAGTGACGACCGATGCCAGGCGGGCGCCAGCGGGCGCAGAGTGCCAGTTTCCTCTTTGGTGCTAAAGGAGCAACTGCAGGCGAGGAGTCCCGAGGCGTCAGGCAAAGGTTTCCACATCGGTGCAACGAGACCAAGACCAGCAGGACGGTAGGACGGTGGTCATCGCGGTGTTCAAGGCGGCGTCACCACCAGAGCCTTTGGCAGGCAAAGACCACCTTTAGTCAGGATAGCTTGTAATAGCTGCCCCCTTCAAATTTGGCCGTTGTGGGATTCCTTCCCGCTCAATATTTGGGAAGAGGACCATGGCCACTATAAATAGGGCCTAGCCACCATCATTGAGGGGATCGGATTATCGAGACCTGTCAGACACCACAAGCTCACCCAAGCTCAAGAACACCTCTCCTCGGGAGGCAGTTCATCCATGTACTAGTTCTTCCTCAGCCTACAAGGTAATCCACCATACACACTAGATTAGGGTATTACACCACAATGGTGGCCTGAACCAGTATAAATCTTGTGTCTCTTGTTCATCAGATCTGACGAGCTAGGCCGAAGGATGTTGAGTAGATGAGCTAGGGCGGAAGGAGAGATCTTCGTGCGCACCTAGTGTTCGAACCTCAAGTGTTTTGCTGGAGCACTAGATCCGACAGTGAAGACGAGGATGAACCTCGCCAGCCGAACACTAGGGGACAGAAGATATTTCCACCGGAGGTAAAAACCATGAATATGATCTATGCTACCCATATCCCCATGAGGGACCACAAACGCGTACTGAGGGACATTTATGCCGTAGAGCCTGTCGCCCCCACGGTCAACTCATGGTTGGCTTGCCCGATAACCTTTGATCGTAGGGATCACCCAACCAGTATCCATCACGGAGGTTCGGCAGCCCTAGTGCTTGATCCTATAATTGACGGATATCATCTCACCCGAGTCCTTATGGACGGCAGCAGTAGTCTCAATCTGATATACCAAGACACTGTCCGTAAGATGGGGATAGACCCGTCAAGAATTAAGCCCAACAGCACTACCTTTAAAGGAGTGATACCAGGCATACAAGCCCACTACACGGGCTCATTAACATTGGAGGTCATATTCGGCTCTCCTGATAACTTTCGAAGCGAAGAGTTAATCTTCGACATCGCTCCTTTCCGAAGTGGCTATCATGCACTACTCAGAAGAACGGCCTTCGCCCGCTTTAATGCGGTCCCGCATTATGCTTACTTAAAACTCAAAATGCCCGAACCATGCGGCTTCATCACGGTCAACAAAAACATGGGGCACTCCCTCCGTATAGAGGAAGACACTGCGGCCCTAGCAGCCGAGGTCCGAACCGGTTTATTCAAGGTGAACAGTTCATGGGTCGCTAAGACAACATACAATGCTTAACGTGTCCGGCCCTCACTACAATGCAACAGCTTAGAGGAACCTGAGCTCGATTAGTAGTTACGCCCTTGTCGACCGCCCATAAGGCAGTAGCATATTTACCTCGCGTACACAATTACGCCCTTAAAATACCTTGGGCGACGCTGGGGACACACTAAATACATAGAGTCCATAGTTCTGCTTGACCCTATTCGGACTCTAGAATACATTTTTCTTCTTAAGGTTCATTAAAAGAACCAACCTTACTTATGGCTGTGCAGGACATTCCTTTCTAGAGTTCTCTTTCCCTTTTTACAGATGGCCATCATAATTCCCCCCTTCAACGACACATTACTAAGGAGAAAACGACACGGACGTGCAGCAGGGCCCTGCGTTGAGATTTCTTTTTAGATTCAGGCTCTGTGTAAACATTTTCTATCCTTTTCTTCTTCTTCTTCTTCATTTTCTTTTGTTGGCATGTAAAATGCCCAAAAAATGTTATCGGCAATATCTGTAACCACACGGCTCGCCGTATTAAACGGGATATAAAAGAAGCAGTTTGGTTCCAAGTCCGAACACCTATAGGGAACTATTCGGCGTCCGGGATATTGCATTATATGCATCGGCTCTGAATCACTTCTTGGGTCTATAGTTGGGTTGTCGGGCTCCTGTGCTTACCACCTTATGTTCCGCATTGTTCGGCTAAGGTAATAAATGGAGAACTACTGTGATTGTACTTCTGGTTCGTTCGGTCCAGTACCTTAGTAGAGAAAGCCGAAAACTGACTGTCATGATGAAGCGAGAGCCGTTCAAGCGATTCGGTTACCTAGTGTTATACTACGATCGGTAGTGATCTACTGCGTGTTATACGAGGGGCTGGTCTTTGCCGAGCCGCTTAAAGTGGGCACCATAGTTCAGAAAGCCGCACACGCACCAGGGGCTAGTACCTAGCCCCACAAGTCAAGCTCCTATGGCTAAGTGAAAGCAATAAAGCCGCATAGTCTGATTGCCTAGTTCGCTCCATGGACACCTCCTTCATGGACCAAGACGTTGGATAAAGAGTGTTAATGCGCATTACCGGACACCCCCTGTAATATCTACATGGGGGCTGATGCCGATGACTGGAAACTTTCAAATTTAAATAAACAGCTTCACAAGAGGAAAGTCGCTTATAATACAAAAGCACAAAAATTATATATACATCGGTACACAAGCTTAGTCCTTACAATCTGAATACAATTACTCAAAGATTATATCCTTTGAGCACTGGCCCTCTACGAGGCGGGCTCCTTCTAGAACAACACCAAAATACCCTTCCGGCTTCCGGTGATCCTTGCCCTCTGGCGGGCCAGCAGTCGCTATCTTAGTGGCCTTCATCTTCGCCCAGTGCACCTTGACGCGGGCGAAGGCCATTCGTGCACCTTCTATGCAGGCCGAATGCTTAACAGCATCGACCCACGGATTCGCATTGACAAGTCGCTTCACCAACCCGAAGTAGCTACTTGGGATTGGATCAGCGGGCCATAGCCGGACTATCAAGTCCTTCATGGCCGTACCCACCATATTATGCAGCTCGACCAACTGATTCATCTGGTCGTTGAGGGGCACAGGACGTTCTGGTGCATGAAATTGCGACCAGAACAGCTTCTATGTGTTGTTCCCCTCCTGGGCTCGTAAGAATTGGGCGGTGTCGGCAATGCTCCTCGGAAGATCCGCAAACGCGCCTGGAGAACTCCATAATCGCGTCAGTGCAAGATACCTCCGACCTCCGAAGATACTCTGCAAGAGGAAAGTCTTACCAGCTCCTATCTGCTGCGCTTCTTCGATCTCCTCGTGAGCGCTACACGACTCACTCCACGCCTCCTTGGCATCATTGACACCCGTATTGAGCGGGGATGCTTGCTCCGAAGTCTTCTGCTCCAACACCTCGTACTTGTGAATGGCATCTCGCACTTCATCCTCGACTTCGGCCATCCGCGACTCAGGTCAGCAGTCGCTTTGTCAGTCGTTGCTTTGCTTAACTTGGCCTCCTCCTTGGCCTTCGCAAGCTCACCCTTAAGGAACTCGACCTCAACTGTGTTAACTGTTATGCAAATCATATCACACAATGAGCTCATAATCACAAAGATCAAACAGATAGTGTTTTTGACATTTCAATTTTTTAAAAATCTACATACCTTGTGTTTCATCAAAACGCTTGTTGACAAGGTCGAGCTTCTCGTCAGCTAGTTTAAGTTTCCGATTGAGCTTGGAAACCTCTACGGCCTGGACAGATGCCGCTTCTCGCAAAACCTATTCAAAAACACAGTATACAGTTCAGCTCGTGTCGGTGTACTAACATAGGGGTACCTTAGTACCCCAACTTGTGCACGGGCAGTAGCAGCTTCCCGTGGCAGGGCTTACCACGTGCTCGCCGGGAACCTTTCTGGTCCCTATGAAGCCATTCAAGAACAAAGTATACAAGACAGAAGATCAAGGCCCCGGCAAGAGGAGCTTGCCGGGAAGGCCGCACCAGGCTCAAGGTTATCACTTTAGCACCAGACCCTGGCAAGAGGAGCTTGCCAGGAAGCCCAAGGAATACATATCTCACGAAATGCCTCGGCGCATCATGCGCCCCGGCAGGACCCGGAGAGCGACAAGCTTCCGGGCCCGGCAAGATCACGACCCCGGCAAGGTGCTTGCCGGGGAAACCTACGCTGTGTGCCCGCGCTCCAGCTCATCTGCCCACGCGTCGCCCTGGGGCCCTTCCAGGGATGCGTGGCAGACGGCTGTGCAGCCTGGGGCGCACGGTGGCAAGCCACGGTGACGAGGCTACCGCCGTGGCAATCGGAGACGCATGGACAGACGCTTTTGGGGTCGACGGCAACGGGCATTTAATGCCCTTGTCCCCCACTGTCAAAGTTAGGTGAAGACCACTGTTCATGCACTATTCACGCACTGTTGCAACTACCACCAAATTTACACTTTTACCCTCCTCTACGTTGACACCGGTCGGTGACCCCTTTGAGCTATAAAAGGAGGCCCATGCACAACGTAGAGGGGGTTCGATTCCAGAAACTTGCCCACTCTCTCGCTCGGCGCAGCTGTTACTGTAGATCTCCAAGCTCCCGAGCTCCAAAAACTCAATACAACCAAGGCAAGAGTAGGGTTTTACGCGTCCGCGCGGCCCGAACTTGGGTAAAACTGCCCGCGTGCGCTCCTCGATCTGCTCTCCGTGCTCCCTCCGCTCCCTTACCGCAACGTAGAAGGGGCTCCGGTCCCATAGGTGCTCGTGGGAGGACAGTTTCCCCCGACATCTTTGGTGCGCCAGGTAGGGGGGCGTCGAGGTTGTGCGAACCTGATCCGGCTCTCACGCGGGCGCATTCTTCATCAACCTTTCCAGCTTCATCAACTTCATCGACAGCATCAACATGCCTACGAAGAAGAAGTCTTCGGAGGTCGGAGGCCTGTCTGCGTCGATTCCACCGCCACCAGAACCAACGGTTGGTGGAGGAGACGCCGGCGGAAGGGTGGTCGCCGGCGAGGAAACTCACGGCGCCACCAAGTCCAAAGACAAGACGGACGACCGGGCGAACTCCAAAGCCTCGGTGTCCGTGCACGCGCCACGTCCCTCTCAGGAGGTACAAGACCAGCAGCGGCGTGGTACTGGAGGTACCATACGCTTGCTGGGGCGTAGCCAAGCCGGAGGATCGCGAGATGCTCAAGGCCAGCGCGCTGGTACGAGCAAGGCGCGGTCACCGGGGCGGGAACATGCTCCTTCTAACGCTATTACAAGTCCGAGCGTGTCCCGCTCCTCGCACCGCTCGCCGCTGTTCCCCTCTTCTCCAGCAGAGGCCCTGGCCAGGGCCCAGCTGCTCCTCGATTTCCCTCCAGCGGCAGACAAGGCCGAAGACTGGAGGGCAACGATCCAGAGTCTCATCTCCTTCGCCAACAACGACGCGCCTCAGCAGCCGGCAACTTCGCGGCCGCGGCAAGACGACCAAGCGAAGGCCGATGGCGACAAGACCGCCGGGGGTGCAACTACCGTGCACTCCCCGTCGCGAAAGCAGAAATCGCCACCCCGCCGGATCAACGTCGACGACGACTCTACGACGTCGTCGGATCCACGGGCTCGCCGCGATCAGCGCCAAGTCCTAGACGACAGGCGGCAAGAGGACGCTCGGACTCGCATCGAGCGTCGACGAGAAGCCCGAAGACAGTCAGACCAGCGCGCTGGGACCGCTGTCGACGCGCACGCGCCCGGTGAACCAGGCGACTTGCCGTACGCGGCAGGTTGCCCTGCGTTCACCCGTGAGCTGCGGCAAGTCCAGTGGCCCAGCATGAAGAATTTCAAGCCCGACGTACCCGAGAAGTACGACGGCAAGACACACCCCTCGGAGTTCCTCAGCATCTACACCATTGCGGTGCAGGCTGCCGGGGGACGCAACGAGAAGATCCTAGCCAACTACTTCCCGCTAGTGCTTAAGCCAAACGTCCGGTCTTGGCTTATGCACTTGCCGGAGAACTCCATTTCTTCATGGGCGGATCTGTGCCACCAGTTTGTTGGCGCCTTCACAGGCGGCCACAAACCCCACGGCCAGGAGAGCGATCTCCACATCCTCGCCCAAAAGGAGGGAGAATCCCTGCGCAAGTACATCCAAAGATTCAGCCGCGTTCAGCACAACATTCCCGACGTCCACCCTGCCGCGGTCATCAGCGCGTTTCACCAGAACGTGCGTAACCGCCGGATGAGGGAGGAGATGGCCATGACCAAGATCCGGGATGTCAGCGAGCTCTACGCTCTGGCTGACAAGTGTGCGCGCGCCGAAGAGGGGAGGAGACTCCCCGGAGAGGATACTGGCGCAGGAGGAAGCGACAGCGAGGATGCCGCCCCGGCAAGGAAAAGCCGGCGGCGGAATAACAGGAAGAAGAAGAACAAGGAGGTGATGGCTGTCGAGCAGTCCGGCAAGGAGGCTCCCGCCAAGAAGACACAGGCTGGCGGTTCCGGCAAGGAGCCCGCCCCTGTAGCGGCAGCCGACAAGCAGGACGGCTCCGACAAGCAGTACTGCAAGATCCACCGCACCAAGGGCCACGATCTTCAGAACTGCAAAAGGGTCGAGTACCTCGTAGAACAGCAGAAGGCTGAATACGAGCGTCGCGACAAGGAGAAGGCCCAAGGAGGCGGAGGAGAGCCCAGCAAGAAGCGGCCGTTCAACGGCCGGGGAGGACGCCGCGGCAAGGCCAAGAAGCGGCAAGGTGATAGACCTCCCCGGGGCCGCGACAAGGATGAGGATGAAGACGACGATGATGACATGGAAGAAGGAGACAACAGCGAGCAGGAGTTCCAGAAGGCCACAGAGGTTCTGTGTGTCGACGGGGGCGCCTCTCTGCACACTTCCCACCGCCAGCTCAAGCAATGGGTGCGAGAAGTGAATGCAGCTGAGCTGCCCGTCGAGTCACGCAGGCTGCTGAAGTGGTCCGGCACGCCCATCATCTTTGACCTTGAGGACCACCCTGATCGCACAACTGTGGTCGGGTGCTTGCCGATGTTGGTCTCACCAACTATCCGCAACCTCAAGGTCACCAAGATGTTGGTTGACGGCGGGGCCGGCCTGAACTTGATCTCCTCAGCTGTGATCAAGAAGCTACAGATCCCAGACGGCGAGGTCCAAGAAACCGGGTCGTTCCAAGGGATCAACCCGGGAAGGAGCAAGCCAAAGGGGAAGATTACGCTGCCAGTGACCTTTGGCGGGGAGCTCAACTTCAGGACAGAGAGGATCACGTTTGATGTTGCGGATATCCCATTACCATACAATGGGATACTTGGACGTCCTGCCCTCGCCAAGTTCATGGCAGCTTCCCATTATGCATACAACGTACTCAAGATGCCGGGGCCGATAAGCGTCATCTCTGTCCCTGGCGACAAGAAGGACGCGCTTATCTGCGCCGACAAGATATACCGGGATGCAGCAGCCGCAGCAGAAAGCAACACACTTGCCGCTGAAGCTCCTAGGGGGAAAAACAAGACCAAGTCCGGCAAGAGCTCTGGAGCCCACTCCGGCAAACGCACCTTCTCGGAGTGCTGCGCTGCCGTCGAGGACGCGCCATCGAGCTCCACCGGCAAGTGCAAGAAAGGAATGGCAGCTCCACCGGCAACCAAGAAGGTGTCCACCAAGGAGGACGGCACTGGTGGTACCTTCACCATCAGTGCTACACTCGACGACAAATAGGAAAGCGCGCTCGTTGCCTTCCCGCGGGCGAATGTCGATGTGTTTGCATGGCAACCATCTGACATCCCCGGCGTTCCCAGGAAGGTAATGGAGCACAAGCTTGCCGTTTGTCCTCACGCACGGCCCGTCAAGCAGAAGGTCAGGAAGCAAGCCGTGGAGCGCCAAAAATTCATCGCCGAAGAGATAAAGAAGTTGGAAGCAGCAGGCCTGGTTAGAGGCGTAATCCATCCTACGTGGTTGGCCAATCCAGTTGTCGTGCGCAAGGCGAATGGGAAGTGGAGACTTTGTATAGACTTCACTGATGTGAATAAAGCGTGTCCCAAGGATCCATTTCCCTTGCCGCGTATTGACCAGATTGTTGACTCCACCGCCGGATGCGAGCTGCTTTCCTTCCTTGATGCATACTCAGGTTACCACCAGATTTTCATGGCCAAGGAAGATGAAGAGAAGACTGCATTCATTACTCCATGCGGCACATACTGCTTCATACGCATGCCCTTTGGATTGAAGAATGCAGGCTCAACATTTGCAAGGGTGGTGCACACTGCTTTTGAGCCACAGATCCACAGGAATGTAGAAGCCTACATGGATGATATAGTGGTTAAGAGTAAGAGCAAAGATACCCTGATACATGATTTAGAGGAAACCTTTGAGAATCTGCGCAAGATCCAACTCAAGCTGAACCCCGAGAAGTGCGTCTTCGGAGTTCCCTCCGGCAAGCTTCTCGGGTTCTTTGTGTCCCAGAGGGGGATTGAAGCCAATCCCGACAAGATAAAAGCCATCGAGCAAATTGAAGTCCCGAAGCGCGTCAAGGACGTAAGAAGACTTGCTGGTTGTGTGGCTGCCCTCAGCAGGTTCATTTCAAAGTCTGCAGAGCGCGCCCTGCCTTTCTTCAAAATCTTGAAAAAGGCAGGTCCTATGAAATGGACTCCGGAAGCGGAGGCAGCGCTGCAAGACTTGAAAGGATACCTGTCCTCCACTCCGATACTTGTCGCACCTAGGCCACAAGAGAAGTTGCTGCTGTACCTAGCGGCAACCAATCAAGTGGTTAGTGTTGCGTTGGTAGCGGAGAGGGAGGCGGAGGAAGAGCCCACGGCCACGGCAAGCGAATCCAGCGACAAGCGGGGGAATTCCCCGACAAGCTCCGGCCCCGACAAGGACAAATCTGCGCAGGAGCAAGGAGAAGTGCGAAGAAAGATGGTGCAACGCCCAGTGTATTTCGTAAGTTCCCTCTTGCAAGGGGCTAGATCGAGATACTCTGGGGTGCAGAAGTTGCTTTTCGGCCTCCTCATGGCCTCGAGAAAGCTGCTCCATTACTTCCAAGCACACGAGATAACAGTGGTCACTCGCTTTCCGTTGAAAAGGATATTGCAGAATCCCGAAGCAACAGGCAGGATCGTCGAGTGGGCACTGGAGCTGTCAAGCTTTGGGCTCAAGTTTGAGAGTACTTCAACCATACAGAGCAGAGCTTTGGCAGAGTTCATAGCGGAATGGACCCCAACGCTAGATGATGAAGTCCCAGAGACAAGCGTCCCCGTCCAAGAAGCGAGCAGCGAATGGATAATGTACTTTGATGGTGCTTTCTCGCTGCAAGGCGCCGGTGCCGGCGTGGTACTCATAGCGCCCACCAGAGAGCACCTCAAGTATGTTGTCCAGATGCACTTTCCCAAGGAGCAAGCGACAAACAATACTGCTGAGTATGAACGTTTGCTTGCCGGCCTCAGAATTGCGGCCGAGCTTGGGATCAAGAAGCTGATTGTGCGGGGAGATTCACAGTTGGTGGTCCGACAAGTGAATTCAAGTTACCAGAGCCCTTTGATGGAAGCTTATGTTGATGAAGTGAGGAAACTTGAAGAACACTTTGAAGGTCTGCAAATGGAGCACGTCCCAAGGGCTCATAATGATATCGCAGACGGCCTCTCAAAGTGCGCTGCAATGAAGTTACCTGTGGAACCAGGGACCTTCGTGCTCAAGTTAACTCAGCCATCCGTTACACCATCAGTTGGGCAAAACAAGAAGAGAAAGTTGGTCTCCGGTGACTACTTGCCGCCGGATCTTCCCGAAGCCGCCGCCAAGGTCTCCAAGATCAACAGCCAAGATGCTGAGAAACAGTCTGCTCCTGCAGATCCAAGGGTCTGTACAGTTGAAGCAGGCATTCCCGACAAGCCTTGCCTCGACAGGCTTGCCGAGGGACCATCAGCTCCGGCAGAGCCGCAGGTTTTTGTCGTGGAAGCTGAGGTTCCCGCAGCAGCCCTCATGCCTTTAGTCCTTGTCATTGAACCTCAGGCTCCAGCATGGGCACAGCAAATCGTCCGTTTTCTGCAAACTGGAGAACTTCCCGACGAGCCAGAAGAGATAGAGAAAATAACCAGGCACTCAAGTATGTACCAGTTCGTTGGCAATGAACTGTACAGAAGAAGACTCAATGGTGTCAAGTTAAAGTGCATCTCCAGGGAAGATGGACAGAAGCTGTTGGCAGAGATACATGGAGGCATATGTGGCCACCACATTGGCGCAAGGGCACTTGCCGGGAAGGCGTTCCGGCAAGGGTTCTTCTGGCCAGAAGCCCTCCAAGATGCAACTGCACAAGTAACCAAGTGTGAAGTGTGCCAGTTCCATGCCAAGCAAATTCACCAGCCGGCTCAAGCTCTCCAGACGATCCCTTTGTCCTGGCCCTTCTTGGTCTGGGGGCTCGATATCCTCGGCCCCTTTCCCCGCGCAGTCGGGGGCTTTGAGTACTTGTACGTAGCAATCGACAAGTTCACAAAGTGGCCAGAAGTGGAACCAGTGAGAAAGGTGACAGCACAGTCAGCAGTCAGGTTCTTCAGATCGATTGTTTGCCGTTTCGGAATCCCTAACAGGATCATCACCGACAACGGCACACAGTTTACAAGTCGCACCTTCATGCAGTATGTCCAAGACCTTGGCGCCAAGGTCTGCTTCGCTTCTGTTGCTCACCCGAGGAGCAATGGTCAAGCGGAGAGGGCCAATGCTGAAGTGCTGCGCGGACTCAAGACAAGGACCTTCGACAGGCTGCACAAGTGCGGAAGAAACTGGATAGAGGAGTTGCCGGCGGCTCTTTGGTCAATCAGGACGACACCAAATCGAGCCACGGGACAGACACCCTTTGCTCTTGTCTATGGAGCAGAGGCAGTTCTCCCCACGGAACTCGTATACGGATCTCCTCGAGTGCTCGCTTATGATGAGCTCGAGCAAGAGCAACTGCGACAAGATGATGCATTGCTCCTCGAGGAGGAACGTCTCCAGGCTGCTGTACGAGCTGCTCGATACCAGCAAGCCTTGCGTCGCTATCATAGCCGCAAGGTCAAGGCCAGGAGTCTCGAGGAAGGCGACCTTGTTCTTCGGCGTGTTCGGTCCGCCAAGAATTCCAACAAGTTGACGCCGAAGTGGGAAGGCCCTTATCGGGTGAGACAAGTCACAAGGACCGGCGCTGTCCGCCTTGAGACCGAAGAAGGCTTACCGGTGAGCAACTCCTGGAACATAGAGCATCTTCGCAAGTTTCACCCATAAGGCGCGGTTGCCGTGATCCGTTCCGGCAACCACCTTTTGTACAAGTCTTGCCGCTGTTGCATGTAAACCTTTGTACGAAGCCGGGTGCAGATCCCGTGCATCAGTAAAGCTTTTGTGCTTCGCACTATTTGTCATTTCCATGCTTTTCTTTGTTAATCGCATGCATCATCTGACACTTTGTGCAACGCACATCCCCGGTAAGCACTAGCAAGCCGTGAGGCCCTATACTTGTTTTTCCTCCTCTATTTCCCTCTTAAGCATGAGTATTCCTCGCGCACAAGTTTGCCGGGGGGAGGAGATGGAGGCATGAACCAAGTACTGTTCAAGAAAGAGAAGCCTTGTCGGGGAACAAACAATCTATGAAAGCTAAGTTACCAAAGTTTAAGTAATTCAATTTTTTTAAATTTTAGTTATCTTCCTTGAACAACCACACTTTGTATGGAAAACCTGTGCGCGGAGGAACCTACCCGTGGCTAGCCGCACCCTTACTTTGTTTCGAGCACGCTCAATGACTTGAGTGAGCTGCGACAAGTGTCGCGCCCTTATTTTGTTTTCGAGTTCGCTCAACAACTTAAGTGTGCTGCGACTAGCTGCGGCAAGGTTACTTGCCGACAAGGTCTTTGCCAGCAGGCTGCTAAGAGTCCAGCACTCAGCGCTCGCGGCAAGGGTCCTTTGCCGGCAAGTTCCCTAAAAGCGTAGGGTGGAAAGCATACAAAGTGAAGGACCAAAAGCAAGGGAGATAACACTGCATCGATTACCTAAAATAAAAGTGTATATTACAAAGATAGCTTGCCGCTATTCTAATCAACTACTACCTATGACTTAATTGGCAGCGGCAAAAGAAGCAGAAGGAAAGGAATCTAGTCTACGCGGTCGCCTTCATGCCTCGTGATCTTGCCCACCATGGCGACGATGTGGGCAACCTGCGCCTTCAATGCCTCCTGATCAGCTTCGGGCAGCAGGGTGCGAAGGACGTTGACGAGGTTGATGCCGGGGTTGCGGTAGACGATCTTCGACAAGACCCGCTCCATGGTGCCCATGCAGAGCCGACACGCCTCGTCGGCCAGCTGCACGGGGATCTTCTCCCGCAGCTGCGCAAGCGCCGGCGCAATTTCCCTGAAGAACAGACTCAACTTGGCGATGTGGGGGAGACTCTCGTCCGGGGAGTACACGAGATGCTCCGCCCTCAGCGCCATCATCTCCATGTCAATATTGGCAGCAGAGGTGACCAGCTCATCAGTCCACTGCTCCACTACCCGGCTGAAGTTGTTCGCCGAGACGGCGGCGCTCTCCACCAAGCCCCGTTCCTTGCGGAGTTCGTCCTTCAGTTTCGTCTCGCGGTCCCGGGCAGCGTCGAGCGAATCAGTAAGAGTGGAGACCTTGAACTCTAAGTCAGCAATGGAGTCCTTGGCGTCAGTAAGCTCTTCGCCCTTCTTGGAGAGACGTACCTGCAACTCAGAGTTGGTGTGGGCGTCTTTCTCCCGCTCCACGTTGAGCGCGGTGACCCTGTCTTCGCTCGCCTTCAGGAACAACTCCAGCTGCGCCACCTTGGCCTCCAGGTCCTTCTTGGCGGTCTCTGCGGCAGCGGCAGCATCCTTAGCCTCCCGCAGAGCCCCGCCAATAGCCTGCTCCCGGGCGGCAAGGTCGTCCTCGTGGCTGTCGAGGTCGACCTTCCGCTGGTTGAGCGCCCCTTCCCGCCGAGACAGCTCCTCGGCGGCCAACCGTTGCTGCTCCTCGGCCTCAGCTTTTTCGAGGAGGAAGGCTTGCTGCGCCCCGACAAGCTCTTCGCGCTCCTCCGCCAAATTTCGGAGGGCCGCCTGGTTGGCGGCGCGGAGCTCCGCGGCGCGCTTCTCCAGATCAGCTCCAGCCTTGGCGGCAAGAGCCTCTCGAGACTCCAACTTTGCCTGCCTGGCCCGGTACAAAGCCAGGAGCCGACGAAGGAGTCTCTCCTCTTCGGGCTCGTCGCTGCCGCCGGGCGTTTCAACAATCTTCAAACCGGCGGAGGCGAGGACCTCTCCGTCGAAGGTCTCTCCCTCCGCGGGTGCTCGAGACGAGGACGCCCACGGGACTTGAATAAAGACCCCGTTGGCGGCCTCCAAGTAGACACCCGACCGCTCCGCGGAGGCGGAGGGGTCGGCGGCCGGTGCAGCGTCCGACGCTCCTGCAGCCTCCGGGCCAGCAGTGTGGTCGCCGGCCTCTTCCCCAGCCGCGGCGTCGGCGGCCGGGGCGGTCTCTTCGACGGCCGGCTCATCGGCTCCAGCCATTCCCTCGGTGGCAGTGGCTTTGCCGCCGTCGCCGTGCACCTCCTCCTCAGCGGTGGCCTCCGTCTCCATCGGCTCTGGGGCAGGAGGGTCTAGCAGAAGAAAAAGAAAAGAAAGAATCAAGCAAATATCCAAAAAAGAAGAATTCAAGAAGAAGAAGCTACAAGGTTTACCTTCGCGGACTTCCTCGACGACGGGGTCCCTCGCCGGGGAATTCTCCCTTGGCGGCGGAGTAATGGCCCTTGCTGGCGGAGGGCCGCCTGCGCCCTCCCTTGGCGGGCTGCTCACCTTTGTTGGGCTGCTCACCCTTGGCGGAGTACTCGCCCTTAGCGGAGTGCCCGTCCTTGGCGGAACGTTCTCCCTTGCCGGGGAGTCCATCCTTGGCGGGGAGGGTGGAGCAAGTGGCTCGTCGGGGGCGACCTCCTGGCGCTCCTGCGGGTGCGGCTCCACTTCTGCACAAGACAACAAAATATCAGTACAAGCAACAACCTCGAGCGCGCCCATCAAGCAGAAAGACGAACACCAGACTTACGCTGGGGGCTGCTCCTCGGAGCAGCAGGCTGATCCGGCAAGCTCGTCGCTGGCGCGTCGCTTGTCGCCACAACGGGCTCGTCGTCCTCAATGCTGACCACAGGGATCTTGGCCCTCTTCGCCATCCACTGGGTCAGGGTCCTGCGAAGCAAAACAAAAGCAAGATCAGAACCAGCAAGGAAAATCAAGACAAAATCAAAGGAACTAAAAGAATTGCAAGTACTTACTCCTCTTCCTCTTCGTCGGAGCTGACGGCGGAGAAGTCAAACTCCGCCTGGTGTGCTCCCGCGCGAGGAGCTGGAGGAGAAGGCTCCCTCGGGCGCTTGGCGGTCTCCGGGGCTGTGGGCTGTGAAGACCCAGCTCTCGTCGTCGCCGAGGACCGAGGGGCAGAAGGAGCACCCATTCCGCTCCGAGAAGATCCTCCTCCGCTTGGCGCGCGAGCACGGGGTGCCTCCTTGACGACCTCGCTCGTCTTGGTGGCACGCGTCGCACGGCGCTTCGGCTGCTGTCGAGGTGCCTGTGGCCTCGCCGTCTCAGCGGCCTTGCGGAGGCGCTTCAACTGTTGCTGCGGAGGGCTTGACGGAGGCGGAGAGTTCTCCGAGGACGAGGAGGCGTCGTCAAGATTCAGAGATCCATCAGAGTCTTCATCGGAATCTCCAGCCCCGGCGTCCTCCTCCTCCTCGGCAGGCCCACTGGACTCAGCGCCATGCCCGGCGACCTCGCCCCCCTGGCAACCTCGCTCGTCCCGGCAAACTTCACGGAAGGCTCCCCGGCAAACTCCTCGGGCGCGATCTTCAGCAGCTTGAGGATTTCCGCCTCCTCTGCTTGACTCACTGCGTCCGCGGCCTGTGCCTCTTCCACAGTGTATCTAAAGTCGCCCGCAGCCGCAGCTGCGGCAGCCTCCTCCATCCTGGAGGCGATGTAAGCTATATCCCGCTCAGTAGTAGCCCGGGTGAGGCCCTTGTTCTCCTCGGCGTTGCGGGGCTTCTCGACCAAGTTGTCGAAGAAGGTCAGCACGGTCTCCGGTGGAGGCTCCAGCCAAGTGGGGACGACGCCATGGGAGTCGCACTCGGGCATCATCGCGCGTAGAGAATCGCGGGCAGTGCTGTTGCACAGCGGCACCACTCCCCAGGAAGGTCTGAACCACTCCGGGTGGGCCGGGTCATGCTTGAAGAGCTCCCGGACCATCCCCTTCAACTCCAAGGCGGTGAAGTTGTAGTTCAATCCAGGGCGCAGCCTCATGATGTCTGCCGCATTGCCGAATTCCCAGGCGGCCCTTTTCCTTTCTTGTAAAGGGGCGATGCGGCGGTGGAGAAAATCTGCTCCAACTTCTCCGATAGTCAGATTGGCGACGCGGAGACGAATGATCCTAATGAGGGCGATCTGAAGCTTGCTGTCCTCCGGAGCCAATTCATTCCAATCCCTGCCGCGCACTATGGCAGTCTGGCGCGGCGAGGTAAAGGGCTCTGGCTTATCTTCCAGCACCCAGCACCAATCGGCTCTCCAGTCCTCCCACTTGCCGCGAAGCTCTCCTTTCAAGTACGAGTCCTTCTTGTTCAGCCTAAAGATTCAGGAGATGCCGCCGGAGAGGGGGGCACCTGACTCTACTCTAAGCATGAAGAAGTGGCGGAAAAGAGCTACGTTTGGATGAACCCCAACATAGTTTTTGCACAGATGTACGAAAACAGCCATCGTAAGGATGGCGTTGGGGGTGAAATCTAGGAGGTGGAGGCCATATGTATTTATTACATCACAAAAGAACTCCGAGAACGGAGGGCACAGACCACAATGGAAGAATGCGGCAAAGAAAAAGTACCTGCCGGGGAACATGTCTTTGGCGACGGCGGGGAAGACTTGGGTGCGGGGATGAGCTTTGGTCTCCCTCGCCCAGAACAAATAATATTTGTCCCGCAGCTCCCTCGCGCCAAGCCTCGGCGCGAAGACCACGCACTTCTTCCGCAGGGCTGCCAGCTTCGCCGCCTGCTCGGACTTCTCCTTCTTGGCCTTGTCGCTCTTCGGAGCCATGGCGGGGGCGGCGAGGAAAAAGGCGAGGGGGTCGACGGCGCCGCGGATGCGGGAGACGACGGAGGAAGAAAGAGGCTTGGCTCTCTGTCGACCTTTGGGAGGCGGAGGGCGACGGGGGTTTCTGGAGAATCAAGGCACAATGAAGACGAAGGAGGGGAACTGCCCCTGCTTCCTCTGCTTTTAAGGGGGAAGTGGGGGACGTTCCGCATTTCCCATTAAAGAACAGGCCACGATCTCTCCCACGACGCCGCAATCGACGCGTGCCGTTAGGGAGGGATGCGGCGGATACGGAAGGGGATACGGCTTGCCGTGGGCCGCGCGTGCCCGTGCACTGTCTTGGGCCTGGCCCAACAGCGCTCGGCACCGTGTGTGGCCCAGGCCCGGGGGCTCCTGTCGGTGTACTAAGATAGGGGTACCTTAGTACCCCAACTTGTGCACGGGCAGTAGCAGCTTCCCGTGGCAGGGCTTACCACGTGCTCGCCGGGAACCTTTCTGGTCCCTATGAAGCCATTCAAGAACAAAGTATACAAGACAGAAGATCAAGGCCCCGGCAAGAGGAGCTTGCCGGGAAGGCCGCACCAGGCTCAAGGTTATCACTTTAGCACCAGACCCTGGCAAGAGGAGCTTGCCAGGAAGCCCAAGGAATACATATCTCAAGAAATGCCTCGGCGCATCATGCGCCCCGGCAGGACCCGGAGAGTGACAAGCTTCCGGGCCCGGCAAGATCACGACCCCGGCAAGGTGCTTGCCGGGGAAACCTACGCTGTGTGCCCGCGCTCCAGCTCATCTGCCCACGCGTCGCCCTGGGGCCCTTCCAGGGACGCGTGGCAGACGGCGGTGCAGCCTGGGGCGCACGGTGGCAAGCCACGGTGACGAGGCTTCCGCCGTGGCAAACGGAGACGCATGGACAGACGCTTTTGGGGTCGACGGCGACGGGCATTTAATGCCCTTGTCCCCCACTGTCAAAGTTAGGTGAAGACCACTGTTCATCCACTGTTCATGCACTATTCACGCACTGTTGCAACTACCACCAAATTTACACTTTTACCCTCCTCTACGTTGACACCTGTCGGTGACCCCTTTGAGCTATAAAAGGAGGCCCATGCACAACGTAGAGGGGGTTTGATTCCAGAAACTTGCCCACTCTCTCGCTCGGTGCAGCTGTTACTGTAGATCTCCAAGCTCCCGAGCTCCAAAAACTCAATACAACCAAGGCAGGAGTAGGGTTTTACGCGTCCGCGCGGCCCGAACCTGGGTAAAACTGCCCGCGTGCGCTCCTCGATCTGCTCTCCGTGCTCCCTCCGCTCCCTTACCGCAACGTAGAAGGGGCTCCGGTCCCATAGGTGCTCGTGGGAGGACAGTTTCCCCCGACAGCTCGGTTACATGCTATAACATGGATCCTTTGTTCGATTCTATTCAGACCCAAACAAAGCATCAGGGGCTACTGTCTGTGTATATATGTATATAATAAGAGAGTTCTTTCTAGAACATTACGTCGCATACCTCGTAGCCTGTCAGTAGGCTATTGAAGACTTCGTTCAGTCCGCCTTTGACGGACTGAATCTTCTCCATGACCGCACTAATCAGAGTGTAGTGTTCCACTATGATGGAAGCACTTCTTAGTGATTCCTCTAGAGTGTTGGACGCCTTTCGGATTAACGGCGGGCTCCATTGGAGCAATTGCTCCTTCCCCCATCACGGG